>JBBGZY010000510.1:2920000-4120000 GCA_037952925.1 Lithobates clamitans
ATAAATCTTTGAACACTGAGGTGTGCATGACAATCTAAAGTTGTATAAGGTAGTGCTGATAATAGGCTATCACTCAAAGTTCTACAATGTAATATGAAGAGATTATATCCTAATAACCCCAAGACTGTCTGACTACAAAACTCTGTTAACAGTCACCTTGTGTGATTCAAGATTATCTTCTTTGCCTCTTATCACTATGTTGCAGAATTTTCTGGTATTTCTCTATATTTCACTCTGGAATTAAACATTTTCAGTTGTCCACGTGGTACAGAACACTATTTCCACAAGCCATGTGTTTCAGCCACTAATGTTTGTTTTGTACATATGTGGTCTTACTAAAGTGGACCTTTTTCCTTGGTGCATGCAATACAAATAAAAAGTGACATGGCAAATATACATGGTATAAAAATCGATTGAAAGACAAATGTAATAAAAACAAGTAACTGTTGGCATCTAGTGGCACTCTACGCATTTCCTGGCATTACAGCCATTCATCAGGAGTGTTATTAAGTAATATACTAGGAAAGAAAGAACAGGAGTTAATGATAATGCCCTTGGAATAAGATAGGACAGGGGGATTATGTCCCAACAAGGTGGAGATAGATTGGGATATTTACTAACAGTCTCAAGGCCAAGTCCGGTATCCTCCAAGGAAGACGGTGGTAAGAGGCATGTTAACAGGCACTTTGTGTGATTCAAGATTATCTTCTTTGCCTCTTATCACTATGTTGCAGAATTTTCTGGTATTTCTCTATATTTCACTCTGGAATTAAACATTTTCAGTTATCCACGTGGTACAGAACACTCTATTTCCACAAGCCATGTGTTTCAGCCACTAATGTTTGTGTTTGTACATATGCGGTCTTACTAAAGTGGGCCTTTTTCCTTGGGGCCGGATATGTACATACCTGTATTTGTGGTAGGAGCGTGTTGCACACAACATCCTCCCAGTACAAAGACCAAGCGAGCTGTAACTGACAGCTCTGGGTCTCATACTAAAGATCAAGAGCCAAGAGGGTCAGCTATCGATTACATGATGGCTGTGATAACCTGTAATTGGCTGTTGCAGTAATCAGTAACCATACAACCTGCCCCTGTGCCGTTTCTTCTCTTGAATAGAGAAAAATACATCCTATGTCTAGAAAAAAAAAGTTGTGTTCAAAAATAAAATAAAATAAAGATAAAATAGCTAGAACTGGGTTTGATGTAAGTCAGGATCAGAACTAGGGTCAAGGTTAGGGTCAAAGGCCATGTCAGGGTCAAATGTCTGGGTCAAAGTTCAGGGTCCATGTGTTTTAGATAGAATAAAGTACAAGCAACATATTTGTTATTACATACACATACAGTGCCTTGAAAAAGTATTCATACCCATTGAAACTTTCCACATTTTGTCACGTTACAACCAAAAAGGTAAATGTATTTTATTGGGATTTTATGTGATAAACCAACACAAAGTGGTACATATTTGTGAAGTGGAAGGAAAATGATAAATGGTTTTCAATTTTTTTTTACAAATAAATATCTGAAAAGTGTGGCATGCATTTGTATTCAGCCCCCTTTACTGTGTTACCCCTAACTTAAATCTAGTGGAACCAATTGCCTTCAGAAGTCACCTAATTAGTAAATAGAATCCACCTGTGTGTAATTTAATTTCAGTATAATTACAGCTGTTCTATGAAGCCCTCAGATGTTTGTTAGAGAACCTTAGTGAAGAAACAGCATCATGAAGGCCAAGGATCACACCAGGCAGGTCAGGGATAAAGTTGTGTAGAAGATTAAAGTAGGGTTAGATTATAAAAAAAAAATCCCAAGCTTTGAACATTTAATGGAGCACTGTTCAATCCATCATCCGAAAATGGAAAAAGTATGGCACAACTGTAATCCTACCAAGACATGGCCGTCCACCTAAACTGACAGGCCGGGCAAGGAGAGCAATAATTAGAGAAGCAGCCAAGAGGCCCGTGGCAACTCTGGAGGAGATGCAGAGATCCACAGCTCAGGTGGGAAAATCTGTCCACAGGACCACTATTAGTCGTGCACTCCACAAATCTGGCCATTATGGAAGAGTGGCTAGAAGAAAGCCATAAGAAGTCCCATTTGCAGTTTGTGAGAAGCCATGTGGGGGACACAGCAAACATGTGGAAGAAGGTGCTCTGGTCAGATCAAATCAAAATTGAACTTTTTAGCCTAAAAGCAAAAAGCTACGTATGGTGGAAAACTAGCACTGCACATCACCCTGAACACATCCCCGCCGTGAAACATGGTGGTGGCAGCATCATGTTGTGGAGATGCGTTTCCTCACCAGGGACAAGGAAGCTGGTCAGAGTTGATGAGAAGATGAATGGAGCCAAATACAGGGAAATCTAAGAGGAAAACCCATCTGCAAAAGACTTGGGACTGGGGCAGAGGTTCACCTTCCAGCAGGACAACGACCCTAAACATACAGCCAGAGCTACAATAGAATGGTTTCGATCAAAGCATTGTCATGTGTTAGAATGACCCAGTCAACGTCCAGACCTAAATCCAATTGAGAATTTGTGACAAGACTAGAAAATTGCTGTTCACAGATGCTCTCCATCCAATCTGACAGAGCTTGAGCTATTTTGCCAAGAAGAATGGGCAAAAATGTCGCTATCTAGATGTGAAAAGCTGGTAGAGACATCCCCCAAAAAACTTGCTGTAATTGCAGTGAAAGGTGGTTCTACAAAGTATTGACTCAGGGGGGCTGAATATAAATGCACGCCACACTTTTTAGATATTTATTTGTAAAAAAATGTTAAAAACTGTTCATTTTCTCTCCACAATTATGTGCCACTTTGTGTTGGTCTATCACATAAAATCTCAATAAAATACATTTACGTTTTTGGTTGTAACAAGACAAAATGTGGAAAATTTCAAGGTGTATGAATACTTCTTCAAGGCACTGCATGTGTTATTCCTGTAATCATCAGGAGTATGTTAATTTGTTTTGGGTTGTCCTTTGTTGGTGGGTTATGGTAATAGCATATACAGCTAAATTTAAAATTAATGAATTTATTTATTCATTCATATTTTAATTATTTTAGGCCAGTGTTCCTTTGAAAATAAGTGTAGCGCTAGCATTTTTGCCATGTAATGTTAAATGGTAGACAATGCTATAAACTGGTATTTGGCTCCCTCCAGTGGTATACTTGTGAATAGACTTGTTTATTTTTTATATAATAGCTATACAGGAAGTGATTTAATGGCTTTGCTTAAATGGATTCACCTACCCACAATGCTCACTCACCTACCCATGAACACTGAATGATTGAACTGCATGCTGGGTAGGTAATAAAAGGCCCAGCGCGGCCATTTTCTTTTTCTTCTTGATGTGTGGCCTGCCTGCAAGGATCTGTGAGGAGGTGTTCCAGAGAGCGCGGCCTGTATCTTGCGGAGCGGAGCAAGCCACGGACTCTGCCCTATCCCAGTGTTCTGGAGAAACAGTGTGACCGGATCGGGGAGGATCCAAAGACACCTGAAGGGGCCATTTGAGAGTCCCAGTCATCTTGCGGAGTGGAGCAGCATGACAGAGCTGGCCGGCAGCAAGACTCAGAGACGCAGAGCGGAGACTTTCAACTTTCCAGGATTGTTGTGGTGAGAGGGCGGATGCCCAGAAGTTAGTTAACGCACTTAACACACTTATAGGGCGTACACACGGTCGGACTTTGTTCGGACATTCCGACAACAAAATCCTAGGATTTTTTCCGACGGATGTTGGCTCAAACTTGTTTTGCCTACACACAGTCGCACAAAGTTGTCGGAATTTTCGATCGACAACCACGCGGTCACGTACACCACGTACGACGAGACTAGAAAAGGCCGGTTCAGAACAAAGCGCGGCACCCTTTGGGCTCCTTTTGCTAATCTCATGTTAGTAAAAGTTTGGTGAGAGACGATTCGCGCTTTTTCAGACTCGTGGCTTTCAGATCGTTTTCTGCAGTTCAGTTTGTGCTTGTGGGTTTGTATCTGCTCTTCAGTGCATGCAAGCAAGTTCCGCGTGACTTTAGGTAGTCATTGTATTCTTGTTCGTTCGTTACTGGTTTTCAGGTCGCTCTTCACAGGCCTTGCTGTTCTTCAGTGCGTTCTGTTACTTCGTTCTGAGCAGCCGACCGTTTTTTAGCCATGTTTCGTATGCGTACTCCTCGTAGAGTTCGTGCTGTGCGGGGGCTTGGTGTTGGGGTCCTGACCTTGACACAAGTCCAGTCCATGAACAGGGTGAGGAGGAGTTCATGGACCAAGAATTGGTTGCTTCAGCGTGACCAGTTCTGTCATATGCCTTTGCTCCGTGAGATCCGTGAGAATAATCCTGATGATTTCAGGAACTTACTCAGGATGACGGACCCCGTGTTTCACCGTCTGTTGGCTTCGCTGACCCCCTATATCAGCAGGCAGGATACCTGCATGAGGCAAGCCATCACTGCGGAGCAGAGGTTGGTCGCTACCTTGCGGTATTTGGCCACAGGGAGAAGCCTGCAGGACCTCAAGTTCTCGACAGGCATCTCCCCCCAGGCTCTGGGGATCATTATCCCAGAGACCTGTTCTGCCATCATCCAGGTCCTGCAGAAGGAGTATATGAAGGTAATATTTTCATCCTTTTATATCACATTTTATTGTATTTAATGTTTGATAATTTATTGTATTTCTTTCCTCATGCCCTAATTACCATGATTGTAATATGATGTGAATGTCCCCTTTGTCCTCATGCATGCTGGATTTTTATGTAATTATTATATTAGGTCTTTCATACATATTTGCCCTTCAATAACCTCTCCAGCATGGTGTCTCCTGCCCTATATTCACCTCATGTAGTCACTTAACAATGTATTTTATCAGCTCTATAGTAGTGCTTTACCCCAAACACCCCCTAAAATGTTTTGAAATGTTATTTTTTATTTAAATTCAGGCAGAGTGCCAGGGGCTTTTTTTTGTTGTGTTCCCAAATTTTTTGTAACCCTCCCTCCCCCAACTGCTAAGTCAGCTGATCCCAATTCTCTATCCTCAGTCATCTATCTGCTGACTTTGCCAAACCCATACACACTATACCCACCTCTTTACTGGTCAGATTTATGGATGAATTCCCCAAAGCATGTAGTGCAAGTGCCTGCCTGTATACTTTCCAATGGTACTGTTTAAAGTTTTTGTATCCTATTATTATCTTGATAGGTAATAGCAGAATGTTCAAATGTGCTCAAATGTGTACAGTGTGTATTTATATCTTTGTATTATGACACTTCTTACCTGTCCAGTGGTCTGCCAATAGTGTAACTAAGGAGGGTCTGTTCCAAGTAATACCCTGTATTTAGGCATTCATCTCTCAATGAAGTGAAGAGGGTTACCTGTCCAAGCGTTCCCCCCCCTATAATGTTAGAAATGGCCCATGAGGGGGGGAGGGGGAATATGATAGGTGTACCTTATACTTTGTTGTTGTTAAATTCCCCTTAATAAATGCTATCTGGAGGTTGCCCCATAATGTTTGTGTATAATCTGCTTGCCATGTTTCTGTGAAAAAATAGTAATGTTTATTGTTTTTTCCTCAACAGTTTCCTTCAATGCCACAGGAATGGCAGACTGTGGCCTCCCATTTTGCCCAGCGGTGGGACTTTCCTAACTGCGGAGGGGCAATTGATGGGAAACACGTCCACATCGTCCCACCACCCAACTCGGGGTCGTACTATTATAATTACAACGAGTTCTTGTATGTGGACGTGGGGAAGAATGACCGGATGTCCGATGGTGGAGTGATCGCCCAGACGGAGTTCTACAGGCGTCTCCAGAATGGCAGCTTGGACTTGCCACCTCCAGAGGACAATGTTAAAGGTCTCCCATTTGTGTTCGTTGCTGATGAAGCATTTGCGCTGGGGGACCACCTGATGTGGCCATTCCCGATGAGGACCCTCACCCCGGAACAGAGGGTTTTTAATTCCCGGCTGGCCAGAGCCCGAAGAGTGGTGGAGAACACATTTGGAATCCTGGCCAGCTGGTTCCGATTATTTCTGACACCCATCCATATGGCGGAGTATAAACTGAACCATATAATACTTGCCTGCTGTGTTTTCCATAATTTTTTAAGAAAACATTCAGCCAACTATGCTGGCTCAGTTGGGCCTGAGGCCAGAATCCCAAATCCATCAACACTGACGGCGCTTTAAAGTGGCCGTCCTGGCTTGCCCTCCCTGAGTGTCCGTGATGTCCGGTTACGCTACCTGGAGTTCTTTGCGGGTAGGGGGGCTATCAATATGCCAGACAATCTGTGAAACCTTTTTCAAATAAAAAACAACCAAAAGAAATTCTTTGTGGACATTTACTGCTTGTGTTTGTTTTAGCTGACCCTGACAGAAATGTGTTGAGTGCAGAAAATGTCCTGATTGGGTAACCTTATAAAAAAACAGTGTTGGCTGGTACTTCCTAAATGCAAAAACACATTTCACTACAAGTGCACTTGCAACTGCACTGAACCTGCACTTGTAGTGCAAAGTGTATTTGCCCTTAGGAAATAACCCCCATTTTTGCATAAAACAGCAATTACATCACCCCAAAAGTGTTGTAGTGTTGAGACAATAATCCACACATTCTTGAGTAAGGCACTTTTTTATACCCTCACAATTACATGTGCATTTACGAAAGGTTTTTAAAACAAACCAACATGTTTGTTGTATAACAATTTTTGCAGTAGCATTATCAAAAATCGAAATATCCATTTCAGATAAAACAGGCCTGTGTAAAACCAATAAGAAAGCAAAAAAACTTGAACTTACAAAGTTCACATATGGTAAAACCTGAAGGCTATATCAGACATCAGTATTTAGGAACTGGGTTTGATATAGCTTTCAGATGGGGTGAAATCACCCCTGGAAAAGCCAAATTTGGAAGATGCACACCAATTTACGAATGTCAACATGTGCTATCTGCCATCAGGGGGGATCAAGGGACGTGTTTTGGGGGAGCAAGCCCTTCCTCAACGCGACTTTATAATTGAGGAAGGGGTTGCACCCCCAAAACGCGTCCATTGATCTCCCGTGATGGCAGATAGCACATGTTGGCACACTGTGTGCATCCTCCAAATTTGGCTTTTCTAAACATTGAAAAAATTTTTGGAAGATTGGACCACAATAAAACAGGTGATTTTGTGGGGTTTAAATTCGCCCCAAAACATCAATGATGTTATTATTTTTTTTAATAACATCACTGATTTGTTGCTGTATGTTGTGCAATTCGAGATTACACCCCATGATCTCCCCGATCAGTATCTGGGCACTTTCAGATGTGAAACGTTCTCTCTCCCTCACATCACGATCACCTAAAAAGAGATAAAGAACAAAAAAAAGGTCTCAAAAATCTGCCACCATCCATCTCTTTTACCTGAGTCTGTGGTCGCAGACACTCACCTGTTGTGGTGCCAATCTCCACCACATCTTCTTCTTCCTCCTGCTCAGCTTCTTGGGTTTGCGGTATTTCCCCTTCTTCCAGAGGTGGGGGGTCTGTGTTCTCCTGGGATGATGGCAGAACTAGAACTAGGAAACATTGCTTGGAAGTGGGGTACAATTGTCTATTTTAGCCGAATTCCAAGATGTATATTTTTTATTGCCCTTTGTCAAGCTACAATACTTTACCTGTTTGGTACAAGCTTCACAGATGTAGCCCCCCCTATAGTATACACTGGAGCACCTGTGTGCCCCCCCTAATAAAAATGGTGTTCTTGTGTCCCACACTAGTGCACCATTGTCCAGATGTGAAAACAGCTGCTCAGTGTCCTCTCCTTACACACAATCTAGTTGGCATTTCATTCTAGTAACAAACCCATCTACACAAACAAATAATTGGCATCCAAGTAGGCCCCAAAAAATTTGGGAAAATGCATATAGCCTAAACAATGGTGTTCTAGAGGCCGAAAGAAAAATGTTTGATACGAACGAATAATGGGCCCATGAACATTAAAGTTGCCCTTTTAAACATTACAATTAATAAAAGCATATGGAGCAGAACGAACGGAATAAAGACAGAAAGAATAGGAACACAGCACAACTACTTACTTTTTTGCAGCACTCTCCGGATCTTTCGGTACTGCTCTGGCTCTCTCAACTTCAGGTCCGACCACCGCTTCCTGAGCTGATCTTTAGATCTTCGTACCCCGAAATTCCTCTCAAGACTCCTGACCACTTTCGCCATGATCTTGGCCTTTCGGATGCTGGGGTGGGGGTAAGGCCCATATTTTCCGTCATAGTCGGACTTCCTCATGATGTCGACCATCTCCAACATCTCCCCAAACGACATATTTGTGGCCTTAAAACGTCTCCTTCTGGATCGGGACGTGCCTGGATCCGGCCTTTCCTCCTCCTCCTCCTCGTTGCTAGAATTAGCATGCACTTGCTGTAACTCCGCCATCATGCTCTTCACCCACTGCGCCGAACGAAAAGGGGCGGGGAATAGACTAGAAAGAACGTCAGGGGTGGGCGGAGTTACACGCATGGGCAGTGTGTATAAAGCGTAACACGCGTGCGTATTACGTACGATCTGTGAGCGGAGGAAGGAGCATTGGACGTACCGATCGTAAGAACGAAGGTAAGAGACAAACTTGTGCCTATACTGCTTCTAGATTGAGGCCTATATTGTAACAAGATTAGGAGAGTTTTGTCTGACATTAGGCTTTGTCTTGTGTTGTGTCTTGCAGTGAACATGGATATCTTAATGAAAGACAATGACTTCATGTCAGTATTCGTAGAGATGCTAAGTGAGCTGCCCTGTCTGTGGGAGATTACCCACCCCCATTTCAAGAACCAAGCAAAGAGGAAGGTAGCACTGGAGCAATTGTGTGAAATTGTGAAGCAGGTGATCCCCACGGCAGACATCACTTATTTAAAGATTTTCATTGGTGGCCTGAGGAGCACATATCTGAGGGAGCGCAAGAAAGTCCTGGATTCGCAGAGATCCGGAGCAGCAGATGACATCTATGTCCCCAGGATGTTGTACTACGACAGGCTGCACTTTCTGGCAGGCCAGACTGAACCCAGGCCATCCCTCTCCAGTCTTCCTTCCACGCTTCCTTGCCCCCCGGCTGAGGCTTCTGACGCCCAACCTGGGCCTTCCAGGCAATATGTGGAGGAGCCCAGATTGAGCCAGGTATAGCATTCCTCTAAATATTTCTGCTTGTCCAATCAATGATATTAACTAGATGTTAGTTGGGAGTACTAATTTAGGATTGTGATTGATGATGCAAAACATTACAACTATGTCCCTTTTTCATACACAGGGATGTCTCAGCCAGGAGGTGGCCGGGCCGAGCCGGCTGGCTGATATCAAGGTCCCTCCACCCCCCCTGAAAATAGAAAGTGGCAGTAGGAGGAGTACCCTAGAGGAGGTTGCTATAGCATTCTTTTGGAGAGCTACAGAGGTCCTGGGAGCACCACACACCATGGAGGAGAACGTTGCTGCCTTCATAGCCTATAAAATGCAGAGGATGGAGGAGGACCAAAAAGTCATGTGTGAGGCCCTCATATCGGAGGCTCTGGAGAAAGGTATGAGGGGCCAAATTACACCTCACACACATCTTTGGGATGGTCCCCCTCCTCCTCCTGCAGGTCCTCCTCCTCCTCCTCCCTCTCCTCCAGGTCCTCCCAGTCCTCCTCCAGGTCCCCCCAGTCCTCCTCCTCCTCCAGGTCCTACTTCTCCTCCTGCCACATCTCCAACTGCACAGCCACAGCCCGGAAGGAAGCGTGGAAGGAAGACCAGACAGTGATTGCCCTGGATCCAGTCTGGTCGGCCAAAAGATGCAGCCTCTTGTGGTACCACAGCCTGGGGACACAGATGTCATCTGCTGCTATCTGGATCTCTGCGAATTCTGGACCAGACTGCCCTCCCTTACATATGGACTCCTCAGGCCACCAATTTTGATGTTGAAGAATTGTTGTCTGCCGTGGGGGTCCCAGGCTTCGCTAATTTCTCCTGTTGATCCAGTGTTGCCTTCCTCTTTGTTTGGTTCTGATCCCTTAATAAAGGATTTTTGTTTTGAATTATACTCTCCTATGTGTTTTACTTCAAAAATGACAGTTGGTTTGTGAGGATTCAGGTACATTTCAAATATACAATGTGAAATGAACAAGGGACACCAACAACAAACAATCTCCTTGAGATTAAATAATACAAGATATCAATGGTGTTGGGGTAACTTGACACACAAAACACAGACAAAAATATTCTGGAGTAAAAATAAAAATAACATTGAACAAAGATCAGCCTTGGAAAAAATCCAAACATTAAAGAAAAAAAAAGGGTGAAAATCCAAAAAAAATAAATAAAAAAATATATAAAACTGTCAGATGTGACAACTAATAACAATATATTCAGGGAATCCCACTAAAAAAACACAAATAAAAGTTTGTGAGAAGTGTGTGTGAATATGAGCAGCAAAACTACTTAATTCTTGTCACATTATAAAGAAGAAGAGAGTGCGCTGTATTAAACCATTTTTAACATTGCAGCGTGACGAAAGTGCAGTATCCATTGCGAACGCTAAGTTTACCAGAACGAGCTGTCCCGTGTCGGAATTTCTTCTGAGCATGCTTGGCACTTTGTGCGTCGGAACAGGCCACACACGGTCGGAATTGACGCGATCGGATTTTGTTGTCGGAAAATTTTATCTCCTGCTCTCCAACTTTGTGTGTCGGAAAATCCGATGGAAAATGTCCGATGGCGCCCACACACGGTCGGAATTTCCGACAACACGCTCTGACCGGACATTGTCCATCGGAAAATCCGACCGTGTGTACGGGGCATTAGACTCATACCACAGTGTTGCTGAGACCTGCAGTTCCGCAGAGGGGTCTCTCTCAAATAGACTGAGTTCAAGCAGGCCTCAAGCCTATACTTTACTAATAGCTGACGCTGTGGCGGTTTTAGAGATAACCATACCGGAGGCAATTATAGGTATGTGCACCGCAGGAACTGTTCTAAATCATCAACTTATATTACTTCTTTGCTTTTTGAACCCTTGGATTACAAACACTGCAGTATAAAAGCTAGCAGAAGACATCAAACCAGAGACTACAACTTCCACTGAGAGGCCTTGTGTTCTTCAGGTACAGTGACAAGCAAACTGTATTGTGTTGTGTTTGATAACCATGTATTAGTGTGCTTAGTGCAGCGTGCTGAAAGTGGGAAGGTACCCAGTGTCAAGGCGTTGTCACTCTGGGCACTAGTCCCACTTGGAGATACGCCAAAAAGGGTCATTCAAGAAAACTTTACTTATCAATAATTTGTGAAAACTTATCGCATTGTCATATTACGTTTGTATGACAGTGCAGTTATTGTAACTACTGTTGGTGCCAGTCTCAGTAAAACTACATTATGGTTAATTACAATTGGAGTAAAATGTTGTTCACTCTCCTACAGGTGGAACAACGGATACCCAGGTAATGGTAAAGGTACATTATTGGTATATTGTTATTGTGGGATTGTTCTTTGTTGTTTCGCTTCGCACTAAAACTGTTTCACAGCTGTGTCAAGTGGGTTGAGCCAACTTATTGGAGGTGGAATAGCAGAGTACAGGCCCAATTAAATATCAGCAGCTCCTTTGGGGGTCAGTGCTACATAAGAAAAAAATAAAAATCTGGAGATATCCATTACTTCTTACCAGCAAATGAAGGTCCTAAAAAAAGGTATAAATTACTACTATAATTAGTAGTTGTCATTATTTGTACAGTTTTAATAATATTTGCCAAAGTTGCAAAACCTGTTTCGGGCATTAATATTTATTTATTTATTTATTTATTTTAAAGTTCTTTTTATTGAAAAATGTCACTGTGAAAGTACAAAACAGGGCCTTTGGGGCATACCCCAGCCAATTGGTGCACATAGCCATGTGCATAACAGTGTACAACTCACCGTGCATCTCTAAACTAAAAATTTTAACTATAAAAAAAACCAAAACAAAACAACCACAAAATCAGTTTTCGCATTGTAGGATGATGGTAGGAGATATCTGTTCCTGCGGGACTACTTCTCTCTCTCTTCTGAGCTGGACTTTACAAGAAGAGTTAGGATTAAGTGTGATAATATGACCTCTGGATTAACACCACCACTCTGGGGCATGGACCTCAGCACTCAACAGGGACAGGTAAGTATGGAGGGTATTTAACCAGGGTGATCCCCAATGGGCTGATCATCCGTCGTAGACACATGCCCCGTACACACGATGAGAAATTCTGCCAGCAAAAGTCGGATGTGAGCTTTTGGTCAGAAATTCCAACCGTGTGTAGGCTCCGTGTGATCGGACTTTTGCTGGCAGAATTCCAGCCAGCAAAAGATTGAGAGCAGCTTCTCTATTTTTCTGTCCGAAAATGCGTTCATCTGTATGCAATTCGGGCGCGCAAAAAATCATGCATGCTCAGAAACAATTCGACGCATGCTCGGAAGCATTGAACTTAATTTTCTCGGCTCGTCGTAGTGTTGTACGTCACCGTGTTCTTGACGGTTAACAGTTCAGAGAACTTTTGTGTGACCGTGTGTATGCAAGGCAAGCTTGAGCGGAATTCCATCGGAAAAAAACATTCAAGTTTTTTCTGACGGAATTTCTGATCGTGTGTATGGGGCATCAGTATCTGTCCACAGGTGCCAAACTTTTTCATATTTTTGGGGGCATCCTCGGGACAAATATGTTGCTTTATAGAGGGGTATCATTGTATTGATTAACTTTTTCCATGAGGACAGGGTAGGGGGGACAGCTGACTTCCATTTTAGTACTGTAGCTTTCCTAGCATAAAATAATAGGATACTTATTAGAGTGTGGGTTGCTTTAGCTAACGTCAGTTGTTACACAAGGCCGAGGAGACAGACGCTGGTTGACAGAGGAATAGGTATGGTGGTTAACCCCTGGCCAAAGTGGGTCACCTTCCTCCAATACTCTTGGACCTGTGGGTACTCCCAGAACTTATGTAGGAAGCCCGCAGGGGTACCAGAGCATCTCCAGCAAACAGCCGACGAGGTTGGGTATATGCGGTTAAGGCGCTGGGGCGTATAGTATATTCTATGCAGGATTTTGAATTGGATTAACTTGACCCTAGTTGCAACTAATGATTGAAGTGGCTAATCCCACAAGTCCTCCCAGTCCTCACTGTCACTGTCCTGCACCTCCGCTCGCCACAGATCACACAACCCATCCAATCCAACCTGAATGGATGGCAGCAGTGCTCGGTATATTTGAGACAGTGGTTATAAGAGTTCAGCATCGTTCAGTAGGGCCTCAAGGTCATCGAGCTGGACCAATTTAAACTGTCAAAAGTCAAAAGCGTGACAGGGCTTCAGGAACCTGAAGAAGAAAGAATTTGGAAGTTGAAATTTGTTTTTCAGTCTGTCAAAAGTGAACAACCCAGAACCATCGCAGATATCTTTCAAGTATTTGATGCCCCTGCCGGCCCATAGTCCGGGGTCTTGTAAAGAGTGAAATTCCTTCAATCTGGGATTACACCAGAGCGGTGTACTAGGGGACCATATGGCTTTTACCAGGTTAGGTTTTATTACTACTGTATGCCAAGCCTTAACCGCTTGCCGCCCGCCGGCCATCATATGACGGCCAGGCAGCGCGGCTCTCATTCTGGGTGGGTGTCATATGACGTCCATCCATTTAAACAGGGAATACGCGCGATCGTGTGTGCGCATCCTTATTCCTTCGGTGGCGGCGTGTCACTGAGACACTGCTCGCCACCGAGGGGGGTGAACAGCCATTGGGCATGGCTGTTTACCATGTGATTAGCCATTACGAAGTCACGGGCAATCACAGATGGCACCGCCCCACTTTGCACGGCGCATGCACGTGTTCGCGAGCGCGCTGCGCGTGCACGTCGGTAGCAGCTTGTTCCCGGAAACACTGCTCGTCGCCGACGCTGGTAAACAGCCATTGGCCGGCGGCTAATATAAAATTTAAACTCACGCTGAATGGTGAAAAAACAGTGAAAGAGAAAACTAAAGCAGCTGCTACACACAAAGTGCTACTCACTAGAAATGTAAAATTATGGAAATGTGGCGCTCGCAAATGTTATTAAACATGTGTGACTAAGTGTAGATGAGTGCAGATGTGAATATACAAAGCAAAAAACATATAAATAAAGTCCAAATAAATGTTCTGATCCGCAATGGAAAAAAACTTTTGAAGTGCAATGGACCACAGACGCTCCAGGACTTTTCAGGTGCAGAAACGCCACCCCCACATGTGTTCCCACTCACCAAATGGCGATGACCCCCAGCTTTGCATTGGCTGGCGGCTGTTTACTACATGATCCTTTCACAGCCGATCACTAAATGTAAATACAGAGTGGTAACAAGATGTTACTGGCTCTTCCCTCCTCACATTGTGTGTGAGAAGGAGATTGCGGTAACATTTTGTTACCGCTTACAGTGTACACCAACACACACTGATTGCCCCCCCAATAAAGAGGACCTGTCACCACTCATCAAAATACCTGTCACGGTCCATATGAGTACCTGTCACAGTTCATCTGAGTACTCGAGTACTTGTCACAGTCCATCAGAGTACCCGAGTACCTATCACAGTCCATCTGAGTACCCGAGTACCTGTCACAGTTCATCTGAGTACCCGAGTACCTGTCACAGTCCATCTGAGTACCCAAGTACCTGTCATAGTCCATCTGAGTACCCGAGTACCTGTCACAGTTCATCTGAGTACCTGAGTACCTGTCACAGTCCATATGAGTACCTGTCACAGTCCATATGAGTTCCAGAGTACCTGAGTACCTGTCACAGTCCATATGAGTACCTGAGTACCTGTCATAGTCCATATGAGTACCTGTCACAGTTCATATGAGTACTGAGTACCTGAGTACCTGTCACCACCCTTCAGAGTACCTGAATACCAGTCACCAGCCAATCAGAGTACCCGAGTACCCAGGGCTTTTTTTCTCAGAGAATAGGTGCAGGAACTCCCCCTTTCTGAGTCACTCCTTTTCTCCGCCTCTACCTACCTCCGGACACCCTCTACCTACCTCCCATCCAAGTATCATTTTGTGGTGATAAGTAATTTGTATGGAATTTGTTAATGATAACAAGAAAAGCAGTAAAATAGATTCCCTGTAGCCAGTAACAATAAAGCCCCCCCTCTAGCAACAATAGATCCCAACATTAACAATGGGCCACCCGAAACAAAATCCCATCAAAAACAACAACAGAGCTCCTCAAAGCCAGCATCAATAGACTTACCAGCAGCCAGCAACAATAGTCCCCTCCCTCAACAGTAAATCCCTCCCAGCCATAACTGACCCCTTAGCGATATAAGACCCACCCCCAGTAACAATAGGTCCCCCACCAGTATGAATAGACCCCCCTGCAAAAAGAGATCCCCTCCCGGTAGAATAGATCTCTCAGCAGCCATCAATAGACCCTGCAGCACACCCCAGAACCCCTTCCCATTACATACAGTCAGTGCTGGAGGTGCCAGAACTGCGTTCCCCCACTTTCCCACTGAAAAAAAGCCCTGCGAGTACCCAAGTACCTGTCACCAGGCCATCAGAGTACCCGAGTAGCTGTCACCAGGCAATCAGAGTACCCGAGTACCTGTCACCAGCCCATGAAAGTAACCAAGTACCTGTCACCAGCCCATCAGAGTACCCGAATACCTGTCTGCAGCTAATTAAGTTACCAGAGTACCTGTCACCAGCCCATCAGAGTACCCGAGTACCTATCTGCAGCCCATCAGAGTACCCGAGTACCTATTTGCAGCCCATGCCTCATAGAATATACGTTGGGGTGTTTGCTTTCCAAAATGAGGTCATTTTGTGGGTAATTCCATTGTCCTGGTGCTCAAGGACCTTCAAAACTGTGATAGGTAGGAATGAAATGAGATGTGCAATTTATGCTCCTAGAACGCCTGAAGGTACTACTTCAATGTTGGACCTCTGTATGTGGCCAAGCTGTGTAAAAGTCTCACACATGTGGTATCGTCATACTCGATAAGAGTAGCAGAATGTATTTTGGGGTGTAACTTTTGCTATATACATGCTATGTGTTAGAAATATCTTATAAATTGACAACTCTGTAAAAAAAAAAAAATGCGGTTTCATTTTTTTTCCACATTTTCCCAAAACTTCTGGAAAAAAAATGAACCGTTCAAAAGACTCATTATGCCTCATAGAATATACATTGGGGTGTTTGCTTTCCAAAATGAGGTCATTTTGTGTTCTTCTGATCCTATTATTACTGCAGACAGCTGTAGTATTTACAAGTTAGTGTAGTGCGTCCTCTGCACAGTGTGCACCTAAAGCTACCTGAAGAAAATTGGTGGTGTTCTTCTGATCCTATTAGTACAATAGGCAGCTGCAGTATTTACAAGTTAGTGTAGTGCGTCCTCTGCACAGTGTGCACCTAGAGCAACCTGAAGAAAATTGGTGGTGTTCTTCTGATCCTATTAGTACCGCAGGCAGCTGTAGTATTTACAAGTTAGTGTAGTGCGTCCTCTGCACAGTGTGCACCTAAAGCTACCTGAAGAAAATTGGTGGTGTTCTTCTGATCCTATTAGTACAATAGGCAGCTGCAGTATTTACAAGTTAGTGTAGTGCGTCCTCTGCACAGTGTGCACCTAGAGCTACCTGAAAAAAATTGGTGGTGTTCTTCTGATCCTATTAGTACTGCAGGCAGCTGTAGTATTTACAAGTTAGTGTAGTGCGTCCTCTGCACAGTGTGCACCTAAAGCTACCTGAAGAAAATTGGTGGTGTTCTTCTGATCCTGCTAGTAACGCAGGCAGCTGCAGTATTTACAAGTTAGTGTAGTGCGTCCTCTGCACAGTGTGATCTAGAGCTACCTGAAGAAAATTGGTGGTGTTCTTCTGATCCTGCTAGTACCGCAGGCAGCTGCAGTATTTACAAGTTAGTGTAGTGCGTCCTCTGCACAGTGTGACCTAGAGCTACCTGAAGAAAATTGGTGGTGTTCTTCTGATCCTGTTAGTACTGCAGGCAGCTGTAATATTTACAAGTTAGTGTAGTGCGTCCTCTGCACAGTGTGCACCTAGAGCTACCTGAAGAAAATTGGTGGTGTTCTTCTGATCCTATTAGTACCGCAGGCAGCTGCAGTATTTACAAGTTAGTGTAGTGCGTCCTCTGCACAGTGTGCACCTAAAGCTACCTGAAGAAAATTGGTGGTGTTCTTCTGATCCTATTAGTACTGCAGGCAGGTGTAGTATTTACAAGTTAGTGTAGTGCGTCCTCTGTACAGTGTGCACCTAAAGCTACCTGAAGAAAATTGGTGGTGTTTTTCTGATCCTTTTAGTACTGCAGGCAGCTGCAGTATTTACAAGTTAGTGTAGTGCGTCCTCTGCACAGTGTGCACCTAAAGCTACCTGAAGACAATTGATGGTGTTCTTCTGATTCTATTAGTACCGCAGGCAGCTGCAGTATTTACAAGTTAGTGTAGTGCGTCCTCTGCACAGTGTGCACCTAAAGCTACCTGAAGAAAATTGGTGGTGTTCTTCAGATCCTATTAGTACCGCAGGCAGCTGTAGTATTTACAAGTTAGTGTAGTGCGTCCTCTGCACAGTGTGCACCTAAAGCTACCTGAATAAAATTGGTGGTGTTCTTCTGATTCTATATTAATACCACAGGCAGGCAGCTACAGTATTTACAGTTAGTGTTCTGTGTCCCCTGCACAGTGTGCACCTAAAGCTACCTGAAGACAATTGCTGTTGTTCTGCTCCTATTAATACCACAGGCAGGCAGCTACAGTATTTACAGTTAGTGTACTGTGTCCTCTGCACAGTGTGCACCTAAAGCTACCTGAAGAAGACAATTGCTGTTGTTCTACTCCTATTAATACCACAGGCAGGCAGCTACAGTATATACAGTTAGTGTACTGTGTCCTCTGCACAGTGTGCACCTAATGCTACCTGAAGAAAATTGGTGGTGTTCTTCTGATCCTATTAATACCACAGACAGGCAGCTACAGTATTTACAGTTAGTGTACTGTGTCCTCTGCACAGTGTGCACCTAAAGCTACCTGAAGACAATTGCTGTTGTTCTGCTCCTATTAATACCACAGGCAGGCAGCTACAGTATTTACAGTTAGTGTACTGTGTCCTCTGCACAGTGTGCACCTAAAGCTACCTGAAGACAATTGCTGTTGTTCTGCTCCTATTAATACCACAGGCAGGCAGCTACAGTATATACAGTTAGTGTACTGTGTCCTCTGCACAGTGTGCACCTAAAGCTACCTGAATAAAATTGGTGGTGTTCTTCTGATCCTATTAATACCACAGGCAGGCAGCTACAGTATTTACAGTTAGTGTACTGCGTCCTCTGCAAAGTGTGCACCTAATGCTACCTGAACACAATTGCTGTTGTTCTGCTCCTATCAATACCACAGGCAGGCAGCTACAGTATTTACAGTTAGTGTACTGCGTCCTCTGCACAGTGTGTACCTAAAGCTGCCTGAAGACAATTGCTGTTGTTCTGATCCTATATTAATACCACAGGCAGGCAGTTACAGTATTTACAGTTAGTGTACTGTGTCATCTGCACAGTGTGAACCTAAAGCTACCTGAATAAAATTGGTGGTGTTCTGATCCTATATTAATACCACAGGCAGGCAGCTACAGTATTTACAGTTAGTGTACTGTGTCCTCTGCACAGTGTGCACCTAAAGCTACCTGAAGAAAATTGGTGGCGTTCTTCTGATCCTATTAGTACCGCAGGCAGCTGTAGTATTTACAAGTTAGTGTAGTGCGTCCTCTGCACAGTGTGCACCTAAAGCTACCTGAATAAAATTGGTGGTGTTCTTCTGATTCTATATTAATACCACAGGCAGGCAGCTACAGTATTTACAGTTAGTGTACTGTGTCCTCTGCACAGTGTGCACCTAAAGCTACCTGAAGACAATTGCTGTTGTTCTGCTCCTATTAATACCACAGGCAGGCAGCTACAGTATTTACAGTTAGTGTACTGTGTCCTCTGCACAGTGTGCACCTAAAGCTACCTGAAGTCAATTGCTGTTGTTCTGCTTCTATTAATACCACAGGCAGGCAGCTACAGTATTTACAGTTAGTGTACTGTGTCCTCTGCACAGTGTGCACCTAATGCTACCTGAAGAAAATTGGTGGTGTTCTTCTGATCCTATTAATACCACAGACAGGCAGCTACAGTATTTACAGTTAGTTTACTGTGTCCTTTACACATTGTGCACCTAAAGCTGCCTAAATAAAATTGGTGGTGTTCTTCTGATCCTATATTAATACCACAGGCAGGCAGCTACAGTATTTACAGTTAGTGTACTGTATCCTCTTCACAGTGTGCACCTAAAGCTACCTGAAGACAATTGCTGGTGTTCTCATACTAATAATACTACAGGCAGGCAGTTGATTCTGCTAGCTGCAGTATCAGTATATATATACATCCCAGCCTTGTGCAGCTACATCTCACTGCAGGCCATTAGTATGTCTGGAAGACCAACAAGGAGAGGCAGACAGTCACTAGCCAATAAAAGAGGGCAAGCAGACTCTGTGTCTAGAGGCAACAGTGCTGGTCATGGAGACGGTACATCCTCATCAGCGCGCTTGTCCTTTTTATCGGCAACTGGCCGTGTTGAGCCGCAACATGCGGAAGACTTGGTAGAGTGGATGACCAAGCCGTCCTTATCCTTCTCATCCTCTCTCACCCAGGCTCAGGGTACTTTGTCTGGCAAAGCAACTGCCAACACAGCCTCTTCCCTCGAGTCAATGGCATCAGTGACTCCTTCCCTAGCCCCACCATGTCCTCCTGAGGAGTCCCCCGAACTGGTTGACCACAGTGTTGGGTACATGCTCCAAAAGGATGCCCAGCGTTCTGAAGGCTCCGATGATGGTACCCAGCTAGAGGAAGGCAGTAACGTGAGCCCAGAGAGAGGGAGTGCCCAAGAAGGACAGCAATCTGGCACTCATGTTGCCCCAGCTGCAGCATACTGCCAGCTTTGCTCTAGTGATGAGGAGGGAGGGGATGATGAGGTCACTGACTCCATGTGGGTGCCTGATAGGAGAGAGGAGGAGGAGGCACATCACCAACGAGGCAGGGTGCCAGGGGCTAGCTTAAGGGCAGCACACAGACTGCATCACAACGCAGAGCTCTGCATGTGCAGGCCGCTGCTGTCTCTGCACGTTATTCCTAAAGTTCTTTGGTGTGGGCCTTTTTTGAGACAAGTGCATCAGATCCCACCACTGCTATTTGCAACATATGTCTCAAGCGTATCTCACGTGGCCAAAACATCACCCGCTTGGGCACCACATGCTTGACCAGATATATGTCGACCTGCCATGCAGTTAGTTGGCAAGCGTACCTAAAAGACCCACACCAAAGAACAAAGAGGACCTCTCCTTGCTCCTCATCAGCTGGGATCTCCAACCCCACTATACCTTCAGTCCTCTGTGAGACCTGCACTGAGTGGAATGAAGGTGTAGAATTAGGTGTGTCACAGCCAAGTACTTGGGGGCAATCTGCTATGGGTATACCGACGTCAGATTGTACCAGGCAAATTTCCCTGCCACAGCTGCTGCACCGCCGAAAGAAGTTCATTCCCAGCCATCCACATGCCCAGCGGTTGAATGCTAGCTTGGCTAAATTGCTAGCACTTCAACTGCTGCCTTTTCAGTTGGTAGACTCTGCCCCCTTCCGTGAGTTTGTGGAATGTGCGGTTCTTCAGTGGCAGGTTCCCAAACGCCACTTTTTCTCACAGAAGGCGATTCCAGCTCTCTACCAGCATGTGGAAGGCAATGTCTTGGCCTCGCTGGACAGGGCGGTCTGCGGTAAGGTGCATACTACCGGTGACTCATGGTCCAGCAGGCATGGACAGGGACGTTACCTATCTTTCACCGCGCACTGGATGACTCTTCTGGCAGCTGGGAAGGATGCAGGACAGGGTGTAGTAGTGTTGGAGGTTGTTCCGCCACCACGCCTCCAAAATTCTACTAGTGGTGATTCTGCCACACCTCTCTCCTCCACCCCTTCCTCTTCTTCTTTCCCATGGCCTCTTCCTGTGCTGATTTGTCTTAGGAACCAGCGGTGCTCCGTAGGCATTCAAGGGGCTACGCAAGCATGCAGGCAAAAAGATGCCATGCAGTGCTTGAGCTGGTGTACTTGGGGGACAGGAGTCACACTGGGGCAGAGATTCTGTCAGCTCTGCAGGGGCAGGTTCAGAGGTGGTTGATGCCACGCCAGCTTAAGGCAGGTATGGTGGTTTGCGACAATGGCACCAACCTCCTCTTCACTCTCCAACAGGGACAACTTACCCATGTGCCCTGTTTGGCTCATGTCCTTAACTTGGTGGTGTAGCGGTTCTTGGGCAGGTACCTGGGCTTATAGGATGTCCTGAGGCAGGCCAGAAAAGTCTGTGTGCATTTCTGCAGGTCATATAATGTCAGTGCTCGGCTGGCTGACCTCCAAAAGGAATTTAACCTGCCCAAGAACTGCCTAATCTGTGACATACACACCAGGTGGAACTCAACGTTGGCCATGCTGCAGCGGCTGCACACGCAGCTGAGGGCCATCAATGAGTAACTGTGTGACTATGGCACCAGGACAGGGTCAGGGGAGCTTGTTTTTTTTTCCCCACGCCAGTGGGCCATGATCAGGGATGCATGCACTGTCCTGTCACCATTTGAGGAGGCCACGAGGATGGTGAGCAGTGACAGTGCATGCATCAGTGACACTGTCCCCCTTGTCCACCTGTAGGGATGAGCTTCGAGTTCGAGTTAAACTCATGGGACCTGGCCCAGGGGATATGGATCAATGCAAAAAAAAAGTTTTAAAACGGCCGTTTTTTCGAGAGCAGTGATTTTAATAATGCTTAAAGTGAAACAATAAAAGTGTAATATTCCTTTAAATTTTGTACCTGGGGGGTGTCTATAGTATGCTTGTAAAGGGGCGCATGTTTCCTGTGTTTAGAACAGTCTGACAGCAAAATGACATTTCAAAGGAAAAAAAGTCATTTAAATCTACTTGCGGCTATTAATGAATTGTCAGTCCAACAATACACATTAAAATTCATTGCTAAAAACTGCAAGGGATTTCGAACCAAAATTTAAGAAAAAATGGGGTTGGGGTCCCCCTAAATTCCATACCAGGCCCTTCAGGTCTGGTATGGATATTAAGGGGAACCCCGGCCAAAATTTAAAAAAAAAACGCGTGGGGGTCCCCCTTTAGGTCTGGTATGGATTTTAAGGGGAACCCCACACCAAAATTTTTTAAAAAATGGCGTGGGGTCCCCCCAAAAATCCATACCAGACCTTTATCCGAGCACGCAACCTGGCTACCCCAAAGCACCCTCCCAATGTTGAGGGCATGTGGCCTGGTACGGTTCAGGGGGGGCGCTCTCTCGTCCCCCCCTCTTTTCCTGCAGCCTGCCAGGTTGCGTGCTCGGATAAGGGTCTGGTATGGATTTTTGGGGGACCCCAGGCCATTTTTTTTTAAATTTTGGCGCAGGGTTCCCCTTAAAATCCATACCAGACCTGAAGGGTCTGGTATGGATTTTGAGGGGGACCCCCACGCCATTTAAAAAAAAATTTTGGCAGGGGTTCCCCTGTGGGGAATTCCCATGCCGTTTTTATCAATGAACTTTTATGTGTATTGTTGGACCGACAATTCACTAATAGCCACGAGTAGCTTTACATGACTTTTTTTCCTTTGAAATGTAATTTTGCTGTCAGACTGTTCTAAACACGGGAAACATGCACCCTTTTACAGGCATACTATAGACAACGCCCAGGTATGAAATTTAAAGGAATATTACACTTTTATTGTTTCACTTTAAGCATTATTAAAATCACTGCTCCCGAAAAAATGTCCGTTTTTAAAACTTTTTTTTGCATTGTTCCATTTCCCCTGGGGCAGGACCCAGGTCCCCAAACACTTTTAATGACAATACCATGCATGTAAGCCTTTAAAATTAGCATTTTTGATTATCCATGTTCGAGTCCCATAGACTTTGACGGTGTTCGCGTGTTCAAACAAATTTTTTGCCTGTTCGCATGGTCTGGTGCGAACTCAACAGGGGGGAGTTCGGCTCATCCCTATCCACCTGTTGAAGCACACGCTGAGTGGAATAATGGACAGGGCACTTGAGGCAGAACAGAGGCAGGAAGAGGAGGACTTCCTTAGCTCTCAAGGCCCCCTTTATCCAGACAGTGTTCCTGCATGCCCGCCGATCACACAGGAAGAGGACAAGGAGGAGGAGGAGGATTGTGTCAGCATGGAGGTGGAGCCTGGCACTCATCATCAGCAGTAGTCTTTAAGGGATCATTTACAGTGCCAAGAAACCCATGGACTTGTACGTGGCTGGGAGTAGGTGGCTGCGGATCATATCGTCCTTAGTGACCCAGAGGACTCCGGACCGAGTGCCTCAGCAAACCTACGCTGCATGGCCTCCCTGATCCTGCAAAGCCTGCGGAAGGATCCTCGTATTCGTGGTATCAAGGAGAGGGATCAATACTGGCTGGCAACCCTCCTTGATCCACATTACAAGGGTAAGGTTGCGGACCTTATCTTGCCGTCGCAGAGGGAGCAGAGGATGAAACATCTTCGGGAGGCCTTGCAGAAAGGGCTGTGCAACGCGTTCCCAGAGACTGGGAGGTTACAAACTCCTGTTCCTGGACAACGTGTTGCTGAGACTTCAGTCAGTCAAAGAAGGAGCAGTGGAGAAGGTGGCCGTCCGACCGATGCGTTCAGACAATTTTTTAGTCCGCAGCCCCAAGGTATGATCGGTTCCAGCAACCATTGCAAGCATCTGTTTTACATGGTGCAGGAATACCTAGGGGCAAGATCTGACTTGGACACCTTTCCCACCAAAAATCCTCTGGGTTACTGGGTCTTGAGGATGGATCACTGGACAGAGCTTGCACAGTATGCAATTGAGCTACTGGCCTGTCCTGCATCCAGCGTTCTTTCGGAACGCACATTCAGTGCTGCTGTAGGCTTTGTAACCAATCACAGGGTGCGCCTGTCCACCGACACGGTCGATTGACTGACCTTCATAAAAATGAATCAGTCTTGGATCACCACCAGCTACCAAGCACCTGATGCTGATGTAGCCGAATATTTTTTTTTTTAAATGTCAGATCCCTTCAAGACTGCCTATACTGATGCTGAGTGACTATCCTGTTATGCTGAGTGACCATCCTCTTCCTCCTTAATAATCATGCTGATAGCTTGTAAGAATATTTTTGTTTCTCGGCGCCACCACCAGTAGCTAAGGCCCAATTTTTCAGCCCCTGTTTAACAGGGGCATGTAATTACAATTTTTGATGCAATATTTTGCAAGGAGGGTTCGTTGCTGCGCTCAACTAGAGTATTTGTGAGGGGTTGCAGTGTTGTGGCACCAGCACCAGTGCCTAAGGCCCAATTTTTCAGCCCCTGTTTAACAGGGGCGTGTAATTACAATTTTTGATGCAATACTTTGCAGCAGGGCTTGTTCCTGTGCTCCAACTAGAGTATCTGTGAGGGGTTGCAGTGTTGTGGCACCAGCACCAGTGCCTAAGGCCCAATTTTTCAGCCCCAGTTTAACAAGGGCATGTAATTACAATTTTTGATGCAATATTTTGCAAGGAGGGTTCGTTGCTGTGCTCAACTAGAGTATTTGTGAGGGGTTGCAGTGTTGTGGCACAAGCACCAGTGCCTAAGGCCCAATTTTTCAGCCCCTGTTTAACAGGGGCAAGTAATTACAATTTTTGATGCAATATTTTGCAGGAGGGCTCATTCCTGCGCTCCAACTAGAGTATCTGTGAGGAGTTGCAGTGTTGTGGCACCAGTGCCTGAGGCCGAATTTTTCTGCCCCTGTTCAACAGGTAATTACAGTTCTTGATCTAATATATCACAGCAGGGCCCGTTTCTGAGCCCACCAAGAGTAACTCTGAGGACTTACAGTGTTGTGGCACCAGCACTACCACCAAAGGCCCAATTTTTCTGCCCCTGTTCAACAGGTGCATGTAATTACAATTCTTGATCTAATATTTCACAGCAGGGCCCGTTCCAGCGACCACCAAGAGTAACTGTGAGGTCTTACAGTGTTGTGGCACCAGCACCACCACCACCACCACCACCAAAGGCCCAATTTTTCTGACCCTGTTCAACAGGGGCATGTAATTACAATTCTTGATCTAATATTTCACAGCAGAGCCCATTCTTGCGCCCACCAAGAGTAACTTTGAGGGCTTACAGTGTTGTGGCAACACCAACACCTAAGGCCCCAATTTCTGCAGAGTATATAGGGCAGGCCCCTACTTTCAAACATCCAACTTACAAATGACTCCTACTTGCAAACGGAAGGAGACAACAGGAAGTGAGATGAAATCTACCCCTAGGAAGGGAAAGTCTCTCCTGTAAGAGTTAATATGGGAAAAACGTGTCTCCTCTTCACTGATGCTTTATCACCAATCCTTGTTTCACTAAAAACCCCAAATTGTCAAAAAAACATTTGCCATTGGGACAGAAAGTGAGGTGAAATCTTCTAAAGAGGTGCACAGACAGCAAAACAAATGTCACAGGGGTGATAACCCTTCCCTATGTTTTCCAAAAAGCTTAAAATAGTTTTTTTGGCTGGAGCTACACTTTAAAAATGTACCAGTGGAAAATTACAAACAGATTCTACTTAACAACATACCTACAGTCCCTGTCTTGTTTGCACCGCCTGTATACTGCTGTCCAGAGTATATAGGGCCTGGGGGCCCCACGCCTTTCCTTTTATTAATTTGGGTGTGGGGTTCCCCTTAATATCCATACAAGCCCCAAAGGGCCTGGTAATGGACTGGGGGGGTACCCATGCCGTTTGTCTCACTGATTTTCATCCATATTGCCAGGACCCGACATTACATTAAAGCCGCAAGCAGTTTTAAATGACTTTTATTCCTTTAAAAATGTTATTTTGTGCAGGGACTGTTCTAAGCACGGGAAACACGTGCCACTTTACAGGCATACTATAGACACCCCCCAGGTACGATATGTAAAGGAATATTTCACTTTTTTTTTTACTTTAAGCATCAATAAAATCACTGCTCCCGAAAAAAACTGACGTTTTTAAAACTTTTTTTTGCATTGATACATGTCCCCTGGAGCAGGACCTGGGTCCCCAAACCCTTTTTTTTGACAATACCATGCAAATTAGCCTTTAAAATTAGCACTTTTGATTTTGAATGTTCGAGTCCCATAGATTTCAATAGGGTTCTAAGGTTTGCTCAAATTTTCGGTCCGTTCGCAGGTTCTGGTGCAATCCGAAGCGGGGGGTGTTCGGCTCATCCCTAGGTTTAAGTTTACTGAAGTCCTTAGTGTTGGGAGAGATATTGATCCTTAAGTATCTAATGGTACTTGCCCATTGCAGAGGTAAATTGGGATTACTCAGCTGCTTCGCCCCTGGTTCTATGGGAAGAATGAGGGATTTGTTCCAGTTGGTGTGGAGGCCAGAAAGAGTTGCAAAGCGATCCAGGATCTGGTGCGCCGCAGAAAGTGAGGGGCCAGGGTCTTGCAAAAAGAGGATGAGATTGTCAGCGTATAGTCCTAGTTTCTCAACTATTGAGCCGACCCGGATCCCAGACACCTCATCTGACTTCCGCTGGGCTTCTGCCAAAGGCTCCATCACCAGGATTATGATGTTTTTTTACCTTCCACCCATGAAGGGGTTAAGATTTGGCTATCACTATATAAATCAAAAGAGGTTCCCTTACCCATACTGTACATAAAATAAAAATGTCTCTTTTGTGCCCTAAAAGGGTCCTCCTACTTTGACTCAAGGTAAGCACAATCTTGTATCACTTATAATTATTACAGCATGTAAAAAAAAAAAAAAATCTAAAATTCTGCCGGGTACTGTGCTATGGTGTAAAGAAACACAGCTTTCTTTAACATTCTCATACAAAACATAAGAAATATTCTCAGAACAATGTATTTTTTTCCTGCTGAAATGTTTTAAACCAGCAAGCCTCTGTGATTTGAAGTTTTCTGCACTCCAATGGGAATAAAGGCGGGTAAAATATTTTATTAATAGATATGTAGCTTTTAGACTTCTGAATTACCACCCAACAAGTCAACCAATCAGTCAGTGGAACATTGGATATTGTGCCCTTGAGGAAAAACTACGGATATTTACTGTACATAGCAAGCATAAATGCTTGTCACCATCATTAACGTTAAAGGCCCACTAAGCAAAAATTACAACATAGCTTAGGAAATATAGCTTGAAAACATAAGATTTTAAAGCTAAGGTGGTGTAGTGCTGAGAAATATTTTACAACAGACATAGTAGCAATCTTGCAGGAATATTGACAAACATTATTACATTTTTTATGTCACGAGATACTAGCACAATGGTTTATCAAACACATAATTGGGATATTTATTATAGCAAAAAGTAAAAAATATTGTGTTTTTTTCAAAATTCTCTGTCTTTTTTTATTTATAGCACAAAAAATAAAAACCACAGAGGTGATCAAATACCATCAAAAGAAAGCTCTATTTGTGTGAAAAAAATGATCAAAATTTCATTTGGGTACAGTAAATGAGTGTGGCCTCAAGGTATGTTACTAAAGTAACAATTATTAGGGGCTTGTACCATCATCCAGGAATCTAGAAATAACAAAATTGGAAGCCTGGTCCCCAACCAGGCTGCCACAAGGATGTAGGGGCAGTTGGACTATCGCGGAACAGTAAAAACAATACAATTTTAAATGATATAACAAATATATAAAAAATACATGTGATTTTATTGATGCAGCAGAACAAATCATCAATTGCAAATTGAAACAAGGTACCCTGTTTCCCCGAAAATAAGACCTAGCGTGATTGTCAGCGTTGGCTGCAATATAAGCCCTACCCCCAAAATAAGCCCTAGTTAAAGTCCTTGTAGGTCTTATTTTCAGGGTAGGGCTTACTTTTGGGGAAACAGGGTAGGGCTTTTTTGGAGGGTAGGGCTTATATTGCAGCCATCACCGACAAACACGCTAGGTCTTATTTTCGGGGAAACAGGGTAGCAGTACAGATATATCACCAGTGAAATAATTAACCCCGGAGGGGGAGATACACAGTAGGACAATTGATCACAGATGTCATTTTCCTCGACTAGTTTCACGGACAGTGCCGCTTCATCGGGAGGGGATCTGTAATTTGGTTAAATATTTGATCAGAAAAAACAATATAAATGCCGAAGGGCATAAACAATAAAAACTTGTAATACAACATCATGATTAAACAAAATATTGATGGGGATAGAAGGGGGGAAGGAGCAAAGCTGCTTACCCATGTCCCAGAAGACACCAGGCGCAGGGCTCTGCCACCAAGCAGTGTGTCACGTACCTGGTAGGTTGTGAGCCTGAAGTGCAGGAAAAGACCTCCCTTACAGCTCCCACTCCCGTTCCCCTGGAATGGAGACAGAGGGCCAGGAGTGAAGAGTGGTATGGGTGCCTGGCAGGATCAACAGTTGCTTAAAGTCCAGTTGTGGTGGCACCCTCTGGAGTCAGTAGTCTGAGGAGTAGACTGAGGACAGAGACTGGAATGCAGGACTGGAACCAGGAACAACAGCAGGTAATAGCAGACTGGAAGCTGGACTGGAACAACAGCAGAAGATAGCCTGGAACACTGGACTGGAACCAGGAACAACAGCAGGTAATAGACTGGAACGCTGGACTGGAACACAGCAGAAGAAAGCCTGGAACGCTGGGCTGGAACACAGCAGAAGGTAGCCTGGCACGCTGGACTGGAACCAGGAACAACAGCAGGTAATAGACTGAAACGCTGGACTGGAACACAGCAGAAGATAGCCTGGAACGCTGGGCTGGAACACAGCAGAAGGTAGCCTGGAACGCTGGACTGGAACCAGGAACAACAGCAGGTAATAGCAGACTGGAAGCTGATGAACACAGCGGAGGGTCAACAAGCCGGTGGTCAGTAACGTTCGGACAGCAGAGGTACCAGGGGTAATGCAGAGGGATGGTCAGGCAAGCCAAGAGGGTCTGGTGCAGGCAGATAGCAGGATCCTCAAACAGAAAGCTGGGTCAGATAACAGGAAACACAGATCAGATCAGGTAACACTCACAGAACGCTGTAGAGCAGACAGCGGGGATGGAGTGTGACAGGCAGGTTTAAATAGCCCGCCTGACACCAGCGGGAGTGCGCGCGTGCGTGCCCGTGCGTGACCGCACCCGTGAACGCGCGCGCATGCGCAATGGGACCCGTGGCCGGGTTCCCGTGCGCCTGGGACGCCAGTTACTGGCAGGATCTTCGTGACATTGCCCCCCCCAAGGGGCAGCCTCCGGATGCCCCTTTGAAAAAATTTCTCTGGATGAGCTGTTTTAAAGGCTTGTAACAGGTCTTCAGCATGAATATTATCCTCTGGTTCCCAAGAATTCTCCTCTGGGCCAAACCCCTTCCACTTTATTAAGAATTGATTTTGGTTACCTCTTTTCCTGTGGTCCATGATAGCCTCCACCTCGAATTCCTCTTCCCCATCTACCAGGATTGGATCAGGAGGATCCGTACTTCGACCTGGAAATGGGTTAGTAATAGATGGTTTAAGCAAGGACACGTGAAAAACTGGATGTACCTTTAGTGAATCCGGGAGTTCAAGTTCATATGCAACTTCATTAATTCTCCGTTTAACAGGGAATGGTCCAAGAAATTTGGGACCCAATTTCTTGGAAGGGCAGGCCAACCTGAGGTTTATGGTGGACAACCATACCTGATCCCCAGGTGCAAGTAAGAGCTCACCTCGCCTCTTTTTATCGAAGGTTGCTTTGTTGTACTCCTGGGTTCTGGTCATGGTGTCCTGTAAAACTTGGTTGTTAGAGGTAAAGAAATCCAATTTCTCCTGGACTGCGGGTACTGTGCATTCTGGAAGAGAGTTTGGTAAAAATGAGGGGTGGAAACCATAATTCGCAAAAAACGGAGTTTGCTTGATAGCAGAATGAATAGAATTGTTATAAGCGAATTCGGCCAATGGTAAAACAGCAATCCAATTATCTTGGGCAAAGGAAGAAAAACAGCGCAAATATTGTTCAAGGGTCTGGTTTGTTCTTTCTGTTTGCCCATTAGTCTGGGGGTGATAGGCCGATGAAAATGAGAGTTCAATGTCCAAGGTTTTACACAAAGCCCTCCAGAATCGAGAGGTAAATTGTACCCCTCGATCTGAAACGATGTTAACTGGTACCCCATGGAGCCTGACGACCTCTTTAATGAATGCTTGTGCTGTTTCTGTAGCTGAAGGGGTACCCTTCATTGGGACAAAGTGCGCCATCTTCGACAACCGGTCCACTATGACAAAGATCGAAGTGAGGCCCCCGGCCGGGGGTAGTTCTGCAATAAAATCTATTGAGAGCATTTTCCAGGGTCTATCTGGGACAGGCAAGGGTTTTAGTAGACCCCATGCCTTTGTTTTGTGCCCTTTGTTCCTAAGGCAGGTGGTACAGGACTCTACAAACTCTTTACAATCTTTGCGCAGCTGAGGCCACCAGAAGGTGCGCTGAACCAAATCAGTGGTCTTAGCCACACCGAAATGCCCAGCCAGCGCATGATCGTGACAAAGCTCTAGTACTGGAACTCGTAGTGTTTCAGGTATAAAGATCCTACTCTCATGCCACAATAACCCATCCTTAACCTGGAGCTCTGTCTTAATGGAAGATTCTATTTCTGCGGAGGCCTGTTAAATCTGGGAAAGCAGGTTTCCCTGAAGTAGAAGAAAGTTCCCTGGAGACAAAATGGTGTCTGGAGGGGAAATCTCTTGAGGTTTGTGAAACATCCTAGACAGGGCGTCAGGTTTGGTATTCTTGGAGCCAGGACGGTAAGTGACATGGAAGGAGAACCTGGAGAAAAAGAGAGCCCACCTGGCCTGACGTGGTTTCAACCTCTTTGCAGACCTCAAATACTCCAGGTTCTTATGATCTGTAAAGATTAAAACTGGATGAGCGGCACCCTCCAACAGATAGCGCCACTCCTCCAATGCTGACTTGATTGCCAACAACTCTCTGTCACCTACATCATAATTTCTCTCTGCCGTGGATAATTTACGAGAAAAGAAAGCCACAGGATGCAGCAGGGCTTTGGTTCCCTGTCTTTGGAATAATACTGCTCCTACAGCAATTTCAGATGCATCCACTTCTAGAATAAATGGCAGAGAGGAATCTGGATGCTTCAGTACAGAGGCGGAGGTAAAAAGGCCCTTGAGAGTCTCAAAAGCCTTTTGAGCCTCGGCCGACCAATGGAAGCGTGTACCCTGTTTGGTAAACTGTGTGATGGGTGCAATGATGGCTGAGAACCCCTTAATAAATTTGCGGTAAAATTTAGCGAATCCAACGAATCGCTGGATTCCTTTCTTATCAGTCGGGACTGGCCAATCTAGAACAGCCGTGACCTTCTGGGGGTCCATTTTAATGCCCTTACTGGAGATGAATAACCCTAAAAATGGAATACTTTCCTGTTCGAATTCACATTTTTCAGCCTTTGCATATAGACCGTGTTGTTGTCTTTGCATATAGACTCTGCAGTTACAGATAGCTGGGGGTCATCATATAACTGGCCTAGTGCGTCAAAGAAAGTGGAGAGGTTGGTCAGAGATATGTCCTTTTGCTCTAAGAGGCGATGGGCCCAGGTTTGGGGGTCACCAGAGAGTAGAGAAATCACGTAGCCCACCTTTGTAGCCTCCAGGGAAAAGGTACGTGGCTGAAGAGCAAAAAATAGTTCGCAGGAATTGCGGAAGGCTCTGAACTTATGGCGATTTCCAAAGAAACCTTCAGGTGTGGGAACCTTAGGTTCCGGAGGGAGCATCACCACCGTTGAGGAAGGCCCAACTGAAGGAGCAGGAGCAGAGGAAGCTCCCTGGGCCCCAATGGGGTTAGACAGGGTTAACACTCGTTCCTCCAGTCTGGTGTATCCTTGCTGCAGATTTTTGACTGCTTCAGTCAATCCTGCCAGGTGTGCACAGAGTTCCTCCATGGGAGACGTTCCCTGCTCAGGCTCAGACATGGCTGTCTGCTACTGTCACGTACCTGGTAGGTTGTGAGCCTGAAGTGCAGGAAAAGACCTCCCTTACAGCTCCCACTCCCGTTCCCCTGGAATGGAGACAGAGGGCCAGGAGTGAAGAGTGGTATGGGTGCCTGGCAGGATCAACAGTTGCTGAAAGTCCAGTAGTGGTGGCACCCTCTGGAGTCAGTAGTCTGAGGAGTAGACTGAGGACAGAGACTGGAATGCAGGACTGGAACCAGGAACAACAGCAGGTAATAGCAGACTGGAAGCTGGACTGGAACAACAGCAGAAGATAGCCTGGAACACTGGACTGGAACCAGGAACAACAGCAGGTAATAGACTGGAACACTGGACTGGAACACAGCAGAAGATAGCCTGGAACGCTGGGCTGGAACACAGCAGAAGGTAGCCTGGAACGCTGGACTGGAACCAGGAACAACAGCAGGTAATAGACTGGAATGGTGGACTGGAACACAGCAGAAGATAGCCTGGAACGCTGGGCTGGAACACAGCAGAAGGTAGCCTGGAACGCTGGACTGGAACCAGGAACAACAGCAGGTAATAGACTGGAATGCTGGACTGGAACACAGCAGAAGATAGCCTGGAACGCTGGGCTGGAACACAGCAGAAGGTAGCCTGGAACGCTGGACTGGAACCAGGAACAACAGCAGGTAATAGCAGACTGGAAGCTGGACTGGAACCAGGAACAACAGCAGGTAATAGCAGACTGGAAGCTGATGAACACAGCGGAGGGTCAACAAGCCGGTGGTCAGTAACGTTCGGACAGCAGAGGTACCAGGGGTAATTCAGAGGGATGGTCAGGCAAGCCAAGAGGGTCTGGTGCAGGCAGATAGCAGGATCCTCAAACAGGAAGCCGGGTCAGATAACAGGAAACACAGATCAAATCAGGTAACACTTACAGAACGCTGTAGAGCAGACAGCGGGGATGGAGTGTGACAGGCAGGTTTAAATAGCCTGCCTGACACCAGCGGGAGTGCGCGCGCGCGTGCCCGTGCGTGACTGCACCCGTGAACGTGCGCGCATGTGCAATAGGACCCGTGGCCGGGCTCCCGTGCGCCTGGGATGCCAGTTACTGGCAGGATCTTCGTGACATTGTGGTCCCCCGCGGCGACTCGGGGTAGCTACCAGTAATGATGAATTGGAATCTGGGTAGATAAGGTAAAAGGAATGGGTATACTGTGGACTTACCAAACCAAAAAATGTGAGCCAGTGAGATTGATATATATTATATTGAAATCATATCCCCTCTCAAGCGTCTCTTCTCCAGAGAGAATACGTTTGGTGCTGGCAACCTTTCCTCATAACTAGTATCCTCCAGACCCTTTATTGGTCTTTATTGGTAAAGCTTTATCTAGCTTTGTTGCCCTTCTTTGTACTCACTCCATTTCCTGTACATCCTTTCTGAGGACTGGTGCCCAGAACTGGACAGCATACTCTAGGTGTGGCCGGACTAGAGTCTTGTAGAGTGGGAGAATTATCGTTTTATATCTGGAGTTGATCCCCTTTTTAATGCATGCCAATATTATGTTTGCTTTGTTAACAGCAGCTTGGCATTGCATGCCATTGCTGAGCCTATCATCTACTAGGACCCACAGGTCCTATTCCATCCTAGATTCTCCCAGAGGTTCTCCTCCCAGTGTATATATTACATTCATATTTTTGCCACCCAAATGCATTATTTAAAATTTTTCTACATTGAACCTCATTTGCCATGTAGTTGCCCACCCCATTAATTTGTTCAGATCTTTTTGCAAGGTTTCCACATCCTGCGGAGAAGTTATTGCCCTGCTTAGTATCGTCCTCAAATACAGAGATTGAATTGTTTACCTCATCCTCCAGGTCATTTATGAACAAATTAAATAGGATTGGTCCCAGTATAGAACCCTGGGGGTCCCCACTACCCACCCCTGTCCATTCCGAGTACTCCCCATGTATCACCACCCTCTGAACTCGCCCTTGTTGCCAGTTTTCAATCCATGTACTCACCCTATGGTCCATGCCAACGGACCTTATTTTGTACAGTAAACGTTTATGAGGAACTGTGTCAAATGCTTTTGTAAAATCCAGATACACCACGTCTATGGGCATTCCTTTATCTACATGGCAACTCACCTCCTCATAGAAGGTTAATAGATTGGTTTGGCAAAAACTATTCTTCATGAATCCATGCTGATTACTGCTAATGGTACTATTCTCATTACTAAAATCTTGTATATAGTCCTTTATCATCCCCTCCAAGAGTTTACATACTATTGATGTTAGGCTAACTAGTCTGTAATTCCCGGGGATGAATTTTGGGCCCTTTTTAAATATTGGTGCTACATTGGCTTTTCTCCAATCATCTGATACCATTCCAGTCAGTAGACTGTCAATAAAAATTAGGAACAATGGTGTGGAAATTACTTGACTGAGTTCCCTAAGTACCCTCGGTTGCAAGCCATCTGGTCCCGGTGATTTATTAATGTTAAGTTTCCGAAGACTAATTTTAATTCTGTCCTCTGTTAACCATGGAGGTGTTTCCTGTTTGCTCTCCTCCGCTATGTGTCTTTCATGTTCTATCTTAGCTGTCCTTATTGTACCCTTACATTTCTTGTTGCATTCTTTATAAAGTCTGAATACTGATGATGATCCCTCAACCATGTATTTTTTGAAGGCCTTCTCCTTTGCTTTTATATGCATTTTTACATTAGAGTTAAGCCATCCAGGACTTTTGTTCGCTCTTTTAAATTTATTACCCAATGGGATGCATTGGCTAATGCCCTTATTTAATATGCTCTTAAAGCAAACCCATCTCTCCTCCGTGTTCTTTGTTCCTAAGATTTTATCCCAATTCATGCCTTCTAGCAAGGCTCGTAGTTTAGGGGAAAAAAAATGATGATTTGTTCTTCTGCATCAATAAAATCACTTGTATTTTTTTATATATTTGTTATTTCATTTAAAATTGTATTGTTTTTACTGTACCACGATAGTCCAACTGCCCCCACGTCCTTGTGGCAGCCTGGTTGGGAACCAGGCTTCCAATTTTGTCATTTGGGTACAGTGTTGCATGACCGCTCAATTGTCATTCAAAATGTTACAGCGCTGAAAGCAGAAGATTGGCCTAGGCAGGAAGGGGGTGAAAGTGCCCTGTATTGTAGTGGTTAAACAGCTATGAAGTCAGTGAGGTAAGCGTGTGTAGAATAAATGGATATGATATATTTTTTACATAGGTTAGCTGAAATTTAGAAAAAATAAAAAGGTGAACAAAGGTGAACTTAGCCTTTAAAGGTCATCAGTTTAGAGTTAAGAGTAAATTATGGCTCTAGAATGATTGCTTTTGCTGTGGAGTGCAATGTAATATATAACGTGTAACACAAGCACTGTTTTTGTACATAGGCACTCCTTGTGTGTGTGTACATGGGGGGGCTGTTTTAAGGTGCTTGTGTGTAACTTTAAGCGGGCACTAGATAACATTCACCTGAAACCTGACAGTTGGACTGTCAGATTTACATGAATTCCCAATTGCTGGGAATGTGTAAAAAAAACCCTCAATGCCAATGTAAGGCTTAAGTTGATGGCAGCAAAAGGGTTAAAGAATCACAGGTGCCTTTTTATGAACAATTTCCTAAGAAATTCGCCCAGTGAATCCTTTACTGACATCTGTTTGGGAGAATACCTGTCACATGTCACAAATGCAGCAAGATACAGTATATACAATTGGTTTTTAGCCTGTAGGTGAAACTGCCCACAGGAGCTTCCCATGGTGCTGAACAGGGATGAGGTTAAAGTGGTTGTAAAGTAAGAAGGTTTTTATCTTAATGCTACGCATTAAGGTGAAAAACCTTTTGTAGTGCAGCAGCCCCCCAGAGCCATCCTTTTACTTACCTGAACACGATCGCTCCAGCAAGGGGGACGAGCAGAGCAGCTCCAGCATTGTCTCCCGCTGCTCTCAATCAAAGCCAGTGACACGGGAGTCGGGGTGCGGAGCAGAGTCCTGCTGCCTGTGTCAATGGACGCAGCAGCAGCACTCGGGAGTGTACCCACACAAATGCCCCCAGGGAATGAGGGTCTCCCTGGGGACCCCAGAAGAGGAGGATCGGGGCCCCTCTGTGCAAAACCCTTGCACAGAGGATGTAAGTATGACATGTTTGTTATTTAAAAAAAAAATCCTTTACAACCCCTTTAAGATATAAAACTTCTTTGTGCAGCAGCCGTCCCAGCACCCCCCTTACCTGAGTCTCATCTCTCTCCAGCAATGTCCACGAGTGCCTCAGCCATCCGGGACTATCCACCTGATTGGCTGAGACACAGCAGCAGCGCTATTGGCTCCCGCTGCTGTCAATCAAAGTCAGTTAGCCAATCAGGAGAGAGAGGGGTGGTGCTGAACCAGGACTCCGTGTCTGAATGAACACAAGGAGCAGTGACTCCGCTTGGGTGTCCTCATAGCAAGCTGCTTGCTGTGGGGGTACTCAGCAGGAGGGAGGGGCCATGAATGCCAAAGAGGGACCCGAGAAGAGGAGGATCTGGGCTGCCCTGTGCAAAACCACTGCACAGAGCAGGTGAGCATAACATGTTTGTTATTTTTAGAGAAAAAAATTAGACTTTACAATAACTTTAAGGTTGTGGGATGAGGTTTTGGATATGCCAGCCCCCTCACTATAAAATGGGGGGGCACAGAACAGCCATAGTGTCACTGGAAGTTGCTGTAGGGAAAGCTCACAAACTACATAGTGAGAGATTAGGATAATTTGTGAAACTGCACTTTAATTCTGATTGCATTTTGACAATCAACCCCTTTGCGTTTTTGTCTTTCCTTATATTTTGTGATTGGTTTGAGATTAATGGTATCTTTAACCACTTCAAGTCTGGACACTTAAACCCTGCTTCCAGTCCACACCAATTTTCAGCTTTCAGCACTGTCACACGTTGAGTGACAATTACTCAGCATGCAACACTATACCCAAACAAAACTTTTATCTTTTTTTTTTTTTACATAGGGCTTTCTTCTGGTGGTATTTAATCACCACTGGGTTTTTATTTTTTGCTATATAAAAGAAAAAATACTGAATTAAAAAAAACAAAACACTTTTTTTCTTAATTTTTGTTATACATTTTGCAAATAAATCATCTTTCTTCATAAATTAGGACAAAATGTATTCTGCTACATTTATTTAAGTAAAAATAACTTAAAACAGTGTGTATTTAGTCTGTGTGAAAGTTATAGAGTCTACACACTATGATACATACAGTATATACATTTGAAAATTGAGTTCAGTCCTGCTCTAGTGACTACCTATCTCTTTTCTTAAGACCCAAAAATTAAGGGACAATACAAATACCCCCCCCCCCCCAAATGACCCCTTTTTGGAAGGCATTTAGTAAGAGGCATGGTGAGTTTTTTGACGTTGTCATATGTTTTTGGAATATGAGAAAGTAGATAAAATTAGTTTTTTTCACAAAGTTGTCATTTGTTAACTTTTTCTCTCACACATCATAGGCATACTTGCAATTACATGCTAAAATACTACCCGTGAGACTTTTTCACAGCCTAGATGCATAGAAGGGTCCGAAATCTAAGAAGCACTTTCAGGCTTTCCAGGCTCATAAATTATGCATAAATTACACATCTAATTTCCTGTCTACCTGTCCAATTTGTGGAGGCCTATTAGACACCGGACCTCTCCTCTGGCCTCCAATGCAGCCGATCAGACACAGATCAGGCTGATCAGCTGCTTCCCTGGCCAGAATCGACAGTACCAGTATGTCACTGGACAGGAAGTGGTTATGGTGTACTAGGGGCATAAACTACACATCTAATATCCTGACTATCTATCACATTTTTGGAGGCCCTGGAGAACCAGGACACTGAAAACAACTGGGGACACTGGCTCTGTTGAGACCGGTACTGATATGGTGGTGATCAGGATAAAGGACGCTGGTATGGCGGTAATAAGGAGGCTGGTATGAAGTATGGCTGTAGTCGGGGCGCTGGTATGGCAAATGGTGGTGATCAGGATGCTGGTATGGATTATGGCGGTGATCAGGATGCTGGTATGAGGCATGGTGTTGATGAGGATGCTGGTGTAGTGTATGGGTGTATGGGGGTGATCAGGATGCTGGTATAGTATATGGTGGTGATCGGGACATCACAGGACTCTGCCTTAGAACTCCTTTCAGGAGGTCCTGATGCAAGCATTGGACTGTCTTTTGGGAGGAGTTATGTATATATCAAAATATCTCGGTGGATAGATGTCAGTGTAAAGACGTGGGTGTTTCTAGGCAGACTGCATTTTCACACAGGCTAGCCTAGGTAACATCCACATGTAATGCTGAGTCTCCATGACCGAAAAAACAAAAATCCAATTCAATTAATTAAAGGGAAGGACTGAAGACAGCAAGACTAGGGAAAAAGGGATAGGTAATGCTGGATATCCTCTAGCCAGAAAATTAGGTGGGCTCTGCCTGACCTGCTGCAGATTGTAATGCACATCATGGAAAGTTCACATGGTGCAGTGAAATCAGAGTAAGCAATTTCAGTGCAGGAAAGGAGTTTGTATAACTGAAAAACTTATGCTAAGGCTGGAGTTCAGCTTTCAAAATAAGAAAATGATGTACACTTAATACTTTGCTTACTGATTTAGTAAATGGAAAACAGGTAACTTCCAGCTCAGCACCTGAAACCCAGACCAGCTCAGTTATGACATACTGAGGAGTGGCCACACAGAGAAGGAAAAGGAAATAATAAGGAAAATATGACATAATTAGGCAAGGGAATTATTTAATACTAATACTTAATACTAAAATTTAGAAAATGCAGATGTTGGCATTATTTATAGTGAAATAAAAGTGCAGCCCTAAAAACACATCTCTAAATAAACTGAGACCATAAATGTTCATGTTAATCTCAAAACCAATATTAGGAATATGTGAAAAACCTTATTTAGATATGTCCAAAGTGATAATGAATTTGTGTATAAAAAATAAAAAATAAATAAATGTGAAGTCCACAAATAGAAGAACCCAATGTGTGATGAGTCCAAAAGTATAAACTAAATGTTCATAACATCCACTTGACATCAAGGATGGAAACAATTTGTTAAGAAAGTTGCAAGTAGAATATCCACCACCAATTAGATGAAGGCTTACCAGAATGCTTGGACCCAAAAGGGCGTACGCCCAATGAGTCTAAAAGGCTTGTGGTGATGTACACCAAAGGTAAGTGCATCAATGCAGGCAACCTCTGATATGAAAGTCAGGAGTTCCCCCAGATCTTCTGATGGCTCTCCAGGGTAGTGACCCCCAGGGTAGACACTCATGGAGCGGGGGGGATAGATTTTCCCATGCATTCGTATATATAATTAGGAAGGAGAACAAAATGCCACATAGTGTAATTCCATCAAAAATATGGGGTGTTTATTAAAAGTAGGAAAACTCACACTTAGGAAGATAAAACAGCACTTTGGTATATGTGTAATGGCAGCAGTGGAGCCCGACCCGACGCATTTTATTAGACCCCAGTTGATGTCTTGTTAGACAAAACGCGTTGGGACGGGCTCTACTGGAAGACCTTCGTGGAAGACCTTACAAGAATCTCCATTTTTTGCATATCAGCACTACTTTTTAGCTTCTCATTGTTATATGTGACTTTCCTGTTATGTATATATGATAACGTTCATGTTTTGTATATTTTTTCTATTCAATACAATTGTTTTTTTACTACGCTGTTGCCGTTAAAGTCCCACTAATCTTCCTTGGGGATATTTCTTATCTATTGACCGAGGGATGTTGGCAACGTCCATGATCTAGCTGGATGGTAATCTTCTTTTTTAGTAATATTCTGGCTAGAGGATATCCAGCATTACCATACTTGCCAACTGTCCTGAATTTCTCGGGATATTCCCGGGATTTAGACCCTTTTGTCCTGAGAAATTCGTTTTTTCCCGATTTTCGCCGCCGAGGTTCGCGCCACTGGTCACTAGACATCCGCGGCCAGCAGAGACGATGTCTCCACCGGCCACCATTTTCAAGGAGACCATAGGCTGGGTAGATGGCTACAATGGAGATTGAGCTGCGGCGCTGCCCACCCCCGGCCTGCTCCGCCCCGCTGCCAGTCTCTGTGACCTGTTATGGAAAGGGGCGGGGGATGGGTGACGCCATAGCTCAATCTCTACTGTAACCATGCGGCTTCGCTTGACCAACTTTGGGGCTGTATAGCCTGGATGTCACAGGAGGGGCAGTCATGATGTCATGGGGGCGGTCTGGATGTCACAGGGGGGCCGGTCTGGATGTCACGGGGGCGGTCTGGATGTCACGGGGGGCTGTATAGTCTGGATGTCACAGGGGGGGCCAGTCTGTATGTCACAGGGGGGTCTATTGACCGAGGGATGTTGGCAATGTCCATGATCTAGCTGGATGGTAATCTTCTTTTTTAGTAATCTTCTGGCTAGAGGATATCCAGCATTACCATACTTGCCAACTGTCCTGAATTTCTCAGGACATTCCCGGGATATAGTCCCTTTTCCCGATCTAATCGTTTCCCGGGAGATGTCCCGAGAAATTCGGTTTTCCACGATTTTCGCCGCCGAGGTTTGCGCCACCGGCCACTAGAGGTCCGCGGCCAACAGAGATGATGTCTCCACCGGCCGCCATTTTCAAGGAGACCGTAGGCTGGCTAGATGGCTACAATGGAGATTGAGCTTCGGCGCTGCCCAGCCCGGGCCTACTCTGTCCCACTGCCAGTCTCTGTGACCTGTAATGGAAAGGGGCGGGGGATGGGCGGCACCGCAGCTCAATCTCTACTGTAACCATGCGGCTCCACTTGACCAACTTTGGGGCCGTATGGCCTGGATGTCACAGGGGGGGCAGTCTGGATGTCACGGGGGGCGGTCTGGATGTCACAGGGGGGGCAGTCTGGATGTCACGGGGGGGCAGTCTGGATGTCACGGGGGTGGTCTGGATGTCACAGGGGGGCCGGTCTGGATGTCACAGGGGGGCAGCCTGGATGTCACGGGGAGCCAGTCTGGATGTCACAGGGGGGGCTGGTCTGGATGTCATGGGGAGCTGTATAGTCTAGATGTCACGGGGGGGGCAGCCTGTATGTCACAGGGGGGTCTATTGACCAAAGGATATTGGCAACGTCCATGATCTAGCTGGATGGTAATTTTCTTTTTTAGTAATCTTCTGGCTAGAGGATATCCAGCATTACCATACTTGAGGGATGTTGGCAACGTCCATGATCTAGCTGGATGGTAATCTTCTTTTTTAGTAATCTTCTGGCTAGAGGTTATCCAGCATTACCATACTTGCCAATTGTCCTGAATTTCTCAGGACATTCCCGGGATTTAGACCCTTTTCCCGAGATGTCCCGAGAAATTCAGTTTTTCCCGATTTTCGCCGCTGAGGTTCGCGCCACCGGCCACTAGAGGTTCGTGGCCAGCAGAGACGATGTCTCCACCGGACGCCATTTTAAAGGAGACCGTAGGCTGGCTAGATGGCTACATTGGAGATTGAGCTGCGGCGCTGCCCACCCCCGGCCCGCTTCGCCTCGCTCTGCCCCGCTGCCAGTCTCTGTGACCTGTTATGGAAAGGGGCTGTGGATGGGAGGCGCTGCAGCTCAATCTCCACTGTAACCATGCGGCTCTGCTTGACCAACTTTGGGGCCGTATAACCTGGATGTCACAGGGGGGCAGTCTGGATGTCACGGGGGGCAGTCTGGATGTCACAGGGGGGCCGGCCTGGATGTCACGGGGGGCTGGTCTGGATGTCATGGGGGCTGTATAGTCTGGATGTCACAGGGGGGGCCAGTCTGTATGTCACAGGGGGGGCTGGTCTGGATGTCACAGGGGGGCAGTATAGTCTGGATGTCACAGGGGGGGCTGGTCTGGATGTCACAGGGGGGCTGTATAGTCTGGATGTCACAGGGGGGGCCAGTCTGGATGTCACAGGGGGAGCTGGTCTGGATGTCACGGGGGGCTGTATAGTCTGGATGTCACGGGGGGGGCGGTCTGGATGTCACAGGGGGGGCGGTCTGGATGTCACAAGGGGGCCAGTCTGGATGTCACAGGGGGGCTGGTCTGGATGTCACAGGGGGGTCTGGTCTAGATGTCACAGGGGGGGCTGGTCTGGATGTCACAGGGGGGGCCAGTCTGGATGTCACGGGGGGCCAGTCTGGATGTCACGGGGGGCGTAAAGTCTGGATGTCACAGGGGGTGGCCAGTCTGGATGTCACGGGGGGCCATATAGTCTGGGTGTCACAGGGGGGGCTGTATAGTCTGAGTGTCACAGGGGGGCGTATAGTCTGGATGTCATGGGGGGCCATATAGTCTGGATGTCACAGGGGCCGTATAGTCTGGATGTCACAGGGGGGCTGTATAGTCTGGCTGTCACGGGGGGGCCATATAGTGTCGATGTCACAGGGGGGGCATATAGTCTGGATGTCACAGGGAGGGCTGTATAGTATGGATGTCACAGGGGGGCCGTATAGTCTGGATGTCACAGGGGAGCCAGTCTGGATGTCACAGGGGGGGCCGTATAGTCTGGATGTCACGGGGGGACCAGATGTAAGGAGGACTGATGGGGACACAGATTTTAAGAGGACTCTGCTGATGGGGACACAGATGTAAGGAGGACTAATGGGGACACAGATGTAAGGAGGACTCTGCTGATGGGGACACAGATGTAAGGAAGGCTCCGCTGGGGACACCTGATGGCATCTGGTGGCAGGCAACGTGGCAGGTGACATGCTCAGGGCTCCCACTGATTCTGCATTATGGTGAGTTGAAAGATTTAATTTTATATTACAAAGTAATAATAGAAATAATGCGCTTCAATCATCCTGACACCATAACAATCATGGTGCCGGGATGATTGAAGCGCTAACACCAGGTGTTTGGAGTATCTTTATCTGCTGATTGTTAAACTCTGGAATACACATTTCTATTGTGGTGTAGGATCTGGGGCTGCTGTCCCTCCATCCCTGTCCCCCTCCCTGTTCCCCCCTTTCCCCCCTTTCCCCCTTTTCCTCTCTATCCCTCATTCATCTCAGACTCTAACCACACCCCATTTAAGCCATGCCCACTTTCCCACGTAAACCACGCCCAATTGTCGGCGCTGCGCGTGAAGCGCGCCACATTTTTTATTTCAACTATGCCAGGCCCACAAATGAATGCCCCGTCCCCTAATTATAATGTGACTCCGCCTACAGCCAAAAAAAGTGTCCATAAAAATATTTTTACAATGTTGGCAACTATGCATTACCTATCCCTTTTTCCCCAGTCTTGCTGTCTTCAGTCCTTCCCTTTAATTAATTGAATTGGATTTTTGTTTTTTCGGTCATGGAGGCTCAGCATTACACATGGATGTTACCTAGGCCAGCCTGTGTGAAAATGCAGTCTGCCTAGAAACACTCACTTCTTTACACTGACATCTATCCACCAAGATATTTTGATATATACATAACTCCTCCCAAAAGACAGTACAATGCTTGCATCAGGACCTCCTGAAAGGAGTTCTAAGGCAGAGTCCTGTGATGTTTTCACTAAGCTATGTTCAACACCCTACTGTTCCTTCCCACCAGCCATGATCTCACTGCATTGCATAGGAAAGTAAATGTCTGGGTGATGACTTTGATTTTATACAGTGGAGTGGCTTAGTACATTGCATTTAAACTTGGCAAAAAACAAGCCCTAGTCAGGGCTCTCTACAATATATGCATTTCAAGGTTTAATTTCCAGATCTGGTTGGAGCCTCCCTTTAAACTAAACTGAGAGTCATAATAGTAAATGCAAAACAATCATATCTACAGATGACATAAACACAGCACAGTGCAGATGGTGGGAGACAACCCAAAATGTAATAAATCTGACAGTTTGCTGAAATGTGATGACAAATTAGTATTTTTACAGGTTTTATGATGTGCCTCTCATATTGACAGACAATATGCTACATTTTCTCTTCATCTGTCTATGTAATTATTCCATGGTTCCTGCTGTAAATTCTTTTCACTAAAATACTCAAAAGGAACAGTATCCTATTCACTGGTCAATGTTTGCATGAAGATGCAGAAGTAGATAATAAAACAGTGTGATGTACGATAGAACAGAACTTCAGGGGGCAAATAATGTCCAGTGTTCTTTCTGTAAATTAAAGTACCCTTCGAAGGTTCTGGGTCTGTGGGCAGTGTCTGATGGTACCTCATAATTCTGTCCCAGAGGGTGCAGGAATCAGCTTATCCAAAGGAGTTCCTGATTCATTACCCTGTTGCCTGTCAAGATTGATCTGCAGCTGAACCCCCCTACCCACCAATAAACCAAACAAATGCTTTATTGTAAAGAACAAGGTGGTTGAAATCGAGAAGAAAGGCATAACAACATACAATCAGAATACATATAATTAAACATATGGCTGGCTTCTTCTGGGTGCTTATCCTTCTTTAGAGTCCTCAAAATAAATACTTGCTTCACAGAATGCACCCGTTTTCTTCTTCTTAGCATAATTGATGGTGGGAAGATGGAAACTTCACAAGGGTCAAAACACTGATAAAACAGCTTGTAAACAGATATGGATGCAGTGCAACTTGGCCACTAGACGGCTTGTAAAGCAAAAACAATTGGAATCACAATAAACTTGGTAAAGTCCTATCCTGGAGATATGAGACTCCCCACTTGGTATTAACCAATAGTACTGATTGGATGCTCTGATGAAAACAACAATATCAATTCAGAAACTGGTTGGGGGAACAATTTTGTTTCTGTTTATGCAAACTTTAATCTCAACTCATCCATCTTTCCAATCTTTATGTAGAAGTTTTGATAACAAAGCCTAGAGGCCACTCCTTTAGTTGGAACTAGCTGTTTTTACAGGCATATGTCACTAGGTTTTAAATTCGTTTTGCCGTTTGCAAAATGATAATGTACTGCTTTCTATACCTGTTCAAGAAGGTATTTGCAAGACTTTGAACTTGTGTTTACTCACACAAATACAGGTCCTTGGCACTGAATGCCCCAGAATAACTACTTCAGTTTTCTGAGTAAGAAGAGTTGTTGGAGTAAGGAAGAAAGGGTCCTTTGGGTCACTTGAAACTGGAATTAGAGATCTGGCATTAACCACAGATGAGACTTCAACCATGAAAGTTGTCAGATGCTCTTTGACGAACCATGAAGTTCCTAATCTTCTAGATATGTATATTATTCTTTCACATGCCCTTTTCATGTGAGAAGAGTGAAGTGGGCTGAAATACATCCCTGGTCTCTCAGATATCTTTTCATACTTTTGGTGTCGATATTTGAAGAGATATGCAGTTCTTTGGCTGTCCCAGCATATTTACTGCCTCTGAGCAGATGTGTTTTATGGGGCCCTGAATAGCAATGAAATGACCAAGGGCATTTATGAAATTTAAGTGTCCAGAACTATTCACTTGACTTCAATGTGAACAGCTTTAATGGCCATACAGATTAATAAGCCTGCCCTGTGTTTGCTGTTTGTGTAGCCCCATCTTGTATGATATGTGATGACAGACTAGGGCAAAAAACATCAAGGTCAACATTTGTAAAGAAGGGTCTGAACTGAGTCTATCAGCTACAAAACCTTTTGCATTTGTAGAATACCAAAAAGCTTGCAGCAAGTAATGCATTTGAAGATTCCAGTATTTACACAATATTGTGCTCTAATTATCCCAAAGCCAGCAGCTCATAAAGCTCCTTCCGTAAATAGTCATCCCTGGCATTTGACTTGATGGCGATATTATAGCACAATCAAAGAAGCAATACCTAGGAATTAGTAATGGATTTTTCTTGTTTAGTTTTATTTTGCTTCCTTAAGCTAGCCACCTACTCTCAGTAGGAAGTTTTCTTGAAGAGATAAGTCATGTTTTCCAGGGCACCATTTCTGGGGATAGATTTCTTGTTTACAATACAGTCAATCTTCCTGGCATAGATTTTATACTGCACAGTGTGGTTGATGACATCTTGAGATTGCTGTCATTCTCCTGTTAATCAGACTTCTTGCCAATGATGTCAGCATTTACAGTTGCTGTTATTTGGATGTGTAGCATGTTTAAAGGAACACGCTATGTGGGTTAGGAAAGTATTAGCTCAAATGAGGAAAATATAGGTTGAGAATCTCTTGAATCTGTGAGATTTAGGTAGACTGTCTGAGGTTACTATATATAGTGTAGAGTCATCAGAATGGATTGAAGCATCTGAATCTGCATCTACCAGCACATAGGTGTCAATTTGGGGCACAGTCTGTTCTGTGTTATACAAAAAAGCAGGCCCTGTTAGAAATATTGTGCCTTTAAGGTGACTTGCAGCAGCACCTCTTGTGTTGTGATTTTCAGGTTTGTGGCACATAGAAATGTAATGCGAATTGTGTTTGGCATGTCAATCTCCTAACCTACAGCTCTGTTTTAACCTAAACATAGAATCACTGCCCTTAAAGCGGGATTCCGGCCGTGAAAAAAAAAAAAAATTAAAGTCAGCAGCTACAAACACTGTAGCTGCTGACTTTAAATAAGCACACTTACCTGTCCTGGGTGCCCGCGATGTCGGCCGCCTGAGGACGACCTGTCCCTCGGCTCTCGGGTCCCGGCACTGCCATCCTAACTAAGGGAAACAGGGAGTGGAGCCTTACGGCTTCACTGCCCGTTTCCTACTGCGCATGCTCGAGTCGCGCAGCGCTTTGTGAATGGGACGCGATGTGTTGTGGGACACACACAGTTCCCATAACACACCGTGCCCCATTCCCCAGAAGACAACGCGGGGAGGAGAAGACTGAAGATCACCGCGGCATAGGAAGAGGCAGATTAGGAAGACTGCCTAGTAACAGCCATTTCACGTAAGTTAAAAAAAAAAATTTTTTCCTCCAATTTTTTAGGTATTTTTGTATGCAATTTTTTTTTTCAGGTTGGACCTCCACTTTAAATGAGTTCTTCTCAACCCTGCAAAATACAATAAAAAAATGTCTCATAATATAATATATAAGAAGCAATGTAGTTAGTTTAAAAACTGAATCTCAAGATTTTCTGCAATGCACTTCCATGCAGTGCATCTATCAACATTCCATCACTCACCAAATCTGCCCCAGTTCATTCTAAGGCCAGCCTCTGGGTAGATTATATTTATCATCCTGATTTGCCTGGCATTCACAACATACTCCATTCCAAGCCATTTGATCATTAGGTCTATCTCCTCACTGCATGACAAATTTTAATCCTCTGCTTGTATTTTGAAAAGAAGATCACCAGGCTCTGTATCTATCAGGATGATCAATAAACCTTTAAAGTCTGTGTCGTGCAAAGAACTTGTCTATTGTGGCTTGCTTGTGTATTGCTATGGTGAAAAAGTGGCATGCAATCATACCTTTTATAAGACTTTGGTTTAAGCCAAAGTTTTTGTACCAATGTTTGAAACTGATCCTTTAGAATAATCTACAAAAGGTACCTTGTGTGTGGGAAGTCTGTAGTGTGTGGTGCCACAATTTGGGAGTTCTCTTGGTTGCAGACTTTAGGCTTGTCGATGACTTGCAGTGGTGGTGTATAGTTTCTTTGGTTAGTATCTTATTTTTCTCATGTCTTCTAGGTGAGTGTTGCTACGTGACCTGGAGTGTTGATAGATGCACTCTGAAGTGCATTGCAGAAAAATTTGGGGTTCAGTTTATGAACTAAGTACATTGCTGCATCCACTGCATTCACTGTTAAGATATACAGCTGACTGTGTAATCAATTTTGAAACTTTATTGAAAACAACAAGGCAGATAAAAATAAGAACATAACAACATAAATCAGACAATTAAAATATGTGTAATTAAACAAATAAACCAAGCTGCTATGGTGTCAACTTGAGATCCTGCGTGAAGGGCGTATAGGCTGTCCTCCAAAAACATGTGCCAAAGATAGTAACTGGTTTCTTCTAGGTGTTTGCCCTTCCTCAGAGTATTCAAAATGGAGACTGGTTTCCCAGGATGCAACTCTTTTCCCCATCTTAGGATGAGATATGACGGTTGGATGGTTGCCATACAGAGGTTAAAAACACTGCTAAACAGTCTGAAGATAAATACAAAAGCAGTGCTGCTTAGCCACTAGGAGGTGCCTAAAGAAAAAAACATTAGGACAACGATAAACTTGATAAAGTCCTATATTGGAGATACTGTATGACAATAAGCACTGGCCATCAAAAAATGGGGGCCCTTTGTAACAGGGGACCTCCAATGAAACAGGTAGGGATGAGCTGAATGTTTTGTCTGATTGTAAGTTTAAAGTCAAACATTCACTGTTCAAATTAGCCTCTGAATGTTTATGGCATTCCATGTGGACAAATGTAAAAGTTTCCTGTTGTCAATGATTGCTAAAGATGCAGCAGGTGCCTTTTGCAGCAGGTGCCTTTTGTAGCTGCTGACTTTTAAATCCACCCATTTAAAAGTCAGCAGCTACAAAAAGTGTAGCTGCTGACTTTTAATAATCAAACACTCACCTGTCGCACGGTCCAGTGATGCAGGCGCATGGAGCTTCGCTCCTTTCCCCCTCCTCTCCGCAGCACTGGCATTGTTACTGTGGGTGCCCGGCTGTGGCTTGACAGCCGGGCGCACACTGCGCATACATGAGCTGCACTTCTCGCTGTGATTGGCCAGGCAATCTTGTGGGACCTGTGACGTGTCCCAGAAGATTTGACACGTCACAGGTCACAGAAGATTGCAGGGAGGGAGGGGGGAGAGGTGATCTTCTTTCCGGTGCTGCTGTGCCAGGGGGGAAGTAGGAGCTGGGTGTCCCGTACAAACAGGGTACCCACTCCTCCCCCCAAAAAATGACATGCCAAACGTGGCATGTCAGGGGGTCACCTACACTTAAAGCGGAAAATCCATTTTTGGGTGGAACTTCGCTTTAAAGGATTTGCCAAAACTGTGTTTGTTTACTTTCACTTTTCTGTGAATAAGTAGGGATATTGTATTTTTTTTTAAATTAAGGGCAACAACGTTTTGTGAATGAGTAGGGTGTACTATGTATACTTTACTCATTCACATGGGGGGTTGGTATATAGAGACCCCATATTGTTAAATCTCCCCCACCCGCAGACGCCAATACCACTAGACCAGAGGTCTTTGTCCTTATCAACTTGGGGACAAAGTGGTTGGCCATGTTGAGGGCATGTGGCCTGGTATGGTTCAGGAGGCCAGGCCCCATGCTTACCCCCTTTTCCTTGCCTGCCAGCTTGCAGCTTGAATGCGAATCTGGTGTGGATCTTTCGGTTGGAACACACCCTTTTTTCTTGATTGTTACATGGAATATCCCTTTGAAATCCATACCATATAAACTTTGGGAGGGACCAAACACTTTTTATTTTGTTTTTGTTTACATGGAGCCATCTTTAAAATACACACCAGACCTGAATGACATTGGCTCTGCTACCTTTAAATCCCTCCAGCAGAAAAAGTTAAAAAGTCCATAAGTTAAAAGATTGGCAAGATTCTATTATTGTTGGGGTAGTGCTCCACTGGTACTATATGAAAATGACTAGGGAGTCTATTCCACATGTTCACAGCTCTTACTGTGAAGAAGCCTTTCTGTATTTGGAGATGAAATCTCCTTTCCTCCAGATGTAAAGAGCTGCCATGACCTTTTATTATTATTATTTGGGCCTGTACATCATGCACAACACAGCAACAGAACCTAGTGTCTGGCTCTTCTGTGCTCTACCTAAACTATGTCTATTTTGAAAGCAAATTAATTAGCATGGCTCTGCTGTTTTATACCTTTAATATGTAACAACATCCCAAATCTAGTCAAAGTAAACAAATTAAACTTTCAAAGTTCTCCATATCTTAAAATCTCCATTTATTGTTTGAAATTGTTAAAACATTAAAGTGTAAAAATATGCTATTAACAAAATTCCTTTGTACATAAAAATGTATTGCTGCTATTTTGTTTAATCTGTTATCATTCTGTCTCTACATGAACCCATACATACACAGTACCCCACCCACACCATCAAGTTAGCTCTTATTGTCACAACATCAAGTGAGGAGTCCCTGAAGATGAGATGAAGAGAGAAACCAGTGTCGGTGAAGAACAGGAAGAAGCTGATTGTCTAGCCTAGATAAGACTTTCTAAGCTAGACAATAAGCTAGCCAGAAAATGTATTATATCAAAGTTAAAGATATTTAGCATACTATTAATAGGAAAAATGTAATTTTTGACTGGAATTCCAATTTAATGTGGTTGTAACCCTAAAAAAAAAAAAAAATGATCCTGTTTCTTTAACCACTTGCCAAACCGCCATCCGCAGATATACTGCGGCAAGGCGGCTCGGCTGCATAAACTGACGTACCTGTATGTTAGTCCGTGCACAAGATATTGTGGGCGCACGTACAGAGACGCAGAACGGGAATCTGCCTATGTAAACAATGCGGATCCCCGCTCTGACAGGGGACAACATGGAGATCTGCTGTTCCTAGTGATCAGGGACAGCAATCTCTGTATTGTCCCAGTGAGCCCACCCCCCACACAGTTAGAACACACCTAGGAAACACAGTTAACCCCCTAGTTTTAACCCCTTCCCTGCCAGTGTCATTTATACATTGATCACTGCATTTTTTTTTAGCACTTATCACTGTATTGGTGTCAATGGTCCCCAAAAAGTGTCACTTATGGTCAGATTTGTCCATGGCATTGTCGCAGTCCCGCTAAAAATCACAGATCGCCGCCATTGGCAGTAAAAACATAAAAAAAAAATAAAAGTCTGTAAATCTATCCCCTATTTTGTAGACGCTATAATTTTTGCGCAAACCAATCAATATACACTTATTGGGATTTCCTTTACCAAAAATATGTAGCAGAATACATATTGGCCTAAACTGATGAAGAAATTTGATTTTTTACATTTTTTTTTTGGATGTGTATTATAGCAGAAAATTGTCGCTATTTTTTGTTCATAGTGAAAAAAAAAAAAACTGCAGAGGTGATCAAGTACCACCAAAAGAAAGCTCTATTTGTACAACATCGCACGACTGCGTAATTGTCAGTTAAAGCAACGCAGTACTGTATCGCAAAAAATGGCCTGGTCATTAAGGGGGTAAATCCTTTCCGGGGCTGAAGTGGTTAAAGCATGAATAACAGCACAGTGCTTGTGCTGTGTAATTTGGCCCTTTGTATCATATCAAAATACCTGGCTGATCCTGCCCAGTTCTGCCCTTCCCTTTGTAAACTGATCATGTTTATCATGGCTGCTGAGCCCCTAATACCGTGGTCAGTTTACATGCCTCTGTCATCTCCTGTCTCTCCTCTCTCCCCTCCCTTCCTGCCAGCTCCTGTGTGTGAGCCATGCCCTCCCCACCCTTCCACTGCTGCTGCTCTACTATGTAAGGCTGGGTTCACACTGGTGCAATTTGGATGCGGGTTTCCCCACATCAAATTTCCATGTCAGGAGACTGTGATTGGCTCTCAATGGAACCAGTTCACACAGCTACGGGACGGCTGTGGAGCAGTTTGCAGAAGAGTCCTGTGCGTCTTCTTGTCTGTTTCAAGTCCGAATTCAGCCAAAAATTCAGATCAAATTTGGACCTGAGACACTGAACAGGGACACACTAGACCCCTGCTGTGAGCCGCTCTGCACAACAGTGTGAACCCAGCCTAAAATAACTATGTGTACTTAGTAGAATCCCCTCTGGTATATCCTGTTATATTGCTCAGTGCCTTTGTTTTATAAAAACGAAGCAGCACAATACCTTATTAAAGAGCGCCGCTGAGTGGTCACATGACCAGCTGCCCCTCTCCTCCTCTCCTCCCCTCCCGGCTGATGTCAGAGGGAACCTCAGCCCCACCCTCTGTAGTCCTTGGAGTGGGGCAGGAGAGCCCAGGATGTCAGGGGTGCTGTAAAATAAGGTATAGTGTGGCATAATTTTTATAAAACAAAGGCCCTGAGGGATATAACAGGATATACCAAAGGGGATTCTACCATGTACAGATAGTGACTTTACAACCACCTTAACTACAAAGACTCAGAAGCATATGACTGAAGAGGATCACCCAGGATACTGCCTAATACAGGACCCAAAAAGGTATGGATCCCTTCGTCATCCACATATCTGGTATCTGGTAATTAATTTTTTTCCTTGGGACCACTTGGTTATGCTTGTATATACAGTATGGTCTCAGCCCAGATGGGAAGATGAAGGGGGCATATGTTCTACTTAAATTGTTGCAAACCATTCATATCATTGTTTGACTTGTGGCATGAAAAATCAGCACTCCTGCCCTTGCAAGCATTTGTGTTTTTCCTTCTGAAAATCTAAGTATTTGTGCATATTCCGGGTAATAAAGAATACGTTTAAGGTGTGAGTGGTGTACTGTGTATGTATGTGTTGATATGAATGCAGGATAATATGAAATTAGAAAACATGAAGAAGATAACATGAATTTTATCATCGGCAACATGAAGTTTAGCATCGGTACTTTTAATGTACAAAGGAATTTTCTGATTGGCATATGTTTGCCCTTAAATAAAAAAAAAAGACAATTCAAACAATAAACTGGGATATTAAGACGCAGGTGGTTTTATGGAGTACGTTGAAAGTTCAGTTTTTTTTTTATTTCTATCATCTATAAAGCAACATGCTAAATCTGTACCACTTACCTCCATCCCCTGAGTTTGACTCAAACACTAGCCAAATTCTCTTCCCTCTCTTGTGGTCTCACTGTTGAAAACCTGGGACATGGTAAGTCGCACTTAAACAATTTTGTCTCAAGTGGGCTCACTAATCCCCCTCTTTGGTAACCAACAATTTCTGCCTGGCATGTGTTGCCCTGGATTCCTGAGGTGACACTACTTCAAACCATCGCCAATTATGCAAGCTGTAAATATTAGGGGTCTCAAACCAATAGCGGGACTGTGCTCCTCTATCCTCCTTTACAAGTGGTTCAATTATCTCCAATTCAGATATTGTCAGACTAAAATGACACAGCAGGAAGGATTTGTATTATTGCAAGTATGGCCAGCCCACCTGCCATCAGAGGCATATGAAGGCTGCCAATGCCAACCTTTCCCTCAGAAAATGCCTATTGCCTGGCGTTAATGTTCACCCAATAAATGTATTGCCATCTGAATTATTAACTGGCAAACCAGTATACAGGTCTGTCTGATTTCACAGTTTTTTTTATGCCTGGCAGCCCCCATATTTACTTCAGCAAAGGTATTTATTTAGTTCTTAAAATATGCCATGTCATCCACTTAAAGTAGTTGTGAAGTCAGGTTAACCCATACAAGCTTTCTAATAGGTGTTAATATAACGCTACATAAGTCATAAATATAAATGTTAAAAATGTCATGTACATACTTTTTTTAGTGATTTATAGTGCAGGTTATGCAATAACCTTTCCTTCTTGAGTGCATCACAGGCAAGCGGGTGGACATGACCAACTCAGGGGCATTGACATAATTTCCTGAAGTGAGGCTGGGACTCCACTGATGGGGTAGCCACTGTCAACCAAGAGAGGAGGGATTGGCGATGGACATGGGTACACTCTGACTGCAGAAGATACAGGCATTCTGTGTGCTTGCATAGCATACCTGTAACTCCCTAATGAGATGAGAAACTGACTATGCTAGCATGGATCAGCTTCTATGCTTGAAGTGGTCAGTTTTAAACCAGGAAGTAGGGAAATGACAGAATCAGGTATTATCAAGGGAGCACAATAAGAAATTAAATATATACTGCTGACACATTGTCTACAGCCTTAAGGAGCCTTAAGGAGCCAGATTCATTACATTTTATTTTTAAGATCGCAAACACTAAGCAAAAACAAAGGTTAACCCAAAATGTTATATACTTTACCATCTGTACACATTATTTTCTTTGTCTTAAATAAATACTGCATCCATGGGAGTTTATTCTAATTACTGGGAACATGATACCACAGTATTTTCTTTGTTAAATTACTAACTATAGTATGTCTTTTTAATAACCTAGTGCAAGCTTATACGGAATCTCAATAGCTCCTGAAAATCAATACTTTCTTTTGTCAGAACTTTAATTTGTTGTTCAAATCCCTTGATTCTAATAACAAACTCGCCTTATTTAGCATTGACATTTACCAGTGTGCCAGAGAAACTTATATTAGCTCTGTGAAAGACTCTATTAGCAAGTACATTTGTTCTATCTGTACTTTCAGATTCTTCTTCTTCCACTCAGCCACGCATTGTTCTTGGCATTCATTTTAATGAAGCATTTTGTCACAGCTTAATCTTTGATACATTCACCCTCATTTTTTGCAGAATTATAAAATCAAGATCAATAAGAATGAGCATTTCAAGATAATTAAATTAATCATTTATTTTGAGTAGCTGAAAATGTTCTCTTGTATCTAATGTAACATATTTTTTACTGTAGCTCAAAACCCTTGTTGAACATCAACTTTTTATAAGTAGATATAATTAGCATTGTTCTAGTCTTTAATGAGAGGATGCTAAATTTTCTAATTAAGTCACCATATTTTCTTCTGAGAACTGCTAATCTGTAAATTTAACTGTACTGAAACAAGCAGATTGTTATGTGGAGAAATTAATACATTACTAATTCAGTCACCTCTGGGAAATCTAAATGTTAATAATATCGTTTTAGTGCTTTAAGTGTGAAATTCGTTTAGCTTTTGAAATAGCACAAGATAGAAATATGAGGTAAAAGAATCCATTTACAAGTTAAAATGTAATGGGCCACCCGGCTGGTTTCTATGGACAGCATACAAGACAATATGCTACTTATACACATAGAGAATGGTGTGCTATTAAAGGAAACTCGTACAGAAGGAAATGCAGAGGCAACCAATGTTTTCATCATTTTGTAAATGCTGTATGCTTGGTAGTTTCTGGTGTCCATTCTTTCTAATACACTAAGCTGGAAAAAGCATGTAGGTTAGAAAAGTTCTAGTGTTGAGAGTTCCTAATCTGTTTACTTTTCTTGAGTTGGTTGGGTTGATTTACTAAAGACAAATAGAATGTGATGTTGCACTCTGCAAGGAGATTTGCCTCAGAGCTTTGCGAACGTGGTGATGTTTCACTTTGCAAAGAATACCCAATCACATGCAAGGAAAATGAAAAAAAAAAAACAGCATTTTTGTTTGCAAATGATTGGATAAGGAAAGTCATCATTACTAAACCTCAGTTCTATTGCAAAGAGCAACTTCCTTTGTATAGTTATAGAATATGTAAACCCAACATTTTCATATTCTTGATATGTACCTGTTGTACCATATATTTGTATGAAAAAGTATCCTGTCCTCTTTGTATTTCTTTCTTTGTGGGAAATCCCTGGTGTTCCTGCCAGTCCCTCTGCTTTCCTATTAAAAACTGACCACACTAAGCAGGTGAACAAAGCATGGTCAGTTCTCTAGCTATGCTGGGAACTTAGCCTGATCTCCTCCAATGATCAGACTTGTCCTGACACCCCCCCCCCCCCCAGCACAGCCTTTCACCGTTAAGCTCAGTGTACTGCTGTTATAAAAGGGGGGACTTTACATGAGGTTACTATATGGTCAAACAAGCATACACCTCCTTCCCTATTAATTGTTAAGAAAATTTTACTTTAGTATCACATTCTATGCATTAGGGTAAAAAGCCTTCTGTGCTACATGATCTTCTTTCATCTCCTTGCACAAGACTAGGTATTTTCAATACATTTGTAACCAGGTTACATTTATTTTTCTAAATAATCATTTATTTTGCTAAGTAAATTATACTCACTGGGGTCGATTTACTAAAGACAAATAGACTGTTAAAGGTATTGTAAACCCTTGGCTTGTAAAACAAACCATTCAGTTTAAAATGAAATGAAAAGCAATACAGTGTATAGATACAAAAATCATAAATACTTTTTTCCCCCTTTTTATGTTCACATTCCCTCAGCTGCATAAGAGCTAGGAGAGGAAAAACAGCAGCACACTGTAGGAAAAGGGGGGGATTTGGGACTTTGGGTGAGATGTGTGTTAGACAAAAATAAATAAATTGCACAAAAATGAAAAAGTTTATTCATATAAATACACATGGGACATGGTACATAGCAGATATGACGAGCTGATGGGCATATAATAGACAAATGTGAAAATTCCATTATTGCACATGATACATAAAATCAAAGAAAAGGGTATAATATAAACGCATGATTGAATAAAAAAACTGCATTTAAAAGCTTGACACGTTTCGTGGATGAAGTTCCACTTCTTCAGAAGCAAGTGTAGAATGTGTATCTACAAAAAATATTCCAAATTACTCCAATAAATTAAATAAGGGTGTAGGGGGAGGAGAAAACCAAACACCCCAAAATGACTTACATATCAGCTCTAAAGTTGGTCATGGAATGCTAAAACCTGATAGTTGAGGAAAGCCGGGAAATATCCCTGCCGGGAGCGGTGGGGGCGTAAAGCTGAGGGCAGGCAAGCCGGAGAACACCACACTCGAATTGAGAGATGGAAAGTGCCAATGGTGAGCTGCATGATGATGCAATCCTGTCCAGAGATTCAGGGACTAATTAGGGTGACAAAAAACAAGAAACCCCAAAGGGGTGGGGGGGGTTTAAAGGAAGTGAGTGTACCTGGTGATCCCAGTGCTAGTGACATGGCTTCCATGTGTGATCCAGGAAGTGTCCAGCATGAAATGAGGGACCATGTCTCCACAAGACTGCAATATATACCTGCCAAGGCTGTTACGCATGATGCCCCCAGCTTCACGCTGAGTGTGTTTAAATGGAGGCATTCCCACCAGAACAGCTGACATGATGTGGCCAGCGTCTGGGGAGGTGCCCAACACATGCTGAGAATGAAAAAAATGCTGCCGGTGTTGAGTCACTGTGAGGTGACGTCATGCCCTACGCCGTGGGGCGTGGCGCCGATGCAAAGCGGGAACGCCCACCCAATCCGCCAGTGATATACAGGGAGGAGAGGGAAGGCCCCGATGTGCATCACAGCTCCCAGACCTGGAACAAAACCAGCCGAACAAAACCAACAGACAGGCCCGGATTTACTCCCTTTGCCGCCCCAAGGCCGGGTCCTTCAAAGCCGCCCCCCCCCCCACACACACACCACGTCCTTTATCGATGACTTCTACAATAGATCAATTAAAAACATATCTCCATACACGAAAACACTGAAAATAACTGGCTTTAATTGTACAGACTAAAAATACTTCAGGGTAAGCGCGCAAGGGGTAAGGATTTTTCGCAGGCAATTTTTCAAGGCAATGGCTGGTGTTAGTGCTTCAATCATCCCCGGCACCATGGTTGTTATGGTATCAGGATGATTGAAACACATTACTTCTATCATTACATTGTAATATAAACTGAAATAGTTCAACTCACCATAATGCAGAATCATTGGGAGCCCTGAGCGTGTCACTTGCCACTATGCCTGCCACCAGATGGGGATGTCACTTGCCACTATGCCCGCCACCAGATGGGGATGTCACTTGCCACGCTGCCTGCCACCAGATGGGGATGTCACTTGCCACGCTGCCTGCCACCAGATGGGGATGTCACTTGCCACGCTGCCTGCCACCAGATGGGGATGTCACTTGCCCGCTGCCTGCCACCAGATGGGGATGTCACTTGCCACCATGCCTGCCACCAGATGGAGATGTCACTTGCCACGCTGCCTGCCACCAGATGGAGATGTCACTTGCTACACTGCCTGCCACCAGATGGGGATGTCACTTGCCACCATGCCTGCCACCAGATGGGGATGTCACTTGCCACCATGCCTGCCACCAGATGGGGATGTCACTTGCCACGCTGCCTGCCACCAGATGGGGATGTCACTTGCCACGCTGCCTGCCACCAGATGGGGATGTCACTTGCCACACTGCCTGCCACCTGATGGAGATGTCACTTGCCACGCTGCCTGCCACCAGATGGAGATGTCACTTGCTACGCTGCCTGCCACCAGATGGGGATGTCACTTGCTACACTGCCTGCCACCAGATGGAGATGTCACTTGCCACGCTGCCTGCCACCAGATGGGGATGTCACTTGCCACCATGCCTGCCACCAGATGGGGATGTCACTTGCCACCATGCCTGCCACCAGATGGGGATATCACTTGCCACGCTGCCTGCCACCAGATGGGGATGTCACTTGCCACGCTGCCTGCCACCAGATGGGGATGTCACTTGCCACACTGCCTGCCACCAGATGGAGATGTCACTTGCACGCTGCCTGCCACCAGATGGGGATGTCACTTGCCACACTGCCTGCCACCAGATGGGGATGTCACTTGCCACCAGATGGAGATGTCACTTGCCACCATGCCTGCCACCACATGGGGATGTCACTTGCCACCAGATGGGGATGTCCCTTGCCACCAGATGGGGATGTCACTTGCCACCAGATGGGGATGTCCCTTGCCAATGTTGCCATGCTGCCTGCCATCAGGAGGAGGGCGGAACAGCGGTGCGGGCAATAGGAGATGTCATCTTTCTCCCACGCCGCCGCACCGCTGACACTACTAGCTAATCTCAATTTTTTTAAAAATGGCGCCGAGTGGCGCAATCACGCTACTGCGCATGCGCCGCCCGACCGAGCGCTTACGAGCTTTCCCGAGCCCGGCCGGCTTCGGAACGGCGCATGCGCAGTTGCGTGGTCGGCTTGCGCCCATTTTTTCTATGGGCACTGGTGCCCATAATAGACTTTAATGGGCAGCACGAAAGGGGGGGCGGCCGCGAAGTCGCTGCAGGAGCAGCCCCGCCCCTACACCACTGCCGCCCCGAGGCCTGGCCTCGGTGGCCTTGTGGCTAATCCGGCCCTGCCACCAGACCACATGCCCCAAGAAAACTGGCAAACCATATATTTATACAATATTTGAATGAGTGGAAAAATTTATGCCCACATATATATTTAATATATATCCAGACAAACGCAGACCAACAACAAATAGGGTCAGCCGTCAATCATAACAGTGTATAATTGACCATCGATAATAAACATGTATGGGCAACTTGATTCCACTCAAGCCACACATCTCCATCCCTGAATCATAGTATAAAAGGGGGGAATTTTGGGACTTTAAATGAGATATATGGCTAAACGAGCATACACCTCTATCCCTATTAATCGTTAAGAAAAGGGGGGGATTTGGGACTTTGAGTGAGATGTGTGTTAGACAAAAATAAATAAATTGCACAATAATGACAAATTTTATTCTTATAAATACACATGGGACATGGTACATAGCAGATATGTCGAGCTGATGGGCATATAAAGAACAAATGTGAAAATTCCATTATTGCACATGCAAATCAAAGTAAAGGGTATAATATAAACGCATGATTGAATAAAAAACTGCATTTAAAAGCTTGACGCGTTTCGTGGCTGAAGTTCCACTTCTTCAGAAGCAAGTGCAGAATGTGTATCTCTCCTCCCCCTACACCCTTATTTAATTTGGAATATTTTTTATAGATATGCATTCTGCACTTGCTTCTGAAGAAGTGGAACTGCATCCACGAAACGCGTCAAGATTTTAAATGCAGTTTTTTATTCAATCATGTGTTTACAGGCATACCCCACTTTTAAGTACACAATGGGGTTTATTTACTAAAGCTGGAAAGTGCAAAATCAGGCTCACTTCTGCATAGAAACCAATGATTTCCAGGTTTTATTACCAAAGCTTAATTGAACAAGCGTAGGTTAGAAGCTCATTGGTTTCTATGCAGAAATGAGCCTCATTTTGCACTTTCCAGCTTTAGTAAATAAACCCCATTGTGTACTTAAAAGTGGGGTAGGCCTGTATAGTGTACCCTTTTCTTTGATTTTATGTATCATGTGCAATAATAGAATTTTCACACTTGTCTACTATATGCCCATCAGCTCGTCATATCTGCTAAGTACCATGTCCCATGTATGTATATATATAGGAAGGCCGGTTTACCAGCCTGAAGTTATGGGAGGAGCCTGGAGGGTATTTAACCAGACCACCCAGGATGGTCTGTGTCGGTTCCAGTGCGCGGTACCCACCCACCCATTCCCCTTCTTGGGGTACTTCTCTTCAAACAATTTCTCTACAGAAACATCCATTACTTTCTTAAGGTATGCGCCCTTCTCTGGCATACCACCCAGCAGATCTGGGTTTACCATACAGCAGGCCAGGGCACACTTCGGGTCTATTTTATGTTGTTAGTCTTGTGACGTGTTTATGTGCTTCATATCCATCAGGACGGAGGGCTCCGACCATAAATAAATAAACTCTCTCATTATTGTGCAATTTATTTATTTTTGTCTAACAAACATCTCACTCAAAGTCCCAAATCCCCCCCTTTTCATACAGTGTGCTGCTGTTTTTCCTCTCCTAGCTCTTATGCAGCTGAGGGAATGTGAACATAAAAAGGGGGAAAAAAGTATTTATTATTTTTGTATCTATACACTGTTTTGCTTTTCATTTTATTTTAAACTGAATGGTTTGTTTTACAAGCCAAGGGTTTACAATACCTTTAACAGTCGATTTGTCTTTAATAAATCGACCCCAGTGAGTATAATTTACTTAGCAAAATAAATGATTATTTAGAAAAATAAATGTAACCTGGTTACATATTTATTGAAAATACCTAGTCTTGTACAAGGAGATGAAAGAAGATCATGTAGCACAGAAGGCTTTTTAACCTAATGCATAGAATGTGATACTAAAGTAAAATTTTTTTGTTTAAAAATAACGAACATGTCATACTTACCTGCTCTGTGTAGACATGTGCACCCTGAAATATTTTGTTTTTCGGAATTTCAATACATACATTTATTTAGTTACTCCCAAAATTTGTTTTTATTTATTTTGTTTTGTTAAAAAATGCATTTGTCCGAAAATCTGAAATAATTAAGGTTGAATCTGTCATTGAAGGCTTATGGTGTTTTTCGAATGTTCTAAAAAGATTCGACGGAGCAGCTAAACTGTATGACGCCGCAAACGTGCATTTCCGGTCGAATGTTCCGTCTACAAGCTATAGTAGAATTCTAATGTTGTATGACACTAGTAATAATTATATTTATTAATTATTATTACTAGTCAACCAACATTAAAATTCTGCTTTAGCCTATGGGCAGAGCATTTGACCGTAAATGTCCGCTCACGGCGACTGCTTCTTCGAATCTTCTTGTCGAATCTTTTCTCTCTATGTTGAATAATCTTGGACTAATAGAGTTAGGTTAGGCACATTCGACCTTTTTTGCTATTGTCTCTATATAATGTCGAATCTTTTCTCTCCATGTCAAATCTTTTCTCTCTATGTAGAATAATCTTTGACTAATAGAGCTAAGGTTAAGCACATTCGACCACAGGTTCGATGGACACAGATCGCTATTGTCAGCGTCATGTTGAATCTCCTATCTATATCGAACTGTTGTTGCAACGAAAACAAAAATAAAGCATTTGTTTATGTCGGATCTTTCGCTTTTCTGATTCTGCATGTTCGTTATTGTTTGTTAAAACGATAACGAAAATACCCGAAATTCGGACGAAAATGCATTCGAACAAAAACAAATGCACATGTCTAGCTCTGTGTAGTGTTTTTGCAGAGCAGCCCGGATCCTTCTCTTCTCAGGGTCCTCTTCGGCGCTCCTGGCCCCTCCCTTCTGCTGAGTGCCCCCACAGTAAGCAGCTTGCTATGAGGGCACCCGAGCTGAGCCTCAGCTCTGTGTGTTCACTTAGACATGGAGCTGTGGCTAGGCCCCACCCCCTCTCTCTCCTCATTGGCTCACTGACTTTGATGGACAGCAGCGGGAGCCAATGGCGCCTCCTGCAGTGTCTCAGCCTATGAGGTGGGAGAGTCCCCAGCAATCGAGTCTCTCCTGCAGCATCGCTGGATAGAGATGGGGCTCAGGTAAGTATTAGGGGGGCTGGGGGAGCTGCTGCACACTGAAAGTTTTTTATCTTAATGCATATAATGCATGAAGTTAATAAAACCTTTTGCCTTTAGAACCACTTTAACACTTTGTCTAGGGCTACCTTAAAAAAGAACCTTAGTAAAATAGCTGGGGACTACCTAAGAACAACTGTAGAGACCATCAATACATTGGTTAAATTGTAGTTATCAGGTTATATCATGATATTTATTTACACTGTATATGTGATTATTATAGCACTTGCAGATTAGTATAAGTAAGCAATAGAGAGTAGTAGCGTGACGCTCATCTACTATTACACCAATTTACTTTGCCTCAGTATATTTGATGAAGAACATATAGGAAGCACACATTTAGGAGGTATTTACTGAAACTGAAGAGCACAAAATCTGGCGCACCTCTGTATGTAAACCAATTAACCTCCAGGTTTTTTTGCCAATGCTTAACTGAACAAGCTGGAGTTAGAACTTGATTGGCTACCATGCACAGCTTGACTAGATTCTGAGTGCACCAGTTTTAGTAAATCTACCCTATTGTGTTTCAAGTAAAAAAATGGCAGCATAATGTACAATATTTGAAATTATGTTATTTATTTGTATTTCAACGTTTTTTAGAAGTGCGGTTTTGTCACAATATTTATTTGCACCATATACATGTATGTTATCACTTATTTACTTTAGCACCTACAACATTAGTAATCTTGTCGATAGGAGCAGCATGGGATTAAATTACTATTGAAAACAATTTTTTTTATGCTTATGAAACAACCACGGTGGCTACCATAGTTGATTTCATATTCTTTAAATACTAGTTGTCCTCTGGCGTTAATACTTTTAGTCACTAACCCCAAATGAGTATGCAGATGAGAACTTCTGCATTTCCTGAAGTGATATTTTTAATGGTCAGTAACTATGAAAGTATTGAGGGCAGTGGGTCTGTAGAAGAGTTTTAAAAGGAGGTCAACAATAACAGCCAATATATTTACTTTAAATTAACTAAATCTTTTTTTGTCATTGTTTTGCAAGTTATCCATTTTTCTGTTACTATTCATATGTCAGTCTTAACAGCCTGACAAAGCAGGACCTGTATAATGTTGCTGTAACTCAGAGAGTTGTTCAGCTATGACCTAATGAATCATACCTGATATGCCATGCAACAATTTCACCACATACTGACTGCATCATTGTGTGATCAGACAACTATCCCTAAATTTATGGATGTCCTCAAAACAGAGACATTTTGAGTCTTTCAATAACTGTATACTTCACTGCATCCAAACAAAGTTTGAGATTGCATTGTTACTGTGCTTGCATCAGCACATGGGCAGACAGTCAGGATATTCAGTCCTAGATATTCTATGCTGTGCAAACTGCCCATTTTTACTCCAACAGCTCCTGACCTGCTGTGCATTGGACCTAGTAGAAGAAATATAGGCCTTGACTCATTCAGTGAACAGCTGAGCCTTATGCCCCGTACACACGATTTGACTTTCCGACAAAAAAAAGTGTATTTTTGTTTGAAGGTTGTTGGCTCAAACTTGTCGTGCATACACACAATCACACAAATGTTGGCCAATAATTCGGAACATGAGAACGCGGTGACGTGCAACACGTACGATGAGCAGATAAAAAGGAAGTTCAATACCCAGTGCGCCACCCTTTGGGCTCCTTCTGCTAATCTCGTTTTTATCTCGTGTTAGTAGAAGTTTGGTGAGAGACGATTCGCGCTTTTCAGCCTCGTACTTTTCAGTTCGTTTCTGCTTTTCAGTTTGTGCTTGTGAGTTTGTATCTGTTCTTCAGTGTGTGTTGTCAGTTCATTTCTGTCTTTCAGTGCGTTCTATTTATAGTTCGCTTCTGTTTTTCAGTGTGTTCTTGTCCGCTCGTTTCTGATTTTAAGCTCATTCTTCTCAGGTCCTTTCTGATTTTCAGTGCGTTCTGTCAGTTCGTTCTGAGCAGCCGACCGTTTTCTAGCCATGTTGTGGTTACGTACTCGTCATAGAGTTCGTGCTGTTGTTGGGCTTGGTGTTTGAGTTCTTGCTTTGACCCAAGTCCAGTACATGAACAGAGGAAGGAGGAGTTCATGGACCAAGAATTGGTTACTTAATCGTGACCAATTCTCTCATATGCCTTTGCTGCGGGAGCTCCAGGAGAATAATCCTGATAATTTCAGGAATTATCTCCGGATGACGGACCCCGTTTTTCACCTTCTGTTGGCTTTGCTTACCCCCTATATTGCCAAGCAGACACCTGCATGCAGCAAGCCATCATTCCTGAGCAAAGGATTGTTGCCACCTTGCGGTACTTGGCAACGGGGAGAAGTCTCCAGGATATTAAGTTTACGACTGGGATCTTCCCCTAGGCTCTGGGAATCATTATTTCAGAGACCTGTTCTGCCATCATCCAGGTCCTGCAGAAGGAGTATATGAAGGTAAGATTTTTATCCTTTAATATCACATTTTATTGTATTGAATGTTTGATAATATATTGTATTTCTTTCCTCATTCAATAATTACCATGATTGTAATATGCTGTAAATGTTCTCTTTGTCCTCATGCATGCTGTAAGCTTTTAATGCTCCTTTTTTGTACTCCATGCATATTTGCCTTCACTAACCTCCCCAGCATGCTATCCTGGGCCCATATACACCTAGCCTAATCACTTAACAATGTATTTTGTCAGCTCCATTGTAGTGCCTACCTTAAACACCCCCTAAAATGTGTCCAAATGTTATTGTTGTCCTTAAATTCAGGCAGAGTGCAAGAGGCTTTTTTGGGGGGCCAAAACTCATTTGGAACCCTCCCTCACCCCCAAAGGCTAAGTAAGCTGATACCAATACTCTATCTGTTGACTTTGCCAAACCCATACACACTATACCTACCTCTTTTGTGGTCAGATTTGTGGATGAATTCACCAAAGCATGTAGTGCAAGTGCCTGCATGAATACTTTCAAATGGTACTGTTTCAAGTTTTGTTCTCCTATTATCTTGATAGGTAATTGCAGAATGTAAAAATGTGCTTCAATTTGAACAGTGTGTAGTCATATTTTTGGATTATGACACTTCTTACCTGTCCAGTGGGCTGCCAATACTGCAAGTAAGGAGGGGCTGGCCAAAGTAACGCACAATATTTATGCATTCAGCTCTCAATAAAGTGGAGACAGTTACCTGTCCAAAACATCTCCCCCCCACCCTAAAATTTTTACAATGGGCCATCAGAGGGGGTGAGGCATCTGATAAGTTGACCTTATACGTATGACTTTAAAGACTCATTTAAATAAATGTTATACTTATGTTGGCCAAGAATGTTTGTGTCTAATCTGCTTGCAATGTTATGTGCAAAAGTACTAATTTTTTTTTCTTGTTTGACTCCACAGTTTCCTTCCAAACCACAGGAATGGCAGACTGTGGCCTCCCAATTCGTCCAGCAGTGGACTTTCCCAACTGCGGTGGTGCGATAGATGGGAAACACGTCCGGATCGTCCCACCCCCAGCTCGGGGTTGTACTACTACAAGGGGTACAGTAGTATCGTGTTGTTGGCGGTGGTGTCGACGATTTATGAGTTTCTGTATCTGGACGTGGGGAAGAATAGCCGTATTGCAAGTGCCTGCATGAATACTTTCAAATGGTACTGTTTCAAGTTTTGTTCTCCTATTATCTTAATAGGTAATTGGAGAATGTAAAAATGTGCTTCAATTTGGACAGTGTGTATTCATATTTTTGGATTATGACACTTCTTACCTGTCCAGTGGGCTGCCAATACAGTAAGTAAGGAGGGGCTGGCCAAAGTAACGCACATTATTTATGCATTCAGCTCTCAATGAAGTGGAGACAGTTACCTGTCCAAAACATCTCCCCCCCACCCTAAAATTTTTACAATGGACCATCAGAGGGGGTGTATTTAGCAGGTAAAAAAATGCAGGGCCATATACAGTTAATTATTTCCAGGTATCGAACACTAGCTACAAGGAAATGCTTGTATGTATATGTCCTTTTTATTAGTTCTTTAATTATCACTATTCACCTTCATGAATTAATATGATGTATTGTAAGGTTGCAGCTAAGGAGGCTAGCAGAGGTTTTTTTCCTTTTTTTCCTTTGTTAATTATGGACGTTGTCCCACTGAAATGTTCTTTCCTTAGGCTGTTATTGTTTTTTTTTTTCCTGATTTCCTGAAGACGCGCGCACAGCGTTAAAAATATATTGAAAGGGAGGCCGTTCCTGGATCAGCTGGAGCGCACGCCGAGATGCTATTGAGTACCCACAGAATCGTAAGGTACCGCTTGGTCCTGCTCTCCTCCTTAGCTGCAGCCCGGTTTGTTTTTCGCCCTGTACCTTGCACATCTGTTTGGCTGTACAGTTTTATTCTGGATTAAAGACGTTTTTACACTATCCAAACTTTTTGTGGCTTTCATAGGGAGCCACTCTTTACAGATTTGATTTATGCACCGAGGCTCAGGTGTAAGAAGTTATATATAATACACTCCTGCTGTCCGGTGATTGGAGTCCTTCTGCCAGGATACCCGGAAAGTTACCTTTGATGAAATATATTATCCAATCTTTTTCCATGTCTGAGGGTCACTCTGTGGCCATTACTGTCTGGTGAGCGCTTTGATATACCACTTCGGGTGAAGCACGAATAAGATAGCATGTGCACTTTATTATCATATGGTGATTGGATCTACTAAGAAGACTGTGTTTTTATTTCATATTTATTAGAGGACATTTGAATTTGTTGCACTATATTCACTTGTTGCACTATATTCACTTTATTGGTAACATAGGATTCATCTATTGTATATGCACTGGAGCACCTTTATATATGATAGAGTTGACATGTTAATATGTATTTAATATTGCACTATTGATGCGCCCTATTATGTTTGTATATTGTCCATTAGTAATTTACTAATTTAGGAGCAGCATCAGGTTGTCAGAGTGCACGTTTATTATTTGCCCATTACTAATTTTCTAACAACAACGTTTTGTTGGCGGAAATTTGAGAACCTGCTAGTAAATATTTGTTGGCGGAAAGTCCGACAGCAAATGTTCGATGGAGCATACACACAGTCGGACTTTCCGACAACAAGCTCACATCCAACATTTCCCGTCGGACCGTGTGTACGCGGCATAAGTCTACACTGAACTTCTTTGAAGTTGAAGACTACATAAGTGGTACCAGAAGTAAGGTAGAAAATTCCAATTTTTTGCATTTGCTCCATGTAGTGTGGCAAAGGAGAGGCAAGTCAGTAGTTGTACCAACAACCAGATTCATTGCTGTCACGCACAGCTTTACTTTTTTTATATAAAATGTTATTAAATAATTTTTTATGGTATAAACATTGTCAGAAGTATACAAAAGACAGCAAATGTATACAAGCTCCCATTGTGTCACAGTTTTACTTAAAGGGGTTGTAAAGTTATTTTTTTTTTTTTTTTAAATAACAAACATGTTATACTTACCTTCACTGTGCAGCTCGTTCTGCACAGAGTGGCCCCGAACCTGGTCTTCTGGGGTCCCTCGGCGGCTGTTTCAGCTCCTCCCCGCAAGCATTTACCACCTTAATGCGAGGGCTCGCATGGTGGTGAGTGCTTGCGGGCGCGCTCCCGTGATACAGCCGGCGGCTATAGCCGCTCGCTGTATCACTCGGCCCCGCCCCCCGGCGCGCCGCGTCATCGGATGTGATTGACAGCAGCGCGAGCCAATGGCTGCGCTGCTTTCAATCCATCCACTGCAGCCAATCAGCGACCAGGCTGAGCTGCAATGAAGATGACGAGGACGCGCAGCGAAGATTCGAGGCGTCAGGTAAGTAAAACGGGGGGGCTGGGGGCGGCGGTACTGTCAAAAGTTTTTTCACCTTAATGCATAGAATGCATTAAGGTGAAAAAATTTTTACCTTTACAACCCCTTTAATGAGGATGTTTCTTATTGAGCAGGTCAATGTGGGAGAGGCAAAGAATTCTCACTTTGACTTGTCTTCTTCCCCACTATCTATGCCAGAGTTGCAGGCATACGTTAAGTTACCCAGACATCTGCCAGCTATCTATATTAGGACTTGTTAGTACCAAACAACAGATAAATGTGAAGTACAATGGGAGTTCTGTTCTGTACCCATTATCTGAAGAAATGTGAGTGTTTGTAGAAGTGTCAGTTATTTGAATTAATTGGCCACTACATAAAATAGATGCAGATTGCTCAATTGACAAAGCCTAGCATATAAAATACTTCCATTACCATCCATTATTTCTTTGTTTGGTTTCCTTATGATTATGATTATTTAGTATGCTAAAGACATTTTCATTTAGATTACACAGATTTCCCACTATTAGAATGATCTTTTTAGTATTTTCAAGTAAATTCGTGATGAATATTGCACATGTTGTCTTTCCTTAAAATAGTTTCAGGCTGGCAGAAAAGGAACGTTTGCTCGGCTTTTATATACTTGTATCAAGCCATAACCCCCTTTTTTTTCAAATAAACAATCTTACAAGTGTGCACTTAGATCGTGTCCATCTTTTTATTTTTGCATATACCTTCCATCCATTTGAAAGTATCCCGTTCACTACGCTGCTGGATTGATTGATCATTTCTACCCTAATGCCCCGTATACACGGTCGGATTTTCCGATGGAAAATGTCAGATCGGAGCATGTTGTCGAACATTCCGACCATGTGTGGGCTCCATCGGACATTTTCCATCGGACTTTCCGACACACAAAGTTTGAGAGCAGGCTATAAAATTTTCCGACAACAAAATCCGATCGCGTCAATTCCGACCGTGTGTGGCCTGTTCCGACGCACAAAGTGCCACGCATGCTCAGAAGAAATTCCGACACGGAACAGCTCGGTCTGGTAACCCTAGCGTTCGCAATGGATACAGCACTTTCATCACGGTGCAATGTAAAAAATGGTTTAATACAGCGCACTCTCTTCTTCTTTATAATGTGAGAAGAATTAAGTAGTTTTGCTGCTAATATTCACACAGACTTCTCACAAACTTATTTCTTTACTATTTATCGGGATTCCCTCAATATATTTTGATTTGTCACATCTGACAACATTATTTTGGTGTTTTTTTTATTTTTTGGGGGGGGTTTAAGGCAGATTAGTTATTTTTGGTTTGTATTTTTTTCAAGGCTGATTTTTGTTTTTTTGGATTTTTATTTGTACTCCAGAAAATTTTTGTGTGTGTTTTTTGTGTCAAGTTACCACAACACCATTGATATGTTGTTATATTTATTAATCTGTAGGAGATTGTTTGGTGTTGTTGTCCCTTGTTAATTTCACATTGTATTTTAGAAATGTACCTGAATCGTCACCAACAAACTGTCCTTTTTGGATGAAAACACACATAGGAGAGTTTAATTGTCCCAAAAAAAAACATTTATTAAGGGCTCACAACTAAACAAAGAGGGAGGCAACGCTGGAGAAACAGCAGAAATGGGTGAAGCCTTGGACCCCCAGGGCACACATCAACTATTTTCAAGCAAAATTGGTGGCCCGAGGAGTCCTTATCTAAGGGAGTGCAGTCTGGTCCATCAGTCCCAGAGATCCGGAAAGCAGCAGATGACATGTGTCCCCAGGCTGTGGTCATACAAGAGACTGCAGCTTTTGTCAGACCAGACTGAAACCAGGGCCATCACTCTCTTGTCTTCCGTCCACGTGGTGGCTCTGGTGGTGGAGTTGTGGCAGCAGGAGGAGGAGGAGGAGGATGGTCCAACTCAATCACGTCGGTCTTGGGTGTTAGTTCCCCACTCACCCCCTTACTTAGGACTTTATAAAGCAGGTCCTCACATAGCTTGCGTTGACCCTCCTGCATGTCCTGCAGTTTTGTGGCAGCCATGCAGGCAAAGGCCTCTTCAGGAGTGGGTAAGGCTCGGAGGGACGCAGAAGCCTCCTGAATGAGCCTGAGCACTGAATCCTGCATGGGAGTCGCCTTCCTTGCTCTTTTGTATGGTAGGTGGAGGGGAGGAACCTGCGATTCAGTCAGGCTGCGACTGGTCCCAGGCTTCTCTTGGCTGACACTTATCCCCGCCTCCTCCTGGCTGCCACTAATCCCCACCTCCTCCTGGCTGCCACATTCCACAACCTCCTCCTGGCTGAGGTCTTCCTGTGTATGAAAAAGGGACATAGTTTTAGTTTTTTAGTCATCAATCACACACAATTTTCACCTCCTGACTGTTGCAAATTGAATGGTAACAAATATAACTATCCTTCTGAGCCCAGGATTTTTCATTCTTGTCCCAATTTTGGGTGCCCACTACTGTCTATTGATATGTAAAACACTTTATTAAATCAGCAATTAGTGATCAATAATAACATCTATTAAACATCATTTATTTATTGACCAGAAATCTGTAGAAGAATGCTATACCTGGCTCAAGCTGGGCTCCTCATTTCTTCCTGGCTGGAAGGCCCAGGTTGGACATCGGAAGCCTCAGCTGGGGTGGAAGGGAGAGTGGAAGGAAGAGGGGAGAGGGATTCCCTGACTTCAGTGTGGTCTGACAGAAATCGCAGTCTCTCATAGTACCACAGCCTAGGGACATAAACCTCATCTGCTGCAGCTCCAGACCTCTGGGAATCTGTGACCTTCTTGCGCTCCTCAGGCCACCAATTTTGGTTTTTAAATAGGGGATGGTTGCTGTGGGGACCACCGGCTTCACCAACTCCAGCAGTTTCTCCAGCACTGCCTGCCTCTTTTGTTTATTATTGTAATGGGGGTGTCTCACCTGCCACAGACAGGGCAGCTCCCTGTATTTGTCTATGAACAGGGGAAGGAAGTTGTGGTCATTGAAGCCATCCATTTTCTCTGCAAGACACAACACAAGACAAACCCTAATGTCAGGCCAAACTCCCCTAATCTTGTTACAATATAGGCTTCCATTTCGAAGCAGTATAGGCCCAAGTTTAGATCTTACCTTTGTTATCACGATTGGCGCCTCTGATGCTCCTTCCTCCTCTCACAGATCGTACGTAATACGCACGCGCGTTACGCTTTATACACACTGCGCATGCGTGTAACTCCACCCGCCCCTGACGTTCTTTCTAGTCTATTTCCCACCCCTTTTTGTTTGACGCAGTGGGGGAAGAGCACATGGCGGATACACAGCAGGTGTGTGCTAATTATAGCAACGAGGAGGAGGAGGAGGAAAGCCCGGAGCCGGAAGCGTCCCGATCCAGAAGGAGATTTAAGGCCTCAAATATGTCCTTTGGGGAGATGTTGGAGATGGTCGACATCCTGAAGAAGGCCGACTATGATGGAAAGTATGGACCTTACCCCAACCCCAATGTCAGAAAGGCCAAGATAATTGCGAAAGTGGTCAAGAGTCTGCACTGGAATTTCGGGGTATGACGATCGAAAGATCAGCTCAGGAAGCGGTGGTCGCACCTGAAATTATGAGAACATGAGCAGTACAGAAAGATCTGGAGAGTGCTGCAAAAAAGTAAGTAGTTGTCCTGTGTTCCTATTCTTTATGTTTATTACGTTCGTGCTGCTCCATGTGCTTTTCTTACAAGTGTACATTTTTAAATGGCAACTTTCATATTCATGGGCACATTATTCATTCGTATCAAACATTTTTCTTTGGGCCTATAAAACACCATTGTTTAGGTAGGCCATATGCATTTGGCCAGAATTTGTACGCCCTACTTGTATGAAACTACTTTGGTTGTGTAGATGGCTTTGTTACTAGAATGAAATGCAAACTAGATTCTGTGTAAGGAGAGGACACTCAGCAGCTGTTTTCACATCTGGACACTGGAGCACTAGTGTGGGACACCAGAACACCATTTTTATTAGGGGACGCACACAGGTGCTCCAGTGTATACTATAGGGGGGTCTCCATCTGTGAAGCTTGTGCAAAACAGGTAAAGTATTGCAGCTTGACAAAGGACACTGAAAATGCTCCATTTTGGAACTTGGCCAAAATAGACAATTGTACCCCACTTCCAAGCAATGTTTCAGATTTATAGTTCTGCCATCAAATATCTGTGTGCTAAGTATAGCATTTTTGTTTTACATAGGGGAGAAAAGACTCGGAGGACACCCCTCATCCGAGGAGACCACAGACCCCCCACCTCTGGAAGAAGGGGAAATCCATCCAACACAAGAAGAGCAGGAGGAGGAAGATGTGGTGGAAACTGGCACCACAACAGGTGAGTGTCTGCGACCACAGGCTCAGATAAGAGATGAATGCATATTTTTGATACCTGTTTTTTTTTGGTTTCTCTTTTTTTAGGTGATCGTGATGTTGTGGATCCAGATCCTTTCACATCAGAAAGTGCCCAGATCCTGATCGGGGAGATCATGGGGTGTAATTTACAATTGGAAAACCTCAAGAAAAACATCAATGATGTTATTCAAAAAAATAAAAACATCATTGATATTTTGGGGCGAGTTTAAAACCCCTCCAAATCCCTTTGTTTTTTGGTGTGCTACAATGTTCTAAATGTTTTAGCGATTTTTCAAAAAGCCAAATTTGGAGGATGCACACAGTGTGCCAACATGTGCTATCTGCCATCACGGGAGATCAATGGACACGTTTTGGGGGTGCAACCCCTTCCTCAATAATAAAGTAGCTGAGAGGAAGGGGTTGCTCCCCCAAAACACGTCCCTTGATCCCCCGTGATGGCAGGTCGCACATGTTGACATTGGTAAATTTGTGTGCATCTTCCAAATTTGGCTTTTTCTGGGTTGACTTCACCCCATCTGAACGCAATATCAAACACAGTTACTAAATACTCATGTCTGATATTGCCTTCAAATTCTACCAAATGTGAACTTTGTAAGTTCAAGATTTGTGTCTTTCTTGTTGGTTTTACACATGCCTGTTTTAGCTTAAATGGACATTTCTATTTTTTATAATGCCACCCCAAAAATTGTTATACAACAAACATGTTGGTTTGTTTTAAAAACCTTTTCTAAATGCACATGTGATTGTGCAGGTATTAAAAAGATTGTTCATCAAGAATGTGTGGATTATTGTCTTAACGCTACAACACTTTTGTGGGGCTCTAATTGCTGCTTTCTGTGAAAATGGGGGTTATTTCGTAAGGGCAAATCCTCTTTGCACTACAAGTGCAGTTTCAGTGCAGTTTCAAGTGCACTTGTAGTGCAAAGTGTCTTTGCCTTTAGTAAATAACATCCAACAGTGCTTTGTATAAGGTTACACAATCATGCCATTTTCTGGACTCACCACATTTCTGTCAGAGTCATCTAAAACAAACACAAGCAGTAAATGTCAACAAAGATTTTCTTTTTTTTGGTTTTTTATTTGATAAAGGCTTCACAAATTTGCTGGCATATTGATGGCCCCCCTACCCGCAAAGAACTCCAGGTATCGTAACCGGACATCACGGGCACTCAGGGAGGGCAAGCCAGGGCGGCCACTTACAAGCGCCGTCAGTGTTGTTTCATGTATCATTCCGGCCCCAGGCACAACTGAGCCAGCATAGTTGGCCGAATGTTGGCGTAAAAGGTTATGGAGAATACAGCACGCCAGGATTATATGATTAAGTTTATACTCCGCCATATGGATGCGTGTCAGAAATAGGCGGAACCGGCTGGCCAGGATTCCAAATGTGTTCTCCACCACTCTTCTGGCTCTGGCCGGCCAGAAATTTAAAAACCCTCTGTTCCGGGGTGAGGGTCCTCATCGGGAATGGCCGCATAAGATGGTCCCCCAGCGCAAATGCTTCATCCACTACGAAGACGAATGGGAGGCCTTCCGCATTGTCTTCCAGAGGTGGCAAGTCCAAGCTGCCATTCTGGAGACGCCTGTAAAACTCCGTCTGGGTGATGACTCCACCATCGGACATCCGGCCATTCTTCACCACGTCCACATACAAGAAGTCGTAATTAGCCGACACCACCACCAACATCACAATACTATTGAACCCCTAGTAATTATAATAGTACGACCCCGAGTTGGGTGGTGGGACGATGTGGAAGTGTTTCCCATCAATTGCCCCTCTGCAGTTAGGAAAGTCCCACCGCTGGGCAAAGTGGGAGGCCACAGTCTGCCATTCCTGTGGCGTGGAAGGAAACTGTTGAGGAAAACCAAAAAAAAAATATTATTTTTGCACATAAACATGGAAAGCAGATTAGAGACACAAACATTCTTGGCCAATATCCAGATAACATTTATTAAGGGGAACTTTATACAACACCAAAGTATAAGGTACACCTATAATATTCCCCCCCCCCTCTCATGGGCCATTTCTAACATTATAGGGGGGGGGAATCTTGGACAGGTAACCCTCTTCACTTCATTGAGAGATGAATGGCTAAATACAGGGTATTACTTGGAACAGCCCCTGCTTAGTTACACTATTGGCAGACCACTGGACAGGTAAGAAGCGTCATAATACAAAGATATAAATACACATTGTACACATTTGAGCGCATTTGGACATCCTGCTATTACCTAGCAAGATAATAATAGGATAGAAAAACTTGAAACAGTACCATTTGAAAGTATACAGGCAGGCCCTTGCACTACATGCTTTGGGGAATTCATCCATAAATTTGAGCACAAAAGAGGTGGGTATAGTGTCAGGGAAATAGGCTAGCAAACCAGCACAGGCAAGGCCGCGCTAACGCACATCAACGCACACGGGTGTGCAATGTTTCTACTAGGCGGACGCCTGGTGCCACATTCGGACGAATGCACGTGCGTAGCAACGTCGCGATGTTACGAACGCACGAACGGAACGGTGTGCGTACGACGTGATACTACGCCTTGTCTATTTAAACGTCCCACTGATAGTGCCACATTGCTGGATTATCGTCAGCTCTTCCTGTGTTCCTGTGATTGTGTTTCCTGTTGCCCTGACTTCCTGTTGTCCTGACTTCCTGTTGTCCTGACTTCCTGTGTACCGACCTGGCTTGTTATCGACTCCTCTGGATCTCCTGGCTTATTCAACCGGCTTGCTTCTGACTCTCCCTGCCTGCTTCCTGCATCTGACCCCGGCTTGGCTAAACGGACTCCGCATTCCTCTGTCTCCTGTACTTGGACTTGTTGCTTTGATTCTCGGACTGCTTACTGTGTTTGACCCCCTGGCCTGGCTTCTGATTTTCCTATTGGACTTCCATTGGTCCCCTCCTCGGACCCTAAGCACGTTGCCTCTACGGACTTTCTCTATCAAGCCATCAACACCGGCTCCTACTTCCAGGCAACCCGTGCTTCTGTGAGCACCACATCCCTGTACCATATTCAGGGTTGTGCTGCACTCGGCCGCAAGGGGAGCCCTCTCAGCAACTTGGTCTCCTACCAAGGTCCTGATAGTATAATCCAGCCATGTCAGAGACCGACGGAGGTGACTCCCCGATGAAGGCCATTCTCCAGCAAATCACGGCCCTTACTCCAGTCATTCAGAAGCTTCAGGAGGAATACTTCCGGTTGGAGGAACATCTGCAGCACCTACCTGAGTCATCCTCCTCCTCGGTTCAAGGTCCACCTCCAGCGGCAGCTGCTGGGATCATGGTCCCTCCAGAACCACGTGTCCCAACGCCAGAATATTTCCGTGGCGATCGAAGAAAATTTAGATCTTTTAAAAACTCCTGCTACTTATACTTCGACTTGCAACCACAGACTTTTTTCAGTGAAACAGTCAAGGTGGGGTTCACTATCTCCCTATTACGTGGTGAGCCACAGACCTGGGCCCATGGCCTGTTGGAACAAAGCAGCCCCTCCATCAACACTATGGATCAGTTCTTTGAAGTCATGGCTCGGTTATATGATGATCCCCTACGGGTAGCCACTGCCGAAGCAAATCTACATTCCCTCCGTCAGGGTCAGCGCCCTGCGGAGGACTATACAGTGGAGTTCCGCACATGGTCCATGGATTCTGGTTGGAATGAGGCAGCATTAAAATACCAATATCGAATGGGGTTATCAGAGGCCCTCAAGGATGAGTTAGCCAGGCTACAGAGTCCGGCCACACTTGAAGATCTCATCCAGTTAACTATTCAGCTTGACAGACGTTTACGGGAACGTCAGGGTGAACGTGACCAGGCCTCTTGCTCCACTCGAAACCTGCCCCAAGTTCAGTCTGCATCAGCTCCCTTACAAGTCGGCATGTTCCATCCAGCATTAACTCCTGGGGTGAGACTTTATCGCCGGCAGGCGAGACTTTGCTTCTACTGCGGGGAATCAGGACATTTCATAGATTACTGCCCCATAAGACCAAGGAAACCGACCCTCCGTACTCACCTTCAAGTATCCAGGTCTTCCTCTGCCCATATCTCACTTCCTGTTACATTGCTAGTGGCAGGTAAGGAGATCCACCTCCAAGCAATACTGGATTCCGGGGCGTGTAGTTGCTTCTTGGACTTGGCCTTGGCTAAAGATCTAGCTATTCCGTTGAACTATAAGGAACAGAGACTAACAGTTCATCTGGCTGACGGCTCCTTGCCAAGATCGGGTCATGTCACCCAGGAAACCGTACCTATTCTTACCACTACCAATTCTGGTCATCAGGAATTTCTCAGATTTGATGTCTTAAGTTCCCCTATGTTCCCGGTCATCCTGGGAATCCCATGGCTACAAGCACACAATCCTCAGATTGATTGGTCCAAGAAGGAGGTACTCCTTACATCTCCCTATTGCCAACAACATTGTTTGACCCCCGAATTCCAGGACTTTTCCAGTTGCTTGACTGTACAATCCACACCGAGTCCGGATCCTAATGTACCAGCAGCTTACCTGGAATTTCTTGATGTCTTCGATAAAAAGAAAGCAGACACTTTACCGCCACACCGTCCTTACGACTGCCCCATCGAGTTACTACCAGGAGCTACTATTCCTTTTGGTCGTATATTCCCCCTCTCCGAGACTGAGCTTGAGACCTTGAGACAATATATTGATGAGAATCTTGAAAAAGGTTTTATCCGTCCTTCTTCTTCCCCTGCCGGTGCCGGAATCTTCTTCGTTGAAAAGAAGGACAAGACACTGAGACCATGTGTGGACTACAGGGAGTTAAACAAAATTACCCTTAAGAACCGCTACCCACTCCCGCTCATCCCTGAGCTTTTCCAAAGGTTCCGCACAGCACACATCTTTACCAAACTCGACCTCCGTGGTGCCTATAATCTCGTCCGCATCCGAGAGGGGGACGAGTGGAAAACGGCTTTCAGAACAAGATTTGGACATTTTGAGTACCTAGTCATGCCGTTTGGGTTGTGCAATGCCCCGGCGACCTTTCAGCATTTCATAAATGACATCTTCCGGGAACATTTAGATCATTTCGTTGTTGTCTACCTTGACGACATTCTTATTTTTTCTGCCACTCTGGAACTCCATAGAATACACGTGAAGAAGGTACTAAGCATCCTCAGAACCCATGGGTTATTCGTCAAATCTGAAAAGTGCGATTTCGAAAAAACTTCAATTCAATTCCTGGGTCTTATCATCACCACAGGTGGAATCGCCATGGATCCTCAAAAAGTAAAGTCCATCCTTGATTGGCCGGCCCCTTCTGACAAGAAGGGTGTACAGAGATTCATTGGCTTCGCCAACTTCTACAGAAGGTTTATAAAGAATTTCTCCACCATTGTAGCACCTATTACTCAGACAACCCGCCAACATACCAAGTTTAAGTGGTCAGCAGCGGCACAGTCCGCCTTCGATCAGCTTAAGACCTTCTTCACTTCTGCCCCGATTCTGCAACACCCTGACCCTGCTCTACCCTACGTCCTGGAAGTCGACGCCTCAGAAGTCGCCACAGGGGCGATTCTATCTCAGCGTCAGGGTCCCAAAGCACTGCTGCATCCCGTGGCCTTTTCCTCACGGAAAATGAGCCCTCCTGAGAGGAATTACGATGTGGGGGATCGGGAACTTTTGGCAATCAAGACAGCTCTCGAGGAATGGAGGTATCTCCTGGAAGGTGCCACTCATCCCATCCTGATTTTTACGGACCACAAGAACTTAGAATATCTCCGTACGGCCAAACGCCTAAGACCCCGACAGGCTCGATGGGCACTATTTTTCTCTCGGTTTAATTTTCACTTAACCTATCGCCCAGGGTCGAAGAATGGAAAGGCAGACGCCTTATCCCGGATGTTTCCGGACACTCCTGAAGAAATTGCACCTAGTACAATTTTGTCTCCCCAAAACTTCCTACTGATCCAACCCGACCTAAGATCCTCTATTGAGCAGGCCTCTAGTCAGTGTACTGAAGCGGAAGTCTCCTCCCTGAGAAGCCAAGAGGGACTCCTATGGCACCAAGATAAGATTTTCGTTCCCCAGCAAGCCAGATTACAAGTATTGAAGACCTTTCATGACCATCAGTTAGCTGGTCATTTTGGGGTTCGAAAAACAACTGAGCTAGTTCAGCGGTCCCTATGGTGGCCCACTTTGAAACTTGATTGTAAAACCTACGTCAGCTCCTGCATCATCTGCCAACGGAACAAAGGATCCAACGCCAGGTCTTGGGGTTTGTTAAGACCATTGCCAGTCCCAGAACAACCATGGAGGAAGATTTCCATGGACTTTATCGTGGATTTACCCCCCTCAGAAGAATTTACTACCATCTTGGTGGTAGTAGACCGCCTGTCCAAAATGGCGCATTTTTTACCTATGAAAGGTACCCCCTCTGCCTTAGATACAGCAAAAATCTTTATTAAGGAAATTGTTCGACTACACGGATTACCAAATAACATCGTATCAGACAGAGGGGTACAATTTACTTCTAGGTTTTGGAGAAACCTCTGCAAATTACTTTCTATTGAAATGTGTTTGTCCACAGCTTACCACCCACAGAGTAACGGTCAGACCGAAAGGACCAACCAAACGCTGGAACAGTATCTGCGGTGCTTCTGTTCCTTTTCTCAGGACGACTGGATTCAACTATTACCTTGTGCAGAATTTGCTTATAATAACTCAGTACACACTTCTACCAACCAATCACCCTTCTGGGCGAATTACGGCTTCCACCCCTCATTCCTACCCAACGTCATTCCGGAATCTTCAGTACCGGCGGTTCAGGACAGAGTGGATTTCATCCATACTAATTATCAGACACTCCAGGATACCATGAAGAAGGCCCAAGAAGAATATAAGAAGCAGTACGATAGGAAGAGAAGAGCGAGCCCTACCTTTAAGATAGGGGACAAGGTCTGGCTCTCATCTATAAATCTCAAGCTACCATGCCCATCTCGGAAATTGGGACCCAAGTTCCTGGGTCCTTTCGAGATCAAACGCGAAATCAACCCTGTAGCCTTTGAACTCACTTTACCCAAATCTTTCAAGATCCATCCTGTTTTTCATGTGTCACTTCTTAAACATGTTGTTTCTAGTCCTTTTCCAGGGAGAGAAGAAGTGCCCCCACCTCCGGTCCAGGTTGGAGATGAAGCAGAATTTGAAGTTGAATCTATCCTTGACTGTCGTCGGAGAGGTAGGACAATTCAATTTCTAGTCAAGTGGAAGGGGTATTCTGCAGAAGAGAATTCTTGGGAGCCCGCAAGTTATGTACACGCTCCTAGGCTAATTCAGAGATTTCGCAGTAGGTACCCCGAAAAATGGGCACGTTTAGGCATCCGGAGGCTGCCCCTTGGGGGGGGGCACTGTCAGGGAAATAGGCTAGCAAACCAGCACAGGCAAGGCCGCGCTAACGCACATCAACGCACACGGGTGTGCAATGTTTCTACTAGGCGGACGCCTGGTGCCACATTCGGACGAATGCACGTGCGTAGCAACGTCGCGATGTTACGAACGCACGAACGGAACGGTGTGCGTACGACGTGATACTACGCCTTGTCTATTTAAACGTCCCACTGATAGTGCCACATTGCTGGATTATCGTCAGCTCTTCCTGTGTTCCTGTGATTGTGTTTCCTGTTGCCCTGACTTCCTGTTGTCCTGACTTCCTGTTGTCCTGACTTCCTGTGTACCGACCTGGCTTGTTATCGACTCCTCTGGATCTCCTGGCTTATTCAACCGGCTTGCTTCTGACTCTCCCTGCCTGCTTCCTGCATCTGACCCCGGCTTGGCTAAACGGACTCCGCATTCCTCTGTCTCCTGTACCTGGACTTGTTGCTTTGATTCTCGGACTGCTTACTGTGTTTGACCCCCTGGCCTGGCTTCTGATTTTCCTATTGGACTTCCATTGGTCCCCTCCTCGGACCCTAAGCACGTTGCCTCTACGGACTTTCTCTATCAAGCCATCAACACCGGCTCCTACTTCCAGGCAACCCGTGCTTCTGTGAGCACCACATCCCTGTACCATATTCAGGGTTGTGCTGCACTCGGCCGCAAGGGGAGCCCTCTCAGCAACTCGGTCTCCTACCAAGGTCCTGATATATAGTGTGTATGGGTTTGGCAAAGTCAGCAGATAGATGATTGAGGATAGATAGAGAATTGGTATCAGCTGACTTAGAAGTTGGGGGGATGGAGGGTTAATAAAAATGATTTGGGGACACTACAAAAAAAAAGCCTCTGGCACTCTGCCTGAATTTAAAGCACAAATCACATTTCTAAACATTTTAGGGCGTGTTTGGGGTAAAGCACTACTATGGAGCTGATAAAATACATTGTTAAGTGACTACATGAGGTGAATATAGGGGCAGGAGAGCATGCTGGGGAGGTTAGTGAAGGCAACTATGTACGAAAGACATAAAAATCCAGCATGCATGAGGACAAAGGGGACATTCACAGCATATTCCAATCATGGTAATTAGGGAATGAGGAAAGAAATACAATATATTAGCAAACATTCAATACAATAAAATGTGATATTAAAGGATAAAAATCTTACCTTCATATACTCCTTCTGCAGGACCTGGATGATGGCAGAACAGGTCTCTGGGATAATGATCCCCAGAGCCTGGGGGGAGATGCCTGTTGAGAACTTGAGGTCCTGCAGGCTTCTCCCCGTCGCCAAGTACTGCAGGGTAGCGACGAGCCTCTGCTCCGGAGTGATGGCTTGCCTCATGCAGGTATCCTGCCTGCTGATATAGGGGGTCAGCGAAGCCAACAAACGGTGAAATACGGGGTCCGTCATCCTGAGAAAGTTCCTGAAATCATCAGGATTATTCTCAGGGATCTCACGGAGAAAAGGCATATGAGAGAACTAGTCACGCTGAAGCAACCAATTCTTGGTCCATGAACTCCTCTCCACAATGTTCATGGACTGGACTTGTGTCAAGGTCAGGACCCCAATACGCAACATGGCTAGAAAACGGTCGGCTGCTCAGAACGAAGTAACAGAATGCACTGAACAACAGCAAGGCCTGTGAAGAGCGACCTGAAAAACAGCAACGAGCGGGCAAGATCGCACAGAAAACTCAGATATGAACTTACTGCACGCACTGAAGAGCAGATACAAACCCACAAGCACAAACTGAACCGCAGAAAACAATCTGAAAACCATGAGTCTGAAAAAGCACGAATCGTCTCTCACCAAACTTTTACTAACACGAGATTAGCAAAAGGAGCCCAAAGGGTACCGCGCTTGGTTCTGAACTGGCCTTTTCTAGTCGCGTCGTACGTGGTGTACGTGACCGCGTGGTTGGCAATCGGAAATTCCGACAACTTTGTGCGACCGTGTGTACGCAAAACAAGTTTGAGCCAACATCCGTCTGAAAAAATCCTAGGATTTTGTTGTCGGAATGTCCGATCATGTGTACGGGGCATAAGTGTGGTAACAAGCATGTTTGACCATCTGTTCATTCAGTGGTCCACCAGATCTGGTAAGAGTGTATAATTTTGACGGTGGAGGATTTGTCACTTTGAATACAGAGTATCAATTGAAGATCCATTCATTATCACGTGGTGGTTTTATTTTACATCGCTGTATTACATCTTTCATTGTAAAGTGTATGGACTTCATCTTGTTGCGCTGCACCGTTTTTATATATTTTTACAAGGTTATAATTGAATCCTGGTTTTTGAGAGTTTAATACATTAGATTTTTCCACTCTAGAAAGCTGTTATTTGTTCCTAATTTTATTGAGCTGAACCTTTTTGTGGTTTTCTACACTTATCTTTGAACTTAAGTCTTCAGACATAATAGACCAATTCTGCAGACCACTGACCTTGTTGGGAAAAAGTTTAAGCTATGTACTGTATGAAGAGCATTCAGGAGCATGTGTGAATTACAAATGGATCAACAGTGATAATGTAAATTCAGATACTGAATGTTTAGAGAACCGTACTACTAAAATAACTTTTATTCATGTGGCAATAACGATGCCAGTTTGATAAAAGGGTAGACTATTATACAATTTTGGTGATTAAAAAACAAGTAGAATCTTTTGGAAAGTGTTTAACTGGTTAACAGTGACTGCAGGGATTATAGCAATAAGTGGATGTAGCGTAAAAATAATCTATTTCAGAAAAACATTGTAACCCTATGCTAAAATCTGTCAAAGGGCTGCATGAATGTTTAGCATTATAGGTAGGAATAGTACCATGTGTAACAGAAATAGTCACGCTACCATCAAAATGAACCCATTACTGCTCATAGGCAAATATGCAAAAGGTGATTGCCAAAACTAGCAAATGAAAAAAAAGGACAAGTGAAAAAACAGTCCACAGATAATGAATATCTAGAAGTCCATAAGTGATTATATTTGTCCAGTGCAACATACGGCTTGTCAGAAGATTAATCACACGTTCTGTTCATCAAACATTCTACCAGATAAGATGGATCTCAGGTTATAGAGATCATATAGGCAAATACCAGAGGGCTCAGCTAGCCAGGTGTGGTGTATCCATGAACTTCTCCAATGCAAGGAAAGCCTTTCCACTCACTGCTGCTTTGCTCCTGTTAAGATGTTTCCTTGTAGGTTGGTAAGGCAAGGTTCACTCCCATCTGCTATTGGATGCCATCGTATCAACTGGGGTGGTGTTTGTACCTAGCAGTAGGATGCATCATTTAATTTTCATGTAATTTGATGTTCTTTTTTAATCTTACGATACTCTAAAACATTTACTTTGTATGTTCACTTGTATTCTATTCCTTTTTTTTGTATCAATAAAAATTATTTTTAATACAATATATAATTTTTTCATCAATACATTGCCTTAAAAATCCCACATTGAGGTAGATTCTGTTTTTCTTAAGGTTCACTCCCAGGACCGATTTAGGAAGGATAAAGAAGAGACTTCATGGTGCAGTACTCAGTTCAAGGTTTTTATTCAGATCACATCCAGCAAACAAAGTATTTTAAAAACACAGCTGTGGCTTACAACCAGACCAGCTGGTGCGTGGTGACATCAGACTGCAGCTCCACCCCACGCATTTTCCCATAGAAGGCATCAACTGGGAAAGGAGACGTGTCTGGACGTCACACACCACACTATTTAAATATAAAAAAGGCGTAAAAAAGGAGGAGAGACACTGGAAACAAGACTGCACTACACACCCGGAGGTGTCACCTGTGTAGCAGGCCAAACGGGTGCCGGGAATCACTTTATGGTGTGTAATGTACCACACATCTGAGGTTCTGATATTCCTACTCAGTATTAGCAAACATGTGCATAAAATATAAACTCTGTCACATGTCCACTTCACATTATTTAATTTACATCTCATTGTAAATACATAAAATATAACATTTCATAGAACCGTATACCAATTTCATGATTAAAAAACATAAAAAAACAAATTAATAATATATTAATTCTATAATTTACATATAAAAATATGCGACTGGTAAATGGTATTGCGTCTCAAAAAATTGAGTGGGGAACACATACATCTTACCTAATATGTATAAAAAATATGTATATATATATAAAATCAATGCTGGATAGTTCAACTAAGCACATTAACATTGGGGAGACACATGGCCTATTGGGGTCTAATTAACCCACTTTTTGCATATATCTCCCTCATTGTAAAACATCTCTCTTATGAAGAAAGCAACATTAAGATATTTAAAGAAACACCGAAAATTGGTATATTACGAGAAGTGTTTGTTCATATGCCTGTCAGGGAAGAGTAGAGAGGAGCAGGGTACAAACAAACACTCTTGGGGTCATGGGACTAACTATTGTCTATATAACAATTGATATCCCATTCCACATTGAGTCCCAGAGGACTGAGGCACTGGTTGTCAAAATTCCATCTGGTCTCCCTATGTGAAATGTGTATTTTGAGGTTACTCCCTCTCCAATGGGGGACAAGCCTCTCAATGACTTTGACTTGGAGTAGGGAGGGGTCCTGGTTGTGATATTGGCAAAAATGCCATGAGACACTATGGCCAACGAAACCCCTACGTATAATAGAAAGGTGCTCCCCAATACGTACATTGAGAGCCCTAGTGGTCCTCCCTACGTACTGGAAGCCACATGGACACCTGAGAAGATATATCACCCCAATAGTACTACAGGAGATGAATTCTGAGATCTGGTATACCCTAGAGGTGACATGGGAAACAAAGGTGGAGGTTTTCATAGTTTGAGACGTTTTGCACACCGAACATCTTCTGCGCGGGAAGAACCCCTTCAAATTCCCACACATAATCATTTTTTTGGGGATCTATGGCACTAGGTGTCACTAGGTCTTTCAACGTTCAATTCTTCCTAAATAGAATCTTAGGTTTGTCCGGCAGTGTGGGCCCCAGAATCTTATCGCACTTTAGAACCTGCCAGTGCTTTTTAAAGATTCTATTGACCCACCAGTACTGGGATGAAAAAGTCGTCAAGAAGGACCATTCAAAATCATTCATGCCACTTTGTTTAATTCTTTTTTTAGGGTCTAATAGATCTGTTTGATTCAGAAGGGAAACCTCTTGTAACTCCCTATCCAATAATTTTGAATCATATCCCTTCACTATAAAATGGCCCCTCAAAAAAAAGCTAAAAAAGTACTTAAGAGACGTGGAGGACTATAAGTCCCAGAATGTCTTTAAGTGGCAGGAGATTTACAAGGAAAGTTTTATACAGCCATCAGAAGTCAATACGGAAAGTGAGGAAAGAATGTTAAATACACAAGCCCCTCCCTCTTCTGATAATTTAAGATCCCAACCTGAACCGCAAGGTTTGGGATTCAGAGATGTGGGTCCTCCGAGGACTGGTGGGAACCGTACACCACAACAACATAGAAAGAAGGGTAATGGTTATAATGGTGCAGCCAAAATCCAAAATCATACCACAAAGGATTGCTATTATCAGTACCCCCCCCCCCCCCCTGAATCATAACTCTAGAAATCAAGGTAGATTCCCAAACTCAGGTTGTAATGGGGAAATAGGCATACTCAGGCACCATACAACAATTATCCTATCAATTCTTATCAGTATCCCCAGGGGAGACAACCTTATATAGATCATGGTGGGAGATATGATGATCCATCTCAGGGTAGATCCTCTGGAGGAAGTTACTATGAAGGTCCCCCAAATTTCACAGGACCCCCTTGGAGATATGATATCCCAGTGGAAAATAGATACGGGTCATTAGGGGTGCGTGGAGAGGATATTGAGGAAGAAAGGGAATATTCTAACATGGAGTATGGGTCCCTAAGGGACGTTCAGAGATATCCCAATGAAGGACCACCAGGGGCTGCCCCATTAAGAAACAAAACGGACAATTTTTTAGGAAAAGGACAAAACAAAAAGGGAAGACTAAGAGAGGATGCAGGGGAGGGAAGCGGTGCCACCCCCAAAAAAAGAAAGAGGTAACTTGTCAGGGAATTTTCAATCCAAGTGGAAAAGAATTAACGGAATCCGAAAAAATAACATTAAATCAAGGCATAAAGTATGCCCCTAAAACATCTTTGAATAAATTTCAAATGTTTATAGATGTGCATAAATATGCTAGGAATTTTAGCATTAAATGGCATTTTCTTTGTAAACCTGTTGTTAGGAATAGTAACCATCAAAATGGGGGTAATAAGATGGGAATGGGTCTGAGAAATGCATCATTATTCAATCCCCCAGGGAAACCAGTTCCCATTATAACAGTTTTTAAAGAAAATCATATGACCTGCCGACAAGAGGGGAAGAATTGTGTTACTAAAAAAACAGGATTACCTCAAAGAAATGGAGAACTTGTTGTCGGATTGTGACACGTACAAAATTCTGAAGAAAGACCCCACCAGTTTATATAGGAAATCCCTGAATAGTATAGTTCAGGAAGGATTCAGAAAAGGGGATATAAATCAGAAAGAGGTGGACTTTCTCATTCCACTAGCCCCAAGAATACCGATCATCTACTACCTCCCTAAGGTGCATAAAAACCCAGATCACCTCCCCAGGTCACTCATCATAAGCGGCATAGACTCCCTCACTTCACAAGCAGGAAAATTCATAGACCAATTTTTACAACCATTAGTGAAAAAGACATTGGCTTTTCTGAGAGATTCAATGCAAATGATCAATGAAATCTCGCAATGTGAGGTGGGGGAGGATGTCTTGTTGGTAACAGTGGACATTGCTTCACTGTATACCATTATACCACATGAAATGGGATACAACGCAGTGAGGTATTTCCTGAATCAAGAAGACACTCTTTCGTCTCATACCTTATAGTTCATTATGAAACTACGGCAATTTGCTATGGAGCATAATTATTTTTATTAAGGGGGTATTATTATCTACAGAGCACTGGGGTAGCTATGGGGGCTAAGTATGTCCCCAGCTTAGCTGGGCTATTTATGGCCCTTTGGGAAAATGATGAGCTCTTTTCCAGGAATGAGCCCTGCCTCCTCCTATGGCATTGTTATATAGATGACACCTTCTTCTTATGGAAGGGGGAGGAGGAGTCACTGTGCACGTTCATGACCAATATCAACAATAACCAATGGGGGATCAGATTTACATACAAGTGCAGTAAAACATTAGTTAATTTTCTTGATTTGGTTAGCTTTAAGGAAGAAGGGACTTTATCCACCAAAACATTTTTTAAAAGTACCGACAGAAATGGGTATATCCCAATACGGGTGCGTCAATAGAATCTTTAAAAAGCACTGTCAGGTTCTAAAGTGCAACGGATCCTCAGGGCAGGTTCATTTTCTTGCACTGTACTTTGTTTGGCATGCAATACCTCATAATGGCATTCTATATTCCCCCACCGTACACTTCAAATCTAGTTATCGAGGGCTTTCTATACATGGTGCAATACCCCACAATCCTGGGCATTTGGCTTGGGGATTTCAATATGGTCTTGGATCCAGCAGCAGACAGGTTACAGCTGAGTCGGAGTTCCCAACTCCCTTCCACTACCCGTTTTGGGCGTACACTAACAGAATTCTCGCTTACCGATACGTGGCGTTATAAACACCCGGACACTCAGGCGTTCTCATGTTTCTCAGCGACACACTCCTCTATGACCCAAATAGATCCCATACTGATTTTGGATATTTTGCTTCCCTTGTTGAAAGATTCAGGCTATCATACTAGGTCTCTATCTGACCATGCCCCATGTTGGGCTTCCCTGCAGCTTTCCCTACATACAGGGCCCCATGTGTGGTGTCTTCATCCCTTTTGGCTCTCAGCTTTGGGGGATCAGGAAGACATACCTGGGGAAGCTTCATGTCCTTCATGTCCGTGCCACTTTCTCTGCACGCATAAATAGATTGAAAGTACATTAGGAGTACAAATTACTAGAGACCCCCTAGAATTTCTCGACAATAATATTGAACCACTTTTCAGGTATCTGAAATCTCGCACACAGTCATGGGCCAGACTTCCACTGGGGTGATGGGGAGGATCAACCTTATTAAAATGATCATAATGCCTAAGCTCCTCTATGTGTTTTGGAATTCACCAGTGCTTATTCCCCTTAAAATATTTAAAACACTTGACAAAATCATAAATTCCTTCATTTGGGGTACAAATAGACACAAGTTAGCCTGGAATACCCTCAAAAATCCAACTTCATCATGGGGGGCAGCTCTCCCTGATTTCCACGCATACTACATAGCTGTACAATTATCACACTTTTATTATATTCACAACATGGATAGTATTAAATACCAAACTGTTACATGTAGAAAGCCAAACAAAGTTACTCACTCACCTCTGCAAGTCTTATTTAGGGGCAGGGATGGTGGGAGGAGGGGAGGTAGCCAGGACTCTCTATTACACCAACATAGACGCGTTTGGGAGATTGCACTTAAACTGATTGGAGCCGACTTCTTCCACTCACATATTCCCCTCTGGCTTAACCCCCACCTGAGGGAGTTAGTGTCTCTCCCGGGTGCTATCATGTGGGCTGCAAAGGGGATAGTGTTTCTATATCAGGTAATTACCCCTACGGGACTGAGAGACTTCCATTCACTTAGAGATGAGTTTCAACTGCCTCCGCATATGATATTTGGCTATATGCAGCTGAGACACACTCTTCAAGCTCAGTTTGTTGATGGCTTCCCAAATCCACAAACATTATCACTGGTTGATGTAATTACAGGTGTAGACCCGGCTAAATTGATATTCACCCTTTACATCGATATACGAGCACGTTCGGTGGCAAGAATCATAGGCACAGCTAAAATTAGATGGGAGGAGGATATAGGCCCAGTGGACAACTCCAATTGGGATGAGATATTAGAAAACACTAAGAAAGTTTCTCTGAGGCTATCGGAGCGTCTGACTCAGCTGTACATAATACATAAATCTTATCTCACACCGACAATGATAGCTAAATTTTCTCAGAACCAGGACCCTAAGTGTCCAAGATGTGCGAGTCAATCATGCTCCTTTTTTCATCTAATCTGGACATGTCCAGATATCCAGAAATACTGGGCACAAATCATTAAATTCCTACATGACAACATGGGTTCGCCTGTTCAGCTGGAGCCAAGACTATGTGTGCTGGGGTTGCTTCCGGATGTCACCATTGACAAGTTTTTAGCTACCTTTCTTAATGAAACTCTCTTCTGTGCAAGAAAGCTTCTGGCTAGACATTGGATGACGGCTACCCCTCCCACGGTCCAGGCCTGGATCAGCGCGGTAAATAAGTCCTTACTATATAAGAAGGTTATATACAGGCATAGGGGATGTCCAGCCAAGTATAACAAGATTTGGGATAAGTGGCTTGACAACACAGACACGTGTACTGAATAGCTATATACAACCTACAGTACACTGGAGGTGTGGATCATCTCAAGGTATATAATGTCATTATGCCATACGGTATGCTGGTATTGCTCACGGGTGTTTCTGTGATAGGGTAAAGAAATATATTTTTTGTAATTACTAGTATATATCATTGGAAATAACGATTGTCTATACACTTTGGTGTATAATATGGACAATGTATTTGTATACAGGTATCGTACATTCTTCCTGATACGTTGTATGTTGTATACCATGTATGTATGTTTTATTTACGAATAAACTTGTTCCTTATAAAAAAAAAAAATAGTGCAATAAGATTCTGGGGCCCACACTACCGGACAAACCTAAGATTCTATTTAGGAAGAATCGAACGTTGAAAGACCTAGTGGCACCTAGTGCCATAGATCCCCCAAAAAAAGACCATGTTTGGGAATTTGAAGGGGTTCTTCCCGTGCAGAAGATGTTCGGTGTGCAAAACGTCTAAAATTATGAAAACCTCCACCTTTGTTTCCCATGTCACCTCTAGGGTATACCAGACCTCAGAATTCATCACCTGTAGTATTATTGGGGTGATATATTTTCTGGGGTGTCCATGTGGCTTCCAGTACATAGGGAGGACCTCTAGGGCTCTCAATGCACATATTGAGGAGCACCTTTCTAAAATATGTAGGGGTTTCGTTGGCCATAGTGTCTCATGGCATTTTCGCCAATGTCACAAACGGGACACCTCCCTACTCCAAGTCATAGCCATTGAGAGTTTTGTCCCCCATTGGAGAGGGAGTAACCTCAAAAGACACATTTCACATAGAGAGACCAGATGGATTTTTAACATCCAGTGCTACAGTCCTCTGGGACTCAACGTGGAATGGGATATGAATTGTTATATAGACAATAGTTAGTACCATGACCCAGAGAGTGTTTGTTTGTACCCTGCTCCTCTCTGCTCTTCCCTGACAGGCATATGAACAAACACTTCTGGTAATATACCAATTTTCGGTGTTTCTTTAAATATCTTAATGTTGCTTTCTTCACAAGAGAGATGTTTTACAATGAGGGAGATATATGCGAAAAGTGAGGGTTAATTAGACCCCAATAGGCCATGTGTCTCCCCAATGTTAATGTGCTTTGTTGAACTATCCAGCATTGATTTTATATATATATACATATTTTTTACGCATATTAGGTAAGATGTATATGTTCCCCACTCCATTTTTTGAGACGCAATACCATTTACCAATCGCATATTTTTATATATAAATATAATTTTTTTTTTTCGATTTTTTAATCATAAAAGTAGTATACGGTTCTATGAAATGTTATATTTTATGTATTTACAATGAAAGGTAAATTAAATAATGTGTAGTGGACATGTGGCAGAGTTTATTATATATGCACATGTTTGCTAATACCGAGTAGGAATATCAGAACCTCAGATGTGTGGTGAATACATTACACACCATGAAGTGCACCCGCATCGGGTGGAGCTACAGTCTCTGACGTCACCATGCACCATCTGGTCTGGCTGTAAGCCGCGGCTGTGTTTTTAAAATACTTTGTTTGCTGGATGTCAGTATCGTGATCTGGACAAAAACCTTGAACCGAGTTCTGCACCATGAAGTCTCTTCTTTATCCTTCCTAAATTGGTTCTGGGAGTGAACCTTGCCTTACCAAACTACAAGGAAACATCGTAACAGGAGCAAAGCAGCAGTGAGTGGAAAGGCTTTCCTACTATTGGAGAAATCCGTGGATACATCGCACCTGGCTAGCTGAGCCCTCTGGTATATGTCTATATGATCTCTATGACCTGAGATCCATCTTATCTGGTAAGCGGTGTTGAATGTTTGTTTGGTGAACAGAACATGTGATTAATCTTCTGACAAGCCGTATGTTGCACTGGACAAATATAATCACTTATGGACTGCTAGATATTCATTATCTGTGGACTGTTGTCCTTTTTTTTCATTTGCTAGTTTTGGCAATCACCTTTTGCATATTTGCCTATGAGCAGTAATGGGTTCATTTTGATGGTAGCGTGACTATTTCTGTTACACATTTGCACAAACTGAATATTTAGATTTTTTTAGTTGCAGTACCTTCTTTTTTCACATATATATTGTTTTTATACATATATAAATAGATGGTATATATATATATGTACCATCATCAATCTCCATAGGGGTTTAGCGCAGATATTCCACCATATATACCAAGAATTATACCATAAATAGGCAAGTATCATATAGGTTAAGCGGAAAAATATGGAAAATCAGTAATTATAATATAGTTTTGGATTTTACTTTGCTATTATGTATAATACTGCTATAACTGCTAATAATAAACAGAAAAAAGTAATGTGGGACTTTAAATGAGGCAATTAACTTGTGGAGGTAGAGTTGTTGGCAAACATTTTTTATTTGTAACAATAATATAAAACAGATAAAAAAAAGTATTTTCATATATCTGTACATACACGTGGCATAAACATAATAGATACATATATGTCAACTTGGCAGCACATAAGAGAAAATATTAATATAGTATAATACAATACAATACCCCAGAGAAACTCAACGCGTTTCATGGCTATCTGCCATTCATCAGGAGTTGGGTACAGAAGTAAACTGTAAATACAAATGGATATGTAGTGTTAATTAATATGTCCTACCCCTTTAAGGGGAGAAAATACCTCATGGGGAGAAAGAAATCTATACTTACAGGTTGGCTAAAACACTGTACTTGGCTGGCGGCGAGGAAGATGGGACCCCAAATGGTTGTCTGTTCCGGAGCTTAGGCAAGGGACCCCACCCCAGCCAGGAAAACACCCACATGGCATGCCCGACTGCCACAGCACATTCCACATGTGTGGGGAGGATTGAAAGTATGGTGTTCTGGAAAAAATGTAAAAAAATGTGAAAAAAGTGTAAAAAAGGTGAAAAGATGTGAAAAACACGTGTGAAAAAAGTGTAAAAAAAGGTGAAGAAATGTAAAAAGTGAAAAAACTTGATGTGTTTGAGAAAAAAAAAAAATATACAGTGGGGATGGAAAATATTTAGACTCCCTTAAATTTTTCACTCTTTGTTATATTGCAGCCATTCGCTAAAACCGTTTAAGTTCATATTTTTCCTCATTAATGTACACATAGCACCCCATATTGACAGAAAAACACAGAATTGTTGACATTTTTGAAGATTTATTAAAAAAGAAAAACTGAAATATCACATGGTCCTAAGTATTCAGACCCTTTGCTGTGACGCTCATATATTTAACTTAGGTGCTGTCCATTTCTTCTGATCATCCTTGAGATGGTTCTACACCTTCATTTGAATCCAGCTGTGTTTGATTATACTGATTTGACTTGATTAGGAAAGCCACACACCTGTCTATACAAGACCTTACAGCTCACAGTGCATGTCAGAGCAAATGAGAATCATGAGGTCAAAGGAACTGCCTGAAGAGCTCAGAGACAGAATTGTGGCAAGGCACAGATCTGGCCAAGGTTACAAAAAAATTTCTGCTGCACTTAAGGTTCCTAAGAGCACAGTAGCCTCCATAATCCTTAAATGGAAGACATTTGGGACGACCAGAACCCTTCCAAGAGCTGGCCATCCAGCCAAACTGAGCTATCGGGGAGAAGAGCCTTGGTGAGAGAGGTAAAGAAGAACCCAAAGATCACTGTGGCTGAGCTCTAGAGATGCAGTCGGGAGATGGGAGAAGGTTGTAGAAAGTCAACCATCACTGCAGCCCTCCACCAGTTGGGCCTTTATGGCAGAGTGGCCCGACGGAAGCCTCTCCTCAGTGTAAGACACATGAAAGGTTGCATGGAGTTTGCTAAAAAAAACACCTGGAGGACTCCAAGATGATGAGAAATAAGATTCTTTGGTCTGATGAGACCAAGATAGAACTTTTTGGCCTTAATTCTAAGCGGTATGTGTGGAGAAAACCAGGCACTGCTCATCACCTGTCCAATACAGTCCCAAAAGTGAAGCATTGTGGTGGCATCATCATGCTGTGGGGGTGTTTTTCAGCTGCAGTTACAGGACGACTGGTTGCAATCGAGGGAAAGATGAATGCGGCCAAGTACAGGGATATCCTGGATGAAAACCTTCTCCAGAGTGCTCAGGACCTCAGACTGGACCGAAGGTTTACCTTCCAACAAGACAATGACCCTAAGCACACAGATAAAATAACAAAGGAGTGACTTCACAACAACTCCGTGACTGTTCTTGAATGGCCCAGCCAGAGCCCTGAGTGAAACCCAATTGAGCATCTCTGGAGAGACCTAAAAATGGCTGTCCACCAACGTTTACCATCCAACCTGACAGAACTGGAGAGGATCTGCAAGGAGGAATGGCAGAGGATCCCCAAATCCAGGTGTGAAAAATTTGTTGCATCTTTCCCAAAAAGACTCATGGCTGTATTAGATAAAAAGGGTGCTTCTACTAAATACTGAGCAAAGGGTCTGAATACTTAGGACCATGTGATATTTCAGTTTTTCTTTTTTTCTTTTTTAATGTGCTGTGTGCACATTAATGAGGAAAAAAAATGAACTTAAATGATTTTAGCAAATGGCTGCAATATAACAAAGAGTGAAAAATTTAAGGGGGTCTGAATACTTTCCGTCCCCACTGTATATAATGATATGTGTATGTTCTAATTAGTGTTATGTGTGTATAAATATACATACACACACAATAGTACATGGGTGTATTGCATGTGTCAAAAAAAGAGAAGAAAAAGGGCTGAGAAAAGAAAAAATTGTGCATACCTTACATGTGTGTGTGTAGCCAGTGAATGGGCTGTGTGTGTTGCCTCCCTGGTGTCAAACACATAGTGAAATGGTAAGGTAATCAAGCTCACCTGCTTATGTAATCCAGGTATGGGGCGGGTCCCTGACCAATGTCATGCACAACGTTGAATGAGAATAGGAGTTGGCAGTGAAATCCACCAGCGGCGCGAGCGCCAAAGTGGAGCCCCGCCAACCCCATCTCGGGTGTGAGATGGACCAAGGACATCCTTGTATTGCAGCATCAAAAGACGCCACAAACAGGTCGTATCATGGCACAGATGCAAAGGAGGGCCCCCCGCCAATATCTCAAAAGAGACTCAGAAGGGAAGCACTGCTGCGCATCGCAGATCCAGAATCAAGACAAGAAAAGGGCCACCCCCCATCCCCGACCAGCCATAGTGTGTATGGAGTCATATAGAACAACAGAGGCCCAGTAGGAAAATATTTTTTGATATATAAATAATTAGAAAAAATGGGCATGGTATCAAATAGTATATCTAATACAGATATTGCATATGTCATTATTATATAAACGTTTTGTTGATCAAATTAATTTATACTTATAGTACAATGTTAGGTATACCGCCAAGTGCCATAAACATGTCATAGAAAATGTCTCCAGTGTGTGGACCCTAAATAAGGTGCACTACCAACCAAGACAGACCTCACACATGAACGGCAGGGGAACACCTCCATCCCGGGTACGAGTACGTAAACAGAAAAAGGGAATGTGGGTCCCTTGCCTCAGCTCCAGAATAGACAACCATTTAGAGTCCCATCTTCCTCGCTGTGATCTTTTATACATTCAAAGTTCATTGAGTAGTATGTAACCACTAGGGATGAGCCGAACACCCCCCGGTTCGGTTCGCACCAGAACCTGCGAACGGACAGTAAATTTGCACGAACGTTAGAACCCCATTGACGTCTATGGGACTCGAACGTTCAAAATCAAAAGTGCTAATTTTAAAGGCTAATTTGCATGGTATTGTCCTAAAAAGGGTTTTAGGACATTGTGCCTTTGGTGGTGGTTGTGGTGCTGGTTCCTTCAACACTGTAAGTCCTCACAGATACTCTTGGTGGGCCCAAAAACGTGCCCTGCTGTGAAATTTCAAGATCTGACATTTCAAAGAAATTTATTCGGTTACATCAGCATCAGGTGCATGGTAGTTGGTGGTGATCCAAGACTGATTCATTTTTATGAAAGTCAGTCGATCGACCGAGTTGGTGGACAGTCGCACCCTGTGATCGGTTACAAAGCCTCCAGCAGCACTGAATGTGCATTCCAAAAGAACGCTGGATGCAGGACAGGCCAGTAGCTCAATTGCATACTGTGCAAGCTCTGGCCAGTGATCCATCCTCAAGACCCAGTAACCCAGAGGATTTTTGGTGGGAAAGGTGTCCAAGTCAGATCTTGCCCCTAGGTATTCCTGCACCATGTAAAACAGATGCTGGCAATGGTTGCTGGAACCGATCATACCTTGGGGCTGCGGACTAAAAAATTGTCTGAACGCATCGGTCAGACGGCCACCTTCTCCACTGCTCCTTCTTTGACTGACTGAAGTCTCAGCAACACGTTGTCCAGGAACAGGAGTTTGTAACCTCCCAGTCTCTGGGAACGCGTTGCACAGCCCTTTCTGCAAGGCCTCCCGAAGATGTTTCATCCTCTGCTCCCTCTGCGACGGCAAGATAAGGTCCGCAACCTTACCCTTGTAATGTGGATCAAGGAGGGTTGCCAGCCAGTATTGATCCCTCTCCTTGATACCACGAATACGAGGATCCCTCCGCAGGCTTTGCAGGATCAGGGAGGCCATGCAGTGTAGGTTTGCTGAGGCACTCGGTCCGGAGTCCTCTGGGTCACTAAGGACGACATGATCCGCAGCCACCTACTCCCAGCCACGTACAAGTCCATGGGTTTCTTGGCACTGTAAATGATCCCTTAAAGACTACTGCTGATGATGAGTGCCAGGCTCCACCTCCATGCTGACACAATCCTCCTCCTCCTCCTTGTCCTCTTCCTGTGTGATCGGCGGGCATGCAGGAACACTGTCTGGATAAAGGGGGCCTTGAGAGCTAAGGAAGTCCTCCTCTTCCTGCCTCTGTTCTGCCTCAAGTGCCCTGTCCATTATTCCTCTCAGCGTGTGCTTCAACAGGTGGACAAGGTAGACAATGTCACTGATGCATGCACTGTCACTGCTCACCATCCTCGTGGCCTCCTCAAATGGTGACAGGACAGTGCATGCATCCCTGATCATGGCCCACTGGCGTGGGGAAAAAAACAAGCTCCCTTGACCATGTCCTGGTGCCATAGTCGCACAGGTACTCCTTGATGGCCCTCTGCTGCATGTGCAGCTGCTGCAGCATGGCCAACATTGAGTTCCACCTGGTGGGCATGTCACAGATTAGACGGTTCTTGGGCAGGTTAAATTCCTTTTGGAGGTCCGCCAGCCGAGCACTGGCATTATATGACCGGCAGAAATGCACACAGACTTTCCTGGCCTTCTTCAGGACATCCTGTAAGCCCAGGTACCTGCCCAGGAACCGCTGCACCACCTAGTTAAGGACGTGAGCCAAACAGGGCACATGGGTCATTTGTCCCTGTCGGAGGGTGGAGAGGAGGTTGGTGCCATTGTCGCAAACCACCATTCCTGCCTTAAATTGGTGTGGCGTCAACCACCTCTGAACCTGCCCCTGCAGAGCTGACAGAACCTCTGCCCCAGTGTGGCTCCTGTCCCCCAAGCACACCAGCTCAAGCACCGCATGGCATCTTTTGGCCTGCATACTTGTGTAGCCCCTTGAACGCCTACAGAGCACCACTGGTTCCGAGGACAAAGCACAGGAAGAGGCCATGGAGGAAGAAGAAGAGGAGGGGGTGGAGGAGAGAGGTGTGTCAGAATCATTAGTAGTGGCATTGTGGTGGCGGAACAACCTCCAACACTACTGCACCTTGTCCTGCATCCTTCCCAGCTGCCAGCAGAGTCACCCAATGCGCCCTGAAACTTAGGTAACGTCCCTGTCCATGCCTGCTGGACCATGAGTCAGCGGTAATAGGCACCTTACCGCTGACCGCCCTGTCCAGCGAGGCATGGACATTGCCTTCCACATGCTGGTAGAGAGCCAGAATCACGTTTGAGGAACCGCACATTCCACAAACTCACAGGAGGGGGCAGAGTCTACCAACTGAAAAGGTAGCAGTTGAAGTGCTAGCAATTTTGCCAAGGTAGCATTCAACCGCTGGGCATGTGGATGGCTGGGAGCGAACTTCTTTCGGCGGTGCAGCAGCTGGGGCAAGGAAATTTGCCTGGTACAATCTGACGTCGGTGTACCGAAAGCAGATTGCCCACAAGTACTTGGCTGTGACACACCTAATTCTGCATCTTCATTCCTCTCAGTGCAGGTCTCAGAGAGGACTGAAGGTATAGTGGGGTTGGAGATCTCAGCTGATGAGGAGCAAGGAGAGGTCCTCTTTGTTCTTTGGTGTGGGTCTTTTAGATACGTTTGCCAACGAACTGCATAGCAGGTCAACATATGTCTGGTCAAGCATGTGGTGCCCAAGCGGGAGATGTTTTGGCCACGCGAGATACGCTTGAGACATATGTTGCAAATAGCAGCGGTGCGATCTGATGCACTCGTCTCAAAAAAGGCCCACACCAAAGAACTTTTGGAATAATGCGCAGAGAAAGCAGCTCCCTGCACATGCGGAGCTTTGCGGTGTGATGCAGTCAGTGTGCTGCCCTTAGGCTGGCCCCTGGAGGGCATCCTGCCTCGTTGGTGATGTGCCTCCTCCTCCTCTCTCCTATCAGGCACCCATGTTGAGTCAGTGACCACATCATCCCCTTCCTCCTCATCACTGTGGCAAACCTGGCAGTATGCTGCAGCAGGGGGAGCATGACTGCCAGATTGCTGACCTTCTTGGGCACCCCCTCTGTCCGTGCTCACGTTACTGCCTTCATCTAGCTCAGTATCATCATCAGAGCCTTCTAAATGCTGGGCATCCTCCTGGAGCATGTACCCAACACTGTGGTCAAACAGTTCGAGGGACTCCTCAGAAGGACATGGTGGGGCTAGGGAAGGAGTCACTGATGCCATTGAGCTGAGGGAAGAGGCCGCGTTGGCAGCTGCTTTGCCAGACAAAGTACCCTGAGCATGGGTGAGAGAGGATGAGGAGGATGAGGATGGCTTGGTCATCCACTCGACCAAGTCTTCTGCATGTTGCTGCTCAACACGGCCAGCTGCCAAAAAAAAGGCCAAGCGTGTCCCACGGCCACGTGCTGATGAGGATGCACTGTCTCCATTACCAGCACTGTTGCCTCTAGACACAGAGCCTGCTTGCCCTCTTTTATTGGCTTGTGACTGTCTGCCTCTCCTTGTTGGCCTTCCAGACATATTAATGGCCTGCAGTGAGATGTAGCTGCACTAAGCTGGGATAGATTATATATATATATATATATATACTGATACTGCAGCTAGCAAAACCAACTGCCTGCCTGTAGTATGAGAACACCACCAATCTTCTACAGGTAGCTTTAGATGAACACTTTGCAGAGGTCGCACTACACTAACGTGTAAATAATATAGCTGCCTGCGGTAATGATAGGATCAGGAAAACACCACCAACCTTCTACAGGTAGCTTTAGCTGAACACTGTGCAGAGGTCGCACTACACTAACGTGTAAATAATGTAGCTGCCTGTGGTAGTGATAGGATCAGGAAAACACCACCAACCTTCTACAGGTAGCTTTAGCTGAACACTGTGCAGAGGTCGCACTACACTAACGTGTAAATAATGTAGCTGCCTGCGATAGTGATAGGATCAGGAAAACACCACCAACCTTCTACAGGTAGCTTTTGCTGAACACTGTGCAGAGGTCGCACTACACTAACGTGTAAATAATGTAGCTGCCTGCGATAGTGATAGGATCAGGAAAACACCACCAACCTTCTACAGGTAGCTTTAGCTGAACACTGTGCAGAGGTCACACTACACTAACTTGTAGCTTTAGCTGAACACTGTGCAGAGGTCACACTACACTAACTTGTAGCTTTAGCTGAACACTGTGAGGAGGACGCACTACACTAACTTGTAGCTTTAGCTGAACACTGTGAGGACGACGCACTACACTAACTTGTAGCTTTAGCTGAACACTGTGCACTACACTAACTTGTAGCTTTAGCTAAACACTGTTCAGAGGACGCACTACACTAACTTGTAGCTTTAGCTGAACACTGTGCAGAGGTCGCACTACACTAACTTGTAGCTTTAGCTGAACACTGTGCAGAGGTCACACTAAACTAACTTGTAGCTTTAGCTGAACACTGTGAGGTGGGTGCACTACACTAACTGTAAATAGTCTAGCTGCCTGACTGTGCTACTAATAGGATCAGAAGAACACCAGCAATTTTCTTCAGGTAGCTGTAAATACTGTAACAACACAAGCCTGCCTGTCAGTAGGAAGATAACAACAGGAACGGATCTAGCTAAACTGAATACAGTGTATATATATATATATATATATATATATATATATATATATATATACAACACCTGGGATGCATATTTATACACAATACACTGTAAGTGCAGCTAACTGACTGACTGTCCTGCCTAATCTATCTAACTTAAATCAAATGACACTGTCTCTCTGTCTCTGTCTCTCAACGCCGGAACACACTACACAGGGCCGCCGTGCAGGCGGCCTTATATAGTGTGGGGCGTGTACTAAACCCCCTGAGCCATAATTGGCCAAAGCCACCCTGGCTTTGGCCAATTACAGCTCTCTCTACAGACGGCGCTGTGATTGGCCAAGCATGCGGGTCATAGTGCATGCTTGGCCAATCATCAGCCAGCAATGCACTGCGATGCCGCAGTGAATTATAGGCCGTGACACGCCACATGAATTTGGCCCAAACGGCCCATATCGATCGCAATTCGGCGAACGGGCGAACAGACGATGTTCGAGCCGAACATGGGTTCGACTCGAACATGAAGCTCATCCCTAGTAACCACTCATGTGTATGTGCATCTATCTTACAGCAGCTCTTTTGCATATGGGTTACCAATGCCTGCTAATAGGAAATACCTTGTATTATACTATATTAATATTTACTATCTCTTATGTGCTGCCAAGTTGACATATATGTATGTATTACGTTTATGCCATGTGTATGTGCAGATTAAGGATGAGCTTCGAGTTCGGGTCAAACTCATGTTCGGCTCGAACATTGGATGTTCGCCAGTTCGCCGAACAGCGAACAATTTGGGGTGTTCGAGGCAAATTCGAAAGCCACGGAACACCCTTTAACAGTCTATGGGAGAAATCAAAAGTGCTAATTTTAAAGGCTTATATGCATGGTATTGTCATAAAAAGTGTTTGGGGACCTGGGTCCTCCCCCAGGGGACATGTATCAATGCAAACAGAAGTTTTAAAAATGGTCGTTTTTTCAGGAGCAGTGATTTTAATCATGCTTAAAGTGAAACAATAAAAGTGTAATATCCCTTTAAATTTTGTACCTGGGGGGTGTCTATAGTATGCCTGTAAAGGGGTGCATGTTTCCCGTGTTTAGAACAGTCTGACAGCAAAATGACATCCCACAGGGGAACCCGAACCAAAATTTAAAAAAAAATGGTGTGGGGATCCCCCTAAATTCCATACCAGGCCCTTCAGGTCTGGTATGGATTTTAAGGGGAACCCCGTGCCAAAATTTTAAAAAAATGGCGTAGGGTCCCCCGAAAAATCCATACCAGACCCTTATCCGAGCACGCAACCTGGCAGGCCGCAGGAAAAGAGGGGGGACGAGAGAGCACCCCCCCTCCTGAACCGTACCAGGCCACATGCCCTCAACATTGGGAGGGTGCTTTGGGGTAGCCCCCCAAAGCACCTTGTCCCCATGTTGATGAGGACAAGGGCCTCATCCCCACAACCCTTGGCCGGTGGTTGTGTCGGTCTGTGGGCGGGGGGCTTATTGGGATCTGGAAGCCCCCTTTAACAAGGGGACCCCCTCATGCTGTTTTTATCAATGAACTCTTATGTGTATTGCCGACAATTCATTATAGCCGCGAGTAGTTTTCAATAACTTTTATTCCTTTAGTAATGTCATTTTGCTGTCAGACTGTTCTAAACACGGGAAACATGTGCCCCTTTACTAGACACCCCCAGGGAAATTTAAAGGAATATTACACTTTTATTGTTTCACTTTAAGTATTATTAAAATCACTGCTCCCAAAAAAACGGCCTTTTTTTGCATTGATACATGTCCCCTGGGGCAGGACCCAGGTCCCCAAACACTTTTTATGACAATACCATGCATATAAGCCTTTAAAATTAGCACTTTTGATTATTCATGTTCGAGTCCCATAGACTTTAACGGTGTTTGCACGTTCGAACAAATTTTTTGCTTGTTCGCATGTTCTGGTGCGAACCGAACAGGGGGGTGTTCGGCTCATCCCTAGTGCAGATATATGAAAATACTTTTTTTTTTATCTGTTTTATATTATTGTTACAAATAAATAATGTTTACCAACCACTCTAACTCCACAAGTCAATTGCCTCATTTAAAGTCCCACATTCCCTTTTTCTGTTTACGTACTCATACCCGGGATGGAGGTACATATAATGTGCCTCATTTAAAGTCCCAAACTCCACCCCTCTTGATTAACTGCTAATAATAATACAAATATAGATAATTTACATTTTTATAAACAGCAACACATCCTACCATAAATTTTTATCAATCCTAACATGAGAAGTTCCTGGCAGTTTACCAACGAAAGCCAACAGGTTTGCTTCAAATCCCCAACCCCTTCAAGCATATATTTACTTTTCCTTTGCTCTTCTGTACTTCTGGGTAAAGAGGAGTACGTGACTCCATTTGACAATGCTGGGAAATTTAGCACTAGTGCAAAGGAATTCCCTGGGTACGTTTTTCTATTGTTCCTAGTTTTTCTATTGTTTTTAAGCTGGGTACACACTATAAGCTGGGTAGAACAAAAAAAGAGATTGATGTACTAACACAAGCAATGTTAGTGCTCAATTTACCTAGATGTGCCTTTGTATTTTGTTGTCTGGTTCCTGCAGTCCTGTCGATTTTTGGCTAATGTTTCGGCCCATGTGTTCCCAGCTTTGATGAATATACAGAGAATGCATGAAGAGTAAAAATCATGTGCCTTTACAACCACTTTAACAAAGAATGTGCTGTATTTAGAATGCAGTAGTCAGGGGTAAGAAATGTAAAACACAGTGAGGGGAATTTATCAAAATTGGTGCAGTCCGAATCTGGAACAGCTGCGCATGGCAGCCAATCAGCTTCTATCTTTAGATTGTTCAGCTTTGAAAATGAAAGCTATGAGCTGATTGGTTGCCATACGCAATTGCTCCAGACGATTTCTGCTCTAGTTTTGATAAATTCCCCTAAGGGCTCATTCAGAGAGGTGCAGAGACAGGTCCTGTATGCTGAGCCATTATTTGCTGCATCTGCATCCACCAGAGAGCTTCTCCTATAGAAGTGGGTGCACAGATCCAAATACAGACACTGTGAGTTTGGATACATGCATCCATGCATCCCTTCCTGTCAAATTTTTACATTTGACTATGTCCATGCAGCTGCTGCGTCCCAATTGACTTTGACTGGACTGCCTGCACAGGGATGCACAGAAGACAATGCATCCCCATTCAGTACACATCTATCACACTGGGCATGGTTGTCATGTGAGCCAGATAGCAGGAAAGAGGAGATGTCAGATAATTAAAAGAGAAGTATGGGATTTTTTTAAATCATACTTACCTAGGTGGATGCTGCATCTGTCTGGTTGGGAACCGAGTAATCAAACACCGCCGATCACTCAGTTCTCATTGCTCCCTGAGCAGATGGTAACTGTCAGTCTCTGGCTGTCTGCCCCCCCCCCACACACACACTCACTGGATCGCTGGGCTGTGGAGGGGGCAGGAGTGGCCAGCTCAGGCTCTCAGTGGCTCGTTGAGAGGCTGAGCTGGGTGCCGGTCCAGGCATGTGGGTGGATCCCGACCGAATGGTTGCGATCTTTACCCAGCCTGGACCGGCTCTGTGATGTCAGCCGACAGCCTGCTGTCAGCTGAAAATGGGTCACAGGTGTGCAAAACAATTTTCACTGATGTGATTGCATTACTTGCGACAATTGATAAAAGTTCCCATTTATGTTGTGAACTCACCCTCTAGGGCACAGGCAGGCTTTGCCTCAGCCCAGGCTTTAGATCCAGGATCCTCCAGGTACCCTCTTTTCTAGTCCAGAGGGCCTCCACGATCTCCCTCTCATAGTCCAGGGCCTCCAGACACCTGCTGTCTTAGTTCAGGGCCTCCAGATACCCCCTCTCCTAATCTGGGACCTCCAGGCACCCCCTCACCCAGTCCAGTATCTCCCTTGTACCCTCCTATCGAGGGGCCTTTGCCACACCAACCACCATTTCCTAGTCAAGGGCCCCCTCTGCATCCCTCCAGGGCTTAGTCTGCACTCCCCTCCTAGTCCGTGGCCACCTCTACACCCCCCCCCCCAAGTTCAGAGCCTCCTCTGTAGCCTGCCCTCCAAATCCAGGTTTTGCCACACCAACTCCACTTTTCTAGTCCAGGGCCTCCTCTACACCCCCCAATCCAGGACCTCCTGTGTACTCCCCTCCTAGTCCAGGGCCTCCTCTGCATCCCCAGTCCAAGGCCTCCTCTGCACTCCCCTGCTAGTCTAGGGCCTCCTCTGCACCCCACAGTCCAGGGCCTACTGTGTACTTCCCTCCTAGTAGTAGGCCTCCTCTGCACCCCCCTCCCCACACCCGGATCTTCTCTGCACCCCCCCAATCCCTCCAATTTTTTGCCATACCAACCTCAACTTCTTAGTCCAGGGCCTTCTGAACACAAACCACTCTCCTTGTCCTAATAAATGCCTTGCAGTTCCAGTTGCCAGCAGGTGCTCCCATATAACTGTACTGCAGCTGGGATTCCCTACTCAGAAAAGACGTGGGCTGTTTGGGCACTGGGCAGGGCTAGGAGGGAGACCCCACAGCACTCCTCCAGGGGTGCTGCTCACACCAGGTGCCTCTGCTCTAGGGTGCCACTGCCACCAGTTCAAGTGTAATGGGCAGGCAGCGCCCACTGCATAGTTTTCCAAATACCAGAGAATCAAATAGGAGGGAGACCGCACAGGCGCACTAGCGATGAATCACTTCGCTCCTTACACCCGGCCGTCCTATAGAAAAGCATTTCAGAGCGATGCTGCAGCTACTGTTGCTTAGTCTCCCTCCTATTTGATTCTCTGATATTTGGCAAACTATGCAGCGGGCACTGCCTGTCCATTACACTTAATCGGGCGTCAGTGACACCCTTAGAGCAGCGGTTCCCAGTGTGGGTAGGGGCAGCACCCCTGGTGGCGCCCCCTAGATGCGTCCCCCGAGGCATGTGCCCTCCCTACCCTTCCCACAGCTAGTTTCGGACCTGCACAGAGTGGTATGTGAGCACACAAAATATATGTTTAGACTTTTTGGTGAGTCGGCCCAGCAGGCTGTGACATCTTCCTGTCTTACGGCCACAACACATCCCTCATGTCCCCAAGCGGCTTTGTCTCACCTTCCAGCAGTCGCTGGAGGTATTCGACAGGCACTTCACACCAGCCTTGGGCTTTCCCAAGTATACTCTGCATTTAGATCCAGCTTGTTTTAATGTTTGTGTTAATAGGGGAGTAATTAATACTATTCCCTACCTGCGCAGATGGGTAAAAAAATTAATGACAAAATTAAAATTATCTGGTGGAGCTGCTCGTTATAAAGTTGTGATAAACCAGTGAATAAAATATGTATGTGATAAACCGCGCTCCCTATAATTAATTCCTAATACAGTGCAAAAAATACAATGAAATTTACAACCACCGGAATCACTCCAGTAGAAAGACATAAAATAAATAAAACACTGAATAATAAACACGGGTGTGAACTGTGATCAAGCTTGTAAATTTCATTAACTCAATAATGAATCACAAATCAGTATTTTCCAAACAACCAAGGATAAGTGAATAGTTTAAGTCCAAGGAATCCGATCAAACGTCTCAGCAAACCCGGTGGTAAACCTGAACGATCGATTAAGAGGGATGGCCATACGAATCCGGATCAAGCATAAAACAAGGAACAATCACCCATGGTGAAGAATATCATCAAAAATCTATTGATTAAAAATGGGTTTTAAGAACAATCCAACAAGGAAAAGATATAAAAAATGTACAGATGGATGCGGGGAAGCCGTATGTGCTCCACCTGTGTTCCACTGTAGGCGGAAGTGCCATATCACGCTTATCATCAGGGGTGATGTCAGACGTGCTGACGAAATACATTGGGTGTGGTCGGTCTGTGAGTGGGCTGAGTGATTGGTGTTGGTGGAGGATTCCTACAGTCACCCATTCATTGGATTAATGAAATCACTGCTTCACTGGAAAATTTTTGATGGGATTCCTTGGACTTAAATTATTCACTTATCCTTGGTTGTTTGGACAATACTGATTCATAATTCATTATTAGGTTAATGAAATTTAAAAGTTTGATCACAGTTCATTCACATCCGTGTTTATTATTCAGTGTTTTAATTATTTTATGTCTTTCTACTGGAGTGATTCCGGTGGTTGTCTATTTCATTGTATTTTTTGCACTGTATGCACTTTAAATCAAGGAATTAAATATAGGGAGCGTGGTTTATCACATACATATTTTGTTTTAATGTTTGACTGATTTTATAACTAAATTATGGACTTGTACTTTACCAATCTGGTTATACTTATGCCTCCCATTGGTTTTTAACACACATGATAGGTGCTCCATGATTTTAGTTTGTTGATTGTTTCTCATCTGGTCCCTGAGCATGTTAACTGACAATTTTTGTAGACAACAATCTTATTGGTAAACTACTACCTTTGCGCCCACTTTAACGTTTTTGTAGAATCATAACTAAACATACTGTAGTCATAAATACATACTGGCAAGAATGTACAAAAAGAAAATAAGGTCCTACTTTTTTTGTCAAAATAGTCAGGTCTCAGGGGGTGTACTCATTTCTCTTGTCAGAAATAAATACAAAGGGACCTAAACCATTATAAAACGTGTTGCATATTAATAATGGCAGGGTGTAAGGAGATTTGGTGTAGTGACTGTTCTGTGTTTAAAAAATATGATACTATTATCCCCACACTCTGTTTAGATGAACATGATCTATAATTAGGGTTGAATGCAAAAGTTGTAAAACTTGAATTGAACTACCTGAATTTCATGTACCTTCTAAAGCAATGCTGAAATTAATCGTATTTGCTCCAAGGCTTTTTTTAAACAGTAACTGCTCTTAATTGCTATTTTTGATTTCAGAGGATTAGGTGCTAGAGGTTCCATTGACTATACCTGACAACACTAAGCCCAGAAGCTGATTCACTCAATATCATAATGTGTTAGGCACTTCCTGTAAGCTCTGGCAGCCTATTATAAGTGATCTGTTGCTGTAGAGGCGCATGAGAGGAATATTTTTCTACAAATATATTAGTTGTGCTGGATGACGCTTGCATTCACTGCATGAGCAATAAACAATCATTTAAGGGAGTGCAATGTCATTGCGAATTATAGAGTTTACAAATCTGTGAATAAGTTGCTATATAGGAATAAATGAATACAAGAATCTTACTAAAGAAAGTGTGCAAGTAATATAGTCCACATATATTGTATTGTGGGTTCACATAAACTCATCTATGATACAAAATTGCGTATTTCCATATTTGCAGTCAAATTTGAGAAGACCCTGCTATGTGTTCATTATGTGTTCCCATTCACACAACATATCTAAAAATAAAAAATATTTTTACCTTTCGGATGTTTCTTTGGAACAGGCCTCTAAGCAGACTGCAAGCTACTCTGAACAATTTTAAAGTGAGCCTGTCCCCAGACAAAGTAGGGACAGATTGAATTTCCCCTCCATAACATGCAGAATTCAAACTTGTAGATCTTTGACCTTTGATAAGGGCAGACAGTGTTCAAACCTAGTTTACAACTGATAATTTTGATCTGCCAGCACAGTACTTACAAGGTAAATTATGGTAAATATTAGCCCCCAGCCCCCTCCTTAACATTGCATATCAGCAAAATAAAAAAAAACAGTTTTGCAGTTTTCAGCAACATAAGAGGAAAGCAGACATTTTTAAATACAGATAAGTGTGTATGCTTTTAAGTATAAAACAGCAACAAGTTCCTTTAGCGCTAAAAACTGTCAGTCATATATATATAGGTGTCATAAACCAATGAGGTTTAGTCAACTGGGACCCAGTGCAGTTGCCAATCACTGGAAAAATGAATGAACAAAAAAATAAACTACAAAGCAGCACTCTATGCGTGGAAGCCAGAAAGTACATGTAAAAAACATAAGCTGAGTGAAAAACTGGTTTACTGCACTGTAGAATAAATGCAGAAATCTATAAAAGCTTAAAAAAGTTTCAATGGTCAATAATGAAAGTGTATAGCCAAAATTAAAAATGTTTAAAAGCAAACGGTACCACTGATGGAAAGGGGTTAACACCATCCAAGAGGCTTGCTGGTCAGACATGAAAAAGAGGTGCTATGAGCCATGTTGAGAATGATGGAACCCCGGTAGGGGGGGGGGAGGTTTGCAGCCCCCTGCCTGCAGACTCGCTCTTCGCTTGTGTCCAAGATGGAAACCACAGAGTGCAGAGGGACACTGTGCCAACCACTGTGGGATCCTGAGCTGGTAACAATAGAGAGCCAGACTGGGCTGCGAACGGTGAGATGTGACAACTGCCGTGAGATGGTAAACTGGGAGAGCTGAGCAAAGCCAAAGAGAGATTAAAGCCGGGAGAGTGACGTCAGCCCCATACTGGAGACAAGGGGAACAGGAAGCCTGTGGTGTACAGAGGACCGCACGCTGCTGGGCAACCCAGCAGCTTGTGGTCCACTGTACACCACAGGCTGCAAACCCCCTCCCCCTCACCGGGCTTACATCATTTTCAACATGGCATCCCTTTTCAATGTCTGACCAGCAAGCCTCTTGGATGGTGTTAATCCCTTTCCACCCGGATGTCACCAGTGGTACCATTTGCTTTTAAACATTTTTCATTTTGGCTATACACTTTCATTATTGACCATTGCAACTTTTTTAAGCTTTTATAGATTTCTGCATTTATTTTACATATTTAATAAGACATGGCAAATAACCAAATATAGATTAAAAGCATGGTAACAATCCATATGTATCACCAAGATTATGGTCCCCAAGCAGGGAAGATCACAGTGGGATAATTGATCACGGATAACATCTCAACTGGTTTTGCGGTCTAATGCCGCTTCGTCAGGAGAATATCTATAATGTGAGTGACAAATGATCAATAACAATACAATTGACCAAGTAATAATAACAATGCATATAATCATATCAGTACAAAATATACATGGGGAAAGAGCAGAGTTGCTTACCAAAACCCAGCATGCACAGAGCACAGGGTGTCACCAAAAGGTCCCCCGCGTCGACTAGGGGGGGATAACAAGTCAATGGACTGGTATCTAAATAGATGGAATAAAGCTGTTGGAATAGAGAAACTATGCATTGCAAGGACTAAGTGAGAGGAGGTGTGACTGTGTCGGGATGGAAAGGAGGTGTGTATGTGAATGTGAAGTGAAAAACCAGGTGAAGGGGAAGGGGGAGAAAAAGGGGGGGGGGATGGGTGGGGGGAAGGGGTAAGGGGAGGGATAAGGGAAGAATGGCAGGGAGGGGAGAAAGGGAGGAGAGAAAGAGAGGGAATGGAGGAAGAAGAAGGGGTGAGCGGGGGAAGGGAGTGGGAAGTGAGGGAAACGGGGAAAGGGGGGAGGGTGGAAAAGGGGAAAGAGAAAAAGGGGGGAGGGGGGAGAGGAATGGATGGGGGAAAAAAGGGGGGTGTGGAAGGTGAGGAGAATGGGGGGATTTGCGTTGGGAAAGGGAATGGCAGTGAGAAAAGAGGGAAGAAGTACGGTGAAGGAAAGGGAACGACGGATGCATGGTATATACCTTTTATGAATATATGGTAGATTAAAGGGTCCCAGGAAGTAAAGACCAGCTGGGAAATGGGGTGGCAATACCCAGCAAGGATTGGCACTGCTACAGGGTAAAAGGCAAAAAAGGCGGGGGATGGGGGTGCAATGATGCACACACACTTCTGCCCAGTAGGAACAGCCTGTGGAAAAAAATGGAACAATAGCCATGGATAAGTTAATGGCCGTGTGTTGAGCTCCAACAAAAGGCACTAGAATAGCTGCAGTTAGAGGCTAGGTCAGTATGATGTACTTACGATAGTGCTGAAGTACACAAATCCCGGGTCCGACGTCCATTGCACTGACAAGCAGGCTAAGCCTGCCTATGTACCCCCCAACCCAGCAACGTTAACAGACGCTGGTCGTCGCTGGCATATGACATCACTGGGTCAGAATTCCTGCATTGCGCATGCGCCAAATGATTGCGCGTGCACATGCATGCTCGTCCTACGGCCAAAGGGTGTGTGCCCATGCCAGGACATGCACAAGTGGAGAGAGGGCGGTCACGCACAACCACGACTCGTCCATCCACCAGGGAATTCACCTAGCCGCCGCATAGGGACAAAATAGGGGGCACTGAAGCTACCAGGCATGTCACAGGGAAAGATAAGCAACTGAGCTCAGTTAACAGAATGTGCAAAGATATATAAACAACAGTAATATAATGTAAAAGTACATATAGAAAGCAAATTCAACATATAAAGCAAGTATATATAAAAAATTTTGTACAGGTATTGTAACCAATCCCATTGAATACCACAGCAACCTATGATAACCCAAATTGGAGGTCCATGGGTGTGGGGACCTCAGGTTGACAGGTAGAGTATGGCAAAAGCATAAACAGAAATATAGGGAAATCAGAGATCTGGCAGGGAGACATCAACGGAAACAAAAATCTAAGAAAATATGTAGAAGTATATAAATAGGGCAAAGACAACAAGATCTGACAGAGGCAGGGCTAACCAAATCAACCAGTCGCCCAGAAGGGGTTTGTGTATATATATATATATATAATAATTTAATAATACTTTTATCCATCTTTCTATATATCTGTTTAAATCTACTTTGGTTGCACCTGTACGGCGATAGTCCAATTGCCCCTGTTCTCCAAGGTAGCTTGGTTGGGACCAAGCTTCCACTTCCTATATCTCTAATGCCGCGTACACACGAGCGGACTTCTCGTCGGACAGAACTCCGAAGGATTTTTCAACGGAGTTCCAATGGAGTTCCGACGAAACGGACTTGCCTACACACGATTCCAACCAAAGTCCGATTGTTTTGAATGTGATGACGTACGACTGGACTAGAAAAGGAAGTTCAATAGCCAGTAGCCAATAGCTGCCCTTGCGTCGTTTTCGGTCCGTCGGACTAGCATAGAGACAAACGTTTTTTCCGATAGGGATCGAGTCCGTCGGAAAGATTTGAAACATGTTCTATTTCTAAGGTCCGTCAGATTTTTCGACAGAAAAGGTCCGATAAAGCCCACACACGATCCGAATGTCCGACGGATTCGTTCCGTCGGACCTTTTCTGCCGGAAAGTCCGGTCGTGTGTACACGGCATAAGTTTCTGGATGATGGTACAAATTTCTATATATATTTTACTACTATTACTGTCATAGAGGCTATACCTATCTTTCTGCATTTATTCTACAGTGCAATAAACCAGTTTTTCACTCAGCTTATGTTTTTTACATGTACTTTCTGGCTTCCACTCATAGAGCGCGCTTTGTAGTTTATGCTTTTAAGTATGTCTGTTGCAGTTGCTGCTTGCGAGTGTATATTGAAAATCTGTAAAAGGCTGTGTTTGGTTTCATGTATATAAATAGCTTACATTAAGGTATAAATGTATTACTGGCTACCGATCTCTATAGGTTACATCTAGCATCTACTCCAATAAGACACCACCTAACAGAAACACATATTTCAATTATAGATGCATGAGATTTGACTAACACATTTATATTGAAAAGCCAAAACTTTTTTTAATTTTATTTTGGATATGAAATGGAAATTTAGGATATACTTCTTGTATTAGAGACACAGCAAGAATAGTTACATAGTTAGGTTGAAAAAAGACACACTATCACATACCTGGCGGAGGCTGAAATGTTGTGAGGGCTTCTCTTGCACCTCCTGCTCAACACTCCTGAAGGTGGAGACAGAGAGTGTAAAGTTATGGAGTTGCACAAGTGCTGTTTCAACTGGCTGACAGAATCTGCACTGTAGGTGGGTAGAATTGTAAGCCACGGCCCTCAGGACAGAACATAGGATCAGCTTGGTACTAGAACTGGAAGCAATAGAGAAAACCAGAGACCAAGCCAAATTCAGCATCAGCCTGGCAGCATTGGACCAAATCAGCAGGCAGAGCAAGACCAAGAAGCAAGCCAAGATCAGTAACAGCTGGGCAGTAGACATGTGCATTTGTTTTCCTCCGAATGCATTTTCGTTCAAATTTCTGGTATTTTCGTTATCGTTTTAGCAAACAATAACGAACGTGCAGAATCCGAAAACCGAAAGATCCGACATAAACAAATGCTTTATTTTCATTTTCGTTGCGACAACAGTTCCATATAGATAGGAGATTCGACATGACGCTGACAATAGCGATCTGTGTCCATCAAACCTGTGGTTGAATGTGCCTAACTTTAGCTCTATTAGTCCAAGATTATTCTACATAGAGAGAAAAGATTTGACATAGAGAGAAAAGATTCAACATTATAGAGACAATAGCAAAAAAGGTCGAATGTGCCTAACCTAACTCTATTAGTCCAAGATTATTCGACATAGAGAGAAAAGATTCGACATGAAGATTCGACGAAGCAGTCTCCGTGAGTGGACATTTATGGTCAAATGCTCTGCCCATAGGCTAAAGAAGAATTCTAATGTTGGTTGACTAGTAATAATAATTAATAAATATAATTATTACTAGTGTCATACAACATTAGAATTCTACTATAGCTTGTAGGCGGAACATTCGACCAGAAATGTACGATTGCTGCGTCCGAAATTCCGAAATAAAATATTTCAGAGTGCACATGTCTACTGGGCAGTGCAGTGCAGAAATAGGAGGCAAAAGCAAGTCCAGTAAACAGGCCAAGTTCAGAAGTAATCATATGAGCTGAGGTGAGGCATAAAGCATAGGCATAAGTTCAAGGGGAAGTTCGGTCATACAACATGGACAGGAAAATAAAGCAGGTCAGGTTTCAGGGAACATGGGAACAGGCTGAAGACCATTCAAAAACTTCTCTCAGTGACATATCAGTTTAAATAGTAAGCTGGGCACCAAGCGCACAAGCCAACTGCTACATGCACTGGTTTTCTATCACTTTCAGTACTGAAAACTATGGTCACAGGACCAAAACTGAGGGTGAATCTCCCCAGCAGGGACACAGACTTCCACATCATATTAAAATTATTTAACCACTTGCCGACCGCCGCACAAACATTTACGTCGGCAGAATGGCACGGACAGGCAAATGGGCGTACAGGTACGTCCCTTCAAATTTGCCTCTGTGTGGTCGCGTGCACGTCGCTGGCGACGCGCATGACCCTGCCGCAAGCTTCATGAGTGTGATCCCGGGTCCCGCGGACTCGATGTCCACGGGGATACCCGCAATCGTCTCACGGGAGGAAGAACGGGGAAATGCTGGTGTAAACAAGCATTTCCCCGTTCTGCCTAATGACACTGACACTGATCAACGCTCCCTGTGATCGGGAGCGGTGATCAGTGTCATGTCACACGAAGCCTATCCCCCCTACAGTTAGAATCTCTCCCTAGGACACACTTAACCCCTGCAGCGTCTCCTCCTGGTTATCCCCTTCACTGTTAGTCACATTTACACAGTAATCAATGCATTTTTAATCACACTGAACGCTATATAAATGTGAATGGCCCCAAAATAGCGGCAAAAGTGTCCAATCTGTCATAAGTCGCAGTCATGATAAAAATCACTGATCGCCGCCATTACTAGTAAAAAAAAATTATTAATAAAAATGCCATAAAACGATCCCCTATTTTCTAGATGCTATAACTTTTGCGCAAACCAATCAATAAACATTTATTGCGATTTTTTTTACCAAAAATATGTAGAAGAATACGTATTGGCCTAAACTGAGGAAAAAAAATGTTTTTTTAATATATTTTTTGGGGTAAAGTAAAGTAAAAAATTATGCGTTTTTTTCAAAATTGTCGCTCTTTTTTTCTTTATAGCGCAAAAAATAAAAACCGCAGAGGTGATCAAATACCACCAAAAGAAAGCTCTATTTGTGGGTAAAAAAGTATTGACTTTACATACACTGTAAGTAAACATTTCCTCATTTTGCTGACTAGTGACTAATACATTTCTAAAGACCATGGTTGAGATTGTCAATGACAATGGCTTTTTGGCCATGCAGTATAAGTTCTGAAATGTATTATTTCTTTTTATATTTTATTTATATTTTTTAGGCTTTTTACATGGCTCCTTCAGCTTGTAAAAAAATCAGTGTGTACAGAATGCTTTTAAAAACATTTGGAAAACATTCAATAAGTGTTGAGCAACTATCTTGAAGCCTTAAATCTCTTTGCCAAGGTATGTTTAAAAAATCCTGTTATGCAAGGGGTTGAAATGAGCTGCTGCAGCCTTGAGCTTGGGAATGATTTTTTTTCGGTTGACTTTTGGATTTCAGGTACACTAAATGTGATCTGTGTAGCTCTAAAGTAGCCTGGTCACTTTTACAGCACTCCAAATGTGCTGAACACCCTCCCAAGCTCCTTCTTGACCACCCCAAGCCCACAGTGGTTCCTGGCTCTCTTGTTCCTCCAGAATAAACTGCTGAAAAAATTTAGAGCAAAAAGAGCTTGGGAAACATTTGTTCTCTGATCTCCTCTGCAACTAAAGAACCCAGAAGCATTGTGTATTTTATCATTTCCAATTTCAGAGCTGTCATTACCCAGCTACTGTAGCCTGAGAAGCAGCTATATGATGTGTGCTTGATTAACTGTAATGGAGGACAGGAGAGGCTTGGGGGTCTAATTATATGTCCTCATACAAAGGACCTGTTACTTGCCTGACCTGTTACCTGTTACCTGCCCATGCTATCACACTAGTGGCTTGTTTGGCTCATTGGGGTAGCAACACATTTAAATGAAAAAAAATAAAATAAAATAAAGAAATTAAAAATGGAAACATATGCATTATAATAAAAATAAATAAACATCATTAAAATAATTAAATCACTCCACACTCAATTGCAGATATCTGTGAGGGCAGACAGACATATATGTAATTATAAATGCAAAACTGTTTTTATTGTATATGTTTTCATGAAGCTATGTTGATCATTCTTAAGATGAGCTTCATCAAAACATAATTGCTGCTGTTTTGATCTGTTTTGAAATATCTTCTCTGCAGGACCTGTGAGTGTCTCTATACCAGTTTTGTATTTGTATGGATTTCATTTGGGGTGAGCACCTGGGCGTGCAGGGGCTACCCTTGGGACTGTTATATACACTGCATTTGTTCGAGTAAGAGCAATAATTCTAAGCCTACCTACCTAAACTGATAACCTGTAGAGGCTTTTAAAGTATTGCTTACAGGCAGTTTTGGATACCATATTTTTTGTGGTATGCCCAATTTTAAGGCTTGACATCTATTTTAAGCTTGACTATCTATTTGATGCAATCCCATATTTTATGTAGTACCCTGATAGTTAGCAGGTTTGCTAATAAATTTAGCTTGCTAGGTGGTAACTAGCCTGGCTGATTGATAGGGGATTCACTGGCTCTTCCCTAACTCTGGATTTGATGCGGTTCTCTCTTCTGTCACTAGGTGGCATTGTTACCTGTGGCATTAGAATGACCAGGGCATAGTGAATTCAGACTAGGAGTGGATGGGTTGTCTCAGCCAATTGGCAGGGGTTTCTTCAGTCCCTTAGGCTGCTGGGAGAGCCTATTTATTCAGGAGGAGTCAGGTGATTGGGGTTCTGTGCCACCTGGAAGGCTGTCTGGGTGGACGTGTGTCACAAGGCTCCGGGTTGCTAGGCCAGAAGCCTAGGGCCTATCCCGGGAGCACCTGTCTGCTAGGCCGTCTGAGGGCTTATCCAGGTTTGAGAGAGGCAGCGTGGGGTTGGGGCTTCAGGCTGGAAGCCCAACCAGGTTGCAGAGGTTCTGCCGGACGGGGTAACTGGATCTTTGCCAGCGGTGAGGGAGAAGCAGTTGCCACAAGGGACGACCACTCCTGTCGCCAGGGGCAAGTGATCAAGACCAGAGGTAAAGGGAGGAGAAGTCAACAGCAAGGGACAACCATTCCTGTTATCAGAGGCCAGTGTATGGAAGTCTGAAGGAGTACCAGTGCAGCCTTTTCACCAGCCGGGGACGGTGAAGAAGTGGGAAAGCTTCAACAGAGTTCCAACCAGGAACCCAGCGGGTTAGCGTGGGTGCAGCTTGAGGAGTTTACAGCGGGTTAGCTGTGGAAGAGCTCAGGGGATCCAGTGATGTCTAGGATTTTGAAGTCTAGCGAGAGACCGGGAGCTCAGTGAGTGAAGATCTACAGTAGGATACTGTGAGATGTGAGAGAAGATCTATAACGTGTTACTGTGAGTTACATGTATGGATCTATATTGACTGTTCAAAGTTCAGTTGCTATTGGAGACAGCAGTTCTACAAATACAGTTGCTGCATCCAGCTTAAAGGCCCTCTACCTGTATAGCTGTCTCCCTATTATTTTGTCTAGGAGTATGACAATTACTATTGCATCTGCCTGCTGCCGCGTAGACACGATCGGAATTCTTGTCGGAAAAATCTATGATGGTTTTTCCGACAGAATTCCGCTCAAGCTTGTCTTGCATACACACGGTCACACCAAAGTCTGACCATCCAGAACGCGGTGACGTACAACACGTACAACGGGACTAGAAAAGGGAAGTTCAATAGCCAGTGCGCCACCCTTTGGGCTCCTTCTGCTAATCTCGTGTTTATCTCGTGTTAGCAGTGCTGTGTTTTGGCCTAGGCCAACAAGGCCCAGGCCTAGGGCGGCACTTTGTGGGGGGCGGCAAAAAAGCCACCCCCCACCAAAACGGCACCCGCTCTCCTCCCGCACAGGAGCCGTCAAGCCGCTCCATAATGCCGTGATTCTTTCTTTCTCTGAATGGCCCTCTGCTGTGGCCAATTATGGGGTGGAAAACAGCAGGGAGGAAGCTGGGCGGCGGCACGGCGAAACCAATTAGAGCCGCTCTCTCTCTTCTCCGTTCAGCTGACAGAAAGGGGAGGGGGGGTGAGCGGGGGAGTTCTCTGCTGCTGCCGAGTTCTCTGGTAAATCTGTGACAGGGAGAGGAAAGATGCGGGCTGTCTGTGTATCTCCCCCGCTCGCCCCCCCTCCCCTTTCTGTCAGCTGAACGGAGAAGAGAGAGAGCGACTCTAATTGGTTTGGCCGTGCCGCCGCCCAGCTTCCTCCCCGCTGTTTCCCACCCCATAATTGGCCACAGCAGAGGGCCAATCAGAAGACTCCGGGGGCATCATAGGAAAAGTAATCCCTAAAGAATGGCGGCCCCTGTGTGTGTCCACAGACATCATGCTACAGCCCCCAGCATGCATGCACTCTGCTGGGGGGGTTACAGGAGGAGAAAAAGAGAATACTGTGCTGGGGGAAGCCAGATAGGGAGCCACACTGTACCCCTGTACCCGCACCACCAGAGAGCCACGCTGTACCCGCACCACCAGAGCCACGCTGTACCCGGACCACCAGAGTCACGCTGTACCCGCACCACCAGAGCCACGCTGTACCCGCACCACCAGAGCCATGCTGTACCCGCACCACCAGAGAGCCACGCTGTACCCGCACCACCAGAGCCACGCTGTACCTGCACCACCAGAGCCACGCTGTACCCGCACCACCAGAGCCACGCTGTACCCGCACCACCAGAGCCAAGCTGTACCCGCACCACCAGAGCCACGCTGTACCCGCACCACCAGAGCCACGCTGTACCCGCACCACCAGAGAGCCACGTTGTTCCTGCACCACCAGAGAGGGAGCCACGATGTACCCGCACCACCAGAGAGGGAGCCACAATGTACCGGCACCACCAGAGAGGAAGCCACGCTGTACCCGAACCACCAGAGAGAGATCCACGCTGTTCCCGCACCACCAGAGAGCCACGTTGTTCCTGCACCACCAGAACCATGCTGTACCCGCACCACCAGAGAGCCACGGTGTACATGCACCACCAGAGAGCCATGCTGTACATGCACCACCAGAGAGCCACACTGTACATGCACCACCAGAGACCCACGCTGTACATGCACCACCAGAGAGCCACGCTGTACATGCACCACCAGAGAGCCACGCTGTACATGCACCACCAGAGAGCCACGCTGTACATGCACCACCAGAGAGCCATGCTGTACCCGCACCACCAGAGGGGGAGAAAGATGAAGCCACTGCTAGGGTAGAAACATGCTACACTACTGACTAGAGTTGACCTGGGCAACCCAGAGTGAGCGAACGTCCAGCCGGAGGAATCACTGTTGCAGTTTCACCAGGTCTGGTAAGAGAGCCTGTTGGCCATTATACATTACTGTTCCCAGGAACTGAGCCTTTAGGAAGTACCTAACCTGATATCCTCTAGGCCAACCCTAGTGACGCCACTGTCCCAGAGCCCATAACAAGTTACGGCACTGAGTTCCGGTAACTGGCCAGACAGGGATGCGCCAGCGTGGGCACCCAGGACATCTGCCGCCTGGAGTCCCACAAGCGGCGATGGGCTTTCCGTAGCAGCCGACACCTCTCTCCCCACTGTCAGCCACACACACTTAGTACAAAGCCAGGAGGAGGAGGAGCCACAGAGGAGGGACACGACTTCAGTGCAAGAGCCTCCTAAAGCACCCAGCACATATCCCCTTACCCCCCAAATGAAAAGATGCTGTATCTGATAAGAAATATGCAAAGAATTACAAGTGATATCGATATTTGCCTTGTTCCTTATATGCTTTTTTCCTAGCTAAAATGGCGCTGACTTATTGTTTATGCAATCTGCTTAGTTCCGACCAACACCTACAACAATATTTAAAGAACTAGCAAAAGTTTACCATATTAGGCCATATTGTGAAAGGGCACTGTTTTTGACAATAAAGCTGACGATGCACCATGAGTCACCAGTGTGCCTTAGCCAATGGTAGCTTGCCAAATACTGTTATAAAATGACATGTGTAAAAGGGTTATGTGTGACTCTGTTGAAATTCCTTGCGGTGTACAGAGCTTATCCCTATGTACCGGTACATTTGTAATAAATCTGTCTTCTAATCAACATGACCGGAGTTGACTAATCAGTGAGAGAATGGAATTTTACCGACATCATGGTCTTTCGAGCCGGAAGTAAGGATTAGGTGGTGGATCGAACGGTTCGGTCCAAAATATCGGTGAGTATCAGACTCCCTCTCGCCGAGACCTAGGTCCTCCCACTCAAGTTAAGTGGTAAAAAGAGGCTGGTTGGTTCCGGGATCCACACCTGACTTCTACTCCTGGACTTCTGATCCAGTCCTCCGAGTCTGTGAAAGGTAAGACAGATTTTTTTTCTTTTCTCTTCTTTTCTTTTCTTTTCTCTTCTACTTGAGGTGATTTGGGTTTTTATTAAGTATACCGGCACTGTAAGTTGATTATAAAAGACCTAAGTGACACAGGGGCCGAAGACAGAGGCACTTGGGATGTTGCCTATGTTAAATAGACGTGCAAAAGAAAAGGGAAAGTGGGACTTTGAATGAGATAGATGACTTTGTGGAGGCAAAGTTGAAATAAATGCAAAATTGTTTTATTAGTAACGAACGTTGTAAAGAATATGGCAATAAAATAACCACATATACATTCAGTACAGTAATTCATATAGACTCCACCCACACATAACATACAGGTGTGGCATGGGAAAAAAGTTTGCATGAGTATGGTATTGTCAGAGCAGTTCAAAGGTACATAACATAGGTTAAATTTATATTAATACATATGACATAAAAATAGTACCAGCGACAGGAGTATGGGTGTAGGAAGTAAAACCAAAATAGATGAATAAATAAATGTCAGAATTGTTAATCTGCTGCAGACTGAAATTCAATGTGTCCATTACAGACACAGGTCAGCATCACTTGTGCCCGAATCGTTTCATGTAGAGACACTCCTCAGGGGCAGATGCTAAAATATATCTGCAGAGTGTAAAGAAAAAAGTGGTGACATTAGTCTACGGTAATTCTAATTAGTGATGTAGAAATAGGGCAGATTAGCCCGGCCTAAATACTCACATAGGGTCCAAAACGGTAAAATGTTGCGGCCATGTGATCAAAGTCCCAATATAGCCTCCGCCGGGAACTGAGGTAATTGCAGCCGCGCACGGCAGGGCGCATGCAACAAAACCTCCCGATTACCCAAGGCACAAATTGCTGGTGCAAGTGGAAAGTTGCGGTGGAGTGTGAAGGCAACCTGAAGTGATCTGAGAAGGTGTAAAAAAAGAATGTGAAATTGAGAATGAATAAAAAATGTGAATGAATAAATAAATAAATAAATAAATAAAAAAAATTATATATATATATATATATATATATAAAAATATAAAAATGAAAAAATAAAAAATAGTAAAATAAATGGAATGTGATGTAAAAGTGGGGGTGTGTTGACTAAATGTGTGAGCTATGTGAGCATTGTTGGTGTTGCATGAAAAAGTGAAAGGTTGGATAGTGAGAGCCGATGTTAAAACAAAAAAAGTGGCAACAGTGATAACAAAAAAGGAAAAAACATCAAACAAAAGTGACAGGCAATTGTGAATGATCTAGGGGGTGACTTACGTGTTGGAGCAAGGCTGGAAACAAAGGGAAGTGTTGAATGCGATGTGGTAGCTAGGAGGTGAATCAGCAAGAGTGTGACAGGGGAGGCAGCTTATATGTACCCCGCACACGTGCACGTCGGCTCTTACCAGCGTCACGCTAGCGTGTGATAGGCAGGAAGGGGCTCCGGAGAGGGCGGTAGGCACCGCCCTCCACAGAAGCCCATATTCACTGCCAGAACAGCTGGGATGGAACTCACGTGCTCTGTGTGTTGGCCTCAATCATGACGCCACACACAGGGCAGGATGCATGGTGCCGATGCTCTGTAGGCATCCACCCGCTACCCCGTAACACTCCCCGCCCCCCGGTGGGCGGAGAGGGGAGGGGGAGGCACGTAAAGAGCATCGCAGCTCCCGGGTAGAAGATCAACAAAGGAACCGGAAATCACCACAACCGCAACATACCCCAAATGAACTGGCGCAACGGCACTGTAGAACTACATGGATACAAAATTAATGTACCCTGAGTGTGTAAAAAAACGGGTATGGTGGCATAACCACCCGGAAATTACAAGCCTCACACTAGGGTAGTAGGGGAACACTACCAACCCAGTCATCAAATCTCCATCCCTGTTCAAATCGAATGGAGAAGGGGAATTGGGACTTTAAATGAGGCACATATGCGGTGTGCCTCAATCCCTATACTATGTGCAAAAGAGAAGGGAAAGTGGGACTTTGAATGAGATAGATGACTTTGTGGAGGCAAAGTTGAAATAAATGCAAAATTGTTTTATTAGTAACGAACGTTGTAAAGAATATGGCAATAAAATAACCACATATACATTCAGTACAGTAATTCATATAGACTCCACCCACACATAACATACAGATGTGGCATGGGAAAAAAGTTTGCATGAGTTTGGTATTGTCAGAGCAGTTCAAAGGTACATAACATAGGGTAAATTTATATTAATACATATGACATAAAAATAGCACCAGCGACAGGAGTATGGGTGTAGGAAGTAAAACCAAAATAGATGAATAAATAAATGTCAGAATTGTTAATCTGCTGCAGACTGAAATTCAATGTGTCCATTACAGACACAGGTCAGCCTCACTTGTGTCCGACGCGTTTCGTGTAGAGACACTCCTCAGGGGAAGATGCTAAAATATATCTGCAGAGTGTAAAGAAAAAAGTGGTGACATTAGTCTACTTCTAATTAGTGATGTAGAAATAGGGCAGATTAGCCCGTCCTAAATACTCACATAGGGTCTAAAACTGTAAAATGTTGTGGCCATGTGATCAAAGTCCCAATATAGCCTCCCCTGGAAACTGAGGTAATTGCAGCCGTGCACGGCAGGGCGCATGCAACAAAACCTCCTGATGACCCAAGGCACAAATTGCTTGTGCAAGTGGAAAGTTGCGGTGGCCTGTGAAGGCAACCTGAAGTGATCTGAGAAGGTGTAAAAAAAGAATGTGAAATTGAGAATGAATAAAAAATGTGAATGAATAAATAAATAAAAAATATTTCCATTCGATTTGAACAGGGATGGAGATTTGATGACTGGGTTGGTTACAAAATTACATCACATTCCATTTATTTTACTATTTTTTATTTTTTCATTTTTATATTTATATATATATATATATTTTTTTTTTTTGTTTGTTTTTTATTTATTTATTCATTCACATTTTTTATTCATTCTCAATTTCACATTCTTTTTTTACACCTTCTCAGATCACTTCAGGTTGCCTTCACAGGCCACCGCAACTTTCCACTTGCACCAGCAATTTGTGCCTTGGGTCATCGGGAGGTTTTGTTGCATGCGCCCTGCCGCGCGCGGCTGCAATTACCTCAGTTCCCGGGGGAGGCTATATTGGGACTTTGATCACTAGGCCGCAACATTTTACCGTTTTGGACCCTATGTGAGTATTTAGGACGGGCTAATCTGCCCTATTTCTACATCACTAATTAGAAGTAGACTAATGTCACCACTTTTTTCCTTACACTCTGCAGATATATTTTAGCATCTGCCCCTGAGGAGTGTCTCTACACGAAACGCGTCGGGCACAAGTGATGCTGACCTGTGTCTGTAATGGACACATTGAATTTCAGTCTGCAGCAGATTAACAATTCTGACATTTATTTATTCATCTATTTTGGTTTTACTTCCTACACCCATACTCCTGTCGCTGGTGCTATTTTTATGTCATATGTATTAATATAAATTTACCCTATGTTATGTACCTTTGAACTGCTCTGACAATACCATACTCATGCAAACTTTTTTCCCATGCCACACCTGTATGTTATGTGTGGGTGGAGTCTATGAATTAATGTACTGAATGTATATGTGGTTATTTTATTGCCATATTCTTTACAACGTTCGTTACTAATAAAACAATTTTGCATTTATTTCAACTTTGCCTCCACAAAGTCATCTATCTCATTCAAAGTCCCACTTTCCCTTCTCTTTTGCACATAATATAGGGATGGAGGCACACCGCATATGTGCCTCATTTAAAGTCCCAATTCCCCTTCTCCATTCGATGGTAAATAGACGTAGCCTGCTGTCTGAGACAGATTAAAAAAATTTAAGGTACCGAAAGATGATAGATGATTGATAATTGTTGTGAATAGTGACTAATTTGGATAGATTACAGAGAGTCACAGTGGCCATTTCAGGTTTTTTTCTAACTGAGTGGTGGTTGGGACAAACAGGAAGTGAATGTACGAGCAGGAATCAATCTAACTTGATCATAAACACTTCCCCCATAGATTGTTTTTCTCTTTTTCTCTCGAGAGCAATATTTCCTGCACTGTTCCTTTTGCTGCATTTGTTAAATTTGTTAAATCATGAGACTAACTCTCGCTCTTTCCTCCTCATGTTTAACATTACTGCTAACTTTGTGTGGGGAGTCTTATATTTTTGCTTTACTGTGATCCAAGGGTTGCTAGTCTGGTGGTTTACAGGTTGATAAAAGGCCTGCTTTATGATCTGTCTGGCTGCAAACTTGTGGTTAAAAAAAAAAAAAAAACTGGACTCACTCACTCCTCCCTCCCCCCCCACGGACACCTAAGTGCACTTCCTCTTTTGTGTGAGTGTGTGTAAAAAAAAAAAAAAATTCTGATCAGAACGTTAAGAATACTGTTTGTTTTGACCAACTGTACTTTGTAGTAAATAAGGTAAAGGTATAAGTTGTTTTATATGTGTGTGTATATATATATATATATATATATATATATATATATATATATATATATATATATATATGTTTATTTCCTGTTTGGAGAGTTTAGACTTTGTTTGCTGTTTTATATAGATTTTGGCAAAGTTCGAGAGTAGAATTACCAGTCTTGTATTCTAAACTCATGGGGAATATAGAGGAGATAAGAAATGTATGCATAGCAAATAACCAAAATCTGTTAAATATTGTGCTAAGTGGGAAAGGAAGTTGGGATTCAATGGTAAACTAACTGTGAAAGGGTGTCAGGAGTTGGTGGATAAGCTTAAATTGTTAGGACCCAAAGATAGAAAAAAAAAAGAAGTAAAAGAATAGAAATGGCGGAATACTGGTTTGAGCACATTAGAATTAGAGTAGAAGGAAGGGGAACAAAAAAAGAAATGCCAAGCCCAACTGCCCCTAGTGGACAAAGAGGCAGAGAAAACGGTCAGCCCCTAACTATGACTGTTTTTAAACCATGGACTGAGAGTGACGTGCAGAAGGCTACTGAGCATATTAAACATCCTAAGTTTGGGGCCCCAGAAATCATTGAAAATATGGAAGGTCTGAGGAACAGTTATAGGCTAAACAGGGTCGAAGTGGAATGGGCTTTAAGGAGGGTTCTAGGATCAGATTGGGCATCAGTAAAGGGAAATTGGGACCCCTGTGTAGCCACAGTGCCCCCTCAACAAAGAGGGGAACCACTGGCCCTTGATAGCAAAGATTTGACAGACAGATTGACTGCCTTCTATCAGAGATGCAATCTCCGATGGGTATAACGAACTGACTGGCAAAAGATTAATATGACTGTAAAGGAAGACAAGGAAAGTGTCAGTGATTATCTAAATAAACTACGAGAAGTTTTTAAAGTGTTCTCTGGGCTCCCCAAAGCTGAGGATGTGAATAGTGCATATCAACAACAGCTAAAGATAGCTTTTGTTAATGGATTAAAACAGGATCATAAGGATTACATTGTTAAAAACTTGGTTACTTACTGAACTGCATCAGTTTTAGATGTTTTGCAATATGTTAAGCATTCTGAGAAGTATTTGAAAGTGATGGAAAAAACAATGTGAAAGTAAAGGTTTTTTGTGCAAGGTGATGAAGGAGATACCCCCTTAAGAAGGAAGCAGAGGAGGGTATAGCCCCTGCAATAGAATGGTACAGGATTTACAAGCTGATAACCAGGCAGTTATACCAAGGGCATAAGGTAAATAAAACTAAACTCCAGTTGTGGCAACAGCAGGTCAAATACTTAGGGTATAATATTTCAAAAGAAGGTCGACACCTGGATGAGGAGAGAATTTGAGCCCTCCACCAGGTGCCAAAGCCAGAAACAAAGAAACAAATAATGGTTTTTTTTGGGCATGACAAATTTTTCTAGAACATGGATTTCTGGGTATTCAATACTGACCGCGCCCCGTTGGTCCATACATTTGAGCCCAGCACGACACCTTTCCTGTATGGCAATACTTTTGAGACAACCTCACTTAACAATATCGGAAAGTACCGTTATCTAACCCTGACATGACACTTTTTGTTGATGGCTCCAGTACGAAAAATACAGATGGCACAAGTGTAACTGGATATGCAAAAGTGACACATGACAGAACAGGAAATCATAGAGATAGATCATACAGTCCTTACTGATATACAGCAGAATATATCCCCTGGGGAGAAACAATATCGGAAAACAAAAGGTTACACAATAATAGATAACATCTACACATCACCTGAAGGAAAGCTGGTATTGCCAAAATCCTTATTTAGGTATGCAGCAGTATTGACACATGGAGTAACTCATGTGTCAAACAGGGGGATGACTGAGATGTTAAATAAGGTACTTACAGCCTATGGCTTCACAAACTACTAAAAAACTTTTTGTTCTCAATGCATTATATGTGCAAGACACAATGCTCAGGGAGGCATAAGACCACGGAAAGGGAAGTTCCCCACACCGCAATATCCATTCCGACACATTTGCATGGATTTTATTGAATTAGACAAATGTGAAAAGGAAGAAATATTGTTTGGAAATCATTGATGCATTGACCACATGTGTAGAGATATTCCCCACAGGAAGTGCTGACGCCTTAACAGTATCCAAAGCCTTACTAAAATATATCATTTCATGATTTGGGATACCAGAGAAGATTTATAGCGATAATGGTCCACATTTTGTAAATCAGACTATAAAACACCTAACAGAAGTAATGGGTATAGAAGTAAAAGAACGACTGTGCATATCACCCTCAGTCAGCATGGCTCGTAGAAAGACATAATGGGATATTAAAGAGCAAGCTAAAAAAGGCTATGGAAGAGACAGGGAAAAATTGGATGTACTGTCTCCCACTAGCTATTTTAAGCATGCACAACACCCTCACTAAAGAGGGGCTGAGTCCATTTGAAATGATGTATGGTAGACCTTATAAAATACCTTTATTACCAAATGAAACCCACACAGAGGAAGGGGAGAGAACCTTAGCAGAATACATGTCAAGGTTATTAAAACAGAAACAAATTAACCAAGAATGTTCCATTCCAGAAGGAGAGCCCATAGGAGAAGACAAAGTACAAATCGGGTGCTCATCAAGGTGATCAAAAAGAAGCATTGGCACTCCCCTAAGTGGGACGGGCCATATCAAGTACTCCTTACTACTCCCACTGCAGTAAGAATTGCTGAAAGGAGTATCTGGATTCACCAATCCCACTGTAAAAAGGTAAATATAGGCAGAGTAGGGACAGAGAGACTGAAGGAGGGGGAAAGTCCAAATACAAAGGGAGGCAGATAAAAGGTCTGCTTGTCTCAACCTTGGTGAAGAAAAGGCCCTATCTAGCCCCCCTCACTTCAGATAGGATGGTAGGGATTTTGTTCCTCGTGGGAGCATTGGTGACTCTAGGAGAGGCCTCTATACAGGGAGGTAGGAGACACGGGAGGATAGTGGAACCAATCAATTGGGCAGAGATAGGAAGAGCATTGAACCTTACCTTTGTTGAAGGAACCACCAGTACTATACAGGTGGATTTCTGCCAGATGACAGATTGTGGAGATAAGGTAGAAGCAAGTAAGCTGACCTGGGCAGATAAATACGTGTGCTACCTGGCTGGAACTACCGAGTGTACTACTTGGGATTCAGTCATGTGGACAACTGCAGCCCAGGATTGGGGATATGAGATCCCAGCAGCAGGAGATTTAAAGAATAGATTAACCATAACTAAAGCGGCCCACTCTCCCTGTACAGAATCAAAGAATTGCAATGTATTATTGATTTCCCTGAAGGACCCAAAACTAGTAGATCAGAGGTTATACCGTGTAGGAGCTTGTATATCAGGAACTGACCCTTTGGGAAAATTCTTTCTTGAAGTCAAACCAAAGAATGAGACAAACAAGAAGAAATAATTAGATAATGAGGACCAATTTAAAGTAGAGGTATTAGGATCCACAGTGAGATTCACCAATCTCACAGTGGAAGAAGCTATAACATTAGAAACAGGATATCAGGATAAGAATGAATGGCTTGAATGGTTAATATATACTGCTAACACCCTTAAAAAAGAGAACTGCTTGGTCTGTGCAGGGGCCAGACCCCAGCTGGCTACAGTGCCTTTTCCCTTAAAGAAAAATACAGATCCAGATGGTTTAGAGTGTATGCTAAAGCTATATAACAAAAAAAAAACATGCAAACCTGACACCAACACTCCCTGTCACATATTAAGTTTATTGTTTCCCCAGGGGGGAAAGGGGGGCTCTCTGCAGACCCTGATGTATGGGGGGGCTCTCTGGAGACCTTAATGTAAGGGGGGCTCTCTAGGGGACCCTGATGTAAGGGGGGCTCTCTGGGGACACTGATGTAAGGGGGCTCTCTGGGGACCCTGATGTAAGGAGGGGGTTCTCTGGGGACCCTGATGTAAGGGGGGGCTCTCTGGGAACCCTGATGTATGGGGGGGAGGCTCTCTGGGGACCCTGATGTATGGGGGGGCTCTCTGGGGACTCTGATGTAAGGAGGAGGCTCTCTGGGGACCCTGATGTATTGGGGGGCTCTCTGGGGACCCTGATGTATGGGGGGCTCTCTGGGGACCCTGATGTAAGGAGTAGGCTCTCTGGGGACCCTGATGTATTGGGGGGCTCTCTGGGGACCCTGATGTATGGGGGGCTCTCTGGGGACCCTGATGTATGGGGGGCTCTCTGGGGACCCTGATGTATGGGGGGGGCTTGGTTTGGGAAATGGACTGGACTTGCCAAGGTCAAGGACTTGCTAAGGTCTGAAAACCCAGGTGTGGAACGGACCTGCATTGAAGTAATAAATTGAGGAAGCAAATATAGATATCAGAGGAGGGAATGATAAGAAATATGCAAAGTATTACAAGTGATATTGATATTTGCCTTGTTCCTTATATGCTTTTTTCCTAGCTAAAATGGCGCTGACTTATTGTTTATGCAATCTGCTTAGTTCCGACCAACACCTACAACAATATTAAAAGAACTAGCAAAAGTTTACCATATTAGGCCATATTGTGAAAGGGCACTGTTTTTGACAATAAAGCTGACAATGCACCATGAGTCACCAGCAGGGGCGGACTGACCATTCGGTCATTCGGACGCCGACCGAGGGCCTGCGGCCAGTAGGGGGCCCGTGAGACATGCTTGTCGGATCTAGGGGTATGCTGCTGGGCGTGCTGTGGTGGAGCCGTTCTGCCGACTGCTGCTGTGCACGGGGGGGGGGCAAGACCCGGCATCTCCCCCTGCACCTCCCCCTGCACCTGTGGCTTTCAGTTTGGGATGCAGTGGGGGGAGTGGGAGGCGGCGATCAGCAGCTCTATGGTGCTCGCAGCATCTCCCTGGGACTTGTATTTCTCCTCCAGAGTGTATACAGTGGAAAGGGGAGGGGCCTCTGACCCGGGCAGCTACAAGTTTCACTCTCTGCTTGTACACTGTTGCCGACTGCTGCCCGGGTCAGAGGCCCCTCCCCTATCCACTGTACAGAATCAGAAGGAGAACTAAAAGCCCCAGTGAGATCCACAGGCACCATACAACTGCCGATCGCCACCTCCCACCTCCCCCTGTGCTGGGGGTTGGAGGTGCACAGCCAGGTACAGGGGAACCTCTGGGGGGGTTAAGTCTGGGAACCCTGATGTATGGGGGGAGGCTCTCTGGGTACCCTGATGTATGGGGGGAGACTCTCTGGGGACCCTGGTTTAAGGGGGAGGCTCTCTGGGAACCCTGATGTATGGGGGGAGGCTCTCTGGGGACCCTGATGTAAGGAGGAGGCTCTCTGGGGACCCTGATGTATTGGGGGGCTCTCTGGGGACCCTGATGTATGGGGGGCTCTCTGGGGACCCTGATGTAAGGAGTAGGCTCTCTGGGGACCCTGATGTATTGGGGGGCTCTCTGGGGACCCTGATGTATGGGGGGCTCTCTGGGGACCCTGATGTATGGGGGGCTCTCTGGGGACCCTGATGTATGGGGGTGCTCTCTGGGGACACTGATGTATGGGGGGGGTTCTCTGGGGACCCAGATCTATATGGGGCTCTCTGGGGACCCAGATCTTTGGGGGGGCTCTCTGGGGACCCAGATCTATGGGGGGCTCTCTGGGACCCTGATGTATGGGGGGGCTCTCTGGGGAGTGGACCCTGATGTATGTGGGGCTCTCTGGAGACCTTGATGTAAGGCGGGGCTCTCTGGGGACCCTGATGTATGGGGGGGCTCTCTGGGGACCTTGATGTAAGGGGGGGCTCTCTGAAGACCTTGATGTAAGGGGGCTCTCTGGGGACCCTGATGTAAGGAGGAGGCTCTCTGGGGACCCTGATGTAAGGAGGGGGTTCTCTGGAGACCCTGATGTAAGGGGGGGCTCTCTGGGAACCCTGATGTATGGGGGAGGCTCTCTGGGGACCCTGATGTATGGGGGGGCTCTCTGGGGACCCTGATGTAAGGAGGAGGCTCTCTGGGGACCCCGATGTATTGGGGGGCTCTCTGGGGACCCTGATGTATGGGGGGCTCTCTGGGGACCCTGATGTAAGGAGTAGGCTCTCTGGGGACCCTGATGTATTGGGGGGCTCTCTGGGGACCCTGATGTATGGGGGGCTCTCTGGGGACCCTGATGTATGGGGGGCTCTCTAGGGACCCTGATGTATGGGGGGGGGCTCTCTGGGGACCCTAATGTATGGGGGGCTCTCTCGGGACCCAGATCTATTGGGGGCTCTCTGGGGACCCAGATCTTTGGGAAGGCTCTCTGCGGACCCAGATCTATGGGGGGCTCTCTGGGACCCTGATGTATAGGGGGCTCTCTGGGGAGTGGACCCTGATGTATGTGGGGCTCTCTGGAGACCTTGATGTAAGGCGGGGCTCTCTGGGGACCCTGATGTAAGGGGGGGCTCTCTGGGGACCTTGATGTAAGGGGGGCTCTCTGAAGACCTTGATGTAAGGGGGCTCTCGGGGGACCCTGATGTAAGGAGGAGGCTCTCTGGGGACCCTGATGTATTGGGGGGCTCTCTGGGGACCCTGATGTATGGGGGGCTCTCTGGGGACCCTGATGTAAGGAGTAGGCTCTCTGGGGACCATGATGTATTGGGGGGCTCTCTGGGGACCCTGATGTATGGGGGGCTCTCTGGGGACCCTGATGTATGGGGGGCTCTCTAGGGACCCTGATGTATGGGGGGGGCTCTCTGGGGACCCTAATGTAGAGGGGGCTCTCTGGGGACCCAGATCTATTGGGGGCTCTCTGGGGACCCAGATCTTTGGGAAGGCTCTCTGCGGAACCAGATCTATGGGGGGCTCTCTGGGACCCTGATGTATGGGGGGCTCTCTGGGGAGTGGACCCTGATGTATGTGGGGCTCTCTGGAGACCTTGATGTAAGGCGGGGCTCTCTGGGGACCCTGATGTAAGGGGGGGCTCTCTGGGGACCTTGATGTAAGGGGGGCTCTCTGAAGACCTTGATGTAAGGGGGCTCTCGGGGGACCCTGATGTAAGGAGGAGGCTCTCTGGGGACCCTGATGTATTGGGGGGCTCTCTGGGGACCCTGATGTATGGGGGGCTCTCTGGGGACCCTGATGTAAGGAGTAGGCTCTCTGGGGACCCTGATGTATTGGGGGGCTCTCTGGGGACCCTGATGTATGGGGGTCTCTCTAGGGACCCTGATGTATGGGGGGGCTCTCTGGGGACCCTAATGTATGGGGGGCTCTCTGGGGACCCAGATCTATTGGGGGCTCTCTGGGGACCCAGATCTTTGGGAAGGCTCTCTGCGGACCCAGATCTATGGGGGGCTCTCTGGGACCCTGATGTATGGGGGGCTCTCTGGGGAGTGGACCCTGATGTATGTGGGGCTCTCTGGAGACCTTGATGTAAGGCGGGGCTCTCTGGGGACCCTGATGTAAGGGGGGGCTCTCTGGGGACCTTGATGTAAGGGGGGCTCTCTGAAGACCTTGATGTAAGGGGGCTCTTGGGGGACCCTGATGTAAGGAGGAGGCTCTCTGGGGACCCTGATGTATTGGGGGGCTCTCTGGGGACCCTGATGTATGGGGGGCTCTCTGGGAACCCTGATGTATGGGGGGCTCTCTGGGGACCCTGATGTATGGGGGGCTCTCTGGGGACCCTGATGTATGGGGGGGGCTCTCTGGGGACCCTGATGTATGGGGGGCTCTCTGGGGACCCAGATCTATTGGGGGCTCTATGGGGACCCAGATCTTTGGGGGGGCTCTCTGGGGACCCAGATCTTTGGGGGATCTCTGGGACCCTGATGTATGGGGGGGCTCTCTGGGGAGTGGACCCTGATGTATGTGGGGCTCTCTGGAGACCTTGGTGTAAGGCGGGGCTCTCTGGGGACCCTGATGTATGGGGGGGCTCTCTGGGGACCTTGATGTAAGGGGGGCTCTCTGAAGACCTTGATGTAAGGGGGGCTCTCTGAAGACCTTGATGTAAGGGGGGCTCTCTGGGGACCCTGATGTATGGGGGGGCTCTCTGGGTCCCCAGATCTATGGGGGGGCTCTCTGGGTCCCCAGATCTATGGGGACCCAGATTTATGGGGTTGGCTCTCTGGGGACCCAGATCTCTGGGGGGCTCTCTGGGACCCTGATGCATGGCGGGGCTCTCTGGGGACCCTGATGTATGGGGGGCTCTCTGCAGACCCTGATGTATGGGGGGGCTCTCTGGAGACCTTGATGTAAGGGGGGCTCTCTGCAGACCCTGATGTATGGGGGGGCTCTCTAGAGACCTTGATGTAAGGGGGCTCTCTAGGGGACCCTGATGTAAGGAGGGCTCTCTGGGGACCCTGATGTAAGGGGAGGCTCTCTGGGGACCCTGATGTAAGGACGGGGCTCTCTGGGGACCCTGATGTAAGTAGGGGGCTCTCTGGGGACCCTAATGTAAGGGGGGCTCTCTGGGGACCCTGATGTAAGGAGGGGGCACTCTGGGGACCCTGATGTAAGGAGGGGGCTCTCTGGGTACCCTGATGTAAGGAGGAGGCTCTCTGGGGACCTTGATGTAAGGGGAGGTTCTCTGGGGACCCTGATGAAAGGAGGAGGTTCTCTGGGGACCCTGATGTAAGGGGGGGCTCTCTGGGGACCCTGATGTAAGGGGAGGCTCTCTGGGGACCCTGATGTAATTGGTGGAGGCTCTCTGGGGACCCTGATGTAAAGGGAGGCTCTTTGGGGACCCTGTTGTAAGTGGGGGAGGCTCTCTGGGGACTTGTTTACATAGGCAGACCACAGTTCTGCCTCTGTTGGAAACGATCGTCGGGGCCTGGGGGACATCGGGTCCTCCGGAACCGCTGGTTAGCTCTCGGTGTGTCCAATCACAGCGGCAGCAGGTCAAACAGCATGCAGACCCGCAAGTGCAGAATCAAGTTCCTGTACGTGATTCTGCTCACAGGAGACGCAGCCCTGCAGTAAATGTACGTGGTTAAAGTGAGTTTATTTTTCTTTATTTTCTTAAATCTTTAAATATTTATTTTAAACAGGAAGTAGAGAAATTCTGTGACCAATGCATGTAATGTAGCAGTGCAATATATACGTGGGGCTTTGTGAGGGTGTGGCTTGTGTGTGGGAGGGTGGGGACAAAGGGGGCCCCATGAGCCCCTATTGCCCGGGGGCCCCATGAGTTGTCAGTCCGCCCCTGGTCACCAGTGTGCCTTAGCCAATGGTAGCTTGCCAAATACTGTTATAAAATGACATGTGTAAAAGGGTTCTGTGTGACTCTGTTGAAATTCCTTGCGGTGTACAGAGCTCATCCCTATGTACTGGTACATTTGTAATAAATCTGTCTTCTAATCAACATGACCGGAGTTGACTGATCAGTGAGAGAATGGAATTTTACCGACAGTATCGCTCACTGTCCTCCTCCCGCGGTGTCCCTCTGTCCTCCCATGAAGATGACAGGGCGGATCTTAAAAAGGAAGGGGTGTGGCCTTGACAGGAAGGGGTGGGTCATAGTTAAATTAGGGGGTGCGCAAGCTTAGTCAGGCCTAGGGCAGCACAAAACCTAAATACACCACTGCGTGTTAGTAGATGTTTGGTGAGATACGATTCGCGCTTTTCACACTCCTGCTTTTTCAGATTTTTTTCAGTTTTAGTGCTGTTCAGCTTGTGCTTGTGGGTTTGTATCTGGTTTTCAGTGCGTGAAGTCAGTTCGTATCTGTTTTTCAGTGCGTTCTTGTCCGCTCGTTACTGATTTTCAGCTCTCTCTTCACAGGTCTTGCTGTTCTTCAGTGTGTTCTGTTTAGTTCGTTCTGACCAGCCGACCGTTTTAAAGCCATTTGCAGGTACGTGCTCGTTGTAGAGTTTGTGCTGTGCGGGGGCTTGGTGTTGGAGTTCTAGCTTTGACACAAGCCCAGTCCATGAACAGGGTGGGGAGGAGTTCATGGACCATGAATTGGTTGCTCCAGCGTGACCAATTCTCTCATATGTCTTTGTTGCGGGAGATCCAGGAGAATAACCCTGATGATTTCAGGAATTATCTCCGGATGACGGACCCCATTTTTCACCTTTTGTTGACTTTGCTGTCCCCTTATATCAGCAGGCAGGACACCTGCATGCTGCAAGCTATCACTCCGGAGCAGAGGCTCGTCACCACGTTGCGGTACTTGGCGACTGGGAGAAGGCTACAGGACCTCAAGTTCTTGACAGGCATCTCCCCCCAGGCTCTGGGGATCATTATTCCAGAGACCTGTTCTGCTATTATTCAGGTCTTTAATGTATGCTAATGTATTCTATTTCTTTCATCATTCCTTATGATTGAAGTATGCTGTGAATGTCCCCTTTGCTCTCATGCATGCTTGACTTTTTAAAATATCTTTTTTTGGCCTACATGCATTTTTGCCTTCACTAACCTCCCCAGCATGCTATCCTGGGCCCATATACACCTATAGCCTAGTCACTTAACAGTGTATTTTGTCAGCTCCATAGTAGCTCCATAGTAGTGCTTTACCCTAAACACCCCCTAAAATGTGTCCAAATGTTATTTGTGTCCTTAAATTCAGGCAGAGTGCCAGAGGCTTTTTTTGTGTGGCCCAAAATCATTTGGAACCCTCCCTCCCCCCGAACCGCTAAATCAATTGATACCAATCCTCTATCTGCTGATTTTGCAAAACCCATACACACTATACCTACCTCTTTTCTGTTCATATTTATGGATGAATTCCCCAAAGCATGTAGTGCAAGTGCCTGCCTGAATACTTTCAAATGGTACTGTTTAAAGTTTTGTTCTCCTATTATTATCTTGATAGGTAATTGCAGAATGTGAAAATGTGCTTAAATTTATACAGTGTGTATTTTTATTTTTGTATTATGACACTTCTTACCTGTCCAGTGTGCTGCCAATAGTATAAGTAAGGAGAGGCTGGCCAAAGTAAAACACATTATTTATGCATTCAGCTCTCAAGGAAGTTGAGAGGGTTACCTGTCCAAAACATACCCCGCCCTAAAATTTTTACAATGGGCCATCAGAAGGGTAAGGAATCTGATAAGTGGGCCTTATATTTTTGCCTTTAAATACTCCTTAAAATAAATGTTATACTGATGTTGGCCAAGAATGTTTGTGTCTAATCTGCTTGCAATGTTTATGTGCAAAATGACTAAATTTTTGTTCTTGTTGACGCCACAGTTTCCTTCAATGCCACAGGAATGGCAGACTGTGGCATCCCACTTTGCCCAGCGGTGGGACTTTCCTAACTGCGGAGGGGCAATCGATGGGAAGCTCGTCCCACCACCCCATTTGGGGTCATACTATTATAATAACAAGGGGTTTAATAGTATTGTGTTGATGGCAGTGGTGTCGGCGACATATGATTTTTTATATGTGGACGTGGGGAGGAATGGCCGGATGTCGGATGGTGGAGTATTTGCCTGGACTGAGTTCTACCAATGTCTCGAGAGTTGTGGCTTGGGATTGCCACCTTCGGAGGAGAACGTGGAAGGACTACCATTTGTCTTTGTCGCAGATGAGGCATTCGGTCTGGGTGACAACGTGATGAGGCCATTCCCCCAGAGGACCCTCACTCCGGAGAAGAGGGTTTTAAATTACCGGCTGGCCAGAACCAGAAGAGTCATGGAGAATGCCTTTGGGATCCTGGCCAGCCGGTTCCTCCTATTTCAAACAGCCATAAATATGGAGGAATAAAGCTAAACCATATAATTTTATGCTACTGCATTCTGCACAATTTTTTAAAAAGACATAATGCAAGTTATGTTGCCTCCGTTGGGCCTGAGGCCGGACTTTCAGAAACTCCAATGACAGCCCTGGAAGCTGGCCGTCCTGGCTTGCCCCCCCAAAGTGCCTGTGAAGTGCGGGAAAAATATGTTGATTATTTTTTTTTTTTTCCAAATAAAGATTAAGTTAAATTCATACAGAAAAGTAGTACACAAAAGCAAGGTTTGAGATAAAATTATAACAGTGTTATACAGAGGGAACAGTCCAGAGAGTACAACGTTGTATTTTAACAAGTATTCAAATCTACGACTGTGGAGTTGTTGAAAAACACATTACATCTGGGGTGTGGATATATGGGATTACAGAGTAGTGTGGGCAGAAAATATAAAGAACATATATTAAATCAGGTAAAACATTTTTTAAATATGTTGATTTTTGAGGGCGAAAAAGATTAAAAAGGGAGAGAGGAGTAAAAACCGTATTATAATAGATTGCCTATGATAGCCTTAGTATATGAGTCTGAGATTTTTGTTGGATTTTGTTTGGAATAATCGTTAATTACTATGTCTGTGTGAGAGTGTGAAATTGATCCTGGTGCATGGTGTCCAGAAGTCAGGTAATGTCTGTAGATAGAGATATAATCATAGCATACAACAATAGATACCTAACATAGCAAAGTTTCGATTAAATGGTGGTCAAAATATAGTGAGAAGTACAAAAGGAAGGTAGGGGAAAGTTATTTCCCGTCCCTGGCTCAGCCATGGGTCTAACGGGAAATATCTTTACAGAAGGACCAAGTCCCAGGAAGAAAAGCATAATAGAGCTTTTGAAGTGAATTCTGTATGCGTAATGATATAGTTGCCTCCTGAATTTTGTTTCATGCACGGCTATAGGGAGGACTATAGACAGTTGGGATGTATGATGTGTCTTATGGTGTGCTGGAGGAGGATTCCTGACTGATTAATTGGGTATATTCAGATGTTGTGCGTAAATGTAGCCAACAGGCCCAAGTGTTCCTGTATTTAGTATAGGAATCCTGTGCTTGATGTACAAGTTCCTCCATTTCAGCTATTTTGTTTACTCTTTTGAACCAGTCTGCGATTGTGGGTGAGTTGGGAGATCTCCAGAGAACTGGGATACAGAGTTTAGCAGCATTGATTAGATGTAGTGCTAGGGATTTGTGATAAGATTTCATCGGTAGGGAGGAGTGGTGTAGGAGGGCTTGTGCTGGAGAGAAATCTAGCTGAAGTGCAGTGATTTGGGAGGAGAGGTGAAATACTTTAGTCCAGAAGGCAGAAATCGCAGGGCAGTCCCACCATATGTGAAGGAGTGATCCGTTTTTGTCATTACATCTCCAACAATTAGATGGGATCTCTGGATTAATGGTGTGTAACTTGAGAGGCGTTTTGTACCATCTGGAGAAAAGCTTGTATCCGTTTTCTTGAGTTGTTACTTTAATGGAGCCTTTGTGTATGTTAGAGTATATCTTTTCCCATTCCTTATCAGAGAGGTGGATGGAAAGATCTTTTTCCCATTTTGCACTAGCTATATTTGTTTTAGGAGTATGCTCGAGAAAGAGGTTCAAGTATATGGTGGATATCAGGTGTCTTTGTGGTTCAGTGGCAGAGCAAAGGGATTCAAAGTGTGATTGGTTTCTTGAGTATGCAGCCCTAGTTTGGGGATCAAGAAGAAAATGTCTGAGTTGCATATAAGACCAGAAAGGGATCTGGTGATTCGTTTCTTGGGAGTTCAATGAGGACAGCGGTTTAATATTCCCCTTAGCGAAGAAATCTCCCGCTGTCATCCTTGTCTGGGATCCTATTTGATGAAGGAAAGAATCATCAATGCCTGGTGGAAAGTCAGGGTTATGTTTGATTGGCGTGAGAGGGCCTGGAGAGGAGGAAATGTGCAAATGTTTACATGTCTTTTTAAAGGAATTCAGTGTTGTACCGATAAGGGGATGTTGTTTGCAATGTGGAGAGATGTGGCGAGGGTGAATCCAGGGTAGCTTATGGAGCGGGATTTGTGAGAAGGCTTGTTCAATTGCGATCCACGCTTTAGTTTTAGGATGAACATTCCAGTCCACTATTCAAGAGAGTTGACAGGCCCAATAGTATTTTCGAAGATGCGGTAGGCCTAACCCACCTTTCATTTTGGGTATGGTCATTCTGTTGAAACTCATTCTAGGTCGCTTATCGTTCCAGATGAATTTCATACAGGATATGCATTGAAAAAAGTTTGTGGTAGTGACACTGGGATTGTTTGGAGCAGGTATAGAAATTTTGGCATTATAGTCATTTTTATAATGGAAACTCTGCCAAACCATGAGAACAAACCCGTTGACCAAGTGTTGAGGTCTTTTTGAATATTTTGGATAATGGGAGTATAGTTTTTGCTGTATAAGTCCGATAGCGAGTTTGGAATGTAGACCCCAAGGTATTTAATGGCGCTCGGTTTCCATTTGAAAGGGAAATTAGTTTGACATTGTTTCACTATATCTGGTGGTAGAGTGATATTTAAGGCCTCTGATTTAGCGAAGTTAATTTTAGGATATGTGAGATTTTCAAAGAGAGTAAGATCTTTGAGGAGATTGGGTAGCGTAATGTGTGGCTCTGTCAGGAATAGTAGGATGTCATCCGCAAATGCCGCTAATTTATAGGTAGATTTTGCGATGGTTATTCCTTTAACGTTTGGATTGTTTTTTAGATGCGTTAGACATGGTTCCAGTGCCAAGACAAAAATAAGCGGAGAGAGTGGGCATCCCTGTCTTGTACCGTTAGATATGGAGAAGGCACTCGACAGGTGTCCATTTATCCGGACTTTGGCAGTTGGGGTGGAGTATAGAGCAAGAATAAATTGTAGCATGCGATCTCGTATGCCAATGTGTGTTAGGACCTCTTTTAGGTAGTCCCAGGCTACCCTGTCGAATGCCTTCTCCGCATCAAGGGAAAGAAGGAATCCCGGTTGTTTCTTTGAAGTCAGCCAATTGTGAATACTGATTGCCTTTAGGGTGTTGTCCCTTGCCTCTCTACCTGGGACAAAACCAACTTGGTCCAAGGAGATGAGGCCAGGGAGAAGGGGTAAAAGTCTATTAGCCAAAAATTTTGCATATATTTTCAGGTCAACATTTAGTAGAGATATTGGTCTGTAGTTGTGAACTAAATTTGGATCTTTATCAGGTTTTGGAATAACCACTATGTGGGCTGTGAGAAGATCTCTGGGAGGGGGGTTCTCGGATTAAAGGGAGTTGAAAGCATTTAAGAAGTGAGGATAAAGCGTAGCAATGAATTCCTTATAGTATCCTGCTGTTAGGCCATCTGGACCTGGACTTTTGCCTGTTTTGAGTTGTTTGAGCACAGTCTCTAGTTCATCCTTAGAGATGGGACGTTCTAGATGCGATGCTTCTGCATCAGAAATGGGTTTGGGACCATGTTGGGCTGGGAAATCTTTAATCAAGTGTGTTCTATGATCATTGTTTATCTTGGGTTTATGTGGATTGATATTATAGAGCTGCGAGAAATAATTCACAAATTGGTCTGCTATCAGTGTATTAGACGTTACTTTAGAACCCGAAGGGTCATTAATGGAATGAAGTGTTGTAGATGATCTTTTTGCACGGAGGGCTCTGGCTAGAATTTTACCGGATTTGTTGCCATGTTCGTAGAATATTTTTTGTGATAATATGTATTTGCGTTTTATTTGTTTATGTAACACTTCTTTCAACTCTGTCCTCACCTGAGTAAGTTCCTCAAGTGTGGAGAGAGCTCGAGTTTTCTTATGTATTTTTTCTAAATCCTGTATGCGTTTGGAAAGGATAGAAATATGCGCTTGTCTTTCTCGTCTTCTCTTGGAAGCGATAGCTATTAGTTTTCCCCGTATGGTGCATTTGTGGGCTTCCCATTTTATCATTGGGGATATTTCAAAGGAGTCGTTATCCTGGAAATAAAGTTTTTGATTGTCGTGTATAGTAGACACTATTGAAATGTCTGTCAGCAGTGAGGGATCAAGACGCCATATTTGTGAGCGAGTATGTTTGGATGGAAATTCCAAGGACATGGTTATCGGGTGGTGATCTGATATGTACATTGGTTCGATGGAGGTGTGCTTGAGCATGGTGAGATCGCTTTGTGAAATAAAGAAATAGTCAAGTCTGGAGTAACTGCCATGTGGGTTGGAGAAAAAAGTGTAATCTTTAGTTGAGGGGTTTAAAGTACGCCATGCGTCATGTAATGTCAATTCTTGAAAATATTGTTTAATTGCTCGTAACGCGGAGAAGGGTAATTTGGATGCACCCGAGGATGTATCTTGTATTGGGTTTAAGGGAACATTAAAATCTCCTCCAGTTAATAGTATACCCTCTTGAAACGATGCGAGCAATTGCAGTGTGTGTCGGAAGAACGGGACTTGTTTAATGTTGGGGGCGTATATGTTTGCTAAGGTTAAACCAGAAAAGTAAACCTTTGGTTAAAGGTTTACCGAAAAGTGAACCTTTGACAAATAGAAATCTTCCATCTTCATCCGCTAGAGTGTCTTTGATTATGAGTGGACACTGTTTTGATATAAGGATAGAGACTCCTTTTGTTTTTGATTGTTTGTTGGTAGCATGAAAAGCTGTTGGATAACGTAAGTTGGAGAATTTGGGGATAGAGTCCGTTTTGAAATGCGTTTCTTGGATGTATATAATGTCTGCCTTGAGTTTATGCATATAAAGGAGAACTTGTGTACGTTTCTCAGGGACATTTAGTCCCCGTGCGTTGAGTGAGACTAGTTTAGTAGTGGCGTTGTGGTGAGATATTGATGTAGAATTGTGTGAGACCATTGTCATTCTGTAATTTGGGAGGTGTTGTGAGTTAGACTGGAGTGGTGTTTACTGAATATAGTCCGCGTTGCAGGTGTATGTGTGGCAGAAAAAGAACAGTAGTTGGACTTGTGCCTTATGCTCTTATGTGTGGAATGGTATGTATGCGGGGGAGAGGAAACTGTGAAGACCACTGTGTAGTGTTGTTAGGGGTTATAGGTAGTGGAAAGTAATCCGGGGACTAGCGATGCCTGCTCGCTAGGCTATGTACGAGTATACACTCGTGATATATGGTACCGGAATGGGTCAGTGGTGGTTTAAAGGAGGGTTGAGTGAAGAAATCAGGTAATCAATTGAAACCACTGTTTGGGAAGGTGACCAAACGGTAACGTAGAGAAAAGTAAAACCTGTCAGTAAGGGACAAGAGCCGCTGACATATGGGACAGATGTAGGAAGAAGACATGGACTGAAGACGGTCCATGTGTGAAATGGTTGCATTGATATTGCTGTGAATGCCGCCTATTAACTTTCTCAGTGGATTTGGAGAAACAGCATGGGTCAGATTTGCGAAAAGCAGATAAAAAAATTAGGTGTATGGTCAGATGAAAGATTAAGTTAATGACATATTTTGTGAGATCGTTCCCCTGGTGATCGTTAAGTGAGAGGAAAGAATGAAAAAAAAAAGACAGAAAAATAAAAGAAATAAAAGAAATAAACATCCCCATGAGTAGCACATAAAATAAACATCTGGTGAGGCGCAGATATTCATAGCGCAAAAGTCTATGTAATAATTCCGTTAAACAGTCAGCCAGAAAACTTGAACAGTTTGCAGATCAGAGTATTCAACATAGGTAGAAAGTATTATCTCTTAAGATAGATAAACCGTGCCTGAACTAATTAATAATGAACTACCCCTGAAGGCTATGAAGAAGCTTGTCAAAATAATTAATAAAACGAAGTATCCATGTAGATCGTTATGCTAATTAGGAGCATATCTCATTGGATAGGAGGGGATGATTATATGAGAAAGATCAGTGTCTGTGAAACTCCCTTAGAGTGCCTTTGTCTGAGAAGCCTTTCAGTTCCGTTTTGGCATGTAGACAGCTTTCTAGTCAGGGAAAGGCAATCATAAGGATAAGTTCTATATAATCATACAGGGTAGTGAGTGCCCTAATCTTTGCGTAATTCATGACAGATAAGGTGATGTTAGGACTACTAAGGAGATGAATCATGTGTCACAACCATCTCGGGCTGGGATGATACAGGCATCCTCCTATGGGAGGTGCGTGTGTGGAGGCAGGGGAGAGAGGTCTGCAGTGTGTCACCATGGTAACAAGTCAGGTCTCTAACCTTGTGAGAGCCAATGAGCGACTGCATGAGTCATGTTGGGGGAGAACTTTTTACCTCAGACCTTGGCTCCTCTCATGAATTCGCGCCAAAAGACAGCAACCAATAGAGCGATGAACAGCTGGTTGTCATGGCAATAAGATTGAGTGGTAGTTCTAGTAGTCACCTAATAATGTAGTTGCTATCTAAGGGGAACAGAGAGTTAATACAGGATTGAAATAGGGGTGTCAATGAATATTACTAGCAGCCTGTTGTGTGAAAGAGAAGGGCATATTTGCAGTTATAATTATCAATCCGTGTAATCGGAGCGGGATGAAACCCTGTTAAACTGTCAGTGTACCGATCAGCTAGAGGAGGGAGAGATAAAGTAGATTGGAGATCTCTGATGACCCTATACCTCATTAGATTGGAAAATACAGTCACATAAGAATTTAATTATAATAGAGCTCTAATGAAGGGTGGAACTGCTAGTGTGGGGCTGTATTGGAGAGTAAGGTGTGACAGAACAAACCATGCAGACACAGCGCTGCTTTGGTAGTCAGCGTTAAGGGGAATAAAGCTATGCCTGTGTGTAAGAACTATGATCTACCTAAACTAAACTTAACATATTGAAATACTTTAGGAACATATTACCAGCCGGGGTATGAACTTTCAATACTCTAAAAATGGCACATGAACAGTCAGAGGAAATCTTTCAGCCTATGTTGCAGATGCCATCTGTGTTCACCGATCTCTTCTAGCTCTTCTGGAGCGTGGAGGTTTTGTCGGGCTGTAGATGGAAGGAGACTGCGGGTCGGGTTGAAGAATTCTTGGTTCCGATGGCGAACGGTGTCTTCGGTAGCTTGTGTGTTGGGTCTCCATTGCTTCACTCCTGGAAGGTGCTTTAGATGCTGTAGGGGTACGAAATTCCGCATACCAATCTGGGACCTCCATGAGAGGGATTCCGAGCGTGTCACAGAAGGAATGTAGATCCTCAGGGACTCTGAGGAGAGCTGAGCGTCCTTGTACTGTTGCCGCCAAACCAAAAGGGAACTTCCAGCGGTAAATTATACCCTTGGCCCGGAGTACTGTCAGAAGGGGTTGCAGTTCCCTTCTGCGCTGCAAGGTTATATTTGATAAATCCTGGAATAGACGAAGTTCTGTGCCGTTATGTAGTAAAGGGGTCAGGGAACGTGCAGCCCTCAGGATGTCTTCCTTCAAACGGTAGTCAATAATGCAGCATACCACATCCCTAGGCGGGTCAGAGTCCTTTCCCTTCGGTCTCAGGGCACGGTGGATTCTTTCCATCGCAATAGGAACCTCTCTGGGTCTGCCGAGTATGTTATTAAAGATATGAATAACTTCACTTTGAAGGTGATCCCCATCCACGGTTTCAGGCAAACCTCTCAGCCTGAGGTTATGGCGTCTGCCGCGATTGTCTAAATCTTCCAAGTGGCGATTGACATCTCTTAATTGCCGTGTATGTGTGTCAATCGCCAGATTCTGGTGACGGATCTTGGATGAATGGAGGGCAGTCGTTTGTTCCACCGCCTGAATTCTGCCTGTAATAGCTTGGATTTCAATTTTTAAATCTGAGATTGCTGCTGTCAGGGTGTCCTTAATGTTCTCAGCCACGGATCTGAGATCGCTCAGGCTCGGATGCTGATGAGGAGTGAGGAGAATTCCCCCGTCACTGAGTTCAGTGTGAGATGGAGAGGCAGCAGCATTAGAGTGAGGAGGATGCTGATGCTGGCTCCGTGAGGTGGGAGCCGGCGCCGAAGTTCCCATCTGTGCCCGGAACATCTCCGGGATGTTCTGACTGGATCTTGCCTGTATTTCATGGGGAGAACGGGACCGGGAGGTCGACGAAGTTCTGGAGGATGTACCCATCGCTTTTCGGGTGTTTGGGAGGCCGTTGACCGTCCTTGGAATTCAGATTTCTATCCCTGTCAGCGGAGCTCTGAAGTTAAGCAGCCATTCTCTACGAGGTCAAGCCACGCCCCCCATGTTGATTATTTTACGGGTAGGGGGGCCATTGCTATGCCAGCACATTTTGAATAAATTTTGTCTTTTATCAGATCAAATCTTGATTTTCATTTACTGCTTGGGTTTATTTTTGCTGTCTCCTAGGTTCTCCTAGTGCACTTGTAGTGCCAAGTGGTTTTTCTGTTATTAAATAACACCCATTGTCACTGTAAACACCAACTTAACACAAAAAATGGTATTGATCATTGAAAGAAGAAGCCACACATTGTTGAGTATAAAACCTTTTACTCCGTGCACATTCACATGTGCGTTTTATAAAACATTTGGTGGTAAAAAACTTTTTCAAAGATTTACCTTGAAATTTCTGAAAATATACAGAAACATGCATGTTTACAAACATAACATACACAACTCTGGAACTTACAAAGTTCAACATTGCAAAAAAATAAGGCAATATCAGACATTTTATAGTGTGAAAAAGGTCTTGATCTTGCTTTCATCAGATGGGGTGAAGTCACCCCTGTATTAGCCAAATTTAGAAGATGCACACAAATTGTGAGTCAAAATGGGGATTTCCTTTCTGATCCCATACCTAATGTCAACATGTGCTATCTCTCAACTTGGGGGATCAATAGATGTGTTTTGGGGGTGCAACCACTTCCTCTCACCTACTAGAGTTGTGAGGAAGGGGTTTCATCCACAAAACGCAAATCATTGAAATCCCCTGATGGCAGATAGCACATGTTGACACACGGTATGCATCTTCCAAATTTGGCTTTTAAATTGTATTAAAACTTTAGATAAAATTATTTAAAAAAAAAAAAAAAAAATTCCAGGAATCTTTTTAGGATTTAAATTCTCCCTAGTATATCAATCATGTTCTTCAGTCTTTGTTCAATCTTCTTGGTTTTTTTCTTTGATAATGTCCATATCATGACTATAAACATGATTTCTACTGGTGAAATGACTCGATTTTGTTACCACAACCTGAACATTACCTAAAATAAAAATACACACCATGTATTATAAATATGCAGGCATATTGTACATATATTACCTGAATCTGTGGTGTTCGACACTGACCTGCTGTGGTGACAATCTCCACCACCTCTCCTTCCTCCACATCCTCAGGTTGTGACCTTTGTTCCCCTTCTTCAAGAGGTGGGGGGGGGGTCCCTGGTGTCCTCATATTTTCCGAGTCTTTGCTCCCCTATGAGAATGAAACAAAAGGTATACTTAGCACACAGATATTTGAGTCCAGAAATAGGAATATGAAACGTTGCTTGGAAGTGGGGTACAATTGTCTGCTTTGGCAGAGTTCAAAGCTGAAGACATGTTTTTTTCCCTTACCAAAGCTGGAATACTTACCTTTTTTGGACAAGTTTCACACATGTAGACACCCCAAGAATCCACTGGAGTACTTGTGTGGGACACCCCAAATAGATTGTTCTTGTGTCCCACACTAGTGCTCCAGAGTCCAGATGTGTAAACAGCTGCAGAGTCCAGATGTGTAAACATTACACTGAATCAAGTTTGCAATTCATTCTAGTTTGAAACACATCTAGACAACAATGTCCCAAACTTCTTTTAATAAAAATTATCATGACCAAATGTAGTTAACCCTGGATCTGGCAAAACATCGTATTTATTTGCAAACGAACGATGTTTACTACGACTGATTACTGTGCCCACGAACATGAAAGTAGTAATTTTAAACTGTCCAACAGTAAAGAAAAGCACATAGCGCAGCATGCAAGTAATAATAAGAATAGGAACACACGACAACTACTTACTTTTTAGAAGCACTTTATTGATTCTTCTATACTGATCCTGCTCCCTCAGTTTCAGGTCTGACCAGCATTTCCTCAGTTGCTCCTTGGATCGTCGTACCCCAAAATTCCAGCGTAGACTCTTCACAACTTTAGTCATGATCTTGGCCTTTCATTCATTAGGGTTGGTGTACGGTCCATACTTCCCATCATAGTCGGCCCTCTTCAATATGTCCACCATCTCACCAAAGGCCATATTCGAGGCTTTAAATCTCCTCCTCCTGGATCGGGACGTTTCTGGCTCCAGGCTGTGTCTCCGCCATGTTCCTCTCCCCCACTGCGACGAAAGAGATGGGGTGGGGAATATTCTAGAAAGAACGTCAGGGGCGGGCAACGCGGGCGGAGTTTCACGCATGCTCAGTGTCTATAAAGCTAACACGCGTGTGTCATACCTACTTTCTGTGTGCAGAGGAAGGAGGATAGGAAGCGACGAACGTAATAAGGAAGGTAACATTTTAACTTGGGACATGAGTGGCCTATACTGATTCTAGATTGAGGCCTATATTGGGATAAGATTAGGAGAGTTTAGCCTGATATTGGTGTTTTTGTCTTTTGTTTGGTCTTGCAGCAAAAATGAAACAATTTAAAGACCCAGACTTCCTTAGCGAATTCATAGACAGATACAGGGATATGCGCAATTTGTGGGCTGTGAAAAACCCCTTATATCACAACAAACCAGCAAGGAAGGCATCGATGGAGAAACTGCTGGAATTTGTGAAGACTCGGGTCCCCGACGCAGACCTCGAGTTTGTGGATAAAAAAATTGGTAGCTTGAGAAGCACACATAGGAAGGAGCTTCAGAAGGTCCAAAAGTCCCTGGGCTCAGGAGCAGCAGCAGAAGATGTGTATGTACCCAGTCTGTGGTACTTCAACAAGATGCAGTTTCTAGAAGACCAGATTGAAGCCAGGGAATCACTTTCGACACTTCCGGCCCCCCTTCCGTCCAGCCTTCCAATCACCCTTCCCTCAACCCCAGCTGAGGCTTCTGAGGACCAACCTGGGCCTTCCATCCTGGAAGAAATTGAGGAGCCCAGATGGAGCCCAGTATAGTATTTTTAAACATATTTTTTGTGGGAAAATGATTACTGTTAACTAGATGTTATTATTGATAACAAATGAATGATTTAAGAAAAAGTGTTTTACATATCAATAGACAGTAGGGGCCAAAAATGATTGGGACAAGAATGAAAAATGCTGGGCTCAGAATGATAGTCTTTTCTATTTATTAACATTCAATTTCCAACAGTCATGAGCTGAAAATTGTGTGAGATTGATGAACCAAAAACTAAAACTATGTCCCTTTTTTATACACAGGAAGACCTCAGCAGGATGAGGCTCTGGAATGTGGCACACAGGAGGAGGCAGGGGGAACTGGCATCCAGGAGGTGGGGGTTAGTGTCAGCCAGGAGGGGGCCAGGCCCAGTCTCACCCAATCCCAGGTCCCCCCCCCCGCCTTCCAACCAAAAGGCCCAGGAAGGGGAGAAATGTGGAGGAGGCAGCACTGGGTCTCATTAAGGAGACTAATGACGCCCTGAAAGCCCCCCTCGACACTGTAGAGGCCTATGACATCTATATAGCCTCAAATTTGCAGCAAATGGAGGAGGGCCCACGCCGCAAATGCGAGAAAATAATTTTTGAGGCCATCCATAAGGGGTTGTGTGGCCAAATGACGGATGACGTCCACTTAAGCACGCTTGCCCATCCTCCTCCTCCTGCCACAAGTCCACCTCTAGAGCCACAGCCTGCAGGAAAGGCTGCAAGGAAGGCTGCAGGAAAGGCTGCAGGGCAGCGTGGAGGGAAGGTTGCACGGAAGACAAGAAAGTGATTGCCTGGGTTCAGTCTGGTCTGACAGAAGACGCAGCCTGTTGTAGTACCACAGCCTGGGGACATACATGTCATCTGCTGCTGTTCGTGATCTCTGGGAGTCCTGGACCAGATTGTGCTCCCTTCTATATGGACTTATCAAGCTACCAATTTTTTTATCCACAGAGTTGATGTCTGCCCAGGGGGCCAAAGGCTTTGCAAATTCCAGTTGTTTCTCCAGGGTTGCCTTCCCTCTTTATTTTGTTATTATGAGCCAGAATAAATGGAGATTTTTTTATATGAAAATACTTGCCGTGTTTTTCTTCAAATAGGACAGTTTTTTGTGAGTAGGCAGGTATATTTTAAAAATACAATGTCAAATTAACAAGGGACACCAACACCAAGCAACCTCCTTGAGGTTTACAAATACAAGATAATAATGGTGCTGTGGAAACGTGACATACAAAAAAATAATATATATATATATATATATATATATATATATATATATATATATATATATATATATATATATATATATATATATATATATATGGAGATCACTATAAAACAATAAAAATTAAAAAAATACAACAGGAGATTTTGATTAAAAAAAAAAAATTACTCCGTAAAAAAAAAAAAAAAAAAATTATTATGGAGATCTGGCTTTAAAAACAAAAAAGATTAGTCATGAGATCACGAGAAATAATAAAGAAATCAGTTTGTGAGAACTCTGTGTGAATATGAGCAGCAAAACAACTTCATTCTTCTTCTTTTGCTGGCCGAATTTTTGATCGTGTGTACGCGGCATAAGGGTGTCCTGGCCCTAACCCTCTCTCCCCCATTTCTGTTTAAGAGACAATAAATCTCTTTCCTTGCATTCTAAAAAGTGACTAGCGCCAATGTTTCCAACTTGCAATACACCCACTATGCCTAATAACCCACACTACAAGGAAGGATGTCAGCTCTCCCTGACTCTGGAGGTCACCATTAGGCCTTTGTAGGTCGGGGATGCTGCTACATTTACATTTTACCAAAATTGGGTGTTATATTGTGTTTGCACTAAAATGTATTGTGTTTGATAAAGAGTTTAACATGTGTGCAAAAATAACTATAGGTAAGTAACAGAAGATAATGCCTCCCCAATCACACCCTCACGTTACCGCCATATGCAAACAAACAGAATAGAAGCTCACAGGGAGTTTGGGCAAACTCTGTCCCCATACCGTATATCTTGAGGTGTCTGCTGACTGCTTGGTTCCATTGCATCTCCCTCCCCAATATGCCCAATCTTCCATCCCTCTCTGCCTCCTCACTCTCCTCATAGTGTTTAACTCATGCACCTACTCCCCATAAACTCCCACACCATTCTACATGTCTTTTATCCATTTATTCATTTTTCCACTCCAACATCCAATCCCATTATAAACAGACAATCATACTAATTTTATTTCATTCAATTTTAATCCAATTCTTTTGCACCGAGCATTTTGATTTTCTCTCTGACGCCTCCCTCTCTCCCATGCTGCCTCTCGCTCTGTGTGCGGAGGAGGTTGCAGAGACGCGCGCCCACTGTTTGGGCTATGTCAGCTCCTCCTACGCTATCTCCCTCCCCGCCCCCGGACCGCGTTGCAGCATGGGAATTGTAGTGTTTTTTCTTGATTTTAGATTTTTGTTTCATCTGTGCGACGTTCCGCGCATGAGCCGTGCGATGTCTCTGCCGGCGGCTCTTGCGTGACGTTAGATGCCAATTATACGGGACCTGTCTGTCCCCATTTATATAGTGCTTCCACACCACACTACACTGCCAGACACTCTAAAGGCTAACCATGCTGGAAACTTGCTACGTAGTAGGTACAACTCTATACTAAACCTCTCCCTCTATTTCCTATCCTTTGGTGTATTATTTTAGTTCCTACTTTTTTACAGAATCAAGTTTTCTTACTCAATTATTTACATATTTCTTTACCTGCTGCCGCCTGTGTTGGTTACTTTACCCCCCCCATATTTGAGGGGGGCAGATGATCTGCAGCAAGTTTTGGTCACCTTCATATATAAGATGACCCATTTATCCTTTTACTAGTCTACAATATGAACTATGCTCTTTTTTCTTTCTATCTTGTCTTTTTTCTTTTTTTATTATACAGTCTTGTCTTCCTCTAACAAATTCTTCTTAAACTTCATTTATTTTACTTCATCAATATTTTCTATACATCTCCCCAATAGATATTGGTCCCCAAATTCTGGCATCTTTTGGCCTTTCCATATTTATTGCCATTATGAGTGTAAGTAAACGTTTTTTCCTTCGGACATGTATTAACTATCCCACACTACCCCGTGCACAGTTATATCACCCTTTACTTCGGACCTTCATCCGTCTCTTAGGTCTTCATTATTCATTTTTTATTCACTTTTTCCTCACACCCTCCCTGCCCATTCCTCCACATCCCCACCCACTCCCCTTTTCCCCTTTCCAAACCCCCCCTTTTTTCCCCCCACCTCCCACTCACCTTTCCTCTCCCTCCCCCTTCCCCTTCCTTCCCTTTTCCCTCTTTTTCTCCACCTTTTCTCCCCCCCCCTCTTTCCTCCCCCTCTCTCCCTTCCCTTTAATTTCTACACACTAATTGTCGAGCATTGTCGAGCATTGTATCCCTTTCTTTCATAGGCACCGTTAAAGTCCCGCCAGATAATTTCCCTGATTCCTGACATATATATATATATATATATATAAATATATATATGTATGTATTTATGGTTGGAGCCCTATGTCCGATATGGACATGGATAACATTTATAGTTAACATAAGACTTTCCATCGGAAATAGACCTGGAAGTGTGAACTTACCATATGAAATGGACCTCAAAGTGTGCCTTGGTCTGATGGACGGTATGCCAAAATAAGGGGGCATACCCTTAGTTTAAGAAATGATTATTCTGTGAAGAGAAATGAATAGTTGGGAAATGCCCTGAAATGGGGATGGGAGGGTGGGTATCGCGCACAGGAAACCGACAAGCACCACAGGTGAGCGGGCTGCTTAAATACCCCCCAGGCTCCTCCCATAAATTCAGGCCACTATACTGGCCTTCCTACTTATGGTTGGAGCCCTATGTCCGATATGGACATGGATAACACTTAAGTTAACATAAGACTTACCATCGGAAATAGACCTGGAAGTGTGGACTTACCATATGAAATGGACCTGAAAGTGTGCCTTGGTCTAATGGACGGTATGCCAAAATAAGGGGGCAAAAACATTCAGGTAGGGGTATAATATTTTATTGGTTTTCAGTTATTCATTGAGCCAATTTTGAAAATGCCTGTGCCATCTCCACTTGAGGATTAGGGATGTACCGGCGAAGCAAGCTGACTTCCACCTGCCTAGTCTTTTAATGACGTGGTCTGGGACCCCGTGGCTGGATGCTGCGGAGGCTGCTCCAATACGAAAGGAGTGTCTGAAGTACTGACTAGGGTTAAGGTGAAGGTTGCTGAGAAGTATCCTTATGTGTTTCACAAACTGACAGGCACTTAGGGTTTAATTGGGAATGGTAGAAGAGGACTGGAGTCCGGCTGTTCAGGCAAGAGGGACAAAAGATGGTTGATTACGGTGACTGGACACCAGCTATTATTGGTTTTGTAAAGGTGAATGTCCAATCCAGAGCCTGTTTGCTGGGTTTTAGAAACCTCGAGGTGAAGGACGAAGTGGTCTTGGTAGCGAACCAAGTGCCGTCTGCATAGTACTTGGCCTGCGGGGTTGTTACAGGTGAACTTGCCAGGTCGCAAGAACCCATAGTAGGCCAAATATATGGCTGTTTGTAGGACCGTACTGGGGAGAAGACCAAATGGAGCAGTAGTCAGGATGGTCAACATATCCCTGAAGATGGGCCCCGTAATGGGTAAACGTTTGGTGCTGATCACTGATTGGTGTTTCTGAATGCCACATAGGATGGCTCGGATAGTGTGGGACGAGAACAGTGAAGACTTTGCGGGTCTTGAAGAGTCAAGAAATGTTGTATGCCGTATGCCGGCTAGGTATAACCGAATGGTATTATAAGATAAGGCTAGCTGAGTGTGGCAATATGAAATGAAGGCCAGTACTTGCTTGACATCTGTTGTTCCTTTGCAGCAGGGTGCCAGGAATTTATTGAACTCCTTCCAAGCTGTCTGGTAGGCTTTGAGTGTGTTATGGGACAGTGAGTGGTTGATGAGCTGGGTTGCTCCTTGTAAATGTTCTACTAGTCCAGGGTCAGCTGTGACCAAACAGGGATATGGGCCGACACTGGATCGGCTCCAGGAACCTGTTTGAAAAAGGAGGTGTAATTAAAACGTGACAGTGCGTCAGCAGCTAGATTGTATTTACCTGGAATAAATGAACAGTGGATGTTAAACTGATGTTGTAAAGACAGTTGTACCAATCTGCGCAGGAAGGACATGACTGATAGGGACTTGGACCTGCCTTTGTTGACAATGTCTGTCGTGGCCTGATTGTCGGTGGTGAAGACCACGGTTTGCCTTGTTCAATGATGACCCCAGAGCTGTGCGGCTTCAACTATGGGATAGAGCTTGAAGAGGGAGGATGTTCGGGTAAAGCCGGGTATCAACAGTATCTGTTGAGGCCAGGGTCCTGAAAACCATTGGTGGCCAAAAATTGCAGCGAAGCCTGTAGAAGCTGCAGCGTCTGTCACCACCTGGGGTGAAAGGGCTGAAACCATGGGTAAAAATAAGGATATGCCATTCCAGGCGGACAGGAATTCCTCCCACATAGATAGGTCTGCTATTGCTGTGGAATCTAGATTTAGGATCTGATCGGGGTCTTGTGTTTCTGACAGAAATCTCAGCAGACGTGACACGAAGGTGCGGCCTTGTGGAATAATTCGCATGGGGAAATTAAGCATTCCCAGGAGAGATTGCAACTGCTTTTTGGTACACCCCCTGGTGTGGGTGAATTTATGAAGGACCACCCTAATACGGGTTAGTTTGTCGAGGGGGAGACTGGCCTGCATTTTGCAGGTGTCTAAATTGACCCCGAGAAAGGTGATGTTGTGTGCTGGGCCGTCGACTTTGTGCTCAGCGATGGGAACATTGAGATTTCCGAATACAACTCTGAGTTTGTCGAGGTCTCCTGGGGGCCTGCTGGGTGGTTCTATTAGTAAGAAGTCGTCCAGGTAGTGGATGATTTCTTGGCACTGAGCTTTGTGCAAGAGTATCCAAGCGAGGGACTGAGCGAATGTGTCGAAGAGCCAAGGGCTACTCTTGGAACCGAATGTCAGTTTTGTGGCAAAATAGTATGCCTCCTTCCACTTGATGCCATGCCAGCACCAAAGGGATGGGTGGATAGGCAGGAGCTTGAAGGCATCCGAGATATCGGCTTTGGAGAGCCAGGCGCCTGTACCTGCTTTGATGATTACTTGGATTGCCATGTTCACGGAGGAATATTTTAGGGAGAATTCTTCGGAGGGGATCAGGGAATTGAGACTGGGAATGTGGGAAGAATGAGGCGCAGACAGGTCGTACACCAAACGTAGTTTATTTGAGAACTTGCCCTTGACAAGCCCAATAGGGCTGACTCTCCAAGTACTGAAAGGGGGCTGAGTAAAGGGGCCTATAACGAACTCTCTGTCTACTTCTGTCTGTAAGAGCTGATCTATGGCCTGTTCGTCAGTGGCCGCTGAACGAAGATTCCTACATTCGTAGGTACTGTGGGGTAGTGAAATGAGGCCGGTGTGAAACCATACTGTGAATCCCTGGATAAGGTAGGTGGCCAGGGAGGGGGTGGGGTGTGAGGTGAGGTAGAGTCCTAGCCACAAGACGTTGATCCGGCTTAGTCATGCCCTCTTCTGTTGTTTGACTTCGCACAAGTTTCTTGGATGCGCTCTTTGGCATAAGGTGCAGATGTGGAGTAGGCGGCACTGACTGAAGTTGCAGGACTCATAGTTGTAATTGTTGCAGATGGCTGCCCCTCCCACGGTTCGGACTGGGCATCCAAATTTGTCCACCTGAGGCGTTTGTACAGGGGCCGACTGACCCTGAAGTGCACTGGAGGTAGAGGGAAATTCAAAGGGATGTCTGATTGTCACATTGGCGCACCAGGTGGCAGTGTTAGTTTGGGACTGGTAAATCGCACACAGGGGTGAGCGTAAGCCTGCAAAATGGCAACAGAACAGCTCTGTGTCCATGAGACACATGAAACAACTTGTTGTCGTTTGAAACTGTGTGAGTCTGGCTGCTGCCTTTGCGGAAAAGGAACGGTGGTAGTCGTAAAAGAAAAATCCCCCATACTTGTAGCCGAAGTCTACTACAGTATGGAGGTATAAGTCCAGCTCTTCCCTTCTGCTGGGAGCGGCTGAACATAGGACATCCCTCAGCATGCCAAAGGCCAATGTGAACTCTGGGACAGATAATTTCCGATTCAATCTGGGGTCTTTGGCTTTAAGGACCACCGATACGTCACCCCAGGTATAGGCCTTATTTTCTGCCAGATCATGGACAGAAATCAGGAGAGAGGCCAGGTTGACATCCCTGCCGTCCAAAATGTCCTTCCTGATGCTGGTTGGAACCAAATGGGAGGGGTAGACAATGGGGCTCCACCCTGTGGTACCTGCAGGAAGGGGTGTCAAAACTTGGGTTGCGGTTGGGTTGGGAATAGCCGCGGCTGGCCGAGCCTCCAGGAGTGCCACCCTGGTTTGTACGTCCGTGACCGAGGAAGACAGGGACGCCACCATAGTGTGAAGTTGTGAGATGGTAGAGGATATCGACTGGAGAGATGCCTGCTGGGTACTGGGTCCTGCTGCAGCTGGTGGAGGGAAGAGGAGCTTGAAGAGCTTGCCTTTCCTAGCTGTAGCGGAGAAGGGCACGCCTCTGCATCTTAGCTCTGCTGTCAACTTATGGATAGTCCATCCCCTGAGGGACTGCACGCTGCCGCTCTCTGAAACCAGAGAAGGTGACAGAGGGGCCGTGAGGTCTTCGCTGCCAGCCTGGGACATGGTTGATCTGGTTAAGATATCCTGTCCTTGAGATCGTGTTTTTGGTTGACTGTAACCTATTGGGGGTGACATGAATTTCAAGTTTGCTTCCTTTCCCTAAACCATACTTACCCAACTTGTGTTCTCCCTTTTTTTTTTTTACCTGGGGGATATCGTCCAACCTGGTGCAGGGTGGACCTACTGAACTTTGACTGACCTGGAGGAAAATGAAAGGTGATAACTCGTGAAGGATTTGCTAACTAACTTGAAGTAATAACTTGTACGGTGATTTGCGGTGTAGTGACAATGAAATGATTTGAAATGTTTGCCTTGATCAAGAAATTAGTGAAATCTCTTGCCATGACAGAGGTCCGGCTCGGTCATGCCGCGACTGTGACTGAACTCGAACTGGGCTCTGGAGCATGCACTGAAATGAGGCAACCGAAAAAACATTGGTGCACACCGGGACGAATCGGTGCATCTTTGGATGCATCTGGATTCGAATCGGAGCGCTGTATGAAACAATCAAAATGACAGAAATGTTTTTTACCTTGACCGAGGCTCGAATTGGTTGTGCCGCCTCTGCGACAGACAATGAACCGAGCTCTGGTACAGGTATGGATACAGCCGAAACAATTGGGGCATTCCATGACGAATCTGTGCATCTTGGATGCGTCTGGTTTCGAAACGGTGATGCGATATATGGGAGTGAAATTAATGGTAAAAATTCCCATGACAGAGATGCGGATCGGTCGCCGGATATTTGCGACTAACTACGACCCAGACCCTGGAGCATGTACTGAAATGAGGCCGAGCCCTGGGGCACGCCGCAACGAATCGGTGCATCGTAGATGCGACTGGATTCGAACCGGAGCGCGGTGAGTGAATGTGTAATGGTTTGTTTGCCATGACAGAGGCGCGAATCGATCATGCCGCTATTGCGGCTGACTACGAATCAGACTCTGGAGCATGTACCGAAATGTGGCAAATACCTGGGGCACGCCGAGATGCATTTAATGCGACTGGATTCGTATCGGAGCGTGATACGTGGCAGTGAAATGATGGCCATGACAGAGGTACGAATCAGTGAGTCGTAACGAGCGACTGACAAGGAATGTGACTCTGGAGCATGTACTGAAATGAGGCCGTAAGAAACTGGGGCACACCGGAGTGAATCGGTGCATCTTTAGATGCGACTGGATTCGGATTGGAGCGCAGTATGTGACTGAAATGAATGAAATGATTCGAAATGGTTTGAAATGTTTGAAATGTTTTAGAAATGTTTCTGAAATGAGAAATGACTTAGTATCGAACTGACATGAGTCGATAAAAAAATAGCGAATTGCGAATCACAACAGTTGTCTACTGACACATGGTAACAATTTGTTAGACATGCCTGAATGGAGCAATGTCTACGTCGCGGTGGTTTACAAATAACGAAAAACGGTAACATAACGATGGTGCGAGTGGTATGCATTTCGGTTACGTAGTGAGATTTGCGAGTAATTCGTAAGTTTGATATCACGGTTTAGTGACATGATATCTAACAATGCGTGAAAACAAAAGTCAGTCGGAACCCTACCTGCGACAGCCGAGCCAGACGCGTGGTGCGAAAATACGAATCGGTAACACAGACTTCGAAACTCTCGAGCATGGAAATTTTGCAAATGCGGGAACTTGCGAGACAAGAACTTGTGGACGCTGGTATTGGAATAGTTGGCCTAGTGACGTATATCGCGCACAGGAAACCGACAAGCACCACAGGTGAGCGGGCTGCTTAAATACCCCCCGAGCTCCTCCCATAAATTCAGGCCACCATACTGGCCTTTCTACATATATAGACACTACGGGGCTGATTTACGGGAGCCGTGCGCCATCAGTAGAGACACACACCGAGGCACAAAGCACATTTTCATATTTACGAAACAGTGTGCCGGGAACAGAGCACAAATCCCCCATTTACTATAGTGATCTCGGCGCATGGGAGAATGCAATCTGTGCGCCACTATGGACATGGCGCAAGGCATCTTCAATTCAATTGTAACAGAAGATGGAGGTGCCAATATTATGGGGGATGTGGGGTGATGTGAGGAAGTTTAGTAACAACCGCCCAAGTAACAAATATGCCCAAAATAGAAAAAGAAAGTAACTTTTTCCGAGCTGTGCCTACAAGTACGTTTATAACTGCGCGAGATCAATGAAAGCACTGCGCATGCGCATGCGCAAGCGGCTCTTGCGCTCGTTCAAATTAGTTTGTTCATTGCGCGGCCAAAATCTTAGTAACTGTCAAGCAACATAAATGCAACTGCGTGGGTTGAATGGGCGCACCTCTAAACTTGACAAATTTTTTTTTTTTTTTACGCTGGTTCACCTTTATGTATTTTTTTAAGGATATTTGCACACGGGTGCACACATGTTAGCAAGTTACGTTGCCAACATGTGACATGCACCTTGTTAAATTTATGTAAAAAGACTCTGGCTCCTCTAGCTCCTCCTAAAAGGGCATTTAACCTTCCCCCTCTAATGCATATGATTTCCTTGGGCTAGCTTTTGCTTTTAAAGGGGAACTCCACTCTCCATTCTACAATGCTCTTGTCTCCCCCTTCTAATGCATATTATTTCTTTCGGATAACTTTTACTTTTAAAGGGGAACTCCACAATCTATTCCATTCTCCAAAGGCTGGGAACTGCCTTCACCAATCCAAACCACTTCCTTTTTCAGAGAATACAACGGGGCCAGCTAGAAAAGGGGCGAGAAGAGCGATAGCCCAACCCCCTCCTGAACCATACAAGACCACATCCACTGTAAAGCCCCCTGTCTGCAGCCCCCCACAACCCCAGCCTAGGGTTGTGTGGAAGAAGCCCTTTTCCCCCTGAATATGGGAACAAGGTGGTTGACTTTGCCCGAGCCCCCAAGCATACACCTCCTTTCATGGTCTGGCTTGCTATGTGTTTGGCTAGGGGTTTGTTAGTGTTTGGCAGGGGCACAATATTTTTTTACTTTGAGGTGGAATTTTTCACGTGGGGGTTATCTTTTTAAACCTTAACAGACCCAAATGACCTTGCATGTATTGGGGGGGGGGGGCGTGGGGGGCTCAGTCTATTATTTTTAATCTTGCAGCTGCAATGTAGATTTGTAACTTTTCTCTAAAGCCGTACTTCTCCTTGTTTTGTTTTTGGGGTTGTCCAAATTATTGACATTGATATATCTTGCTTAAGTGAGTCAAGTGGGGACTTGCAAAATTAACAAGTCAGTTCCCATAGCCTGCAGTGATATTTGTTGTCTAACTTTTACCCATGTTAGGCTCTTTGTTTGCCCCACTGAAACGGGGGGGTGTTTGTCCCATCTGTAATTTTGTAGCATGCTGGATGATGTACTTCATTTTGGACAGGGGGGTGGCTTATTTTGTGCTGGCTGCATTTGGGTTGGTCTGGGCATGCTCAGGGACTTTACTTTTTTTTTTTTTAATTTTGTGTGTGAACAGCACTTGGATGTTTCTGGGCATGCTCAGAGAGTGTGTTTTTTGGTTTAGTAATTTAATGACATCCTTAATAGGCGTACCCACTTTGAAGTTCTGTCTCTACACTGGGTGAACTTGCATTTTGTGTGTTTCATGGACTGTGCATGTGTTTTCAATTGCTAATGAATTTTCAATTCATTAGCACGCAAACCTATGTTATATCAAGCTTGCGGATAGCATTCTTTACCTTGCCCAGCAAAGAGGCAAGATTGTGTGTGGGGGGCTGGCAAGAGAGTACATTCGGGTGTCCTTATAGAGTTTGTAACACATGTATTTTTATTTTATTTCTTATGTCTTTGCAAAACAGAGTGTTTTAGAGCAAGTTTTTTTACTTTGTATTATTGTATTTTTTTTTTGGGGGGGGGGGGTATTTTACCCACAAATCTTTTTCAATGTTGTCAATGTGTGTTGTTTGTAGGTTGTTTCACTTTGATTTAACTGTCTATGCAGCATTATTTTTCTAAATCTTTCTCAAGATGTTGTGACAAATTAATGTTTAAATTCTTAATTGATGTCAGTTTGTGGGTGCACTCCTGTTAATTTCCTTTACAAAATGTTCAGACCTCAAAACCATATTCTGCTAGTGTCTCAAATTTAACATACATGTGTTTTTTGCTCTCCTTTCTCTTTTCCAGGTCCTGTTTTGTTGACCAATAAAATTTATAGACAATGTTTATGTTTTATGTGTTTTGTTAATTTTCATGCAACATGTTTCCCAGCTGCAGCTTAACTAGGCTGATTGGCACGGCAAAACAAAAAAGTGTGATTTGTCTACAAGCTTCTTTCCTGGTGGCTTCATCGCAACATATGCATGGATTGTGCATATGCTGCTATGGATAGCCACCAGGAAAGGAAAATTACAGAACGGTAATTATTCAATTCTCCATTTTAGAGCAGTAGTTTTTAGCCTCAGTCCTCAAGTACCCCCGACAGGACATATTTTGGGAATTGATCTTAGCTAAAATAGCTGCCCAAAATACAAAGCCATTGACTGTGATTTAAAGCACCTAGGCAAAATGAAGAAAAACCTGCAATCATGGCCTGTTGGGGGTACTTGAGGACAGGGTTGAGAAGCACTAATTTAGAGCACTGAGCTAAAATTGAGCTCCAGATATTCCTATTCTAATTGCGGGCATTTGAGGGAAACCAAGTGAGTGTTAGAACCCCTGCTTGTCGGGAGTGGATAAATGCTGTGGAAGAAATCTATACCATGGACAGGCTTTATGGTAACAAGGAAGAAATGTGTGAGGGGAGGAAAGATAAATGGAAGTGTTGGAGAGAGTTTAAAAAAACATAGAGTTATGCAGAGAAAATTAGGTTCTAGCAGAGTTATTTATGGAAGGAGTACTTGCACAAGGGGGGGGGGGGGGGAAGAAATAGTTTAAAATATTAAGGGATATGGGTAATCGAGATAACATAATAAAGGTGGAATTTTTAAAATACAAGTTTGGGAAGGGAGAAAGAAGGAGAGGAGTCATACAGGGACAGGGAGATCATTATAATCGTTGGGAATTGTACCCTTTTCACCCCATCCTTTTTTGTATATTGTTATGAAAATTAGCCACAGTGATGTGAAGAATAGAATAAGAGAGACGTACATGAACGGAAAAGTTGATTGTTGTCTCACTATATAAAGAAACTGAGTGGCAAAAAAAAAGAAAAGAAAAAAGAACCCCTGCTTGCCTTTTTTAGGTTAGGCTTTGTGTCCCTTTTCTGAAAATTGGCTTCACTTCCTGTCACATAGCCAAACAGGAAGTAAGGGTAAAACCCTACCAATGTCTTTCTTTGGGGACACACAGGTCAATCTAACTAGTGTCCCCATTATGTAAATTGCACTCTAGCACTTTGTTGTGTACACCTCACATTAATGGGTAAAGGCAAATCCACTCTGAAATACAAGGGCACTTGCTGTAAATCTGAGGGGAAGCACTGGTGATTTTATCATCCAATCATGTAGAAGCAAAAGATGCTGTTTTTTTTTATTTTGCCTTGCATGTCCCCCTCGGATCTCCAGCAACTGCACTTCCAAGTGCACTTATAGTGCAAAGTGGATTTGTCTTTGGTAAATAAACCCCAAAGTCCAAGATACCCAATAATGTGGGGTGTACAGAGCAAAATGCTAGAGTGCAATTTACCTAATGGGGAAACTATTTAGATTGACCTGTGTGTCCCCTAGGGTTTTACCCTCACCTCCTGTTTGGCTATGTGACAGGAAGTGAATACATTTGAAGGAGAAAGTGGCAAAATTTAGGAGGTGTCTTCACCCTATCAGGGGTACAGACATCCCCAAACACTGACAAGACTTCTAATCCCTGTGCACTCTATCCCCAATCAAAAATAAGAAAGGCTTTCATTTAGTTTAACTTTGCAAAGACATGTTCCTAAGTACAACTGTGATGCATGCCAATGGCCCATTTAGACCTTTCAATAGAAAACACCAGTTGCCTTTCACTAGAAACATTTGTTAGTCCAGTCCTGGAAATCTGCATCTGCTTTACTGTTAATTTACATCAAAATATGGATTCCTGCATCTAGATGCGCAACCGCTGTCTATGCGAGATGCACAAGTTCTGTGTGTGCATAGGTATGTGCCTGTGGCGCATATCTGGTTCCTGGAACAGGCGGACAGCGCACAGGAATGATATCACGCCCCGACAGGCAGTTGCTTGTACTGCTGCTAATTTCTTCCCACCACCATGCCCCGCTTACTGTTCTCTGAGGAAGATATGATCCTTATTTGCAAATTAAGAAAATAATAATTTTTTTTAACATGGGGTGGTGTTTGTGTGGGTCCCTAACACACATTTAGACATATTAGGGCCAATTTACCTACAAGCATGTTTTTAGAGTGTGGGAGGAAACCAGAGTACCTGGAGGAAACCCACGCAGGCACAGGGAGAACATGCAGACTGCAGCATATGGTGTCGTGGACGGGATTCAAACCAGTGACCCTTTTTGCTGCTAGGTGAAAGTGCTAATCATTACACCACTGTGCTGCCCAAATATATATCTACAGATGTACTGTAGGTTCTTGTGCCCACCAGCAGAGAGAAGTTGGGTAGATGCCACACTCTAAATTCTGGAGGCATAATAATGGTCTAGCACAGGGGTCTTCAAACTACGGCCCTCCAGTTGTTCAGGAACTACAATTCCCATCATGCCTAGTCATGTCTGTGAATGTCAGAGTTTTACAATCCCTCATGGGATGTGTAGTTCCGCAACAGCTGGAGAGCTGTAGTTTGAAGATTCCTGATCACTCTAGCACGTCTTGAAAAATAGGTGGTTTCTCATGTGTCTTGTATAATGCCCAAGTAATATATATAGGAAAATACAAGTGGGTCATGGCACATCTACATTCCAAATTTGGCACTTAAGATGGTCATGCACTATGCAATCTGATTGGCCAATCTCTGTACAACTCGATATTATGGCAAAATAGGTAATAGGAAGACGCACTTGAACAATTAATTAAAATTATAGGAAATCAAACAGGCTCTTGCACTAAATCTATTTTTTTTAAGATCTAACTGATTGCAGTGTATGGTCACCTTTAACCGATTGCTGCCCGCCGGCTGTCATATGACGGCCAGGCAGCGTGGCTCTTGTTCTGGGAGGGCGTCATATGACGCCCTCTCCTTCTCGGCCCACCAGGGGGTGCGCTTGCGCCGCCGCTGATTACGCGCACCTGGCGTGTCACTGGGGACTCGTGTGCCCGGCGGCTGCCGATATCTGCGGGGCACCCGCGATAGGGATCATCACCCCCATCATCTGTCAGAGGAGAGGAGACCGATGGTGTGTTCCCAGTACAGAGGAACACCGATCGGTCTCCTCCCCTTGTAAAACCCCTCACCCTACAGTTAGAATCACTCCCTAGGAACATAATTAACCCCTCGATCACCCCCTAGTGTTACCCCTTCCCTGCCAGTCACAATTATACAGTAATCAATGCATTTTTATAGCACGGATCCCTGTATAAATTTGAATGTTCCAAAAACGTGTCAAAAGTGTCCGATATGTCCGCCGCAATATCGCAGTCACGATAAAAATTGCAGATCACCGCCATTACTAGTAAAAACAAAAATAATAATAAAAATGCTGTAAATCTATCCTCTATTTTGTAGACACTATAACTTTTGCGCAAACCAATCAATATACGCTTATTGTGATTTTTTTTTACCAAAAATATGTAGAAGAATACATATCGGCCTAAACTGAGGAAAAATTTTTTTTTTTTTAAAAATGGATATTTATTATAGCAAATAGTAAAAAATAATGCATTTTTTTCAAACTTGTCACTCTTCTTTTGTTTATAGCGCAAAAATAAAAACTGCAGAGGTGATCAAATACCACCAAAAGAAAGCTCTATTTGTGGGGAAAAATTATAACAATTTCATCTGGGTACAGTGTTGCATGACCTTGCAATTGTTATTCAAAGTGTGACAGCGCTGAAAGCTGAAAAATGGCTTGGGCAGGAAGGGGGTGAAAATGCATTGTATTGAGATGGTTAAAGATTAAGATCGAAAATATTAATTTATTGGGTTTAGAAACACTTTTCTGTCTTTGTAATGTATTGAAAGATTTGGGTAAGAATAGAAAAAAACACATTTCAAAGATATGTTAGAAGTAATAGGAATGAGATAGTATAAAAAGGGTTAATTAACTGAGAACACCTACTAATTGCCTAACAAGACACATCCAATGAGATGAAATAACCAAATGTATTGGGCGTGCGCTGTTATCAATGATAAAACCGCAGTTACCCCTAGCAACAGTTGCAGTTTACATATTTATTATTGTGTTGCGCGTTTTCGGTGCGCCGGTTCGCACATTCAATCAATGATTTTCCGGTGCAACAATTAAGGTGTGACACCTGCCTTTACACACATGAACTTTAATGGCATCCCAGTCTTCGTCCGTGGGATTCAATATTGAGTTGACCCACCCTTTGCAGCTATAACAGCTTTAACACTTCTGCAAAGGCTTCTCACATTAATCAGGAGTGTGTCTATGGGAATGTATGACCATTTTTCCTGAAGCGCATTTGTGAGGCCAAGCACTGATGTTGGATGAGAAGACCTCCCCTCGAATTCATCCCAAAGGTTTTCTACCGGGTTGAGGTCAGGACTCTGTGCAGGCCAGTCAGGTTCCTCCACCCCAAACTCGCTCATCCAGGTCTTTATGGACCTTGCTTTGTGCAATGTTGTGCAGTCAGTTGGAATAGGAAGGGGCCATCCCCAAACTGTTCCGACAAAGTTGGGAGCATGAAATTGTACAAAATGTCTTGGTGTGCTGACGCCTTAAAAGTTCTCTTCAGTGGAACTAAGGGGCCAAGACCAACTCCTGAAAAACAACCCCACACGATGATCCCCCCTCAATTAAATGATTTGGACCAGTGCACAAAGCAAGGTCCATAAAGAGAGAACCTTTGGGAAGAATTAGAGTGGAGACTGCGAGCCAGGCCTTCTTGTCCAAACATCAGTGCCTGACCTCACAAATGCGCTTCTGGAAGAATGGTCAAACATTCCCATAGACACACTCCTAAACCTTGTGAACAGCCTTCCCAGAAGAGTTGAAGCTGTTTTATCTGCAAAGAGTGGGCCAACTCAATATTGAACCCCACAGACGAAGACTGGGATGCCATTAAAGTTCATATGTGTGTAAAGGCAGGTGTCCCAATACTTTTGGTAATATAGTGTATATACAGTATATATAAATGTATACATATGACTAACAAAAACAATTCACCAGTTCGTGTTCTGGTTAAGAAAAAAATGTTCACTACATGCCTCTTTTTGTGTTTCCAAATGCAAGTTCAATTATGTAAAGCTTTTAATATTTGTTTTAATAAACAGTATTACACTAGGGCGGCCATGCGCTTCTTACCTTTCCCTGTTAGTATATGATTAACACACCCCACCTAGAGGATGCAGATGAAGGACAAGAATACAAAGAATATTTTCAATGGCGGTGTGAGAATATTGGTATGCAATAACATGTACAGTAAGTAGTTTGACAAACTATTGATTCAAAGGGTGCACTGTCTGTGTGTTTTTTTTGCAGCACTGTTTATAAACAGCACTTCAAAAAGCTGAATCCACCCCTCCGCCATTTTTTTTAACTATATGGCTATAAGGTGATTAAACAAATAGCCCTAGCGAATATTTCCCAAGTTAAAATGACATTATTGTTGCCTTGTATGCAATACAATTGTAGGGAGCTAAATGTGAAGAGTTTATTTTCTCAATAGTGTTCTATAAGATCATGCCAAAGATTAAAGTTGAACTCCAACCTTACCTTCTGTCTGGCACTGTTGTATAATACCGTCTCTTTTACTGAAATTGCATGATCTATCTGCATTTTTTAAAGATGCACACAAATACAGTGATGTGTCACTAGGTCTAAAATAAGGTATGCAATGAAAACAGAAAGGTGTTATTTAATAATTTAATTAGCATATTGAGGAGGGAGGGGAGGAAAACCTCAGCTTTAAAATGTGTTAAATAAACTGTGAAGAATAACATACAGAATATGGCAACTATTTAAAAATCTTGTTAAGGCTGCTAAAGCAGCACATTGAGCAGGCTTTATTTTCAATTACAAATGTTAACCTTTAAGATTTTTCTAGCTTCCTAAGTCCAGACTAGAGCATTTTACCTATAGTCTTCTTAAACTTTGATGAAAGTGGATTTCTAAGCCCTTCGAAATGCATTGGTTTGTATGAAATAACAACTCCTAATAAAATCACGTCTAGATTTTATGCTATTGGCTTAGTGCTTTCTTTTCTACTCTCTAAGCTTATCTGGAATACGGGCCTTGGTATGACCCTTATCCTCTGGAAAGCTGCCTATCCAAATATTGAATGTATTGTTCAATCAGGATATCCATCTAGACCAAGTCATTCAATGCGCCACACTGCTTCTTGCTTATGAGTGTATCCTTTGGTGACCTTCTGAAAGAGAAGTCCTCAAGGCATCCTTAGCACCACCATCACCAGCATTTTTAGTGTATTCTGCATAACACAGTGGGGGGTCATTTACTATAGCGCCAACAAATGATCCTGCAGTCCCGGAAAATAGCGCCCAATTAAGGCCAATTAAGACTTCAACTCTCAGAAACTGGGCGCTAATGCAAATGGAAAGCAGCGCTATTGACGGCGAACAAACAATAAAAATTTAAAAATTCCTTTAAATATCGTGCCTTGGGGGTGTCCTTAGTATGCCTGTAAAGTAGCGCATCTTTTCCGTGTTTATTACTGTACTGCAGCAAAATGACATTTCTAAAGGAAAAACTGTCATTAAAAACTGCTTGCGGCTGTATTGAATTGCCGGTTCCCGACAATATAGAGTAAAAATCAAGAAAAAAACGGTGTAGGTTCCCCCGACCACTTCATACCAGGTCCTTTGAGTCTGGTATGGGTGTTAGGGGGAACTCTACGTCAAAATTTAAAAAAAAATGGCGTAGGGGTCCCCCCTAAAATCCATACCAGACCCTTATCCGATCACGCAACCTGGCAGGTCAGGAAAGGGGGGGGACGAGCGAGCGCCCATAACGCTCCTGAACCGTACCAGGCCACATACCCTCAACATGGGGAGGGTGCTTTGGGGTCCTCCCCAAAACACACTGCCACGACCCTTGCCTGGTGGTTGTGGGCGTCTGTGGATGGAAGTCTTTAAAAAGGGGGCCCCCAGATCCCGCCCACCCTATGTGAATGGGTAGGGGTCTTCTCCATTTTCCTCTGGCTTCTTTTTCTCTCACTTCGTCCTCCGTCTTTCTCCTCCGCCGCTTCCGCCACCGCTCCTGCTGCCGATGAACATTCAAAATACGAACCTCCTCAGAATCTGCAATGGGGCACATGACGTCACTCCAAGACCCTGCCCCTTGTGACTTCACCGCCCTGGGCATGATGGGTCAGTGATGTAACAAGGGGGCAGGGTCTCCTGCTAACTTCATACGGCGGCCATGCCCCATAGTTATATATGAAATGTGTGCTATGGAAGCGGACAGATCGGCTGTCCGCAGCGTCGGAGGAGGTTCGTTGTTTTTTATGTTCAGCAGGTCGGTGGTGGGAGCGGCGGAGGAGAAAGACCAGAAGAGGAAGCGGGGGAAGAAGAAGCCAGAGAAATATGGAGAAGACCAGAGGAAGAAGTAGAGGGAGGTGGAGGAAGAAGCGGGGGACGAAGCAGCTGGAGGAAGAAGGAGTTAAAAGGAAAAGCGATACTGGTAGTGAGATAAAGGTTGCTGCACGCCCCAATAGAATATAAATTGCAAAAGTTTCCCTGTGGGGTTTTGTGTTGCAGTCAAAAATTCAAAATTAAATAGAAAAAATATATATTTTACTGAAATAAAAATATAAAAATATATATTTTACTAGTGCTCCAGAGTCCAGATGTGTAAACAGCTGCAGAGTCCAGATGTGTAAACATTACACTGAATCAAGTTTGCAATTCATTCTAGTTTGAAACACATCTAGACAACAATGTCCCAAACTTCTTTTAATAAAAATTATCATGACCAAATGTAGTTAACCCTGGATCTGGCAAAACATCGTATTTATTTGCAAACGAACGATGTTTACTACGACTGATTACTGTGCCCACGAACATGAAAGTAGTAATTTTAAACTGTCCAACAGTAAAGAAAAGCACATAGCGCAGCATGCAAGTAATAATAAGAATAGGAACACACGACAACTACTTACTTTTTAGAAGCACTTTATTGATTCTTCTATACTGATCCTGCTCCCTCAGTTTCAGGTCTGACCAGCATTTCCTCAGTTGCTCCTTGGATCGTCGTACCCCAAAATTCCAGCGTAGACTCTTCACAACTTTAGTCATGATCTTGGCCTTTCATTCATTAGGGTTGGTGTACGGTCCATACTTCCCATCATAGTCGGCCCTCTTCAATATGTCCACCATCTCACCAAAGGCCATATTCGAGGCTTTAAATCTCCTCCTCCTGGATCGGGACGTTTCTGGCTCCAGGCTGTGTCTCCGCCATGTTCCTCTCCCCCACTGCGACGAAAGAGATGGGGTGGGGAATATTCTAGAAAGAACGTCAGGGGCGGGCAACGCGGGCGGAGTTTCACGCATGCTCAGTGTCTATAAAGCTAACACGCGTGTGTCATACCTACTTTCTGTGTGCAGAGGAAGGAGGATAGGAAGCGACGAACGTAATAAGGAAGGTAACATTTTAACTTGGGACATGAGTGGCCTATACTGATTCTAGATTGAGGCCTATATTGGGATAAGATTAGGAGAGTTTAGCCTGATATTGGTGTTTTTGTCTTTTGTTTGGTCTTGCAGCAAAAATGAAACAATTTAAAGACCCAGACTTCCTCAGCGAATTCATAGACAGATACAGGGATATGCGCAATTTGTGGGCTGTGAAAAACCCCTTATATCACAACAAACCAGCAAGGAAGGCATCGATGGAGAAACTGCTGGAATTTGTGAAGACTCGGGTCCCCGACGCAGACCTCGAGTTTGTGGATAAAAAAATTGGTAGCTTGAGAAGCACACATAGGAAGGAGCTTCAGAAGGTCCAAAAGTCCCTGGGCTCAGGAGCAGCAGCAGAAGATGTGTATGTACCCAGTCTGTGGTACTTCAACAAGATGCAGTTTCTAGAAGACCAGATTGAAGCCAGGGAATCACTTTCGACACTTCCGGCCCCCCTTCCGTCCAGCCTTCCAATCACCCTTCCCTCAACCCCAGCTGAGGCTTCTGAGGACCAACCTGGGCCTTCCATCCTGGAAGAAATTGAGGAGCCCAGATGGAGCCCAGTATAGTATTTTTAAACATATTTTTTGTGGGAAAATGATTACTGTTAACTAGATGTTATTATTGATAACAAATGAATGATTTAAGAAAAAGTGTTTTACATATCAATAGACAGTAGGGGCCAAAAATGATTGGGACAAGAATGAAAAATGCTGGGCTCAGAATGATAGTCTTTTCTATTTATTAACATTCAATTTCCAACAGTCATGAGCTGAAAATTGTGTGAGATTGATGAACCAAAAACTAAAACTATGTCCCTTTTTTATACACAGGAAGACCTCAGCAGGATGAGGCTCTGGAATGTGGCACACAGGAGGAGGCAGGGGGAACTGGCATCCAGGAGGTGGGGGTTAGTGTCAGCCAGGAGGGGGCCAGGCCCAGTCTCACCCAATCCCAGGTCCCCCCCCCCGCCTTCCAACCAAAAGGCCCAGGAAGGGGAGAAATGTGGAGGAGGCAGCACTGGGTCTCATTAAGGAGACTAATGACGCCCTGAAAGCCCCCCTCGACACTGTAGAGGCCTATGACATCTATATAGCCTCAAATTTGCAGCAAATGGAGGAGGGCCCACGCCGCAAATGCGAGAAAATAATTTTTGAGGCCATCCATAAGGGGTTGTGTGGCCAAATGACGGATGACGTCCACTTAAGCACGCTTGCCCATCCTCCTCCTCCTGCCACAAGTCCACCTCTAGAGCCACAGCCTGCAGGAAAGGCTGCAAGGAAGGCTGCAGGAAAGGCTGCAGGGCAGCGTGGAGGGAAGGTTGCACGGAAGACAAGAAAGTGATTGCCTGGGTTCAGTCTGGTCTGACAGAAGACGCAGCCTGTTGTAGTACCACAGCCTGGGGACATACATGTCATCTGCTGCTGTTCGTGATCTCTGGGAGTCCTGGACCAGATTGTGCTCCCTTCTATATGGACTTATCAAGCTACCAATTTTTTTATCCACAGAGTTGATGTCTGCCCAGGGGGCCAAAGGCTTTGCAAATTCCAGTTGTTTCTCCAGGGTTGCCTTCCCTCTTTATTTTGTTATTATGAGCCAGAATAAATGGAGATTTTTTTATATGAAAATACTTGCCGTGTTTTTCTTCAAATAGGACAGTTTTTTGTGAGTAGGCAGGTATATTTTAAAAATACAATGTCAAATTAACAAGGGACACCAACACCAAGCAACCTCCTTGAGGTTTACAAATACAAGATAATAATGGTGCTGTGGAAACGTGACATACAAAAAAATAATATATATATATATATATATATATATATATATATATATATATATATATATATATATATATATATATATATATATATATATATATATATATATATATATATATATATATATGGAGATCACTATAAAACAATAAAAATTAAAAAAATACAACAGGAGATTTTGATTAAAAAAAAAAAATTACTCCGTAAAAAAAAAAAAAAAAAAAAATTATTATGGAGATCTGGCTTTAAAAACAAAAAAGATTAGTCATGAGATCACGAGAAATAATAAAGAAATCAGTTTGTGAGAACTCTGTGTGAATATGAGCAGCAAAACAACTTCATTCTTCTTCTTTTGCTGGCCGAATTTTTGATCGTGTGTACGCGGCATAAGGGTGTCCTGGCCCTAACCCTCTCTCCCCCATTTCTGTTTAAGAGACAATAAATCTCTTTCCTTGCTTTCTAAAAAGTGACTAGCGCCAATGTTTCCAACTTGCAATACACCCACTATGCCTAATAACCCACACTACAAGGAAGGATGTCAGCTCTCCCTGACTCTGGAGGTCACCATTAGGCCTTTGTAGGTCGGGGATGCTGCTACATTTACATTTTACCAAAATTGGGTGTTATATTGTGTTTGCACTAAAATGTATTGTGTTTGATAAAGAGTTTAACATGTGTGCAAAAATAACTATAGGTAAGTAACAGAAGATAATGCCTCCCCAATCACACCCTCACGTTACCGCCATATGCAAACAAACAGAATAGAAGCTCACAGGGAGTTTGGGCAAACTCTGTCCCCATACCGTATATCTTGAGGTGTCTGCTGACTGCTTGGTTCCATTGCATCTCCCTCCCCAATATGCCCAATCTTCCATCCCTCTCTGCCTCCTCACTCTCCTCATAGTGTTTAACTCATGCACCTACTCCCCATAAACTCCCACACCATTCTACATGTCTTTTATCCATTTATTCATTTTTCCACTCCAACATCCAATCCCATTATAAACAGACAATCATACTAATTTTATTTCATTCAATTTTAATCCAATTCTTTTGCACCGAGCATTTTGATTTTCTCTCTGACGCCTCCCTCTCTCCCATGCTGCCTCTCGCTCTGTGTGCGGAGGAGGTTGCAGAGACGCGCGCCCACTGTTTGGGCTATGTCAGCTCCTCCTACGCTATCTCCCTCCCCGCCCCCGGACCGCGTTGCAGCATGGGAATTGTAGTGTTTTTTCTTGATTTTAGATTTTTGTTTCATCTGTGCGACGTTCCGCGCATGAGCCGTGCGATGTCTCTGCCGGCGGCTCTTGCGTGACGTTAGATGCCAATTATACGGGACCTGTCTGTCCCCATTTATATAGTGCTTCCACACCACACTACACTGCCAGACACTCTAAAGGCTAACCATGCTGGAAACTTGCTACGTAGTAGGTACAACTCTATACTAAACCTCTCCCTCTATTTCCTATCCTTTGGTGTATTATTTTAGTTCCTACTTTTTTACAGAATCAAGTTTTCTTACTCAATTATTTACATATTTCTTTACCTGCTGCCGCCTGTGTTGGTTACTTTACCCCCCCCATATTTGAGGGGGGCAGATGATCTGCAGCAAGTTTTGGTCACCTTCATATATAAGATGACCCATTTATCCTTTTACTAGTCTACAATATGAACTATGCTCTTTTTTCTTTCTATCTTGTCTTTTTTCTTTTTTTATTATACAGTCTTGTCTTCCTCTAACAAATTCTTCTTAAACTTCATTTATTTTACTTCATCAATATTTTCTATACATCTCCCCAATAGATATTGGTCCCCAAATTCTGGCATCTTTTGGCCTTTCCATATTTATTGCCATTATGAGTGTAAGTAAACGTTTTTTCCTTCGGACATGTATTAACTATCCCACACTACCCCGTGCACAGTTATATCACCCTTTACTTCGGACCTTCATCCGTCTCTTAGGTCTTCATTATTCATTTTTTATTCACTTTTTCCTCACACCCTCCCTGCCCATTCCTCCACATCCCCACCCACTCCCCTTTTCCCCTTTCCAAACCCCCCCTTTTTTCCCCCCACCTCCCACTCACCTTTCCTCTCCCTCCCCCTTCCCCTTCCTTCCCTTTTCCCTCTTTTTCTCCACCTTTTCTCCCCCCCCCCTCTTTCCTCCCCCTCTCTCCCTTCCCTTTAATTTCTACACACTAATTGTCGAGCATTGTCGAGCATTGTATCCCTTTCTTTCATAGGCACCGTTAAAGTCCCGCCAGATAATTTCCCTGATTCCTGACATATATATATATATATATATATAAATATATATATGTATGTATTTATGGTTGGAGCCCTATGTCCGATATGGACATGGATAACATTTATAGTTAACATAAGACTTTCCATCGGAAATAGACCTGGAAGTGTGAACTTACCATATGAAATGGACCTCAAAGTGTGCCTTGGTCTGATGGACGGTATGCCAAAATAAGGGGGCATACCCTTAGTTTAAGAAATGATTATTCTGTGAAGAGAAATGAATAGTTGGGAAATGCCCTGAAATGGGGATGGGAGGGTGGGTATCGCGCACAGGAAACCGACAAGCACCACAGGTGAGCGGGCTGCTTAAATACCCCCCAGGCTCCTCCCATAAATTCACGCCACTATACTGGCCTTCCTACTTATGGTTGGAGCCCTATGTCCGATATGGACATGGATAACACTTAAGTTAACATAAGACTTACCATCGGAAATAGACCTGGAAGTGTGGACTTACCATATGAAATGGACCTGAAAGTGTGCCTTGGTCTAATGGACGGTATGCCAAAATAAGGGGGCAAAAACATTCAGGTAGGGGTATAATATTTTATTGGTTTTCAGTTATTCATTGAGCCAATTTTGAAAATGCCTGTGCCATCTCCACTTGAGGATTAGGGATGTACCGGCGAAGCAAGCTGACTTCCACCTGCCTAGTCTTTTAATGACGTGGTCTGGGACCCCGTGGCTGGATGCTGCGGAGGCTGCTCCAATACGAAAGGAGTGTCTGAAGTACTGACTAGGGTTAAGGTGAAGGTTGCTGAGAAGTATCCTTATGTGTTTCACAAACTGACAGGCACTTAGGGTTTAATTGGGAATGGTAGAAGAGGACTGGAGTCCGGCTGTTCAGGCAAGAGGGACAAAAGATGGTTGATTACGGTGACTGGACACCAGCTATTATTGGTTTTGTAAAGGTGAATGTCCAATCCAGAGCCTGTTTGCTGGGTTTTAGAAACCTCGAGGTGAAGGACGAAGTGGTCTTGGTAGCGAACCAAGTGCCGTCTGCATAGTACTTGGCCTGCGGGGTTGTTACAGGTGAACTTGCCAGGTCGCAAGAACCCATAGTAGGCCAAATATATGGCTGTTTGTAGGACCGTACTGGGGAGAAGACCAAATGGAGCAGTAGTCAGGATGGTCAACATATCCCTGAAGATGGGCCCCGTAATGGGTAAACGTTTGGTGCTGATCACTGATTGGTGTTTCTGAATGCCACATAGGATGGCTCGGATAGTGTGGGACGAGAACAGTGAAGACTTTGCGGGTCTTGAAGAGTCAAGAAATGTTGTATGCCGTATGCCGGCTAGGTATAACCGAATGGTATTATAAGATAAGGCTAGCTGAGTGTGGCAATATGAAATGAAGGCCAGTACTTGCTTGACATCTGTTGTTCCTTTGCAGCAGGGTGCCAGGAATTTATTGAACTCCTTCCAAGCTGTCTGGTAGGCTTTGAGTGTGTTATGGGACAGTGAGTGGTTGATGAGCTGGGTTGCTCCTTGTAAATGTTCTACTAGTCCAGGGTCAGCTGTGACCAAACAGGGATATGGGCCGACACTGGATCGGCTCCAGGAACCTGTTTGAAAAAGGAGGTGTAATTAAAACGTGACAGTGCGTCAGCAGCTAGATTGTATTTACCTGGAATAAATGAACAGTGGATGTTAAACTGATGTTGTAAAGACAGTTGTACCAATCTGCGCAGGAAGGACATGACTGATAGGGACTTGGACCTGCCTTTGTTGACAATGTCTGTCGTGGCCTGATTGTCGGTGGTGAAGACCACGGTTTGCCTTGTTCAATGATGACCCCAGAGCTGTGCGGCTTCAACTATGGGATAGAGCTTGAAGAGGGAGGATGTTCGGGTAAAGCCGGGTATCAACAGTATCTGTTGAGGCCAGGGTCCTGAAAACCATTGGTGGCCAAAAATTGCAGCGAAGCCTGTAGAAGCTGCAGCGTCTGTCACCACCTGGGGTGAAAGGGCTGAAACCATGGGTAAAAATAAGGATATGCCATTCCAGGCGGACAGGAATTCCTCCCACATAGATAGGTCTGCTATTGCTGTGGAATCTAGATTTAGGATCTGATCGGGGTCTTGTGTTTCTGACAGAAATCTCAGCAGACGTGACACGAAGGTGCGGCCTTGTGGAATAATTCGCATGGGGAAATTAAGCATTCCCAGGAGAGATTGCAACTGCTTTTTGGTACACCCCCTGGTGTGGGTGAATTTATGAAGGACCACCCTAATACGGGTTAGTTTGTCGAGGGGGAGACTGGCCTGCATTTTGCAGGTGTCTAAATTGACCCCGAGAAAGGTGATGTTGTGTGCTGGGCCGTCGACTTTGTGCTCAGCGATGGGAACATTGAGATTTCCGAATACAACTCTGAGTTTGTCGAGGTCTCCTGGGGGCCTGCTGGGTGGTTCTATTAGTAAGAAGTCGTCCAGGTAGTGGATGATTTCTTGGCACTGAGCTTTGTGCAAGAGTATCCAAGCGAGGGACTGAGCGAATGTGTCGAAGAGCCAAGGGCTACTCTTGGAACCGAATGTCAGTTTTGTGGCAAAATAGTATGCCTCCTTCCACTTGATGCCATGCCAGCACCAAAGGGATGGGTGGATAGGCAGGAGCTTGAAGGCATCCGAGATATCGGCTTTGGAGAGCCAGGCGCCTGTACCTGCTTTGATGATTACTTGGATTGCCATGTTCACGGAGGAATATTTTAGGGAGAATTCTTCGGAGGGGATCAGGGAATTGAGACTGGGAATGTGGGAAGAATGAGGCGCAGACAGGTCGTACACCAAACGTAGTTTATTTGAGAACTTGCCCTTGACAAGCCCAATAGGGCTGACTCTCCAAGTACTGAAAGGGGGCTGAGTAAAGGGGCCTATAACGAACTCTCTGTCTACTTCTGTCTGTAAGAGCTGATCTATGGCCTGTTCGTCAGTGGCCGCTGAACGAAGATTCCTACATTCGTAGGTACTGTGGGGTAGTGAAATGAGGCCGGTGTGAAACCATACTGTGAATCCCTGGATAAGGTAGGTGGCCAGGGAGGGGGTGGGGTGTGAGGTGAGGTAGAGTCCTAGCCACAAGACGTTGATCCGGCTTAGTCATGCCCTCTTCTGTTGTTTGACTTCGCACAAGTTTCTTGGATGCGCTCTTTGGCATAAGGTGCAGATGTGGAGTAGGCGGCACTGACTGAAGTTGCAGGACTCATAGTTGTAATTGTTGCAGATGGCTGCCCCTCCCACGGTTCGGACTGGGCATCCAAATTTGTCCACCTGAGGCGTTTGTACAGGGGCCGACTGACCCTGAAGTGCACTGGAGGTAGAGGGAAATTCAAAGGGATGTCTGATTGTCACATTGGCGCACCAGGTGGCAGTGTTAGTTTGGGACTGGTAAATCGCACACAGGGGTGAGCGTAAGCCTGCAAAATGGCAACAGAACAGCTCTGTGTCCATGAGACACATGAAACAACTTGTTGTCGTTTGAAACTGTGTGAGTCTGGCTGCTGCCTTTGCGGAAAAGGAACGGTGGTAGTCGTAAAAGAAAAATCCCCCATACTTGTAGCCGAAGTCTACTACAGTATGGAGGTATAAGTCCAGCTCTTCCCTTCTGCTGGGAGCGGCTGAACATAGGACATCCCTCAGCATGCCAAAGGCCAATGTGAACTCTGGGACAGATAATTTCCGATTCAATCTGGGGTCTTTGGCTTTAAGGACCACCGATACGTCACCCCAGGTATAGGCCTTATTTTCTGCCAGATCATGGACAGAAATCAGGAGAGAGGCCAGGTTGACATCCCTGCCGTCCAAAATGTCCTTCCTGATGCTGGTTGGAACCAAATGGGAGGGGTAGACAATGGGGCTCCACCCTGTGGTACCTGCAGGAAGGGGTGTCAAAACTTGGGTTGCGGTTGGGTTGGGAATAGCCGCGGCTGGCCGAGCCTCCAGGAGTGCCACCCTGGTTTGTACGTCCGTGACCGAGGAAGACAGGGACGCCACCATAGTGTGAAGTTGTGAGATGGTAGAGGATATCGACTGGAGAGATGCCTGCTGGGTACTGGGTCCTGCTGCAGCTGGTGGAGGGAAGAGGAGCTTGAAGAGCTTGCCTTTCCTAGCTGTAGCGGAGAAGGGCACGCCTCTGCATCTTAGCTCTGCTGTCAACTTATGGATAGTCCATCCCCTGAGGGACTGCACGCTGCCGCTCTCTGAAACCAGAGAAGGTGACAGAGGGGCCGTGAGGTCTTCGCTGCCAGCCTGGGACATGGTTGATCTGGTTAAGATATCCTGTCCTTGAGATCGTGTTTTTGGTTGACTGTAACCTATTGGGGGTGACATGAATTTCAAGTTTGCTTCCTTTCCCTAAACCATACTTACCCAACTTGTGTTCTCCCTTTTTTTTTTTTACCTGGGGGATATCGTCCAACCTGGTGCAGGGTGGACCTACTGAACTTTGACTGACCTGGAGGAAAATGAAAGGTGATAACTCGTGAAGGATTTGCTAACTAACTTGAAGTAATAACTTGTACGGTGATTTGCGGTGTAGTGACAATGAAATGATTTGAAATGTTTGCCTTGATCAAGAAATTAGTGAAATCTCTTGCCATGACAGAGGTCCGGCTCGGTCATGCCGCGACTGTGACTGAACTCGAACTGGGCTCTGGAGCATGCACTGAAATGAGGCAACCGAAAAAACATTGGTGCACACCGGGACGAATCGGTGCATCTTTGGATGCATCTGGATTCGAATCGGAGCGCTGTATGAAACAATCAAAATGACAGAAATGTTTTTTACCTTGACCGAGGCTCGAATTGGTTGTGCCGCCTCTGCGACAGACAATGAACCGAGCTCTGGTACAGGTATGGATACAGCCGAAACAATTGGGGCATTCCATGACGAATCTGTGCATCTTGGATGCGTCTGGTTTCGAAACGGTGATGCGATATATGGGAGTGAAATTAATGGTAAAAATTCCCATGACAGAGATGCGGATCGGTCGCCGGATATTTGCGACTAACTACGACCCAGACCCTGGAGCATGTACTGAAATGAGGCCGAGCCCTGGGGCACGCCGCAACGAATCGGTGCATCGTAGATGCGACTGGATTCGAACCGGAGCGCGGTGAGTGAATGTGTAATGGTTTGTTTGCCATGACAGAGGCGCGAATCGATCATGCCGCTATTGCGGCTGACTACGAATCAGACTCTGGAGCATGTACCGAAATGTGGCAAATACCTGGGGCACGCCGAGATGCATTTAATGCGACTGGATTCGTATCGGAGCGTGATACGTGGCAGTGAAATGATGGCCATGACAGAGGTACGAATCAGTGAGTCGTAACGAGCGACTGACAAGGAATGTGACTCTGGAGCATGTACTGAAATGAGGCCGTAAGAAACTGGGGCACACCGGAGTGAATCGGTGCATCTTTAGATGCGACTGGATTCGGATTGGAGCGCAGTATGTGACTGAAATGAATGAAATGATTCGAAATGGTTTGAAATGTTTGAAATGTTTTAGAAATGTTTCTGAAATGAGAAATGACTTAGTATCGAACTGACATGAGTCGATAAAAAAATAGCGAATTGCGAATCACAACAGTTGTCTACTGACACATGGTAACAATTTGTTAGACATGCCTGAATGGAGCAATGTCTACGTCGCGGTGGTTTACAAATAACGAAAAACGGTAACATAACGATGGTGCGAGTGGTATGCATTTCGGTTACGTAGTGAGATTTGCGAGTGATTCGTAAGTTTGATATCACGGTTTAGTGACATGATATCTAACAATGCGTGAAAACAAAAGTCAGTCGGAACCCTACCTGCGACAGCCGAGCCAGACGCGTGGTGCGAAAATACGAATCGGTAACACAGACTTCGAAACTCTCGAGCATGGAAATTTTGCAAATGCGGGAACTTGCGAGACAAGAACTTGTGGACGCTGGTATTGGAATAGTTGGCCTAGTGACGTATATCGCGCACAGGAAACCGACAAGCACCACAGGTGAGCGGGCTGCTTAAATACCCCCCGAGCTCCTCCCATAAATTCAGGCCACCATACTGGCCTTTCTACATATATAGACACTACGGGGCTGATTTACGGGAGCCGTGCGCCATCAGTAGAGACACACACCGAGGCACAAAGCACATTTTCATATTTACGAAACAGTGTGCCGGGAACAGAGCACAAATCCCCCATTTACTATAGTGATCTCGGCGCATGGGAGAATGCAATCTGTGCGCCACTATGGACATGGCGCAAGGCATCTTCAATTCAATTGTAACAGAAGATGGAGGTGCCAATATTATGGGGGATGTGGGGTGATGTGAGGAAGTTTAGTAACAACCGCCCAAGTAACAAATATGCCCAAAATAGAAAAAGAAAGTAACTTTTTCCGAGCTGTGCCTACAAGTACGTTTATAACTGCGCGAGATCAATGAAAGCACTGCGCATGCGCATGCGCAAGCGGCTCTTGCGCTCGTTCAAATTAGTTTGTTCATTGCGCGGCCAAAATCTTAGTAACTGTCAAGCAACATAAATGCAACTGCGTGGGTTGAATGGGCGCACCTCTAAACTTGACAAATTTTTTTTTTTTTTTACGCTGGTTCACCTTTATGTATTTTTTTAAGGATATTTGCACACGGGTGCACACATGTTAGCAAGTTACGTTGCCAACATGTGACATGCACCTTGTTAAATTTATGTAAAAAGACTCTGGCTCCTCTAGCTCCTCCTAAAAGGGCATTTAACCTTCCCCCTCTAATGCATATGATTTCCTTGGGCTAGCTTTTGCTTTTAAAGGGGAACTCCACTCTCCATTCTACAATGCTCTTGTCTCCCCCTTCTAATGCATATTATTTCTTTCGGATAACTTTTACTTTTAAAGGGGAACTCCACAATCTATTCCATTCTCCAAAGGCTGGGAACTGCCTTCACCAATCCAAACCACTTCCTTTTTCAGAGAATACAACGGGGCCAGCTAGAAAAGGGGCGAGAAGAGCGATAGCCCAACCCCCTCCTGAACCATACAAGACCACATCCACTGTAAAGCCCCCTGTCTGCAGCCCCCCACAACCCCAGCCTAGGGTTGTGTGGAAGAAGCCCTTTTCCCCCTGAATATGGGAACAAGGTGGTTGACTTTGCCCGAGCCCCCAAGCATACACCTCCTTTCATGGTCTGGCTTGCTATGTGTTTGGCTAGGGGTTTGTTAGTGTTTGGCAGGGGCACAATATTTTTTTACTTTGAGGTGGAATTTTTCACGTGGGGGTTATCTTTTTAAACCTTAACAGACCCAAATGACCTTGCATGTATTGGGGGGGGGGGCGTGGGGGGCTCAGTCTATTATTTTTAATCTTGCAGCTGCAATGTAGATTTGTAACTTTTCTCTAAAGCCGTACTTCTCCTTGTTTTGTTTTTGGGGTTGTCCAAATTATTGACATTGATATATCTTGCTTAAGTGAGTCAAGTGGGGACTTGCAAAATTAACAAGTCAGTTCCCATAGCCTGCAGTGATATTTGTTGTCTAACTTTTACCCATGTTAGGCTCTTTGTTTGCCCCACTGAAACGGGGGGGTGTTTGTCCCATCTGTAATTTTGTAGCATGCTGGATGATGTACTTCATTTTGGACAGGGGGGTGGCTTATTTTGTGCTGGCTGCATTTGGGTTGGTCTGGGCATGCTCAGGGACTTTACTTTTTTTTTTTTTAATTTTGTGTGTGAACAGCACTTGGATGTTTCTGGGCATGCTCAGAGAGTGTGTTTTTTGGTTTAGTAATTTAATGACATCCTTAATAGGCGTACCCACTTTGAAGTTCTGTCTCTACACTGGGTGAACTTGCATTTTGTGTGTTTCATGGACTGTGCATGTGTTTTCAATTGCTAATGAATTTTCAATTCATTAGCACGCAAACCTATGTTATATCAAGCTTGCGGATAGCATTCTTTACCTTGCCCAGCAAAGAGGCAAGATTGTGTGTGGGGGGCTGGCAAGAGAGTACATTCGGGTGTCCTTATAGAGTTTGTAACACATGTATTTTTATTTTATTTCTTATGTCTTTGCAAAACAGAGTGTTTTAGAGCAAGTTTTTTTACTTTGTATTATTGTATTTTTTTTTTGGGGGGGGGGGTATTTTACCCACAAATCTTTTTCAATGTTGTCAATGTGTGTTGTTTGTAGGTTGTTTCACTTTGATTTAACTGTCTATGCAGCATTATTTTTCTAAATCTTTCTCAAGATGTTGTGACAAATTAATGTTTAAATTCTTAATTGATGTCAGTTTGTGGGTGCACTCCTGTTAATTTCCTTTACAAAATGTTCAGACCTCAAAACCATATTCTGCTAGTGTCTCAAATTTAACATACATGTGTTTTTTGCTCTCCTTTCTCTTTTCCAGGTCCTGTTTTGTTGACCAATAAAATTTATAGACAATGTTTATGTTTTATGTGTTTTGTTAATTTTCATGCAACATGTTTCCCAGCTGCAGCTTAACTAGGCTGATTGGCACGGCAAAACAAAAAAGTGTGATTTGTCTACAAGCTTCTTTCCTGGTGGCTTCATCGCAACATATGCATGGATTGTGCATATGCTGCTATGGATAGCCACCAGGAAAGGAAAATTACAGAACGGTAATTATTCAATTCTCCATTTTAGAGCAGTAGTTTTTAGCCTCAGTCCTCAAGTACCCCCGACAGGACATATTTTGGGAATTGATCTTAGCTAAAATAGCTGCCCAAAATACAAAGCCATTGACTGTGATTTAAAGCACCTAGGCAAAATGAAGAAAAACCTGCAATCATGGCCTGTTGGGGGTACTTGAGGACAGGGTTGAGAAGCACTAATTTAGAGCACTGAGCTAAAATTGAGCTCCAGATATTCCTATTCTAATTGCGGGCATTTGAGGGAAACCAAGTGAGTGTTAGAACCCCTGCTTGTCGGGAGTGGATAAATGCTGTGGAAGAAATCTATACCATGGACAGGCTTTATGGTAACAAGGAAGAAATGTGTGAGGGGAGGAAAGATAAATGGAAGTGTTGGAGAGAGTTTAAAAAAACATAGAGTTATGCAGAGAAAATTAGGTTCTAGCAGAGTTATTTATGGAAGGAGTACTTGCACAAGGGGGGGGGGGGGGGAAGAAATAGTTTAAAATATTAAGGGATATGGGTAATCGAGATAACATAATAAAGGTGGAATTTTTAAAATACAAGTTTGGGAAGGGAGAAAGAAGGAGAGGAGTCATACAGGGACAGGGAGATCATTATAATCGTTGGGAATTGTACCCTTTTCACCCCATCCTTTTTTGTATATTGTTATGAAAATTAGCCACAGTGATGTGAAGAATAGAATAAGAGAGACGTACATGAACGGAAAAGTTGATTGTTGTCTCACTATATAAAGAAACTGAGTGGCAAAAAAAAAGAAAAGAAAAAAGAACCCCTGCTTGCCTTTTTTAGGTTAGGCTTTGTGTCCCTTTTCTGAAAATTGGCTTCACTTCCTGTCACATAGCCAAACAGGAAGTAAGGGTAAAACCCTACCAATGTCTTTCTTTGGGGACACACAGGTCAATCTAACTAGTGTCCCCATTATGTAAATTGCACTCTAGCACTTTGTTGTGTACACCTCACATTAATGGGTAAAGGCAAATCCACTCTGAAATACAAGGGCACTTGCTGTAAATCTGAGGGGAAGCACTGGTGATTTTATCATCCAATCATGTAGAAGCAAAAGATGCTGTTTTTTTTTATTTTGCCTTGCATGTCCCCCTCGGATCTCCAGCAACTGCACTTCCAAGTGCACTTATAGTGCAAAGTGGATTTGTCTTTGGTAAATAAACCCCAAAGTCCAAGATACCCAATAATGTGGGGTGTACAGAGCAAAATGCTAGAGTGCAATTTACCTAATGGGGAAACTATTTAGATTGACCTGTGTGTCCCCTAGGGTTTTACCCTCACCTCCTGTTTGGCTATGTGACAGGAAGTGAATACATTTGAAGGAGAAAGTGGCAAAATTTAGGAGGTGTCTTCACCCTATCAGGGGTACAGACATCCCCAAACACTGACAAGACTTCTAATCCCTGTGCACTCTATCCCCAATCAAAAATAAGAAAGGCTTTCATTTAGTTTAACTTTGCAAAGACATGTTCCTAAGTACAACTGTGATGCATGCCAATGGCCCATTTAGACCTTTCAATAGAAAACACCAGTTGCCTTTCACTAGAAACATTTGTTAGTCCAGTCCTGGAAATCTGCATCTGCTTTACTGTTAATTTACATCAAAATATGGATTCCTGCATCTAGATGCGCAACCGCTGTCTATGCGAGATGCACAAGTTCTGTGTGTGCATAGGTATGTGCCTGTGGCGCATATCTGGTTCCTGGAACAGGCGGACAGCGCACAGGAATGATATCACGCCCCGACAGGCAGTTGCTTGTACTGCTGCTAATTTCTTCCCACCACCATGCCCCGCTTACTGTTCTCTGAGGAAGATATGATCCTTATTTGCAAATTAAGAAAATAATAATTTTTTTTAACATGGGGTGGTGTTTGTGTGGGTCCCTAACACACATTTAGACATATTAGGGCCAATTTACCTACAAGCATGTTTTTAGAGTGTGGGAGGAAACCAGAGTACCTGGAGGAAACCCACGCAGGCACAGGGAGAACATGCAGACTGCAGCATATGGTGTCGTGGACGGGATTCAAACCAGTGACCCTTTTTGCTGCTAGGTGAAAGTGCTAATCATTACACCACTGTGCTGCCCAAATATATATCTACAGATGTACTGTAGGTTCTTGTGCCCACCAGCAGAGAGAAGTTGGGTAGATGCCACACTCTAAATTCTGGAGGCATAATAATGGTCTAGCACAGGGGTCTTCAAACTACGGCCCTCCAGTTGTTCAGGAACTACAATTCCCATCATGCCTAGTCATGTCTGTGAATGTCAGAGTTTTACAATCCCTCATGGGATGTGTAGTTCCGCAACAGCTGGAGAGCTGTAGTTTGAAGATTCCTGATCACTCTAGCACGTCTTGAAAAATAGGTGGTTTCTCATGTGTCTTGTATAATGCCCAAGTAATATATATAGGAAAATACAAGTGGGTCATGGCACATCTACATTCCAAATTTGGCACTTAAGATGGTCATGCACTATGCAATCTGATTGGCCAATCTCTGTACAACTCGATATTATGGCAAAATAGGTAATAGGAAGACGCACTTGAACAATTAATTAAAATTATAGGAAATCAAACAGGCTCTTGCACTAAATCTATTTTTTTTAAGATCTAACTGATTGCAGTGTATGGTCACCTTTAACCGATTGCTGCCCGCCGGCTGTCATATGACGGCCAGGCAGCGTGGCTCTTGTTCTGGGAGGGCGTCATATGACGCCCTCTCCTTCTCGGCCCACCAGGGGGTGCGCTTGCGCCGCCGCTGATTACGCGCACCTGGCGTGTCACTGGGGACTCGTGTGCCCGGCGGCTGCCGATATCTGCGGGGCACCCGCGATAGGGATCATCACCCCCATCATCTGTCAGAGGAGAGGAGACCGATGGTGTGTTCCCAGTACAGAGGAACACCGATCGGTCTCCTCCCCTTGTAAAACCCCTCACCCTACAGTTAGAATCACTCCCTAGGAACATAATTAACCCCTCGATCACCCCCTAGTGTTACCCCTTCCCTGCCAGTCACAATTATACAGTAATCAATGCATTTTTATAGCACGGATCCCTGTATAAATTTGAATGTTCCCAAAAACGTGTCAAAAGTGTCCGATATGTCCGCCGCAATATCGCAGTCACGATAAAAATTGCAGATCACCGCCATTACTAGTAAAAACAAAAATAATAATAAAAATGCTGTAAATCTATCCTCTATTTTGTAGACACTATAACTTTTGCGCAAACCAATCAATATACGCTTATTGTGATTTTTTTTTACCAAAAATATGTAGAAGAATACATATCGGCCTAAACTGAGGAAAAATTTTTTTTTTTTTAAAAATGGATATTTATTATAGCAAATAGTAAAAAATAATGCATTTTTTTCAAACTTGTCACTCTTCTTTTGTTTATAGCGCAAAAAATAAAAACTGCAGAGGTGATCAAATACCACCAAAAGAAAGCTCTATTTGTGGGGAAAAAATTATAACAATTTCATCTGGGTACAGTGTTGCATGACCTTGCAATTGTTATTCAAAGTGTGACAGCGCTGAAAGCTGAAAAATGGCTTGGGCAGGAAGGGGGTGAAAATGCATTGTATTGAGATGGTTAAAGATTAAGATCGGAAAATATTAATTTATTGGGTTTAGAAACACTTTTCTGTTCTTTGTAATGTATTGAAAGATTTGGGTAAGAATAGAAAAAAACACATTTCAAAGATATGTTAGAAGTAATAGGAATGAGATTAGTATAAAAAGGGTTAATTAACTGAGAACACCTACTAATTGCCTAACAAGACACATCCAATGAGATGAAATAAACCAAATGTATTGGGCGTGCGCTGTTATCAATGATAAAACCGCAGTTACCCTAGCAACAGTTGCAGTTTACATATTTATTATTGTGTTGCGCGTTTCGGTGCGCCGGTTCGCACATTCAATCAATGATTTTCCGGTGCAACAATTAAGGTGTGACACCTGCCTTTACACACATGAACTTTAATGGCATCCCAGTCTTCATCCGTGGGATTCAATATTGAGTTGACCCACCCTTTGCAGCTATAACAGCTTTAACACTTCTGCAAAGGCTTCTCACATTAATCAGGAGTGTGTCTATGGGAATGTATGACCATTTTTCCTGAAGCGCATTTGTGAGGCCAAGCACTGATGTTGGATGAGAAGACCTCCCCTCGAATTCATCCCAAAGGTTTTCTACCGGGTTGAGGTCAGGACTCTGTGCAGGCCAGTCAGGTTCCTCCACCCCAAACTCGCTCATCCATGTCTTTATGGACCTTGCTTTGTGCAATGTTGTGCAGTCATGTTGGAATAGGAAGGGGCCATCCCCAAACTGTTCCGACAAAGTTGGGAGCATGAAATTGTACAAAATGTCTTGGTGTGCTGACGCCTTAAAAGTTCTCTTCAGTGGAACTAAGGGGCCAAGACCAACTCCTGAAAAACAACCCCACACGATGATCCCCCCTCAATTAAATGATTTGGACCAGTGCACAAAGCAAGGTCCATAAAGAGAGAACCTTTGGGAAGAATTAGAGTGGAGACTGCGAGCCAGGCCTTCTTGTCCAAACATCAGTGCCTGACCTCACAAATGCGCTTCTGGAAGAATGGTCAAACATTCCCATAGACGCACTCCTAAACCTTGTGAACAGCCTTCCCAGAAGAGTTGAAGCTGTTTTATCTGCAAAGAGTGGGCCAACTCAATATTGAACCCCACAGACGAAGACTGGGATGCCATTAAAGTTCATATGTGTGTAAAGGCAGGTGTCCCAATACTTTTGGTAATATAGTGTATATACAGTATATATAAATGTATACATATGACTAACAAAAACAATTCACCAGTTCGTGTTCTGGTTAAGAAAAAAATGTTCACTACATGCCTCTTTTTGTGTTTCCAAATGCAAGTTCAATTATGTAAAGCTTTTAATATTTGTTTTAATAAACAGTATTACACTAGGGCGGCCATGCGCTTCTTACCTTTCCCTGTTAGTATATGATTAACACACCCCACCTAGAGGATGCAGATGAAGGACAAGAATACAAAGAATATTTTCAATGGCGGTGTGAGAATATTGGTATGCAATAACATGTACAGTAAGTAGTTTGACAAACTATTGATTCAAAGGGTGCACTGTCTGTGTGTTTTTTTTGCAGCACTGTTTATAAACAGCACTTCAAAAAGCTGAATCCACCCCTCCGCCATTTTTTTTAACTATATGGCTATAAGGTGATTAAACAAATAGCCCTAGCGAATATTTCCCAAGTTAAAATGACATTATTGTTGCCTTGTATGCAATACAATTGTAGGGAGCTAAATGTGAAGAGTTTATTTTCTCAATAGTGTTCTATAAGATCATGCCAAAGATTAAAGTTGAACTCCAACCTTACCTTCTGTCTGGCACTGTTGTATAATACCGTCTCTTTTACTGAAATTGCATGATCTATCTGCATTTTTTAAAGATGCACACAAATACAGTGATGTGTCACTAGGTCTAAAATAAGGTATGCAATGAAAACAGAAAGGTGTTATTTAATAATTTAATTAGCATATTGAGGAGGGAGGGGAGGAAAACCTCAGCTTTAAAATGTGTTAAATAAACTGTGAAGAATAACATACAGAATATGGCAACTATTTAAAAATCTTGTTAAGGCTGCTAAAGCAGCACATTGAGCAGGCTTTATTTTCAATTACAAATGTTAACCTTTAAGATTTTTCTAGCTTCCTAAGTCCAGACTAGAGCATTTTACCTATAGTCTTCTTAAACTTTGATGAAAGTGGATTTCTAAGCCCTTCGAAATGCATTGGTTTGTATGAAATAACAACTCCTAATAAAATCACGTCTAGATTTTATGCTATTGGCTTAGTGCTTTCTTTTCTACTCTCTAAGCTTATCTGGAATACGGGCCTTGGTATGACCCTTATCCTCTGGAAAGCTGCCTATCCAAATATTGAATGTATTGTTCAATCAGGATATCCATCTAGACCAAGTCATTCAATGCGCCACACTGCTTCTTGCTTATGAGTGTATCCTTTGGTGACCTTCTGAAAGAGAAGTCCTCAAGGCATCCTTAGCACCACCATCACCAGCACTTTTAGTGTATTCTGCATAACACAGTGGGGGGTCATTTACTATAGCGCCAACAAATGATCCTGCAGTCCCGGAAAATAGCGCCCAATTAAGGCCAATTAAGACTTCAACTCTCAGAAACTGGGCGCTAATGCAAATGGAAAGCAGCGCTATTGACGGCGAACAAACAATAAAAATTTAAAAATTCCTTTAAATATCGTGCCTTGGGGGTGTCCTTAGTATGCCTGTAAAGTAGCGCATCTTTTCCGTGTTTATTACTGTACTGCAGCAAAATGACATTTCTAAAGGAAAAACTGTCATTAAAAACTGCTTGCGGCTGTATTGAATTGCCGGTTCCCGACAATATAGAGTAAAAATCAAGAAAAAAACGGTGTAGGTTCCCCCGACCACTTCATACCAGGTCCTTTGAGTCTGGTATGGGTGTTAGGGGGAACTCTACGTCAAAATTTAAAAAAAAATGGCGTAGGGGTCCCCCCTAAAATCCATACCAGACCCTTATCCGATCACGCAACCTGGCAGGTCAGGAAAGGGGGGGGACGAGCGAGCGCCCATAACGCTCCTGAACCGTACCAGGCCACATACCCTCAACATGGGGAGGGTGCTTTGGGGTCCTCCCCAAAACACACTGCCACGACCCTTGCCTGGTGGTTGTGGGCGTCTGTGGATGGAAGTCTTTAAAAAGGGGGCCCCCAGATCCCGCCCACCCTATGTGAATGGGTAGGGGTCTTCTCCATTTTCCTCTGGCTTCTTTTTCTCTCACTTCGTCCTCCGTCTTTCTCCTCCGCCGCTTCCGCCACCGCTCCTGCTGCCGATGAACATTCAAAATACGAACCTCCTCAGAATCTGCAATGGGGCACATGACGTCACTCCAAGACCCTGCCCCTTGTGACTTCACCGCCCTGGGCATGATGGGTCAGTGATGTAACAAGGGGGCAGGGTCTCCTGCTAACTTCATACGGCGGCCATGCCCCATAGTTATATATGAAATGTGTGCTATGGAAGCGGACAGATCGGCTGTCCGCAGCGTCGGAGGAGGTTCGTTGTTTTTTATGTTCAGCAGGTCGGTGGTGGGAGCGGCGGAGGAGAAAGACCAGAAGAGGAAGCGGGGGAAGAAGAAGCCAGAGAAATATGGAGAAGACCAGAGGAAGAAGTAGAGGGAGGTGGAGGAAGAAGCGGGGGACGAAGCAGCTGGAGGAAGAAGGAGTTAAAAGGGAAAGCGATACTGGTAGTGAGATAAAGGTTGCTGCACGCCCCAATAGAATATAAATTGCAAAAGTTTCCCTGTGGGGTTTTGTGTTGCAGTCAAAAATTCAAAATTAAATAGAAAAAATATATATTTTACTGAAAAAAAATATGGACATACAAATGCATAAATTGTGTTAAAACATGAGCTCTGTTAATGAGGCCATTACACATGCATCATGATGATACAGCCATAAGGAAAAAGGAGAAAACCAAAGGAAGACCGGAGGAAGATGGAGGAAGAAGTGGGGGAAAGAAGAAGACATTTTTAATAAAGGAATTGTCAAAAAACAGCTATTGTCTTTTGTCACATTTCACTGCTTTTTTAGGTGAATGAGTAGGGTAGTGAATGGGTAATGACCTGCCAGGTTGCGTACTCAGATAAGGGTCATTAGATAAGGGTCTGGTATGGATTTTTTTTGAATTTTGACACAGGGTTCCCCTTAAAATCCATACCAGACCTGAGGGGCCATTCTACAGAGATGCAATAATGGTCTGCCTTGGGGGGGGGGGGGTGGGGGGCTTGTGTTATAATGTTTGAATGCAACTGCATCCGGGGCCCATCACACCAGTCTTGGAAGGTGTCAGCAAATTAAACTGTTACAATGGGATCACTTTTAATCTAAAGAGATTATGTTTCTGTCCTACAACCTACCAGCACTATGTTATCAGGCCAGGTGTCTTTCCTTTTCCGACCACCTGCCTTTTTCTCAAAGCGTTTTCTTTAAAGCTTATGTGAAAAAGCACCTGAATTTTTTTTTCGATTTAATGGTTCTGCAATTCCCTCAGCCAGTGAATATTTCCCAACCCAACACTAGGTCAAATTTTTTTTGATAGTTGACGCCACGGATATCACCATATCCACAATAGCCAGATAGAGTAAGAATTAATAATGCAAGTCTGTCTCCTCAATAAAAGCAGCTTGTAACATTATGTGGAAGTATCCCAGATTTAAGGGCAACTTAGTGCCAATATCCACTGCCTACCCTTTTTTTTTTCTACAAAACCGTTCTATGCTTCTGCAACGTGCTTGTGGAGGACCCTATGCCGATTTTTTCCTTGATTTTTGAATAGCTGGATTTTTGGAATTCCCCAACATAATATTTTTGAATAACTACATACCATTGCATGCATTTGAAGAGTTAAAATTATGTAATAAACCAAACTGATGTGCTTTCGCTAATTATGCTGCTGAGTACAATGTACATTTTCAGGAGGTGATACTATTGGTGGGATTCATACCCATGGCTTGAACCTTTGAAGGTAGCAGGGCATACCACTAGGCTATGGAGTTGAGCACAATCACACATAGAAAATATTATTACTAATGTTTGATTCTTTTCATTCTATACAATACAATGTTTTGCATTTGAGACATTAATATTATGGTATCAACCATGCTCGTGTGCCATTGGCTATTGGGTAAGGATGAGCTGAATACCCCCAACTCAGTGCGAAAAGGCAAAAAATGAAAGTCTATTTTACACGAACATAAAAAAATCAAAAGTGCTCATTTTAAAGGCTTATATGCAAGTTATTGTCATAAAAAGTGTATGGGGACCTGGGTCCTGCCCCAGGGGACATGTATCAATGCAAAAAAAACAGATATAAAAAAAGACGTTTTTTCAGGAGCAGTGATTTTAATAATGCGTAAAGTGAAACAATAAAAATGAAATATTCCTTTAAATATCGTGCCTGGGGGTGTCCTTAGTATGCCTGTAAAGTAGCGCATCTTTCCCATGTTTAGAACAGTACTGCAGCAAAATGAGATTTCTAAAGGAAAAAAATGTCTTTTTAAACTGCTATCGGCTGTAATGTATTGTCGGATCCTGTCAATATAGATAAAAATCATAGAAAAAAACAGCGTGAGTTCCCCCCAGTCCATTACCAGGCCCTTTGGGTCTGGTAAAAATATTAAGGGGAACCTCACATGAAAAAAAACTGCGTGGGGGTCCCCGCAAAATCCATACCAGGCCCTTCAGGTCTGGTATGGATATTAAGGGGAACCCTGCACCAAAATTTGAAGAATACAGCAATGGGATAAGTAGGCGGTGGCGGGAGAGATGGCGACAGAAGACGGCAAGAGAGACAGCACCAGGAGAAGAATACAATGGGAGACACAGCTCGGGGGAGAAGACCACTCAGAGCTCTTTTACAATAAAGGAATTGTCAAAAACTGGATATTGTTTTTTGTCACATTTCACTGCTTTTTTTGGGTGAACGGGTAGGGGTACAATGTACCCAATACCCATTCACATAGGAGGACTGTAGAGTGTTTCTACAAACTGCAAAATGCACTAAAAAATGCATAGGTGTGAACATAGGGTCAGAGTCAGTTCACACTGGAGCATTGTGGGAACCCTGAGAATCCAGTGCGGGTTCCCACATCGCATACAACTCGCAGGCAATTCACACTGCCATATGTGAACTGCTGGGAGTGTCAGTAGAAAGCTAATGACACCCCAAATCAGTTTGCATATCGCAGAGCAAACTGCAAATTCAGACAACACCCATGTGATCTGATTCTGCTGCGGACCAAAACAAGGGTCCTGTGCGAGTTTGGTCCGAATACGATGCAAATTCAACCATACAATCTGTATGGCTGAGTTTGCATCACACAGTCATCGCATGTGATTTGCAGTGCGGAGCAAATCACATCCAATGTCGGACAGCACAGCAGTGTAAACTGGCCCTAAGGCCCCTTTCACACTTGTGCAACTCCTGCGTCCATAGACCTCAAGATTACACTGGAATTGCTTCAAATCACATCAAATTTGTGGCAAAAAGCGCTGCAAAATCGCGGAACTTTCAGGTGGCACAAGTGTGAAAGGGGCCTTATGGACCTAAAGTTGTATGAAAAGTCGTCCAAGTGTGAAAGGAACCTAATGAGATTCATTGAAAACACCTTTGAATTAGGCCCCATTTGCACTTGTGCAACTAATGCCTGTGTATTCTTGCGGTATATGGGCCTCAAGTCGCATCAAATTCAAACCAAAGTAGTGCAGGGATGAATATGGCCCACTTGCAGGATGCACGAGTGAGAATAGTGCCTAATTCAAAGGTATTATCCATTTACACTGCTGTGACCTGAAAGTCACACTATTTTGCTGCCGCTTTGCTGCTACAACTTGGCCCCAACTTCTGGGAATGCCTGTGTAATATTGCGCCCTATGTACCTCAAGTCACATGAAAGTCACACCAAAGTAGTACAGGGACTACTATTTCTACAGATAATGATACTTGAAGGTAAACTTAAGTGAGTTCGATAATAAATGGTGTCGCTGGGATAGCAGCAGGTGTATTACAAAGACAAAGGCCCAGTCTGAGCCTTGGTTCACATTGACAGCGGGAGGAAATCGTGTGAGTTCAGCTGAACTCACATGATTTCATTCCTGCATGTCAGTCCCGACTGCGGGGGGAATTTCAGGGACTTCTGTGTAGGTTTCTGCACTGATGTCAATAAAAAAAAATTGCACCTAAAGTTGCCAAAAAAGAGAACAGAAACTACTTTTGAAAATTAAGGCGCTGCACCAATTAAAACGGTGCAATTGCCGCCTATTTGACATGTCAAATCGAATGTCAAATCGCACCAATGTGAACCAGGGCTGACACATACAACACTGCCTATCCATCAGCTGAATTCATTACCTGCAATTCTCCACAGCTGTTATATATAAAGATTACACCTTTATCATTTACTTGCACGTGTGTTGAAGAGATTAGCTTTTTTGGTGCACAAATACATATAGAAATTATAGGATATAAAAGAAAGATATTGCACTTCCGCAAAATCACCACCCCAAAAACTATTTAAAAAGAAGAAAGAAAAGAGAAAAAAATAATGTACTTTTATTTTGCCAGCAGAAACAAAATTATGTACATTCATTTATTAGCTTAAAAAAAATTCTACAGGATATATGGTGCTACATTTAGCAAAATAGTTAGCAATTGTGTTTTAAGGGCCCTGCTCATAGGAGCTTACAATCTAAAATTTGTCTAAACCTTAGAGTGGACACAGCTTTACGTTCAGTGTATAACGGGTAACATTTCAGAGTACAACTACTCACTCGCCAGCCCACATCATTTTTATCTGCAAGATTATAGAAACATACTTAACAGTCATTATGCTTACAAAGCATTCCAACATAATATTAAAAAAGGCACATATTCAAAATATATCATCCACCACCAGCCCACAAAACACACAGATACATAGGTGACCATGTTCTGCTGGAAGCTGCATTTCTGTGTACATGCTTAAGCAATGAGATGAAGGTCAGCACCTGTACCCAAACCATGTTTGCATGGTCAGACAGGAACAATACACACACAACAATGACAGCATGGCCACATAAACCCACTTTTGATGGAAACAATGCACAAGAATGTCAGAAAAAAACAGCCCTAGTTGGGCGTTTGTCAATATGCACAATATTATTCCTTCTCCCCCACAAATCACAGCAAAAACCCTGGCCACTTCTCAGACCAAATGACCCCCACCCAACTGCTGTCCTTTATATAAGATTGGTTGTATTGTTAGTACACTGACATACGCCCACTAGTATCTTTTAATCTGGCTCTTCGTGTATGTCTAAAGTGATTGCACCTGATGAGCAGGAACACATAATACTATTTGCAACTGTGTTAGCCCTTGGCTATGTGCATCCAATAACCAACTACAGGCCAAAGATCGAAGTCCATTTGCATGTGCATAAACAAGGCAACAGTTTTCTAAGCATATGTACCTATGCAGTCTAAACCCTACAATTTTAAATGTCCAAGTCCCTGGACATGATTAGTGCTATTAAACATTAACATCAGTCCCTAGCTGCAATGAGCTTCCAATCTAAAGTCCAAAACTAACTTTTTTACATTAGAGATTATTTTGACAGGAGACAAATAAAATACGAGCATGTCTTTGGATTGTGGTGGGAAACCCACACAGGGAAAACATATAAACTTCAACACAAGCATTAGCATGTTGGGGAATTGATCCAGTAACCCCCAGTGCTGCTAGACATAATTGCTACTCATTTAGCCAGCGGGCAGCCTCACACATGTAGTCTGTATCTCTGTGGTGTGAACCAGCCCTAAGTCCATAGCCATGCTCGGTGTCCCAAGCAATATACAATATATTGTCCGAAGTATTGGGACATCTACCTTTATATGTACATGAACTGTAATGGCATTCCATTCTTAGTCAGTATGGTTCAAAATTCATTTGGCCCACCCTTTGCAGCTATAACAGCTTCAACTCTTCTGGGAAGGCTGTCCACAAGGTTTAGGAGTGTGTCTATGGGAATGTTTGACCATTCTTCCATAAGTGCATTTGTGAAATCAGGCACTAATGTTGGGCGAGAAGGCCTGGCTTACAATCTCCGCTCTAATTCATCCCCAAGGTGTTCTGTTGAGGTCAGAACTCTGTGCAGACCAGTCATGTTCCTCCACCCCAAACTCATTCATCCATGTCTTTATGGACCTTGCTTTGTGTGTCACGTAACCGGTTGACCCCGCCCCCTATGACAACCCGGGGAAAGCCATAGGGAAGTCCCCGTGAAGTCCCCGTACTTCAGAGGAGGGCGGGGTCACCGGGTGGCCCTGCCCTTCGTTATATAAGAAGTGTCAGAAGAACCGAAGTGTCACCCGGCGGAAGACTCCCACTGAGGCAGATCGTGCAGACGGAGTGGAGAAGAATGCGGAGGAAGATGCGGGACCAGAAGAGCGGAGGAAGAAGAAGATGGAGAAGAAGAAGATGGAGGAAGAAGAAGAACACCGAAGAAAGACCAGAAGAAAGAAGACGGAAGAAGAAGTGGAAAGAAGAAGAAATTAATAAAGGACTTGTCAAAAACTGTCTCTTGTGTTTTTTAACCTTTTTGACACTTTTTTTGTGAAATGGTAGGGGTACTTTTGTACCCCATTACCAATTTACACAGGGGGGTGCGATCTGGGGGTCCCCTTGTTAAAGGGGGCTTCCAGATTCCGATAAGCCCCCCCGCCCGCAGACCCCCACAACCACCGGGCAAGGGTTGTGGGGATAAGGCCCTTCTCCCCATCAACATGGGGACAAGGTGCTTTGGGGGCTACCCCAAAGCACCCTCCCAATGTTGAGGGCATGTGACCTGGTACGGTTCAGGAGGGGGGGGCGCTCTCTCGTCCCCCCTCTTTTCCTGCGGCCTGCCAGGTTGCATGCTCGGACAAGGGTCTGGTATGGATTTTTGGGGGGACCCTGTGCCATTTTTTTTTTAATTTAGGCGCAGGGTTCCCCTTAAAATCCATACCAGACCTGAAGGGTCTGGTATGGATTTTGAGGGGGACCCCCACGCCATTTAAAAAAAAAATTTTGGTAAGGAGTTCCCTTAATATCCATACCAGACCTGAAGGGCCAGACCTGAAGGGCCTGGTATGGAAACTAGGGGGACCCCCACGCATTTTTTTTTTAAATTTGGGTTCGGGGTTCACCTGTGAGGAAATTCCATGCCGTTTTTATTAACTATATTAACTATTTATAAATTAACTTTTATGTGTATTGCCGGACCGACAATTCATTATAGCTGGCGCTAGCGATAGTAGTTTTACATTACTTTTTTTCCTTTAGAAATCTAATTTTGCTGTCAGACTGTTGTAAACACTGGAAACATGCGCCCCTTTACAGGCATACTATAGACACCCCCCAGGTACGAAATTTTGCTCCCGAAAAAACGTCCGTTTTTAAAACTTTTTTTTGCATTGATACATGTCCCCTGGGGCAGGACCCAGGTCCCCAAACACTTTTTATGACAATGCCATGCATATAGGCCTTTAAAATTAGCACTTTTGATTTCTCCCATAGACTTTTGGAGGGTGTTCCGCGGCTTTCGAATTTGACGCAAACACCCCAAATTGTTCGCTGTTCGGTGACCTGAACATAAAGCCCATCCCCAATATATATACACACACACGTTATATATACAAATATGTACACACACAATATATATATATATATATACACAGTATCTCACAAAAGTGAATACACCCCTTACATTCTTGTAAATATTTTATTATATCTTTTCATGTGACAACACGGAAGAAATGACACTTTGTTACAATGTAAAGTAGTGAGTGTACAGCTTGTATAACAGTGTAATTTTGCTGTCCCCTCAAAATAACTCAACACACAGCCATTATTGTCTAAACCGCTGGCAACAAAAGTGAGTACACCCCTAAGTGAAAATGTCCAAATCGGGCCCAAAGTGTCAATATTTTGTGTGGCCACCATTATTTTCCAGCACTGCCTTAACCCTCTTAGGCATGGAGTTCACCGGAGCTTCACAGTTTGCCACTGGAGTCCTCTTCCATTCCTCCATCATGACATCACGGAGCTGGTGGATGTTAGAGACCTTGCGCTCCTCCACCTTCCATTTGAGGATGCCCCACAGATGCTCAATAGGGTTTAGGTCTGGAGACATGCTTGGCCAGTCCATCACCTTTACCCTCAGCTTCTTTAGCAAGGCAGTGGTCATCCTCGAGGTGTCATGGTTATGTAATAGAGTTTGTCGATCAGCATACCTGTCTCCATGTGTTCATCTCTAGAGACCAGCTGACCCTCTCCTGACTGCTTTTGTAACCTCTCCTCTAAGCATGGCCCCACCCCAGGCCCTATCAGGGAACCCTACCTGTGCACTGCAAGCCAGCAGTGCTGATCAACCATTGTGTGTTAGCCTCTGTGTGTACTTGCTGTGTTTCCTACATCTGATTCCTGTTACGGACTTTGGCCTGTTCTTAACTATTCCTGTCTGCTCGTGACCCTGACCTTTGGCGTGTTCCCGACCATCCCTGTTTGCCTGTGACCCTGAACCTTGGCGCGTACTCTGTTATCCTTGTCTGCTTGTGGCCCCGACCTTGGCTTGTCCCTTACTTTCCTTGTTGTTCCAGCCTGCTGCCTCCTTCCTTTTCTCCTGTAGTCTACCATGAGCATGAGCTGTGAGACCCTGGGGGCCGCGACCTGGAGCCAGACTGCAGCGCAGTCCATCCTTACCATTAAAGGCTCTGGTGAACACCTGCTGGCTCTTAGACTCCGCGCCCTGGGGAATCTATGCTCTAGCTCCCAGTGGGATCTGTGTCAGTGATCCAGTAGACCTGCTTCCTGAACCTCCCAGGGTTCAATCCGCAGCAGTCAGCCATAGGGTCCACTACCTTGCGGTGCACTCCTGATCCCAATGGTGTGCATCTGTTACCCAGCCTCTAGGTGACCTGACAGTTTGATCAGCCATGGACCCGGCTGTTGTGCCGCTACCCGCAGATGATCAGCTGCAGGGCTTAGTTCGCAGACTTGAGACCCAGGAATCGCATCAGACCCAAGCGATGCGATTCTTTCAGGATTTGGCATCCCGTTTTGAACAGGTTCAGGCCTTATTAGGACCCCCGGTTCAACAACCTCAACCTCAACTGCTATCTGCTGCTGCACCTATCGCACCAGTCCCAGCCACACATTCATTACAACTGCCAGCTCCGGCCCGTTTCTCTGGGGACTCAAAGGCTTGCAAGGGGTTCCTTAGCCAGTGCACGATTAATTTTGAACTTCAGCCCCAAAACTTCCTGTCCAATCAGGCGAAAGTAGCCTATATTATATCCCTTCTGTTCGGCGAGGCGCTAGCTTGGGCTGCCCCTCTGTGGGAACTGAATGATCCAGTGGTTTCTAGCCTGTCTGATTTCTTGAAACTTTTTCGGAATATCTTCGAGGAACCGGGTCGTGTCTCCTCAGCGGCTAGCGCTCTTTTACGACTCCGTCAAGAGTCTGCTTCTGTGGGACAGTATGCTCTTCAGTTCCGTATCCTCACAGCTGAATTGAGCTGGAATAATGAGGCCCTAGTTGCAACCTTTTTACATGGCCTCTCTGATAGAGTGAAGGATGAATTGGCAGGAAGATCCCTTCCTGCTGATCTGGACAGTGTCATCACCTTGTGTAACCAGATCGATATTCGCTTTCAGGAGAGGGCCCTGGAAAAAAGACGCCAGCACTCCCCGTTCCTTAGGCAGCTTGAGCTCCCAGTCCCTTCTCTTCGATCCGAGGAGCACCCCCTGCCCGCTGAGGAACCTATGCAGCTGGGCTGGACCAAGTTGTCTCCTGAAGGCGCAGAACTCTGGGCCTGTGCCTCTACTGTGGGGCCAAAGGTAATTTTCGTGACACTTGTTCCCTTCGTCCAGAAAAACAATCGGGGCTAATACATCTGGAAGGTGGAGTATTAGACCCCGAAGTATCACCTTCACCTTCTCGTCTTCTTCTTTCTGTGTTCCTTCATGTCGGCGCTTCATCTCGCTCGGTCTCGGCACATCTGGATTCCGGAGCCGCTGGCAATTTCATAGACTGGGGAACTGCGTCTTCCATGAGACTTACCCTTTTGCCCCTTACTACGCCTTTGGTGGTCTTGGCGATTGATGGCACTGTTCTCCCAGGGGGCCCTATCCGCTTCCAGACCCTCCCCGTTAAGATGTCGGTAGGGACACTCCACCAGGAGTGGATATCCTTCCTTGTCTTACCTAAGGTTTCTTCTCCTATCATATTAGGTCTTCCTTGGTTATGGCTCCATTCTCCACATGTTGACTGGACTGCTGGACAGATCTTGACTTGGGGTTCCTCCTGTTCCTCCTCCTGCCTACTCATGGTTACCCCAAAAGAGAATACTCCTGTTGCCACCATCCCAGTATCTTCTGCTCTTCCTGCTGCGTATAGCGATTTCTGGATTGTCTCCTGCAATAGTCGGGCTGAGGCACTCTCTGGGTCGTGTGGTACTCTGGATGAGAAGCCTACCTGTGAACCTGAGCCGATCAGTCACTCCAGTTTGCATGGCCATTTCTATTTGCCTGTCCCTGGACCCCCTTGGACACACACCCAGGCTGACTCGTCCACCAGTTCCACAGTCGCTACGCCCTGCGATGCAATTCTGGTGGTTGCTGCACCTGGCAATGCTGTTCAGTCGGCGTCTGCACCAGTCCAGCCTATGCCTAGTGAGCTTCCTGCTTCTTGTTCAGGACCTTCTGTAACCTGGCCTCACCCTACTGCTACTACGTCCGTTCAAACCTGTTTAAGAGGCTCAATCCATCCTTTGGATAGACTGCCTCATTCGGCCAGGTGGGGTTTTCAATGTTTTGTTCAGGGCTCTCTGCATTCTGTTTGTGTTTCAGCTATCCAGCTTAACTCTTGTGACACGTCACCTTTTAACCAACCTGACCTCAGGTATCCACTGACCTCTACCCAGTCTGATGGTCCTGTGTTGGATGTCCAGCACATCTTTAAGGGTCTGGGGTATCCTGCTCAGACTTCTGATGGTCTTCTCGTGCCCTTACCCAATTCTAAAAAGTCTTTAGTCCTCAATAAGCCCTTTCGTCCTCTCCTTACCTCGGTTCCGGCCTCTGAGGATAATCTAAAGTACGAGGTTAGTCAAGTTTTGGATTCCCGGCTCCGTAAAGGCATTCTTCAGTATCTCGTACATTGGAAAGGGTTTGGTCCTGAGGAGACGTCTTGGATCACTGCATCTGAGGTCTTTGCTCCTCGTCTATTGAGGAGGTTCCATCTGGAGTTTCCCTTTAAGCCTGGGCACAGGCGGGGGAGGTCTTAAGAGGGGGGGTACTGTCATGGTTATGCAATAGAGTTTGTCGATCAGCATACCTGTTTCCATGTGTTCATCTCTAGAGACCAGCTGACCCTCACCTGACTGCTTTTGTAACCTCTCCTCTAAGCATGGCCCCACCCCAGGCCCTATCAGGGAACCCTATATTAACCTGTGCACTGCAAGCCAGCAGTGCTGATCAACCATTGTGTGTTAGCCTCTGTGTGTACTTGCTGTGTTTCCGACATCTGATTCTTGTTACCGACTTTGGCCTGTTCTTAACTATTCCTGTCTGCTCGTGACCCTGACCTTTGGCGTGTTCCCGACCATCCCTGTTTGCCTGTGACCCTGAACCTTGGCGTGCACTCTGTTGTCCTTGTCTGCTTGTGGCCCCGACCTTGGCTTGTCCCTTACTTTCCTTGTTGTTCCAGCCTGCTGCCTCCTTCCTCTTCTCCTGTAGTCTACCGTGAACGTGAGCTGTGAGACCCTGGGGGCCGCGACCTGGAACCAGACTGCAGCGCAGTCCATCCTTACCATTAAAGGCTCTGGTGAACACCTGCTGGCTCTTAGACTCCGCGCCCTGGGGAATCTATGCTCTAGCTCCCAGTGGGATCTATGTCAGTGATCCAGTAGACCTGCTTCCTGAACCTCCCAGGGTTCAATCCTTCAATACTGCCCTGCGACCCAGTCTTTGAAGGGAGGAGATTATGCTCTGCTTCAGTATGTCACAGTAAATGTGGGCATTCATGGTTCCCTCAATGAACTGTAGCTCCCGAGTGCCGGCAGCACTCATGCAGCCCCAGACCATGACACTCCCACCACCATGCTTTACTGTAGGCAAGACACACTTGCCTTTGTACTCGTCACCTGGTTGCCGCCACACACGATTGACACCATCTGAACCAAATATGTTTATCTTGGTCTTATCAGACCACAGGACATGGTTCCAGTAATCCATTGTCTTAGTCTGCTTGTCTTCAGCAAACTGTTTGCAGGCTTTCTTGTGCATTATCTTTAGAAGAGGCTTCCTTCTGGGATAACAGCTATGCAGACCAGATCAATCTTCTTATAGCCTAGGCCATTTTTATGGAGCGCAACAATTCTTTTTTTCAGATCCTCAGAGAGTTCTTTGCTATGGGGTGCCATGTTGAACTTCCAGTGACCAGTATGATAGAGAGCTAAAACAGCAAATTTAACACACCTGCTCCCCATTCACACCTGAGACCTTGTAACACTAATGAGTCACATGACACCGGGGAGGGAAAATGGCTAATTGGGCGGTTTAGACATTAAAGGGTGTGTGTTGGAGTTATTTTGAGGGGACAGCAAATTTACACTGTTATACAAGCTGTACACTCACTACTTTACATTGTAGCAAAGTGTCATTTCTTCAGTGTTGTCACATGTACATGAAAAGGGTACGGAGTGTATATAGGTGGGTGGTAAGTACATGAGAGGGGTGCGGAGTGTATGGAGGCGGGTAGTAAGTACATGAGAGGGGTGCGCAGTGTATGGAGGTGGGTGGTAAGTACATGAGAGGGGTGCGGAGTGCATGGAGGTGGGTAGTATGACATGAGAGAGTTGCGGAGTGTATGGAGGTGGGTGGTATGTACATGAGAGGGGTGCGGAGTGTATGGAGGTGGGTGGTATGTACATGAGAGGGGTGTGAAGTGTATGGAGGTGGGTGGTATGTACATGAGAGGGGTGTGGAGTGTATGGAGGTGGGTGGTATGTATATGAGAGGGGTGCGGAGTGTATGGAGGTGGGTGGTATGTACATGAGAGGGGTGAGGAGTGTATAGAGGTGGGTGGTAAGTACATGAGAGGCGTGCGGAGTATATGGAGGTGGGTGGTATGTACATGAGAGGGGTGCAGAGTGTATGGAGGTGGGTGGCATGCACATGAGAGGGGTGTGGAGTGTATGGAGGTGGGTGGTAAGTACATGAGAGGGGTGTGGAGTGTATGGAGGTGGGTGGTATGTACATGAGAGGGGCGAGGAGTATATGGAGGTGGGTGTTATGTACATGAGAGGGGTGTGGAGTGTATGGAGGTGGGTGGTAAGTTGGGGTTGCCACATCATCCCTTTAACCCAGGACACACATTATTTACACAGGTTCTGTGGCTGATTAAGGTGGTAATTAAACACACATGATGCCTTATCTGCATTAAATCAGCCTCAGAACCTGTGTAATTAATATGTGTCCTGGATTAAAGGGATGATGTGGTAAGTACATGAGAGAGGTGCGGAGTGTATGGAGGTGGGTGGTATGTACATGAGAGGGGTGCGAAGTGTATGGAGGTGGGTGGTATGTACATGAGAGGGGTGCGGAGTGTATGAAGGTGGGTGGTTTGTATATGAGAGGGGTGCGGAGTGTATGGAGGTGGGTGGTAAGTACATGAGAGGCGTGCGGAGTATATGGAGGTGGGTGGTATGTACATGAGAGGGGTGCGGAAGTGTATAGAGGTGGGTGGCATGTACATGAGAGGGGTGTGGAGTGTATGGAGGTGGGTGGTAAGTACATGAGAGGGGTGCAGAGTTTATGGAGGTGGGTGGTATGTACATGAGAGGGGTGAGGAGTATATGGAGGTGGGTGGTATGTACATGAAAGGGGTGCAGAGTGTATGGAGGTATGTACGAGAGGGGTGCGGAGTGTATGGGAGGTGGGCAGTATCAAATACTGATGCATTAGTTAATAGTGGCAGTTAATTAACCCATTTGTGCTGCATTAGTGACACCAGTATCAGTGTTTATGAACCCTTTCATGCTGCACCAAATAATGCATCAGTGACTAGTGGGAGTACATTAACCCCCTCCATGCTGCATATTAAAAATACCATTGTAAATTACCCCCCCCCCCCCCAAAGAGTTACTCACTTCAGGCAGTTAACACAGCAAAGCCACTGTCATAACACTGCCTTAGGTTAGGTTTCTAGCCTCTGAAAACTTACTTGTACTTTTGCACGGTGCTTCACTGGCTCCTCGCAGGTCTTAGCAGCAGCACTCTCAGACTCCCGCCTCCCGGTCTGGTCTGTGAATGACATCACGCCGGACGGGACTAGGAAGGTCCTGTCGGGCGGATCTCCACCCGAAGGGGAAGACAGTGAATGCATCGGTTCGGTTAGACTCATGTCATATCACTAAGCATACTTGCACAGCCGCACCGCTTTGCTGCAAATATGACCCAGACAGTGTAGCGGCGGTTGGCAGGTGTCACGGCTGTCTGCTTCGGTATGGAGTAAGCTTGTTCTCCCCAATTATCTCTGTTTCATAAACTGTTTATGGACTGTGATTAGTGGCGATCCTCGGGATCACCACTGTTCAGTTTCATAAACGGACACCTTTATCTCTTCTCAGACTTTTAAAGATATTTCAGTGTAGAAATCACTTTTTCACACAGTTTATAAGCAGATTATCATGCACACTGGACATTTTTGGATGTTTTTACAGCAGCTGTTTTTGGCTTTTCTACTGTCAATAAACTCGGCATCATGCATCACGGCATCCTATGTGTCTATGCACATATAGGCTGTTATCAACAATTTTTGGCTGGGGCGTTTTTTGGCTTTTTTTTATAAATTGTATGTTTATTAGAGATTTTTACATTACAAGTAAAGCACATTGAGCTTGGAGAGAGCTATAAGGTATCAAATAAGAAACAGAAAGCAGACAAAAAAAAAAAGATAAAGCATCTAGTACAAATACAGATCTGTATCTAGATAATGGGAGGTGTAGAGCAAATCGACTAAAGGTTTTAGCCATTGTTCCCTTGAGTCAACTAGAGATGTAAAGCAGAATTACCAACACAGATTTATACCATAGGGTAAGGAGGTAGTATGCTGGGCGGCAAGCAGAGATCAGCAAGGGAACGAGATATGAGGAGGGAAGAGGGTTAAATCAGGATGGCGTGGTAATGAAAATATTTATATGATTTTGACAGAGTCAGGAAGGGGTACTGTATTCAGATTTGTTCCAAAATTCCCAGACCCCGTCAAACCTGTCAATGGCATCCTCTATTAATGCCGTCATGTGTTCCATTCTATGAATTTTGCCAATGACGTTGAGAAGTTGCTCTTGAGAGGGAGGGGTAGAGGCCAGCCAACACATTGGAACAACTTTCTTAGCTGCTAAAAAAATGTATGAGGCCAGTTTGTTTGAGTTTTTTTTCAAGTCTGGAAAAGGAAGGCCAAGGAGGTAATATAACGGATCCAACAGGAGGGGGGACTCAAATAATCGTTGCAGCAGAGACATCACCATGGACCAAAAGGGTGTAATTATCTCACACTGCCAAAATATATGGTAATGAGAACCTCTGGTTTTACCACACCTCCAGCAAAAGGGGAACAAGGAGGGATCATAACGGTGCATGATCTCTGGTGTCCTGTACCAGAAGAACAATATTTTGAACACTGTTTCTCTCTGCGCCACGCATCGGGATATTTTGGAGGTGGAGGTCTAAATCCTGTCCCACTGTAGGATAGAGATAGGCTTTTGTATGTTTTGGGACCATTTTCGCATGTAAGTATTGAGATCTTCAGAAAGTGGGGATGATTCCTGAAGTATTTAATAAATAGCAAAGATCAATCGTGTTTGATGGGGACCTTGGGAACATAGGAGTTCAAAGGTCATTGGATTAGGCAGGGTAAGGGTGGGGGAGAGAGCTGATATAACTCATTTGTAGGTAAGAGTAGTGCTGAGTTTTGGGGAGTTGATATTTAGACTGCTGGTTAGCAAAGGTTAGGAATTTATGGGTGACTGGGTGGACAAGGTGGCGAAGTTGAAAAAGGCAAGCTTGTACCCAGGGGGCCATACGGGAATGAGATAGGCTGTCTGGGAGTAGTGGGTTGAAGAGTACATTTAGATAATGGGGGGCATGGCGAAAAGAGAGAATTTAGAGATACAAGTATGCCATATCCTTAGTGTGAACATAGAACTTAAACATAAACTATGGAGTTTGGGGTCCTGAGTCAGGGTGTGCGACCAGACAAATCAATTGAGGGAAGCCTGTACATCCGTCACCAGTAGAATCAAGTTTGAAATAAACTGGTGCTATCTGGCAGGCAGGACATCAAAAATGGCACATCTTCAGCAAAAAGGAAAAGTATACAGTATGTACTCTTGCCAGAACAGGTGGACTCAAATGTCAAGGACAAAGAGTCATAAAAGCATGGGTGCTGGAGTCGGCGGATAAACGGAACTCCAAAGGGTCCAGAACCTCCACAGATAGATATGGGTGGCCACCAAATGAACCTCCAATGGAAGGAAAACCACAAATGGGTCCTGGGTGTCAAAAGACTGGCTATATAGCTGGGCAACTCTAATCCAGATGGTATGCAAAAAAAAATGCTTCCATATAGTGTAGGTAAAAAAAAGTAGTTTTTTTTATTTCTAAAAATCGGCATACAACAATAAAAAAACTGTGATCACAGGTAAAATTCAAGGCAATGTGGGGAGAGATAAGTCAAGCCCTATGCGTTTCAACCAAAAAGGACTTCAACTGGGGCATATAACATTATTCATTTTTTGCATACCATCTGGATGAGAGTCACATTTGTGCATTTGTTATTCATGTAATTTCTCTTATATATCAATATAAGTGCATTTGTATTAGCGCTACAATATTCACCAGTAGGAATGAGCTGAACACCCCCCTGTTCGGTTCGCACCAGAATTTGCGAACAGGCAAAAAATTTGCTCGAACACGCGAACACCAATAAAGTCTATGGGACACGAACATGAATAATCAAAAGTGCTCATTTTAAAGGCTTATATGCAACTTATTGTCATAAAAAGTGTTTGGGGACCTGGGTCCTGCCCCAGGGGACATGGATCAATGCAAAAAAAAGTTTTAAAAACTTCTGTTTTTTCGGGAGCAGTGATTTTAATAATGCTTAAAGTGAAACAATAAAAGTGTAATATCCCTTTAAATTTCGTACCTGGGGGGTGTCTATAGTATGCCTGTAAAGGGGCGCATGTTTCCCGTGTTTAGAACAGTCTGACAGCAAAGCATTTTAAAGGAAAAAAAATCATTTAAAACTACTCGCGGCTATTAATGAATTGCCGGTCCGACAATACACATAAAAGTTCATTGATAAAAACGCCATGGGAATTCCCCACAGGGGAACCCCGAGCCAAAATTAAAAAAAAAATGACATGAGGGTCCCCCTAAATTCCATACCAGGCCCTTCAGGTCTGGTATGGATATTAAGGGGTACCCCGGCCAAAATTAAAAAAAAAATGGCGTGGGGCCCCCCTCAAAATCTAGAGGAGAAGCGTCACACATCGGGAGCCTCCCTCCATGCCATCATGGATGCGGAGCGGCCTTGAGAAGAAGATGAAGAGAAGAAGTTGCCGCGGAGGAAGATGCCGGACGAGAACACTGGAGGAAGAACCAGAAGAACCAGAAGAAGAAGAAGATGGAGGAAGAAACCGAAGGAAGATAGAAGATAGAAGAAAGAAAATAGAAGAAAGAGGATAGAAGATAGAAGAAAGAAGAAGCATTTAAATAAAGGAATTGTCAAAAACTGTCTCTTGTCATTTTTAACATTTTTGACAGTTTTTTTGTGAAATGGTAGGGGTACTTTTGTACCGCCTTACCATTTCACACAGGGGGGGCGGGATCTGGGGGTCCCCTTGTTAAAGGGGGCTTCCTGATTCCGATAAGCCCCCCGCCCGCAGACCCCCACAACCACCGGGCAAGGGTTGTGGGGATGAGGTCCTTGTCCCCATCAACATGGGGACAAGGTGATTTGGGGGGCTACCCCAAAGCACCCTCCCAATGTTGAGGGCATGTGGCCTGGTACGGTTCAGGAGGGGGGGCGCTCTCTCGTCCCCCCTCTTTTCCTGCGTCCTGCCAGGTTGTGTGCTCAGATAAGGGTCATGGATTTTTGAGGGGACCCCACGCCAATTTTTTTTTAAATTTTGGCGCGGGGTTCCCCTTAAAATGCATACCAGACCTGAAGTATCTGGTTTAGATTTTGAGGGGGACCCCATGCCATTTTTTTTTATTTTGGCCGGGGTTCCCCTTAATATCCATACCAGACCTGAAGGGCCTGGTATGGAATTTAGGGGGACCCCCCACGTCATTTTTTTTTAAAATTAAGTTTCGGGGTTCCCCTGTGGGGAATTCCCATGCCGTTTTTATCAATGAACTTTTATGTGTATTGTCGGACCAGCAAGTCATTAATAGCCGCGAGTAGTTTTAAATGACTTTTTTTTCCTTTGAAATGTCATTTTGCTGTCAGACTGTTCTAAACACGGGAAACATGGCATACTATAGACACCCCCCAGATACGAAATTTAAAGGAATATTACACTTTTATTGTTTGACTTTAAGCATTATTAAAATCACTGCTCCCGAAAAAACGGCCGTTTTTAAAACTTTTTTTTGCATTGATACATGTCCCCTGGGGCAGGACCCAGGTCCCCAAACACTTTTTAAGACAATACCATGCATATAAGCCTTTAAAATTAGCACCTTTGATTTCTCCCATAGACTTTTAAAAAGGTGTTCTGCGGCTTTCGAATTTGCCGCGAACACCCCAAATTGTTCGCTGTTCGGCGAACTGGCGAACAGCCGATGTTCGAGTCGAACATGAGTTCGACTCGAACTCGAAGCTCATCCCTATTCACCAGTCATTTTTTTTTTTTTAAAGAACAAGTTTATTTCAAATAGTAATTCGTACAAGTATGGTACAAAGAGTACAGAGCTTTAAATGAAAAAGAAAAAAAAAACCACACATAAGACTGGTGGGGTTTAACATTTCCCATCATCAGGTAACTCTTATAGACAGCCTACTGAAATGTACAAGCAATCCCTTCATCACATTATCTTCGTGTTAAAGTATGCAAGTAACAAATGCCTTCCCAGGGGCCATAGCTTTAATACCCAGAGTATCGTCTTCTGGCACAGTAAATGATATGGCTTGGTAACGTTAGAGATTATGTGGACCGTAGCCATTAATTATTCCGTGCATGTGTTAGTATTGTTTAGCCACCTATCCCAGAGCTTGTGGTATTTGGAGGGACATCCCCTATGTCTATAAAGGATTTTCTTATATGGTAATGATGCATTTATTTCTCCGATCCACTCTTGAATGGTAGGAGAAGCAGTCCTCATCCACCTTCTAGCGACTAGTTTTCTGGCGCAGAATAAAGTTTCACCAAGGAAGGAAGTTAGATACTTGTCCATGTCAGCATCTGGGAATAGTCCCAGTAGACATGGTCTAGGGTTAAGCGAAATTGGGGAGTCCATATGATCATGTAAGAATTTTATGATTTGTGCCCAGTAATTTTGAATGTCTGGGCATGACCATAGTAGATGGAAGAATGAACACGGACTACCCGAGCATCTCGGGCAGTTCGAGTTCTGACTTGAAGAGAATTTGGCTATTCTGGATGGCGTGAGGTAGGACCTGTGGATTATGTACAACTGAGTCAGGCGCTCGGATATTTTAGGGGATGTGTTTTTGACGTTTTCTAATATATCGTCCCAGTCAGATATTTCTATGGGGCCCACATCATCTTCCCATCGAATTCTGGCTGTGTCTGTGATTCTTGCTATCGATCTTGTGCGCAGTATAGTGTAAAAAGAAGATATTAATTTGTCTGGGTTCGACCCTGTAACCACATCCACTAGAGGAATCATTTGTGTGTTATGGAATCCACCTACAAATTGAGTTTGAAGTGCATGCCTCAACTGCACATAGTTAAAAAACATGTGGGAAGGAAGATCAAACTCCTCTTGGAGAGTCTGAAAGTGTCTTACACCGAAAGGTGTAATTACTTGAAAAAGGAATAGTATCCCCCTAGCGGCCCAGGTTGTGATTCCTGGTATAGATAGCAGTTCTCCCATCTGAGGGTTATGCCATAAGGGCGTGTGCGAGTGGAAGAAATCGGCGCCCGTTAATTTAAGTGCAGCTTCCCAGATGTATTTGTGTTGAAGGAGTAGTAGATTTCGACCGTCTCCACCCCTCCTTCCTCTTCCCCCCCTAAATAGTACCTGTAAGGGGGAATGAGTGATGTTTCACCAGTCATTTTTAGTGCATTGATCCTACCTATCCAAGATATCAGGAGTGGGTTCCAATGCTTTAGCATATCATTGACGTCCTTGAGCAGGGGTTCATAGTTGGCCTGGTACAGGGATGTATAGGTTGGGGTGATTTGCATGCCCAGGTACTTGAGGGAGGTGGAACACCAGTGGTAAGACAATGAGTGTTATAGTGATTTTAGTTCCACAGGTGGGATATGGAGAGGCAGCGCCTCTGTCTTAGTGGTGTTCATTTTGTACCCGGATAGAGCGCTGAATTTTGATAGTAAGTTGTGTAGCGATGGCAGGGATATATGTGGATTGGTGAGAGTCAATAGGATGTCACCCGCAAATAGGGATAATTTGTATTCCCTATGACACATGGGTATGCCTTGGATGTCAGGATGAGACCGAATAGCCTCTGCTAGGGGTTCTAGACAGAGGATGAAAAGTAATGGGGAAAAGGGGCAACCCTGCCTGGTGCCAATAGACATTGGGAAGGTCTGAGACAAAAAGGAGACCATTCGGACCTGGGATGAGGGGTTAGAATAAAGGGCTTGTAGGGCAGATATAAAGGGGCCTTGGAAGCCCAATTTGGTTAGGGTGGCAAACATATAAGGCCAGCTTAGTCTGTCAAAAGCCTTCTGGGCATCTAAGCTAAGAATCAGGTCAGATCTGCGTACTCTATTCAGCATGTCTATGAGATCTATGGTGCGTTTGGTATTGTCTCCTGCGTGTCTGGTGGGAACGAAGCCTGCTTGGTCTTTGTCGATCAGTTTTGTCAGGAATTGGGATAAACGTTGGCTAGGATCTTCGTAATCTAATTTGTAGTCTAAGTTTAGGAGAGCAATCGGTCTATAATTATCTGGAAGGGATGGGTCTTTACCCGGTTTAGGTATGACTGAGATGTAGGAGTGGAGAAAGGAATGTGGGGAAGCTTGCCTTGTCTTTACCCGGTTTAGGTATGACCGAGATGTAGGAGTGGAGAAAGGAATGGTGGGGATGCTTGCCTTGTAGAAGGGAGTTATATAAAGACAGTAGAGAGGGCGTTAAGGTCAATGAAAACGTCTTGTAGTAACTATAAGGAAGGCCATCTGGTCCAGGGGATTTGCGTGAGTGTAAGTGCCTAATAGTGTCTGCCAGCTTGTTTTTGGTAATGGGGCCATTTAATGTTAATAAGTCTGTCTTGGCTAGCTTAAGGAGCTGAATATCATCCAAAAAAGTCTTGAACGACCCTTGGTCGAAAAGGGGATGTAGAGCAGGGGTTAGACAGTTATATAATTTGTGATAAAAGTCACCAAGACCCGGGTCATAGTTTGGGGGCAATTGGTTGGCGTACCGTCCGACTGTTTCAAGTGGTCAGGAAGGGAACGGAAGGGTCTAGGGTTGAGTCTGGAGACAAATATTCTGTGAGGCTTATTGGAGAACTCATAAAATTTTTGTTTCACCCAAAGAAGGGACTTAGCTATACCCATCATGTCCAAAGATTTGATCTGATTTCTCAGTGAGGTTTACCGCCTTCAGTCGAGCCATTGTGGGGGAAAGTACCAGAAAGCGCTTAGCGTCTTGCAATTTAGCTAATAAAGAGGATTTTAAAAAGTTTGTGTCTTTCTTCCTGCGAGAACTAACAGAAATACATTGCCCCCTGAAGAAGGCCTTATGGGCCTTACATAGAATGGATGGACTGAACACAGAACCTGCATTGAGCTGAAAGTATTCTTTTAGCACCGAGAGAACTTTCCCTTTGATTTCTGGGTGGGACTCATTGAGCCTCCAATGGCATGTCTTGGAGAATGCAGTGGAGAGGGAAAGGACTAGAGTTAGGGGAGCGTGATCTTTCCAGGTGATGGGACCCAGGTCAGAAGACACCATGTTAGGCAGAAGGGGTGCTGTCACAAAGAAATAATCTAGTCTGGAAAATATTTTGTGGGGGGGGGGGGGTAGAAAGAGTACCGTCTGCTGGTGGGGTGTTTAATCCTCCAAACGTCGAATAGATGGTGAGCCCATGTCAATTGACGGAAGGGGGAGGCTAGGCATTGCATAGGGAGAGGTAGTTTAGTTTGGAGTAGAGATCTGTCTCTTGTGGGAGGAAGGATAGCATTGAAGTCGCCACTTACAATCGTAAAGGGCATGGAGAAACGTTGTAACATATCAAATGTTTCAGTAAGAAATTTAAGCTGACCCGAATGAATGACCCGGTGCATAAACATTCATAAGGGTGAGAATTGCATGAAAATACATTGCAAAATTATGTATCTACCATGCCGGTCCAAATGTGAGGACTGGATCTGGAGAGGACAGGAGCGTTTGACTAGCACTGCAACTCACGCCTTACCAGATGAGTTCGAAGCTACAAATTAAACCGGGAAGTGCTTGGAAGCGAATTTCAAGAAACCCCCGGCTTGGAAGTGAATCAGGATTACGTCCGCGCCCAAGGTCCTGAACTCCTTCAGAGCTAACCATCGTTTCTTGATGGAGTTCAAACCCTTCACGTTATAGGACAATATCTTCAGAGCCATAGTTGGGTTAAGCTAGTAAGCCATATTACCTTCAGTTCATTGGGAGTTACCCCTATGGTACGGGAACAGAGCAATAACCTTATATCTATTAATACAGTATATTGTAACCTGAGAGGGAAAATATACATAATAACATCAAAAATGTATAATAAAAGCAAAAAAATGTAAAAACCAGGGGGGTCCATGGAAAAAATAAATGAAAAGAGATCAGTAGCATGGTAACAAGCAGGCCATGGCAGCCTAAAAAGGTAGAACATGAACTATAGTTCCAGGCCTGAGAGGCAATAGCTCTCAGGGATCCTTGATTGCAGTCAAAGCATATGTGAGGGAGCAAGGCGGCCTCCAGTGAGGGTGAGGCAATGGGCCTCGCCAAGCTGGTCCATCTATGGCTTGAACAAGCAAAAGTCTCCTCTTATACCGTCTATGCGTTAGTCAAAAAAAAATCGAACAGTTAAAGGCACCTCAGTGGAAGAAAACAAAAGAAAAATAAAAATGCAAAAATACAAGGAAAAAAAACCCCTTCATATCTGGAGAGAAGGGGAGGATAACAAAGGGAGGATCATGGAGGACATCTCACAGATGGTAAGGTTGGTTGTCGGGGGCACTGAGAGTGTTGTGACATGGAGTAGGCTTTCGTTCCTCTTACTCTCACCGGGGTCCAGATCCGAGGGGGGCCATGGGAGCCCGGGGAGTGGTGGGAATTGGCTAGCCATCTTCCGCTGGCAGTGGTGGAAGATCCATATTCTTAAGGAAGGAGTCCCCTTCTTGCAGGTCCCAGGGGATATGTTGGACTCCCTCTAATAAGGAATCTTGTGTTGTTGGAGATAAGAAGTGATAGGCCGCAAGGCCTGTCTTTTAGCCAGGGTGATCGGGGAGAGGTCGCTAAAGATTTGAATTCTGTCCCCCTTGTAGTCAATGTGAGACCAGTTGTGGGCAGCCAGAGTGAGCGCTTCCTTGCTCTTGTAGTAGTGGAATCTCACTATGATATCCCGAGGTCTAGCTCCTGTCTGGGGGTTTAGGAGCCAGGGATCTGTGGGCACGATCAATACGTCAGTCTATGTCCGCTATGTTTGGTGCGAGATTGTTGAACAGGCCCAGGAGGTATGATCTGATGTTGTTGTCAGACACCTTTTCTGATACTCTACGGATCCTAATGTTTTGGCATCTCTGTCTGTTTTCCAGATCTTCCTGCTGGAATTGTAGTTGAGAAACAGAGTGTTTTAGGGACGCATTCTCCTAGAGCTTGCAGATAGTGGATGGTCTCATCAAATTTTGTCTCAAGCGTGGCCGTGCGTTCACCTAGCTCATCTATTTTGCCCCTGAGTTCCCTGGAGATCTTCCCCACTTCTTGAGCTATGCCCCTGGTGAGTTGCTGTGCAAGGGTCTGAACTTGTTATCCAGCAGTTCTGGGGGGATGCTTGGGGGATAAGGGGTGCTGTAAGGAGGGAGCTGGCTGTGTGCTATCTTCCGCCATCCGTGTGCGGACATAGTCTTCTGGGTCTCCCTGTGAAATTCAGACCGGGGATTGAGGCCTAGTTAAATAGCGGTCTATGGTGACAGTAGGTCGCGGTGCTGCAGGGGTCTGGTAGTATGGTCTCTGGTCTCCGATCTTGACCATGGGGTGCCCGAAAGTCTGAGGGGCTAGTGTGGCTTTCTCCTGTGGCGATTGGAAGCAGATGATGCTGTACAGGGGTGATGGAGGGTAGCGCAGGTCCGGAGCTCACTGATCACGCGTCCGCCATCACGAAGAGCTGCGCACGCGCCTCCTCATTTTTTGGCTTTAAAAAGACCCCAAGACTAGTGGGTTCTGAGAGGAGTTTTTAAGCTGTTTTCAGCTGTAAAAACGCTCTAACATCAAAAAACACTGATAAACTCCAAAAAAAAAATGCTCAAAAACGTGGCTCACCACGTGATTTCTTTATGTTTTTGATCCATTGAAAAACAAAAAAACAAAAACAAAGCTAAAAAAACGCTATTAAACGCTAAAAACGCTAATGCAAAAACGTTGAAACACTCACTGCAAAGCTACTGGCGTTTTTATAACGTTATTATAATGTCCAATCTGCACGAGGGCTAAATAATATACCGCATATTTCAGTACCATTATATCATGCTCTAAACATTATTTCCATGTGCACTACTCCAGGTTTTAGCAGAGTAATGCCCTGTACACACGATCGGACATTCTCACAACAAAATCCATGGATATTCTCCGACGGATGTTGGCTCATACTTGTCTTGCATACACACGGTCGCACAAAGTTGTCGGAAAATCCGATCGTTCTGAACGCATTGACGTAAAACACGTTCGTCGGGACTATAAACGGGGCAGTAGCCAATAGCTTTCCCCCCCCTTCATCCCCCTGATGAAGACACGTGACTCCCTGTGTCGAAGACGCGTAGGGGAGGGGCCAGGACGGAGTGATCAGCACAGAGCTGGGTTGTGGAGCTCTCACACCCCGCAGCACGCCGCACAGCCGTTTTTTCCTATGTTATGTTTGGTGCACATGAGCACCTTATAAATATGTGAGTGGAGCCATAAAGAATCCAGTGTGGGAATCAGCTGTACCTAATACTGAGCCCAGGGGTGGCTCCAAAAGCGTGTATTGACACAATTAAAACCTGTGTCACACGCTCCAAGGTGAGCGCAATCACATTGGGGGTCACCAAGGCACTTCACAGCATGTTTTCCTTTGGGCACATTTGATTTAAAACCGGAACTTTTTCTTTGAACCATCACCATTACACTGACTTTTATTTGAACTTGGTCACTTTATGTTACTGGATTGGAAGATTTTTTCACGGATGTGATTTGAACACCTTTATTAGGGCGATTATAGTTTCAATTCGCCCACGCATGTGATTGATTTACTCTGTTTGTGTTTTACGAATATATATATTGTTTTATTTAATTTTTATTTTTTTTTTATTTTTTCATTTTAATCACAGTGGATCTACATATGTGTAACATTTTTTAGCATATACACCTTATTAGGAATGATTATATTTTAATCACTGTGGATTGTATATTTATCTTATTACGTTTTTCTATGCACATTGCACTTTGTGATTTATTGCACTAGATATTTTTTAGTGTGTTTGGTCATAGGATTCACACAGCAGGTGATCTTAGTAAGTGATCAGAGCTTTAGGATTCACACAGCAGGTGATCTTAGTAAGTGATCAGAGCTTTAGGCTCTATTTGATTTGCACGCTTTATTATCTATGATTTGTACTTAGATTTACAGTTATTCAGTTACACCCCTAGGCGCGGCGCATTTTTTTCATATATCAGCCAATAGCTTTCGTCTCTTAATTTATTCTGAGCATGCGTGGCACTTTGTGCGTTGGATTTGTGTACACATGATCGAAATATAACCGATCGGATTTTGATGTCGGAAAATTTTATATCCTGCTCTCAAACTTTGTGTGTCAGAAATTCCGAGGGAAAAAGTCCGATGGAGCCCACACACGATCGGAATTTCCAACAACACAATCCGATCACACTTTTTCTGTGGAAAATCCGACTGTGTGTACAAGGCATTAGAGTTTGGGTGCTATTTGTTTTCAGGGAACTATAGTAAATTTGATTTTGAGAGTATTTTTTTTTTACCAGCGCTAGAGTGAATACCGTTTTAGCGCTAATTAGCGTGATTATCACTAATTTGCGGTAATCAGCGCTAATTAGCGCAGCGGCGCTATAATAAATGACCCCCTTTATTTCTACCACCCCTAACCAGCACCCACCATGGACCCTGGCCTTCATCTTTTTACATGTTACTGTACCATATGGATCTCAGGGTCCTTGTCCCCACCTCTGCACCACAGCCTCTCTGGACCACTACTACTGTTTCCTATTCCCAGCGTTTTTGTACATCTGCCTCCACCTCTCCTTTTCCAATAAATGCATTTGACCAAAAGAGCATCAGCCTCCATTGACCTTGCTATAACAACTGCTCCTGCACCTATACTTGTACATGCACTGAAACAGCCAAAACATAACTCCTTACAATCCCCTCTCCCCATCTCAACATTGATGCAGAAATGAGGCCAGAATGTGGACATTTAAATATTCCTAAAGCAGCATTAAACCCAAAAAAAAACATTTATTATATTGCAGCTTACCAATTCTTAGATGTGATGGCTGCATTCGTTTTCATTTTTAAGCTTTTTATCTATATATCTATTTATATTTATAATCCTCCCAGCAAGTCTGTTGCTGGGAGGATTATAGATATAAATAGATATATTTCACAGCACAAGCACTCCAACAGAATGTATTAGTTTACATGGAAAGAACAAACCACTTAACACTAACAGAGGTGTATGTATAAAATGATTAGCTTTTATTTGTTCATGCAAAACCGTTATCCCAAAAGGAAAAAAAAAACAGTATGCTGTAACTGATTATAAAGTGTGAGATAGAGTTTGGCTTCAATTTGTTAGTGGTTCTAAATCTGCTAATTAATACATTAAAGCGGAGTTCCACACAAAAATGGAACTTCCGCTTTTCGGAACCCTCCCCCCCTCCGGTGTCACATTTGGCACCTTTCAGGGGGGAGGGGGGTGCAGATACCTGTCTAAGACAGGTATTTGCACCCACTTCCGGCATAGACTCCCATGGGAGTCTATGCCTCTTCCTGTCCCTCCGTGCTGTCTCGTGGAAAACACACAGGTCCCAGGAGATAGCGGGGACCAGTTACGATGCGCAGCGCGACTAGTGCCGCAATGCTTCACTTCCTGATTCTCTGACCTAGGATGGCGGCGGCAGCTGCCGAGAGTTGAGCGATTCATCGGCGTCAGCTGCCGACATCGCTGGACCCTGGGACAGGTAAGTGGCCATGTATTAAAAGTCAGCAGCGGCAGTATTTGTAGCTGCTGGCTTTTAATATTTTTTTTTGGGTGGACTCCCTCTTTAACACTCCCCTAGACTGACAATGCTGCTGTCTGCTATGCCCCCTCTTATTCATCCAGAGTTGTGTCTCTCTAATACAGGAGGTGTGTTACTGGTCAGATCACCAGGTGAAAACAGAGGGGAAAAGCCAAAGGAAGGAAAACTGATGCAGCCACCACATCCAGTAATTGGTAAGCTGCATAATATTACACTTTTTGTTTTGGGTTTAATAGTGCTTTAACAAGCAGTAAACACACTTTACAACAAGTCATTATTGACCTTTCTAGCTGTAGGCGTTCATTGACATTAAGGTTTACAGCAAGAACAGTTTTTGTTTTGCTCCCAGCTTCTAGCAATGATTTGACAGTATGCCAGACATCCAATCTCTAGGGCACATAACATGCCCTAGAGTTATTAACATGTTTTGCAATGTTTTCTTTTTTTTTTTTTTTTCAACCATTTCTGTTATTATTATATATTGCAGTGCACTGCAGTGGATTACAGTGTGTTAGAACACACTGCAACACTCCATTTTTTTTTTCAGCAAAACAATCATACAGTGTTTTGCTGTGGATTGAAACCACAGGACAGAATGAGAATTGCCTTTTTCTTGCATTTGGACTACATTGGGTAACGCAGTTCAATGTTGTGGGTACGAATGGTTCTTAATGTGAATGGGTCTTAATGTGTTGTAAAAGAACCCATTCAGTTTGAAATAGAAATGCAAAGGAAAATGTTTGTGTTTATTTTGAAGGTATAGAAAAATGTATAAATAATTTTGTATAAGAGATCACATAACCTCTATTTTTAGCTGCACAATGGGCTTAGAGGGGTGGAGGTGGAGACTCCATGTGACAATGAGATAACATGGCAGAAAGAGCCTGAAAGATGCTCAGACACAGTCCAGTGCAAAATGCAGGGACAGCAATACATTGTGAGAAGCTGGTCAGGGGGGTGTGTCCGCAGGAGGTAGAGATACAGCAGCATACTAATCTTCCGAGTGAAGAGCTGTTCGGGGGGGGGGGGGGGGGTTGTCAGCACAAATCTGACTGTTGGAGTACAGCATCCTCCAGTGCTCCTGAGTAGGATGCAAAGAAGCCTCCATTCCCAGTGGACGCCTGTTAAGGGGAAATGTGTCAGCTGGAGCCGCAACTGTCATCACGCATAGGCCAGCACCTCTTTGAAAACTTCCACATTGTGTCGTTTATTTGGCCAGTGGCCACCAAACAGTCACTTGGATACTCACTTACCAATATTGGACTTATTTTTTGCACTGGTTTTTATGAATTTTTGTAAATTTACAAATGTTTATGTATTGGAACTTATTGTGATTGATTTTACATATGTTCTTTTTTTTCTCTCCTTTTTCTTCTCTACTTTTTTTTTCATTTCTCTTTAATACAAAAATTGTGGCTTGAGACATCACCCTGTCATATGACTTACTTTTGCATTTATGGTGAACTGTATTCACACCCGCCTTCGTCTGATACTTATTGATATTATACGGTGATCCTATTAGTTTGTATTTATCCACTGTTATTGCTATATGTAATTGATTGCTAAATCATTTACTGACTATATACACTGTATATACAATCAGGTCCTTAAATATTGGGAGATCAACACAATTCTAATGTTTTTGGCTCTATAGACCACCACAGTGGATTTGAAATGAAACAAACAAGATGTGCTTTAACTGCAGACTTTTAGCTTTAATTTGAGGGTATTTACATCCAAACCAAGTGAACGGTGTAGGAATTACAATAGTATGTATATGTGCCTCCCACTTTTTAAGGGACCAAAAGTAATGTGACAGATTAACAATCATCCATCAAACTTTCACTTTTTAATACTTGGTTGCAAATCCTTTGCAGTCAATTACAGCCTGAAGTCTGGAACGCATAGACATCACTAGAGGCTGGGTTTCATCCCTGGTGATGCTCTGCCAGGCCTCTACTGAACCTGTCTTCAGTTCCTGCTTGTTTTTGGGGGATTTTCCCTTCGGTTTTGTCTTCAGCAAGTGAAATGCATGCTCAGACGGATTCAGGTCAGGTGATTGACTTGGCCATTGCATAACATTCCACTTCTTTCCCTTAAAAAACTCTTTGGTTGCTTTTGCAGTATGCTTTGGGTCATTGTCCATCTGCGCTGTGAAGTGCCGTCCAATGAGTTCTGAAGCATTTTGCTGAATATGAGCAGATAATATTGCCCGAAACACTTCAGAATTCATCCTGCTGCTTTTGTCAGCAGTCACATCATCAATAAATACAAGACAACCAGTTCCATTGGCAGCCATACGCCATGACACTACCATCACCATGCTTCACTGATGAGGTGGTATGCTTTGGATCATGAGCAATTCCTTTCCTTCTCCATACTCTTCTCTTCCCATCACTCTGGTACAAGTTGATCTGGGTCTCATCTGTCCATAGGATGTTGTTCCAGAACTGTGAAGGCTTTTTTAGATGTTGTTTGGCAAACTCTAATCTGGCCTTCCTCATTTTGAGGCTTACCAATGGTTTACATCTTGTGGTGAACCCTCTGTATTCACCCTGGTGAAGTCTTCTCTTGATTGTTGACTTTGACACACATACACCTACCTCCTGGAGAGTGTTCTTGATCTGGCCAACTGTTGTGAAGGGTGTTTTCTTCACCAGGGAAAGAATTCTTCGTCATCCACCACAGTTGTTTTCCGTGGTCTTCCGGGTCTTTTGGTGTTGCTGAGCTCATTGGTGTGTTCTTTCTTTTTAAGGATGTTCCAAACAGTTGATTTGGCCACACCTAATGTTTTTGCTATCTCTCTGATGGGTTTGTTTTGTTTTTTCAGCCTAATGATGGCTTTCTTCACTGATAGTGACAGCTCTTTGGATCTCATATTGAGAGTTGACAGATATATATGTATATATATATGTTGATATATATATGTTTTGCCACATCTTTAATAAACATATATATATATAAAAAATGTTCATATTGATCCACTTTATTGGATTATTTATGTTCACTGTAATCACTGAGCATTGATTGTCTGTGGATAAGGGATGCACGCTTGTTTCTCTTTTAAAAGAAGCAAACTGACCACAGTGCATGGATGTATTTACATGCCCTGATGTGGTCAGTTTAACCACTTCAATACCAGGCACTTATGCACCTTCCCGCCCAGATCAATTTTCAGCTTTCAGCGCTCTCACACTTTGAATGACAATTACTCAGTCATGCTACACTGTATCCAAACAAAATGTTTATCATTTTCCTCTCACAAATAGAGCTTTCTTTTGGTGGTATTTAATCACCACTGGGTTTTTCATTTTTTGCGATATAAGCAAAAAAACAGCGAAAATTTTGAAAAAAACATACTTTTTTTTAGTTTCTATTGTAAAATTTTGCAAACAAGTAATTTTTCTTCATAAATTTGTGCCAAAATTAATACTGCTACATATCTTTGGTAAAAATAACCCAAATTAATGTATATTATTTGGTCTTTGTGAAAGTTATAGAGTCTACAAACTATGGTGCCAATCACTGAAAATTGATCACACCTGATGTACTATCTCACCTGAAGGCCTATCCCATTTCTTGAGACACTAACAAGCCAGGAAAGTACAAATACCCCCCAAATGACCCCTTTTTGGAAAGTAGATAGTCCAATGTATTTACTAAGGGGCATGATGAGTTTTTTGAAGCTGTAATTTTTTCCCACAATTCTTGGGAAAATTAAGATTTTTTTTTTTTTTTTTTACACAAACTGGTCATATTAACAGGTTATTTCTCTCACACAGCATATGCATAATTGCAACTACGCCCCAAAATACATTCTGCTACTCCTCCTGAGTATATCGATACCACATGTGTGAGACTTTTACACAGCCTGGCCACATACAAAGGGCCAACACTGAAGTAGCATGTTCAGGTGTTCTACAAGCATAAATTGCACATATCCTTTCTCAACCATCTATTACACTTTTGAAGGCGCTGGAGCACCAGGACAATTGAATTGTCCACAAAATGAACCCATTTTAGAAAGCACACACCCCAACGTATAATCTATGAGGCATAATGAGTCTTTTAACCTCCCTGGCGGTATGATTATTTCCGATTTTAGGTGCTGAAAGCGGTACAATTATTTTGCACAGAAATTTGGCGTTTTATATTGTAGGCCTGTAATTCTTAGGAATAGTTCACTTAAATCTGTCCAAACAAGAGTCTAGTAGACATCCCGGGTATGATAAAGTTTGAAAAACGAAATAAAAAAATTATAATATAATAAATAACTATAAATAATTATAACAAATAATAATATAATAATAATAAAAATTATATAATAATGTAATCAAATCAAAAACACTGAAATTTGCTCAGTTGCTTTTGTTACTTTTAGTGTTTGATGACGGATCTCCTCACAAATCACTATCGCTCAATTCTGCGAGTGATTCTAATTTATTATCGCTTTTTTCTAGCTGCTCTAAAACCACTTTTGATGTAAAGGGACAGTTTTGGTTGCTATGGGCAATCTCCAGTTTCCTGGCAGAAAGAACAGTTTTATATATATAAAACTGCATGCAGGACACTGGGCAGACCACTAGGGACCAAGGGGGATGTGTAGTTATTTGATACAGTACTGTAATCTTACAGATTACAGTATGCTGTATCTATACTGTGTGTTTCACTATTTGAATTTACCGCCGAACTCCGTCCCCGTGCGTCGCAACGCTCGCAGGGAACGGAGCTCGGCACTGTGAATCGAGCGAGACACAGCGGCTCGCCGATCACAGCGGGGAGACATCGCAGGATCCAGGGGACAAGGTAAGTATGCTCTTCCTGGATCCTGCGATGCAAGCCCGAGTCTGGCTCGGGGATACCGCTTTTGGTATAAAAAATCCAACCCGAGCCAGACTCGGGAATACCGCCAGGGGGGTTAAATGGTTCATTTTTTTCCAGAAGTTTTTGGAAAAAGTGGAAAAAAAAATGAAAATGCATTTTTTTACACAAAGTTGTCCATTTATAAGACATTTCTAACACATAGCATGTACGTAGAAAAAATGACAACCCAAAATGCATTCCTCTACTCCTCCTGAGTATGGCGATACCACATGTGTGAGGCTTTTACACAGCCTGGCCACATACAAAGGCCCAACATTGAAGTAGCACTTTCGTGCGTTTTACAAGCATAAATTGCACATATCCTTTCTCAAACACCTATTACAATTTGAAGGCCCTGGAGCACTAGGACAATGGAATTATTCACAAAATGACCCCATTTTGGAAAGCACACACCCCAACGTATAATCTATGAGGCATAATGAGTCTTTTGAACGGTTCATTTTTTTCCAGAAGGTTTTGGAAAATGTGGAGAAAAAATGAAAATGCATTTTTTTTACACAAAGTTGTCCATTTATAAGATATTTCTAACACATAGCATGTGCATACCAAAAATGACACCCCAAAATACATTCCAATACTCCTCCTGATTATGGCAATACCACATGTGTGAGACTTTTACACAGCCTGGCCACATACAAAGGCCCAACATTGAAGTAGCACTTTCAGGCGTTCTACAAGCATAAATTGCACATTTCATTTCTCAACCACCTATTACATTTCTTAAGGCCCTGGAGCACCAGGACAATAGAATTGTCCACAAAATGACCCCATTTTGGAAAGAAAACACCCCAACATATAATCTATGAAGCATAATGAGTCTTTTGAATGGTTCGTTTTTTTCCAGAAGTTTTTGGAAAATGTGGAAAAAAATGAAAATGCATTTTTTTTACACAAAGTTGTCCCTTTATAAGATATTTATAACGCAAAGCATGTACATAGCAAAAATGACACCCCAAAATACATTCTGCTACTCCTCCTGAGTATAGCGATACCACATGTTTGAGACTTTTACACAGCCTGGCCACATACTGAGGCCCAAAATCCAAGTAGCACCTCCATGCATTCTAGCAGCATTAATTACACATATCATTTTCTGACTACCGATCACATTTTTGAAGGCCCTTCATGTTTCTAACACATAGCAGGTACATACCAAATAACAAAAGATTACCTGTGGTTTTAGAAGTGCAGTGGTCCACAGAGGAGAGCATCGGTCCAGGCAGCAGGCAGGAATGAAGTCAGCGACAGCAAAAGCAATCATCCAGGCAGCAGGCAGGAATACTGTCCATAGTTCGTACAGGCAGAGATACTGTCAGCACAGCCAGAGCACAGCCAAAGCACAGGTCCAGGTAGCAGGCAGAGGTGTCCCGGCAGAAATACTGTCCAAAGTCAGTAGAGGCAGCAGGCAGATATATGGTCAACACAGCCAAAGTATTGGTCCAAACAGCAGGAAGAAACATGGTCCATAATGTCATGGGTCTTTACAGGCAGCAATATGGTCAGCACAGCCAAAGTATTGGTCCAGGCAGCAGGAAGGACCATCAAGCTTAGGGCCAGGGGGACAGGGGTAGTGGCTTCTCCCACCCAAATCGCTTTGAAGCCTCCGGGCAACCAGACCCTGTTCTGGGAGCACAGAAAACGAAAAACTGGTTTTATCTACTCAGAACGCTATTCTGAAGCCCCTCTCATATGTGAGACCCCTGTGTACTAAAGCAGATGGCCAAAAGATCAGTCCAAGTGGCAGGCAAAAACATGGTCGATTAACAGGCCAAGGTCAGTGCATGTGGAAGTCAGAAACTTTGTTTAAATCGGCAGGCAGAGGCATCGTCGATAAACAGGCTGAGGTTGGTGCACGTGAAAGTCAGAAACGTGGTTTAAATCGGCAAGCAAAGACATCGTCGGTAAACAGGCCAGGGTCAGTTAATTAACATGGTAGCAGGCAAATGGGGAAATGGCAGTCTGGTAATAATACATGGAACTAATATTGGATGGATGTATGATAATTTTTGAAGCAATCTCCAAGCACAGGCCAGATTGGGGGGGACATTGGGGACAATAATAGCTGGAATCTCTTCTTACTCCTCCTCTGCTGCATACACGGCATTTCAATTGGCGTCTTCTTCCAGATTCTGTGGGGGGAATGCTATAGGGAAAGTGTTGCTTGTGAAGTCGACTCACATTATCCGAGCAAATGCTTCCTGGGGCGGGACCTTGTTGGTAAATGAGGGCAGTGACGATATCTTCAATATACTTGAGGTAGGTGACTTGTTGGTTTTGAGTTGCTTTTTGGTAGCAGACAAACTAATTAAAAAGGGCCATGTGAAACAGGTGAAAGGCAACTTTCTTGTACCAGTAACGGGACTTTCTGGTTGATAAATAGGGCTGTAGCATCTGATCGTTTAAATCCACCCCCCCATATACATATTGTAGTCGTGGACACATTTGGGCTTTATAATGGGGCCGCATCTTCTTTGGATCTCCACCACGGTGTCATTGTGGATGGTAGAGAGGATGTGGACATCTTTCTTGTCCCTCCACTTCATGGCCAACACCTCCTCATTCCTCATAAATGTCGATTCTCCGTTTTGTAATTTTTTTGTCAACAGATTTTGTGGGAATACCCTACGGTTTTTTTTGAAGGTACCACAGGCCGGGGTTTTTTTACTGTAAAGATGATGAAAAAGGGTCAGGCTGGTATAATAGTTGTCGACATATAAATGGTATCCTTTGTCGAACAGGGGGTATGGCAGCTCCCAGACAATTTTGCCACTGGTTCCAATATATGTGGGGCAGTCACGGGACTGGAGCTGGGAGTCTTTGCCTTCGGAGATCCAGAATGTGAAGACATATCCAGTGGCTCGATCGCATAATTTATTTAACTTCAGCCCATACCTGGCTCTCTTGCTTGGTATATACTGCTTGAAGTGCAGTCGGCCAGTGAAATGTAGAGGGACTCGTCCACACAAATTTTTTGATCTAGGATGAAAACTTCTCTAAATCGCTGGGAAAAGGAATTGTGTATCTTGTACAATTTGTCATGGTTGGGATGATCTCAGGGAGGGCACTGTGAATTGTCATTGAAGTGGAGAAAACACATAATCATGTCGTATCTTGTCCTGGACATGACAGCGGAATATATGGGCATGTGTTGGATGGGGTTGGTGGACCAATATGCATGGACTTCGTTCTTTTTTGTAAGCCCCATATTGAAAGTTAGGCTCAAAAACAATTTAAATTCATCCAGTGTGACACATCGCCACTGGAACATGCGGCCGTAGGAAGAATTGGGGTTGGCAGCAATAAATTGGGATGCATACAAATTAGTTTTATCCACCATATTCTGCAGAAAATCTTGTAGGAAAAATAAAGAAAAATAATCAAATTGAGAAAATTTGTAGTGTTGGGCTGCACACCTGGCTGTGCGGTGAAAGGGGGGATGATAGCGGATCCTGAGTTGGCAGGCAACCATAAGGGGTTTGCCAGGGCATCAGGAAGGTAGGACTGGGGCTGGGTTCTTCGGGTTGGGCGGCTAATTCCAGTACTTGTACTGGGCTCCTCTTCCTGGGGTCTGGCGCTGGTGGTGGGCAGATCTCATGATCTTGGTCCTGATCTTGGTCCTGATCTCATTCTTTTGGGAGGGACGGTTTCCTCCGCGGACTCGGACTCTGATCCACTATCCTCCACTGGCTCGTATTCCGAACCAGATGATGTGAGCTCTCCGCTGCTCTCATCATCCGACATGGCAAGAATCTCATGTGCCTCCTCAGGTGTGTAAACCCTTTGGGACATTATGGCAATGCTTATTGGCAGGCCTGTGTAATGGTACTGCTGGTGGTAGTGGTACCGATTGAGGTATTAGTGGCGGGCCTGTGTGGTGGTACAGATGGCAGTATGGGTGGTGGTGGTACCAATGGTGGTACGGGTGGTGGTGGTGGTACCGATGGCGTTACGGGTGGTTGTGGTGGCGGTACGGGTGGCGGTACGGGTGATTGCGGTACCGGTGGCGGTACGGGTGGTGGTGGTACCGATGGCGGTACAGGTGGTGGTACCAATGGCGGTACGGGTGCTGGTGGCGGTACAGGTGGTGATGGCGGTATAGGTGGCGGTATGGGTGGTGGTGGTACCGATGTCGGTACTAACGGTGGTACGGGTGATGGTGGTACTGATGGCGGCACTAGTGGCGATACTGGTAGCGGCCTGTGTGGCAGTATAGATGGTGGGCCTGATGGAGGTACTAGTGGCGCTACTGGTGGTGGTACCGATGGCGGTACTGGTAGCCTGTGTGGCGGTACCGATGGCGGTGGGCCTGTGATAGATGGGCTGGTTGACAGATGGGCTGGTTGACAGATGGGCTGATTGACAGATGGGCTGATCGACAGATGGGCTGTGTGACAGGTCCCCTTTATTGGGGGGGGCGGTGTTGTGCACAGTACAATACAATAATGTCAGACAGACACTGATTTCACTCACTGATCCCTGCTCTCTCCTCACACAATCGGTGTGTGAGGAGAGAGCAGGGATCAGATGGTAACCGCTAGTCAATGTTTACATTTGTGACCGGCTGTGATTGGACACAGCCGGTCACATGGTAAACAGCCAATTTCATTGGCTGTTTACCCTGATCGGGGAAGCGCTGTGTCCAAGGGACACTCGCCTTCCTCAATCCCTGCTCTGCATGTTTGTTGTGAGAGGTGAAATTGGCTGTTTACCGTGATCGGGGAAGCGGTGTGTCCGAGGGACACACGCCGCCCTCGATCGCCGCGTTGCGTGCCCCCGCGGGAGCGCGTCGGCATGTTATCCTGCTGGACATCATATGACGCCCAGTCAGGATAACGCAACCACTTCCCGGACGTCAATATGCTATTGACCGGGCGGGAAGTGGTTAAACACTTGCCGACCGCCTAACGCCCCCATACAGAGCTGCTGGCTGAGGGGGCACTTGATAGGAGGGAGGGGCCAGGAGCAGCAAAGAGGGACCTCAGAAGAGAAGGATCCAGGTTGTTCTGTGCAAAACCACTGCACAGAGGAGGAAAGTATAATATGTTTGCTTTTTTGGGTTTTTTAACAAGACTTCACAATCACTTAAACGAGAGCTGTAATAATTACTTCTCTGGATCTTTACTATCTTAAGAGATAGGGCCACTGAAAGGTCTTCTGCATTTGTTACACACCTGGGTGTGTCAGATGTTTGGTCACCTGCTGTGCTCTGTGGTTACTCATATGCTATGTCACTTTTATGTCCTCTAGTGACATGGGGACTGGCAAATGAAACCACATCAGCTTTAAGGGCGAATACACACATACTGCGGTGACAGGCATTATACTGCATTGTAAAATGCCTGTCAACGCAAGGACACACAGGAAACAATTATTTCCTATGTGTCCCATTCACACTGCAAAGCAGCCAAGGGCTGTGCTGCAACGTGCTGTGATAAATTGCAAATGTGTTGCATTTTATCGAAGCACACTGCGCCAAATCAAATGCTATTGTATGAAAGCCCAGTGCATTGCACTGTGGTACATTGGGATTTATTTACTAAAGGCAAATCCACTTTGCACTACAAGTGCACTGCAAGTGCACTTGGAACATTTGGAAGTGCACATCCGCTGTAGATTTGAGGGGGACATGCAAGGAAAATAAAAAAAACAGCATTTTTGCTTGTACATGATTGGATGATAGAAGTCAGCAGAGCTTCCCATCATTTCGATCTTCCCCTCACTGTACCATCAATCGCAGCGACTGTGCCATCAATCGCAGCCACTGTGCCCATCAATTGTAGCCACTGTGCCCATCAAACGCAGCCACTGTGCCCATCAATTGCCGCCACTGTGCCATCAAACGCAGCCACTGTGCCATCGAATGCAGCCACTGTGCCCCATAAAATGCAGCCACTGTGCCCCATAAAATGCAGCCGCGGTGCCCATCAATTGCCGCCACTGTGCCCATCAAAAGCAGCCACTGTGCATGAATCTATTGGTGATAGAGGGGGTGGCAGGAGAGAGGGGGCGGTGCCCGTGCGCCCTTATGGACGCACCGCCACTGCTTATGGTGCAAAGTGGATTTGCCTTTAGTAAACCAACCCCATTGTCATGAACGAAGTTTACGTCTTGTTAAAATAAAGTTTGTACAAAAAAAAGGGAGCCATGTGATGCACTGACTTGTGCACCTCAGCGCCCTCTAATGCAGCCGGCAGCGGGGAGGTTTCAGTTGTAGTGTGAATACAACCTAAAAGTCTTTGGATTTTTATTGTGTAGTGTTAGTATCACTTTTAAAAAAAATATCATTTGCATTCCAGTATTACAACCACTTCTGAAAACTGTGAAAATTGGCAAATAACAAAAAGGTTGCATATGAATTAAAATATGGCTACACCACAAATCTTGTAGGCACATGTCACGGAACGTCCCACACTCCGCTTGAGTGCTTCCGTCAGTATACCGCTTCCTAAGTTCTGGAACACGAGTCCAATGGATCTGGCTATAGGAACCCCCAAGAACTAGACAACACCAGTCTTGGAGTACTTTAGGACTAACTCTTTATTTGAGATCTCACACAAATTTATACACCAGGATGACTCAAAGCTAACCTAATTAACATGAGCTAATTTACTATTAAATTTACCCAGACCAGATGACTCAGAGACATGACCTGTAGGACAGACTTGTGGGCACCGAGCTTCACACAGTAGTATAAACACAATAGCAGGAGCTAATTACAATTAACAATACAAACATAACCTAATTAACCTAATTAACATGAGCTCCAATAGGAGTCGTCCCGTCTCCTACATTGTATAGAGGACAATGTGATCAGCTCATTCAATTAACATAAACACAGGTAGTTGGAGTTGATGACACCAGCATCTCCTCACAGGATGTATCCCAACAGTATGAATCAGTCTTTTCAGCAGGGGCTGCTGGAGGAATCCCCCCTCCCTCTTCAGGGACACAAATCCCAATGACCACAGCAAGGAGTCTCCAACAGAATCAAACAACATACAATATATACATATATACATGACTGAGTCCGATTAGTACAGTTCAGACTGGATTTCTAATTCACCTCACAAAAAGTATTGTTCCATTGAAAATCCAGGGCCCATAATCAAAAGGCAAGAGGCTTGCATTCAGTCCTCTCCAACAGCCTCTGTCCCGGCTAGGTCTGTCACATTTCTCCCCTTTCGGCAGGAGACTAACACAGGAGGAGACCCCAGACAGGTTGACTCCGAAGTTGGTCCATAGTTCCAGTCCTCTACTGCCTGTACCCACACAGTACCCCAAACAAATTGTTCCAAACAGAGTTTTACTCACCCAGCCAACCTCTGCCTCTCTCAGAGAACATATCCGCCGCTGGGGAGAGGCCCGGACTGGCCCTTCTCCCTGGAGTCCTTTCTGCCGCTGGAGAGAAGACAGGGTGACTGGGCTCACTCTGTCATGCTGTTGGGGATCTGGGCCAACTGCCCAGCATTCCTGGGGTATACAGGTGGAGACTGAAGTCCCATCCACCTTCACAGGAAATCCATCCTCTGTTAGTTGAGGGCAGAGTCCAGCAGTCCTCGGCCCTGTTGCCAGCCCTTCTGCTGGAAACCCCACACCATCTGTTCTGGCTAACTGTTGGGGAGGGAGGCCGACTGCCCCGCCTCCCTGGAACTCTGTAGTTGTTGCCAGTGCTGGGCAGAGGTTGGTAACACTCTGCTCTGTTGCCAGCACTTCTGCTGGGGACTCCGCATCCTCCGCTCCGGCTAACCGTTGGGACAGGAGGCTGGCTTCCTCCACTCCCAAACTGTGTAGCTGCCATTGGGGAGGTAAGCCGGCTGCTTCCTCTTCCATTCCCTCATCTGGTTGCTTGGACGACATGTCTATGGTACTGTCTCCCAGGTGCACTGATCTTTGCTGGGGAGGGAAGGCCGCTTCCTCCACCCTGGCCAACTGTTGGGGAGGGACAACACACACCTCCTCTCCCTTCTCCCCCTGTATCTGCTGCTGGGAAGTGATTGCCACCTTCTCACCCTGGGCCTCCGAAACTGCCACAGGTGTGGGGCAGAGGTCTTGGACCCTCTGTCTGGTTGCCAGCACTTCTGCTGGAGAAGTTTGTTGTAACTCCACAGATACTGCTGTTGGTGCTGGGCAGAGCACAGTGAAGTTTGGCCCTAATACCAGCTCTTCTGCTGGAGGCTCATCAGGTTGTTCTTCCTCAGCAGAAAAGTCTATTAAATCCCCTATCTCTATAACTGGTGTCTGGGGATAGAGGTTCACCATCTCCTGTCCATGGAACCCAGAAGATGTTATCAGTGCTGGACAGAGGTTAGCAGAACTCTGCCCTGTGGTCAGCACTTCAGGTTTGGGGACAGCAATCTTCAGATTTTCCACTGCAGATTCTCTGGCATGCTGCTGAACGTGTTCTACCAGTTTCCTGTATGCCCTTTCCAGATGCTGTTCCTTCCTTAGCAAATGGTCCAGATCAGGTTTGAGCTCTGAGACCCCTGCAAGACCGAGCATAGCCTCTCTATATTCTCGCAGGTCCTCAAGGTCAGGTTCCCCTTCATCACCAAACATAAAATGATCTGTAACGCTCTCCCACAGCAATCCAGGGCCTCCAAAGTCATATCCCTCCGGAGAGCATTCTGTTGTCTCCCCTAAATACCCCTGCTCTGCGTGCCATTGCAGAGCCCGATAACGATTGTCCAGCTCTATCTCCTGCTGGACCAGCCTGTCCAACTCAGTCACCCATTGCTCCTGGGGCTGCTCTCCCAGGAATGCCATCCGCAATGCCCGTTGGTCACTGGCCCATTGCTCTTGGGTTGGAAAGCACTTGCCCTGTTTTATACCAGCGAGCTGGAGGGCTCCAATCCAGAGCTCCACCCGAATTTGCTGCCTGAGCTCCAGGTATTCATCCTCAGACACAGTCCTGGTGTATGTTGAAGGGATGATCCACAGCAGCCCCGGGAACTCTGATGCCAAGTCCATATCTCCGCTGGGGTGACTGAAGTCTGCTATGCTGATCTTGGATCCAGTTGGAGGTTTGGATGTCCCAGACTGCAGGAAGCTTTCCCGCTGCTTGACACCAATGTCACGGAACGTCCCACACTCCGCTTGAGTGCTTCCGTCAGTATACCGCTTCCTAAGTTCTGGAACACGAGTCCAATGGATCTGGCTGTAGGAACCCCCAAGAACTAGACAACACCAGTCTAGGAGTACATCAGGACTAACTCTTTATTTGAGATCTCACACAAATTTATACACCAGGATGACTCAAAGCTAACCTAATTAACATGAGCTAATTTACTATTAAATTTACCCAGACCAGATGACTCAGAGACATGACCTGTAGGACAGACTTGTGGGCACCGAGCTTCACACAGTAGTATAAACACAATAGCAGGAGCTAATTACAATTAACAATACAAACATAACCTAATTAACCTAATTAACATGAGCTCCAATAGGAGTCGTCCTGTCTCCTACATTGTATAGAGGACAATGTGATCAGCTCATTCAATTAACATAAACACAGGTAGTTGGAGTTGATGACACCAGCATCTCCTCACAGGATGTGTCCCAACAGTATGAATCAGTCTTATCAGCAGGGGGCTGCTGGAGGAATCCCCCCCGCTCTTCGGGGACACAAATCCCAATGACCACAGCAAGGAGTCTATAACAGAATCAAACAACATACAATATATACATATATACACGACTGAGTCCGATTAGTACAGTTCAGACTGGATTTCTAATTCACCTCACAAAGAGTATTGTTCCATTGAAAATCCAGGGCCCATAATCAAAAGGCAAGAGGCTTGCATTCAGTCCTCCCCAACAGCCTCTGTCCCGGCTAGGTCTGTCACAGCACCTACTGTTAATATACACTTTTATCTGTTATGTTGAAACTGCATAGTCTGTAGCCTGTTGTTTTCTAATGCAATGAGAGATAGATAGTGACATTAAATTTTGCACAGCTTTAACATTATTTTAGTTCAAGAACTTTATTGTTTTTTCTTGACATAGTATAATAATCACATTGTCAATAATACAAGGTATAAGTATGTAAGGTATTAATGAAGTTAAAGAGGAATATATAAATATAACTGACATTGAAATGTATCCCTAATAAAATAATATTTTTATCCCAATAAAAATAATTAACGTTATTTTAGTAGGAAGCTTTAAAGGTTTCAAATACTGTTTATACTGTTTTTAAAAATGTTAAAACTGATGTGTTGCATTTGTTCTTCCTTAATACGGTACTTATATAAAATATTTATTTTAGAAGTAAACATTGAATATAGGATTTATTATATGTTGTAGCCATCACACATGACTTACAAAGCAGCACAGGAGAGAACACAAGAACGTGTTTCCCTTTCTGCACCTGCATGGGGGTTTCAAGCAATTCTGCATATGCATAGACATGCTGGCTCTGGCAAGTCCTATAGAGCCCATAGTGTGTTTGCAGATCATGCTGCATAAATCATCAGGAAATCAGAAGATAGAGAGTCATATTTAGGTCCACTTTAATGCAATTAACCTTATTATACTATAAGGTGCCTTCTCTCTTGTATGTTTTACAATCCAGAATCTGTTTGGGCATATTGGTGCAGTGGAAGCTGTGCTGTAAACATATATATTCATACAGACTGGAAAAAGTGTTTAATCACTTTCTGTGTTTAAGGCCAATTGTGTTAGCCATCATCTATTGCACAATATTATATTCTTCTTAAAAAAAAGGATATCTTATTATTATTAGCACATTTCGTACCTTATTTTACATAGAGGGGGACTATGATACTGAAGGAAGACTATAACTTTGATCACTTTTTTTTTGTATAACATTTTAATTTCAGTAAATCATTGGACATGTAATTGCTTTTAGCACACTTTTTTCTTTATTTTAAAAATGTCACATGTTGAGTTTACTAAAAGTAAATAGGCTGTCCACTTTGCAAGGGAAGTTGCACTTTGCAAAGTATTTTGCCTCAGAACATAGTGAATGTAGTGAAAATTCACTTTGCAAAGAATGCTCAATCACGTGCAAGGAAAACAAAGAAAAACAGCATTTTTGCTTGCATATGATTAGATGGTGGAAGTTTGATAACTTCCATCATCTTATCTCAATAGGTAAGCGCTTCCCTGCTATTTTACATTAATTGCTCTCTCAATTCCCATTCTGCACAAAAATCTTCCAGCTCATGGGATAACAGTCTAAGCATCTTGTCATCATTGGGTCTGGTTAGCTCTGTAGTTAACCCTTTCGACATACAAATGGTAGCTGTCAAAACACACACAACTCGCAGCATATGCTGTTGCAATTCTGACCTTTAACCAGCTCCTACCCAGCCTATAGACAAATAAAGGCTGAGTGGGAGCTCTCTCATCCTGGGTGGACATCATATGATGTCCTCCTAGGATCGGGCCACTCTGTGGCATGATCTCTCACCTGCTGAGTCCACCAGACACAGAGGATGACAGATCAGTGTACTGGGCCGCTGCCAGTGATGACTGTGATCAATCACAGCAGATCACATGGCAATTGTACACAACAGATGGCTTCCATTCATACAATTCATTGTGTTCTATTGTTGTGATTGGTCACAGTGATCACATGGTACAGGCAGGGCTAATCACAGCCCATCAGTACCATGTGTTTAGCTGTGGCCAATCACAGCTAACCCCAATAGTACACACTGAATGAATGGATTTCATTCATAAAAATGGTTGCTTAGAACAATGATTATCACTGTTATAACCAATCATAGTGTGGAAAAAAAATCCTGATCACCTGATAATGGTAACATTGCATTGCTGGTCACAGTCATTGTCCCTGATCACTGCCACACCAGTTATATGATGACACTGTACTGCACTGATGACAGTGCAGTACATGGTGAGCTGTATTGGATTTTCACCACAAATATTGTTTGGTATTGAGGCCAAATAAAAACATTTAGTCTCATCTGACCACCATAAATGCACCTTAAAGATTCTGAGGCCACATGGAAAATGGTGTTATGGACAGATGAGACTTAAATTCAATGATTTGGCCTCGACACCAAACAATATGTCTGGTGGAAATCCAATACAGCTCACCAATGTCCTTGCATGGTTTGGTCAAAGCCCAGACTTAAACCCCATTTAAAATCTGTAGAATGACTTCAGTCCACAAACAATCACCATCAAATTTAACTGAACTTGAGCAGTTCTGCAAAGAAGAGTCAGCACATTTTGCAAGGTCTAGATGTACAAAGTTGATAGAGACATCCCAACAAACTAAAGTCTGTAATTAAAGCATAAGGTGGTACAACAAAAAACTGCCATAATTGGGTTGATCCTTTTTCCAACTCAGTGATTCTGTTTATTTTTTCTTACATGTTGGTGTTATATCTTTCACTTGGATTACCAAAGAAATGTAGCAGTATACATTTTATACCAGAAATGGATAAAAATGTGCTTTGTTTTTAAGTTTTGGTATTTAATTACTTAGCAAAAAAATTTAACAAATATTAAATACCACCAAAATAAAGCTTGATTTGTGTGAAAAAAATTATAACAATTTCATTTGCTTACCTAAAATTGGCCTGGGCAGGAAGTGGTTAATAAGAAATGTTTGTATTACTCGCTGCCATATTCAGACAGGAATGTAACAGAGTTTACAACAGAGTTTACATCAGCTCCTTATAGAGGGGAAGGTCTTTCATTTCTAGTTAGAGAATTCAGAGATTCAGCTTAATGATTTTAAAATATGATTTTATTGAAAAGAAAAGGAAAATTGTGTAGGAAAATATTTACAGAAAAGATGTTACAATATAGACTTTGAGCAACAGTAAAACAAAAAGAATGGATTAAAAGTGAATAATATTTAAGCAAGGTTTGCACGGTCTGTAGTTCTGTGCAGAGCCTGATTTGTTTGCAAAGTAAGCCCAATTTGATTTATCTGAATCTCCAGCTCTCATTAAAGTGGAACCGAAGGCATTTTTTTCATACGTAAGGGAGGGTTATAACCCCTGATATTTTTTTTGCCACCTGTTGGGGGGATTTCCCTTCACTCCCTGTTTCATAGTCAAAACAGGAATTGAGAAGAAATCCTTCCAAGGTGAGGAAATCCTGCAGTGTCACCAGCGTCATCAGAACTACGGTCACCATTGGAAGAATTCCCCTGTTATGCCCAGTACACACGGTCGGATTTTCCGATGGAAAATGTGTGATAGGACCTTGTTGTCGGAAATTCCGACCGTGTGTAGGCTCCATCACACATTTTCCATTGGAATTTCCGACACACAAAGTTTGAGAGCTTGCTATAAAATTTTCCGACAACAAAATCCGTTGTCGGAAATTCCGATCGTGTGTACACAAATCCGACGCACAAAGTGCCACGCATGCTCAGAATAAATTAGGAGACGAAAGCTATTGGCTACTGCCCCGTTTATAGTCCCGACGTACGTGTTTTACGTCACCACGTTCAGAACGATCGGATTTTCCGATAACTTTGTGTGACCGTGTGTATGCAAGACAAGTTTGAGCCAACATCCGTCGGAAAAAATCCATGGATTTTGTTGTCGGAATGTCCGATCAATGTCCGACCGTGTGTACAGGGCATTACTGTTCTGATGTCAATCCGAAATTTATGATTTTCTTTTACTTTCACTTTTAGTGATAATGGTAAACAGGACAAATAGAAAAGTCAAATCTCCCTAACGGGGGCACTGACATCAATAAAAACTGAAAGGTGTTCGAATCCCTCTGCATTCTATCCAAAACTAAAAGAAAAATCTTTTGCCTTTAGTTATACTTCAATGACATAATTTGCATTTCTTCATAGTTCTGATGGTAGGCAAGACCTACAGTATAGAAGGTTACAGCAAGACATACACCTATCGAGTGACCTCCCCACAAAAGAAACAAAACAAACCCATGCGTTCCCAGAACCATAAATGTGCCATTTTAGTAGGGTAAGGCAAAAACTTGAATCAACATGATAAATATCAAAATCAATTTATATTTCGATAAATATTGTGTTTTAAAAAAAAATCCAGACTGTTTTGAAGTAATATACTGAGTTGGCTGGAATCAGCTACTGTTAAATATAATTGCACATTTTCACAGCTCTGACTGTAAAAAAACCCATTCCAATCTTTCAGACCTAAAACGTGCCTTTGTGTTGTTTGTGATAACTAGGGATAAGCTGAAGGTAGAAAAGAAAGAACTCTGCGCTAAAGTGAATGTGCAAATAACTCAAAGATTGAAGAGGTATATTGAATATAAGAGTTGCTCCCCTCAAAGTGCTTGGTAAACTTTGAACTGGTGAGGGATGTATGTTAATAAGGGGGCGCTAGTCATATAAATATAACCATAAAGTGCATGTGCTCAATATGTCATAATGAATGTGAATATACTAAAAAAGTATAGCATCAAAATTTACAAAGAAAATAAATATTATGAGAAAAGATGTGCATCAGTAAACAGCCAGCAAATAAATGGTGCTCACAGCAGACCCATCATGCACCTTATTGCAGATAAATCAATACCAAGCTACCACAAATGTGTGGAGTATTCTGGACTGCTAGAACATCATATGCATCATAAAGCAACAACACCAACGATTAGAAAGTGCTATGTGCATTAATAAGCAGACAAAAAATATATACCATATTTATCGACGTATAACACGCGCCGGCGTAATACACGCACCCCAAGTTTAGGAGGGAATTATAAGGAATAAAATGTTTTAAGGAAAAAAACTTACATTTGCCCATCAATGTAGCCTTGCACAGCGTCCATCTGCATGCTTGTCCAGTGTCATTTGCAGCCTTGCAGTCAGCAGCCTTGGTGTCATTTGCAGCCTTGCAGTCAGCAGCCTTGGTGTCATTTGCAGCCTTATCAGTGTCCATTTGCAGCCTTGCAGCTTTGCCAGTGGCGATCTGAAGCTTTTCTCTGTCCTTTTGCAGCCTTGCCCAGGCTGCAGTTAAACTGCAGTGACATGTCAGTGTCACTGCAGTTTGAAAATGGCGCCGAAATACACAGAGCCGGCGGCTCTCGTTCACATTCGGCCACTTTCGGCTCCACTCGTAGTCCCGCCCGGGATGGGCTTGACTGTGAGCGGAGCTAGCCAAGTACACTCGGCTAGGTTCGGCGGTGCTCGAGTGACAGTGCAACACTGGATAACAGTGAATGATATATAAGCAAAGTAAATACATTGTACGTGAAATAGTGATGAAAAATCAACACTACATACAATGGAATGGTTTTAAATTCTCAGACCAAAGAAATAGTGAGAAAATTATATAAACATTTCAAAAACAATAAAAAAGTCCAGAAAATCTAAGCTTGATTGCATATACAAAGAGCTTGTTTAAAAAATCCCTGTGTAGTATTCCGATTGAGAAGTGCTTCCCATCACCAAGTGTAAGGAAATGAAGGCTTACCAGAAAGCCTGCAGCCGCCCTTACTCAGGGGGGGTCAATACAGGCTTAGTAGATCAGTGAAGAGGTCACAATGAGATGTATACTGATGGTCCTCAACTCTGCTTCCTCGTTCCCAGGAATATCCTTAATGGTGGCTGCTAGCGTTCCAGATAATCAAATAACAAGGTAACCTGTAACTCAGGCACTCCAGCAGGTGAACCAAGTAGGAGAAAAAAGGGGGATTCTCATAGTGTAAGTAGTCAAAAAAGGGGGTTTATTTAAAAGTTACAAGCAAAAGCCATATATATGGCACAAATACAAAGTAAAAACCGCAAAGAAACAGTCAGGATAAAAAAACGATACAGCGCTGTTTAAAATTGAATCGCGCATGCGCGATACGAGTTCACGTTGTGACCCAGTGCTCGAGTGAAGCCGAAAGTGGCCGAGAAGAGCCGAGGACCGGCTCTGTGTATTTCGGCACCATTTTCAAACCGCGGTCGGCGATCGCTCCGCTCAGTCAGCGGGGGATCGCAGGGGATCAGCGTATAACACGCACCCGCGATTTTCCACTGATTTTAAGGGGAAAAAAGTGCGTGTTATACGCCGATAAATACGGTATATAAACTAGGTGTCCATTTATTGAGTGAAGTATTCAGATTCTTCACACCATCACCACTACCAATTGATGATTTTTGATAGAACAGCCTCCGGTGAGTATAGGCAAGTATCCTACTTACCAAACCACCATGACCTCTTTAGTTAAAAAGAAAGGTCAGGTGGGACTTTGTTAACCACTTCAGCCCCAGAAAAATTTACCCCCTTCCTGACCACTGCGTCGCTTTAAGTGACAATTGCGCGGTTGTGCTACGTGGCTCCCAAACAAAATTGTCGTCCTTTTTTTCCCCACAAATAGAGCTTTCTTTTGGTGGTATTTAATCACCTCTGCCTTTTTTTATCTTTTGCGCTATAAACAAAAACATACCGACAATTTTGAAAAAAACGCATTATTTTTTATTTTTTGCTATAATAAATATCCCCAAAAAATATTTAAAAAAACATTTTTTTCCTTAGTTTAGGCCGATACGTATTCTGCTACATATTTTTGGTAAAAAAAAATCGCAATAAGTGTTTATTGATTGGTTTGCGCAAAAGTTATAGCGTTTACAAAATAGGGGATAGTTTTATGGCATTTTTATTATTAATTTTTTTTTACAAGTAATGGCGGCGATCAGCGATTTTTATCGTGACTGCGACATTATGGCGGACACATCAGACATTTTTGACACATTTTTGGGACCATTGTTATTTATACAACAATCAGTGCTATACAAATGCACTGATTCCTGTGTAAATGACACTGGCAGTGAAGGGGTTGACCATTAGGGGGCTAGAGAGGGGTTAAGTGTTTCCTAGGGATGTGTTACTAACTGTGGGGGGGCGTGGCGTGGCGTGGCTACAAGTGACACGTCACTGATCTCTGCTCCCAATCACAGGGAGCAGAGATCAGTGACACTGTTACTAGGCAGAACGGGGAGATGCTTGTTTACATTAGTTTACTTGTTTACATTAGTATCACCGCAGCGATCGAGTCCGCAGGACCCGCGACCCGACTCACGGAGCTCCTGGCCAGTGTACAAAGGGACGTACGGGTACGCCCATTTGCCCAGCCGTGCCATTCTGCCGAAGTATATTGACGTGCGCTGGTTGGGAACCGGTTAAGACCGCGATATGTGGTCTTGCTGGTAGCAAGTGGATAATCCAGGAAGGGCTCCACCAGGATGTTGATTCAGAAAAAAGATGGAAAAAAACAATACCATCGTATAATTCCATTTTATTAAAAAAGCATATAAAAACAATAGGCCAAATGGCCGCTTACTTGATAAGTGCTTGGTGTTGACAAGGGATAAAGCCCATTCTAGAGAATGGAGGATTAGTCCCTATTGTCTGGAATTGTTGTTTGACAACCCTGGAGATATGGTGACTAGATTGAACAAATTTGTGCAGATTAATGCAGGCACGGCATCAGCCGGAGTGGTCTGGGATGCCCTGAAGGCCTATCTTAGAGGTCTCTTGATCCAACAAGTGGCAAGAACCAAGGGGAAATATAGAGAGTGGGAAAGGAAAATTAGGGACAAGATGATGCAGGCAGAGAGGCGATATGTTGAAGAGCCAACTCCAGATAGGCAAAGGGAATGGCTAGATAAGCAACAAGTCTACAAAATGGCCACTACAAAGAGGATGGAGAACCGACGTATAGTTCAGAGGCAGAACCATTTTGGAGAAGGGGAGAGAGTGGGCCATATGTTGTCCCTCTTGATTAAATCTAATACTCCCCCTTCTTCTGTACCGGCAATTAGGTTACCAAACGGGGGGAGATGTCCACTAATACGATTGAGATAATGTATACATTCAGTGAATATTATAAATATTTGTATAAATCCAAGAGTGGAGCTGAGAGTGAAAGAATAGACACTTTCCTTCAGGGAATATCAATCCTGACCTTATCAGAGAAGGATAGAACAGATATAGAAGCACCAGTGACCCTTGAGGAATTAAAACGAGCAGTGGCTGGGATGTCCAAACAAAAATCACCAGGCCCAGATGGGCTCTCAGTAGAAATATACATACGATATGGTGAGGTACTACTCCCAGAATTGTTGATAACATTCGAATGGGCAGTAGCCAATGGGAGACTCCCCACTTCAATGTTGTAAGCCGCCATCATCGTAATACACAAGGAGGGGAAAGATGAATTGGATGTATCCTCTTATCGCCCAATTTCACTGCTATGCACCGATGTAAAAATCTTGGCTAAAGTTCTAGCAAGTTCTAGCAACCTGTCTAAATGGATGTATTCAAAAGTTGATACACCCTGACAAGTCGGGTTTCATTCCCAATAGATCAATTAGTACCAACATCAGAAGATTTTTTTTAAACATGCAGAACTGACATTGCAGGCTCTAGGGCCATATTGGCCTTGTATGCTGCTAAGGCCTTTGATAGCCTAGAATGGAACTATTTATGGAGGGTGTTAGAGAGATTTGGGTTTGCCCCTCCTTTATCAAGTGGGTGAAAATACTCTATAGCGAACCAAGAGCTAAAATAAAAATTAACAATGAATACGCAGAATTATTTTAGCTGGAGAGAGGGACGAGACAGGGCTGTCCTTTGTCCCCTCTATTGTTCGATTTCGCAATGGAACCACTAGCAATTATGACTAGATCACAGTTAGATATACATGGGTTCCAGCAGCAAATGGAGGAGGACAAGATAGCACTGTACGCAGATGATGTTCTGTTTTTTCTTGGAGATGTTAATGCCTCGTTAAATGCAGTGATACAAATGGTTGATGAATTTGGGCGATTCTCAGGTCTGGTTATCAATTGGGAGAAATTGGCTTTGTTACTGATTAACCCACTTGGTAACCAGATATTGCCTGGAGCTCCCCACTTGGAGGTAGTTACCAAATTGAAATATATTGGGGTCTGGATTACGAGCGATATAAACTAGTACATTGATGATAATTTAGCCCCACTATTACTTAAATTAAAGCAAAGGAAAGATATTTGGATTCGACTCCCTCTATCTGTGGAAGGGCGTTGTAACCTAATAAAGATGAAATGGCTACCGCAGATTCTATACTTGTTCCATAACTCTCCCATCTGGATAGGTCAGAAGTGGTTCAAGAGAATAGAATCCCTTTTTAGGGAACTCATTTGGAGGAAGGGCCAATCTAGGATTGGATTGCGAACCATGCAATTACCAATTAAAGAAGGGTGTATGGCGGTCCCGCATCCAAGATCATATTTCCTGGCATCCCAGTTACAACATTTAATGGGTTGTGGAGACCTGGGAGGGGGGAGCCCTTGTAATAAACTGATGATAATGAGGCCCCCACATATTGTACTGGTAGAGGTGTTAGAGGCAGACTCATTTATTCATAGATGCCCAACGATAAAATTAGTTAGTAAAGTATGGAAGGTAATGAAGGTATTAATGGGATATAATGGGGTAACAGAATATACACCCTTATGGGACAATAAAAATTTGGCAGAAGTATGGAGTATAGAGAGGCCCAGGAAATGGGAGAGGCAGGGTATTAACCGATTGGTTCAATTATATGAGGGCAACCTCATGAAGACATTTGAGGATTTAAGACGGGAATTTAATATATCAAATAAGGCATTTTACAAATATCTGCAGATTAGGCACGCCATCCAAGCACAGTTTAGGCCACAAACCATTGAATGGACTCAGATACCCACACTTCTAAAAATAATTAAACCAGCTGCAACTAAAGGATTAATTTCTGAGTTGTATGCTAGATTGGGGGCTAGAATAATAAGTGGAGCAGGTCCATCCAGGAGTAAAGAGGGGTGGGAGAGAGATGTGGGGGCAATAAATACGGAAAGATGGGATAGGATCTTAGAACGTGGAGACTTGGTCTCGATCCCTCCCTCACAGAAGGTATCCCATTTGGTCCTAATTCATAGAGTTTATTATACCCCCCAAAAAATGTTTAAATTTGGAAGGAGACAAAATGATGAGTGCCCCAGATGTAAGGCGTCACAAGATCTGATCCATATGGTATGGAAGTGTCCTAAGCTATTTAGATACTGGCTGGAGATAGTAGCTAGTAGGGATGAGCCGAACACCCCCCTGTTCGGTTCGCACCAGAACATGCGAACAGGAAAAAAGTTCGCTCGAACACGCGAACACCGTTAAAGTCTATGGGACACGAACATGAATAATCAAAAGTGCTAATTTTAAAGGCTTATATGCAAGTTATTGTCATAAAAAGTGTTTGGGGACCTGGGTCCTGCCCCAGGGGACATGGATCAATGCAAAAAAAAGTTTTAAAAACGGCCGTTTTTTCAGGAGCAGTGATTTTAATAATGCTTAAAGTCAAACAATAAAAGTGTAATATCCCTTTAAATTTCGTACCTGGGGGGTGTCTATAGTATGCCTGTAAAGGGGCGCATGTTTCCTGTGTTTAGAACAGTCTGACAGCAAAATGACATTTCGAAGGAAAAAACTCATTTAAAACTACCGCGGCTATTAATGAATTGCCGGTCCGACAATACACATAAAATTCATTGATAAAAACGGCATGGGAATTCCCCACAGGGAAACCCCGAACCAAAATTAAAAAAAAAAAAAATGACGTGGGGGGGTCCCCCTAAATTCCATACCAGGCCCTTCAGGTCTGGTATGGATATTAAGGGGAACCCCGGCCAAAATTAAAAAAAAAAAAATGACGTGGGGTTCCCCCTAAATTCCATACCAGACCCTTCAGGTCTGGTATGGATTTTAAGGGGAACCCCGCGCCAAAAAAAAAAAAAAAACGGCGTGGGGTTCCCCCAAAAATCCATACCAGACCCTTATCCGAGCACGCAACCTGGCAGGCCGCAGGAAAAGAGGGGGGGACGAGAGTGCGCCCCCCCCCTCCTGAACCGTACCAGGCCACATGCCCTCAACATTGGGAGGGTGCTTTGGGGTAGCCCCCCAAAACACCTTGTTCCCATGTTGATGAGGACAAGGGCCTCATCCCCACAACCGTGGCCCCCAGATCCCGCCCCCCCCCGTGTGAAATGGTAAGGGGGTACTTACCCCTACCATTTCACTAAAAAAGTGTCAAAATAGTTAAAAATGACAAGAGACAGTTTTTGACAATTCCTTTATTTAAATGCTTCTTCTATCTTCCTTCATCTTCTTCATCTTCTGGTTCTTCTGGCTCTTCTGGTTCTTCCTCCGGCGTTCTCGTCCAGCATCTCCTCCGCGGCGTCTTCTATCTTCTTCTCCTCGGGCCGCTCCGCACCCATGGCATGAGGGGAGGCTCCCGCTCTTCTCTTCATCTTCTTCTTGATCCTCTTCTCTTCTTCATCTTCTTCATCTCTTCTTCCTTCTTCATTTCTTCTCCGGGCCGCTCCGCAGCCATGCTGGCATGGAGGGAGGCTCCCGCTGTGTGACGGCGTCTCCTCGTCTGACGGTTCTTAAATAACGGGGGGCGGGGCCACCCGATGACCCCGCCCCCCTCTGACGCACGGTGACTTGACGGGACTTCCCTGTGACGTCACGGGGAATGCCACAGGGAAGTCCCGTCATGTCCCGTGCGTCAGAGGGGGGCGGGGTCACCGGGTGGCCCCGCCCCCCGTTATTTAAGAACCATCAGACGAGGAGACGCCGTCACACAGCGGCAGCCTCCCTCCATGCCAGCATGGCTGCGGAGCGGCCTGGAGAAGAAATGAAGAAGGAAGAAGAGATGAAGAAGAAGAAGATGAAGAAGAGAAGAGGATGAAGAAGAAGAAGATGAAGAGAAGAGCGGGAGCCTCCCCTCATGCCATGGGTGCGGAGCGGCCCGAGGAGAAGAAGATAGAAGACGCCGCGGAGGAGATGCTGGACGAGAACGCCGGAGGAAGAACCAGAAGAGCCAGAAGAACCAGAAGATGAAGAAGATGAAGGAAGATAGAAGAAGCATTTAAATAAAGGAATTGTCAAAAACTGTCTCTTGTCATTTTTAACTATTTTGACACTTTTTTAGTGAAATGGTAGAGGTAAGTACCCCCTTACCATTTCACACAGGGGGGGGCCGGGATCTGGGGGTCCCCTTGTTAAAGGGGGCTTCCAGATTCCGATAAGCCCCCCGCCCGCAGACCCCCACAACCACCGGCCACGGTTGTGGGGATGAGGCCCTTGTCCTCATCAACATGGGGACAAGGTGTTTTGGGGGGCTACCCCAAAGCACCCTCCCAATGTTGAGGGCATGTGGCCTGGTACGGTTCAGGAGGGGGGGGGCCACACTCTCATCCCCCCCTCTTTTCCTGCGGCCTGCCAGGTTGCGTGCTCGGAGAAGGGTCTGGTATGGATTTTTGGGGGAACCCCACGCCGTTTTTTTTTTTTTTTTTGGCGCGGGGTTCCCCTTAAAATCCATACCAGACCTGAAGGGTCTGGTATGGAATTTAGGGGGAACCCCACGTCATTTTTTTTTTAAATTTTGGCCGGGGTTCCCCTTAATATCCATACCAGACCTGAAGGGCCTGGTATGGAATTTAGGGGGACCCCCCCACGTCATTTTTTTTTTTTAATTTTGGTTCGGGGTTTCCCTGTGGGGAATTCCCATGCCGTTTTTATCAATGAACTTTTATGTGTATTGTCGGACCGGCAATTCATTAATAGCCGCAGTAGTTTTAAATGAGTTTTTTCCTTCGAAATGTCATTTTGCTGTCAGACTGTTCTAAACACGGGAAACATGTGCCCCTTTACAGGCATACTATAGACACCCCCCAGGTACGAAATTTAAAGGGATATTACACTTTTATTGTTTGACTTTAAGCATTATTAAAATCACTGCTCCTGAAAAAACGTCCGTTTTTAAAACTTTTTTTTGCATTGATCCATGTCCCCTGGGGCAGGACCCGGGTCCCCAAACACTTTTTATGACAATAACTTGCATATAAGCCTTTAAAATTAGCACTTTTGATTTCTCCCATAGACTTTTAAAGGGTGTTCCGCGGCATTCGAATTTGCCGCGAACACCCCAAATTGTTCGGTGTTCGGCGAACTTGCGAACAGCCAATGTTCGAGTCGAACATGAGTTTGACTCGAACTCGAAGCTCATCCCTAGTAGCTAGGATAAATAAAACTTTTGGAATCACACTAGAACCGGAGGTCAAGACCTGCCTATTAGGAAGCTTGGAAGAAGGTAGAGTCCCGACTAGCGCCATTGAAGTAGTGTTGAGATGCCTGTTTCAGGCGAGGAAATTAATAGCACAGAAATGGCAGGCACAGACCCCCCCGACAATGGAGAGCTGGGTTGAGACCATTAACTCAATGGTTTAGAGTGAGAGGGCGAGATGTATTAGGCAGGGTAATTATAATAAGTTTGAAAGAATGTGGAGGCCTTGGCTGGACGAGATGGGTACCCCCTATAAGGGGATAGTGGGGGACTCTCTCTCGTTCCTCGCCACTCCCCTGTTCTTGCTTCCCGCCCCTACGTGGTCTTGGATGTTTTCCTCTTTTATATTTCTCCTGCCCATTGAGATAGTTTCCCCCTTACCTTTTTGGCAACATGACTGATAGAAATATATGCATAACTAATAATTAAGTGGTGTGTGGAAGGGTGGGTGTTTATAGGTTGGGAGGGATAGGGTAGATAAAATAATAACAGTTTTGTCTTTTGTACTTTTAAACGTTATATGATATTTTATGCTGTTGTGTGCTCTCTTTTTGATACTTAAAGAATAATAAAAATAAAGTTTATAAACAAAAATTGTAACAATTGCTATTTTTTAATGATTGCTAACTTGTCATCTGCATAGTGATTACTGGTGTGTTGTCTGTATATTGCCACAGTTGGCTGTTTGTTGCCCCCATATAGTCACAATAGCCAGTTTTTTGCTCACATGATGCAACAGGGAGTGGACAGGAGCACAACTGCTGTCAAAAGAAAACGTGTGCCTCTTTTAATAGTTAGTGACAAGCTACATTGCATTCAGGGGGTGGACATACCATATGTGCAGCTGCAAAAGGGCCCAGAGGGACCTAGGACCCATTTATACTAGATGTATGAGGGGTGGGTGCTGAGACCACCTATTGAGACCTGGACAAGTTTATGTAAACCGGAATGTACATTTTAAATACATACTTTGCATTCCAATACTTTGTATAAATATAAACTTTTTTTTACTAGTGGAGCATTGAAGTCTTTTTGGAAACATTTACTGGGCCATGGTCTCACTAAGGTTGAGGACCACTCTTCTATCTTACCCTACCCCCTTAACCCTATCAAAAGGAGAACCAAAAAGGAGTAAATAGGGGTTTATTGCTAAAATCTATGGACACTTAAACCTCTCCATTTTCTTACACATACATGGGCAGCACAGTGGTGTAGTGAGTAGCACTCTCGCCTAGCAGTAAGAAGGGTCGCTGGTTCAAATCCCAGCCATGACACTACCTGCCTGGAGTTTGCATGTTCTCCCTGTGCCTGCGTGGGTTTCCTCCGGGTACTCTGGTTTCCTCCCACACTCCAAAGACATGCTGGTAGGCTAATTGGCTTCTGTCCAAAATTGGCCCTAGTATATGAATGTTAGGGACCCTGGATTATGGGCTCCTTGAGGGTAGGGACCAATGTGAGTGTGCGATATATGTGTGGAGCGCTGCATAAAAACTGACACAGCGCTATATGGGTACCTTAAATAAAAAAAAAAAAAATAGGGATAATTGTAGACATGCACCCACACTCGCTCAGGTTGAACTCGATGGACTGGTGTCTTTATTCAACCTTACTAACTATGTAACATGGAGGGAAAAAAATGCTTTAAAATGATATTAAACCCTATTTAATTGCATTGAGAGAGCTTTATGCACATTTTTGTCTCATTATATATTTTTTCTATATACAGAATCTAAACATTACTTAGTGAACCTTATCTGAATACAAAACACAAAAACAGCTTTATTTAGATGTCCAATGCACGTGTAGGCCAGGGCTCATGCACCCTTTACCAGGAGGACTACAGGGACCAGCATGGCTGTTGCCTGATACTACCTGCAGTGTGTGCTGGGCTCAGTATGGCTGCAGCTTAATTCTCCCTTATTATTATTATACAGGATTTATATAGCGCCACCTGTTTGCTCAGCACTTTACAACATGAGGGCAGACAGTACAGTTACAATAAAATTTAATACAGGAGGAATCAGAGGGCTCTGCTGTTAGAGATTACAATCTAGAAGGGAGATTTACGTGAAACAAAAGGTAATAGCTGTAGGGGATGAACTAATGGAGAAAATGAAAATACAGTTGTTAGGTGTGGGTAGGATAGGCTTCTCTGAAGAGGATGGTCTAAAAGCTAATAACGTAGGAGATAATCGTCCAGGTTGGGGTAAGGAGTTCCATAGGATTGGAGAGGCTCTGGAAAAGTCCTGGAGTCGAGCATGGGAGGAGATGACAAGGAAGCTAGAGAGCAGCAATGATAGGTCCTCTTCCTGCAGCTTAATACAACATTCAGTATGTGCAGGGGAGGGCCCAAGGGGAAATGTCAGGTAGGCTGTGCAGGGCCATATGATTTTTAATGGCGGCCCTGATCAGGAAGACAGTGTTAAGCAAAAATGTGCAACTGACTCTGAGTGCATATAGACAGGATGTGGCTGAAAGCATCTAGAGGAGATCAGAAGTGCTGAAATGCATACAGGGACCTAAAAAGAAAAAAGTAAAAAAAAACAGTAACAGTAAATTATTTATTATACACAGTGTTTTACAAAACAATATATTATCCAAATAGCAGTTAGATCAACCTAAAAGTTTTGCATTGGCTAGGAGTGCCAATATCCCTGAGCTCATGCAAACATGCAATACAAATTGTGGCAATTATATATTATATTATGTTATTTATCACCATTTTTCCATGCTGTTACATTTCCTTTTAGTAAATCAGATCCCTTTTTATTTCATTCTTTTTTTTTTTTTTAGTTCAAGAGAAAAGGGCAAACCTTACCCAAGAGCTATGATTGAAAATCATCTTCGCCTGCCCTTAAAGTAAATGAACCAATCGGTGAATAGACTTTTAATTGAAAAGATAATATGTTCTTGGTGAAGAACCATGGATTCTGCATTTCTTGTCAGCTGAGGCCTGCAGTCAAATGTAATACATTAGAGTGAAATCTTTTCTTGAATCGGTTGTGACTTTGGACAGAGTGATAGGTTGGAATACACTCAACAAGCACCAACTGTGAAATTCAGTTTTTCTAGTAAGTGGCTGAATTAATAGTATCTGAGATACGCTCCACATATTTTCCAGGAGAGCTACAAGATATACAGCAGAAGAAATAAATGAGTTTCAAAACATGATATTTCTATAAGAGAAAAACAAGAACTGACTATTCATTTTTGATTTCAGTCATAGAGTATTTGTAGGCATTTCAAGTATAGACTATTAAAGCCATTTACTGATGTTAATTATTAAAGAGAATCCACTCAGCAAAAGGTAAGGGGTATAAAACGAAAAACATGAAGCAAATCTGTAATAAAAGAGCATAAACTAATACTATTACTAATGTTTATATTTAGTAACATGCACACTAAATAGGAAGACCAGTATAGAAAAATATTAGAAATACACCTATGAGGGCATGGCCTGGACATGGCGGAGTGAAGTCGCCTGGTGCTTGAGCTCCTGACTCCAGGCTCATAGATCGAGGCTGTTATGCCATTTAACCAGCCCTTTCCTACCTGGCCATGAGCTTTCGCAAGAGAGGCAAATCTAACAAGGAATCTAATAAGGCGACCTCAACGGCCCAAATCGACCGATTCCTTAGAGAAAAACCCAGGTCTGGCCCAGAGGCCCGTACTGATACAGCACGTGGCGAGGCCCTCTCAACATCTTCTCCTGGAGGTATGGCGGCATCACATCCCACGACCTCGTTACCTCTGACTGGGATCCTGAGTCTGCTAAACAGCCAGTCGGGAAATAGCCTTGCTACACAGAGTCTGGGGGAAGATTCAGACACACGAGCACTGTTGCAGGCTTTACCTATTAAAGCTGACATGGAGGCTCTCCCCACCAAGGCGGACATGGAGGCGCTGGTGCTCAGAGTGGAAGAGCAACATTGCCGTGACTTACAGGAGCTCCCCTCGGAGGTACATGAGATAGATGAGCAGCTAACAAGAGAAGAGACTTTGATGGGGGCTTTGGAATACCGAATTGCACAGCTGGAGAAAGCGCAGCAGAGGCACCAAGACCAGCTGGCAGAGGTACAGCTTCATGCCGAGGATTTGAAGAATCCAAGCCGCCGCCACAACCTACGGTTCCGGGGAATACCCGAAGCCACAGGCCCGGAGAATCTGATGGAAACGGTCCGGGCAATTATTCATATCATACTAGACGGTGACCTTCCCGCGTCCCTGGAATTCGATAGGATTCACAGGGCCCTTGGCCCTAAACATGCCGACATAGAAAGACCCCGCGATGTTCTGTGACGTTTGCACCGATACAGCCATAAGGAACAGATCATGCGTGCGGCACGGCTCAAGGGACCGGTGGACTTTGACGGAGCACAAATTTCAGTATATCCAGAAAGGGAGTGCTTCTTTCACCTTGCGGCGCCACGCCAAGCTCCCGGATCTTTTCGCCTTCCTGGGGATGGAGCCGGTTCCGTTGCGGGACTGGCTGGGCCCTCTTCCACACAGGGATCTCTGTTCGGCTCCCCAGGGCGCTCCGATGGGTCTCCCACATCGATCTGCCAGGCGCAGACAGAGAGAGACCACTCCGATCGGGAGGGGAGAACCGGAGATGTAAGACCTAAGGCCATATACAAGTAAGTGACGGGCAGATCGGGCTCGGATAGCGCCCACCTGATGGTCTGGGAAGCCCATAAGTGTACTATCAGAGGCACCCTAATAAAAATTGGTACCCGCCTCAAGAAATTAAGAGCTCAAAAAACTCTTGACCTCCTGGAAAAAATTAGGGTCCTGGAGTCCACCCACAAGCAATCCTTAGCCTCCCGGACACTGCTAGACCTTACAAACCTGAGAAATCAATTGATATCTCTGGCTTTGGTCAGGGCTAAGGCGGTGATTGCAAAATGTAAACGTACCTTCTATGAACATAGTAACAAGTGCGGTAAAGTGAAAAAAGAGGGGATAGGTATAGCGCTGCTCTTATTAAGAGGTGACCTACAACCTCTAAATACTTGAGGGGTGTGTGTCACGGGTGCATTTAGTGCAAAAAGTGACAATAAAAGTGCAGAAAATAAATATTTGTATATTCACAAAAATCTACAAAAAAATCCTACTGTGTAAACTACCTAACTGCTTATATATAATGCATATTGTTATGTTCAAATGAAAACACAATCCTGTGCAAAACCTGCAATTCAAAGTGACATTTCTGTGCAAAAAAATCCAATATATATGACTGGTGTATATTGTTGCTGTGAAACTGGATTCAGAAATATGCATATACCGTCCTTAAACCCTGGTGTATAAAAAAGTCCAATAAAATGACAATGTGTTCCTTCAAATTGTTCTGCACTTCTTGGAAAACAGTGCCCCATAAGAAACGCACTCACCTCTATTTTTCACCCCACAAGGAGGTATTTCACCTTCACAGTATGAGCCACTGTGCAGCCTGTGGAGCGGGAGGAAACTTCCTGTCCTGTGTTCTCCAAGTGCCTCCTTGTCTGCGATGTAAGTGGTCTCCTCACTGTTAACCTCTTAGATGTTGCCTACATGTAGAGAGGAAAGAGACTCCATAGTGTGATACCGTATAAATATCCAAACATTTATTAATAATACTGATGGGTACTCACATTTATTAAAAATCATTAAAAGCGAAAACAGTATTTAAAAACAGGAAAATGGTCCCACTGGACTATACAGCTTCTTTGCATCACTTCCGGTTTCGAGCCTAAGGAGCGCAGATCGCTCCAGTTTCCTGTTTTTAAATACTGTTTTCGCTTTTAGGACAGGAAGTTTCCTCCCACTCCACAGGCTGCACAGTGGCTCATACTGTGAAGGTGAAATACCTTCTTGTGGAGTGAATAATAGCAGTGAGTGCATTTCTTATGGGGCACTGTTTAGCAAAAAGCACAGAACATTTTGAAGGAACACATTGTCACTTTATTGGACTTTTTTATACACCAGGGTTTAAGGACGGTATATGCATATTTCTGAACCCAGTTTCACAGCAACAATATACACCAGTCATATATATTGGATTTTTTTGCACAGAAACGTCACTTTGAATTGCAGGTTTTGCACAGGATTGTGTTTTCGTTTGAACGTAACAATATGCATTACTGTATATACTCGAGTATAAGTCGTTCCGAGTATAAGTCGAGGCCCCTAGTTTACCACAAAAAACTGGGAAAAATGTATTGAACCGAGTATAAGACGAGGGTGAGAAATGCAGAGGGTCAACAATGCCCATCTGCAGCTGCCTGCCTCCCTGTGTCCTGTGCAGCCTGTACCCTGTTCACGTGTCCTGTACATGTGTGTCCTGTACATGTGTATCCTGTACATGTGTGTCCTGTACATGTGTGCTGTGTCCCTGTGTTCCTGTGTGCATGTGTCCTGTACATGTTCTGTGTGCATGTGTCCTGTGTGAATGTGCAGCCTTCCTGTGTCCTGTGCAGCCTCCCTGTGGCGATTTCCAGCCTCCCTGTGGCGATCTCCATCCTCAAACGGTGGCCAGCGTGTGATGATATTGTTCGGCGGCCATTCCACAGTTCAAAAGCCGCGCCTCCTCCTCGTCTGTAATAGGCTGACCGCTGTCTGCCTATCACGGACATTCTCTCATTCTCATATCATGGACGAGGATGAGAGAATGTCCGTGATAGGCTGTACACTGACAGCTGTTCAACCTATCACAGATGAGCAGGAGGCGCGGCTTTTGAATGCTGGAATAGCCGCCGAACACTATCATCACACTCCGGCCGCCGTCTGCCTGCATGACATGCTGATCATGCAAACAGACGGTGGTGACTCGAGTATAAGTGGAAGAGGACACTTTCAGCCCAAAAAAAAGGGCTGAAAAATTTGACTTATACTCGAGTATATATGGTATATATAAGCAGTTAGATAGTTTACACAGTAGAAATTTTTTGTGGATTTTTGTGAATATACAAATATTTATTTTCTGCACTTTTATTGTCACTTTTTGCACCCGTGACACACACCCCTCAAGTATTTAGAGGTTGTAGGTCACCTCTTAATAAGACCAGCGCCATACCTATCCCCTCTTTTTTCACATTTCTTCTAAATTTACCTTAGGGTGAATTTATTGATAGAGGCTGCAGCTCCTCATTTTTCATTTTCACCATAAGCGCGGGGGTCTAATAATTTTTTCACAAGTGCGGTAAAGTGTTAGCGAGGCACAAGCCTTCATCCCTGAGCTTATGGGGGAAGGTGGCTCTAAGGTGCACACTACCGAGGAGATCGCAGATCAGTTCCGCAAGTATTACACCTCATTGTTTAACCTTCCAAAGCAATCTTCAGAAGGGGGGAGGTCCCGGGAAAGGGAGGCAATACGGGAGTTTATCCAAGAATCAGGTCTTCCTCGGTTACCTGATGAAGCTCTGGCGGCTATAGAGGAGCCACTATCGGGAGAGGAGGTGGCACTGGCCATAGCCCGAATGCAAACTGACAAAGCCCCGGGCCCCGATGGGTACTCATTGGCATACTACAAGACCTTCGACGATATCTTGACGCCACATTTCCTAGCGGCTTATAATGATGCCGGAGAGGGGGCGGTCCCCCCAGCAGACACACTACAAGCCTTTATTTCTGTGATACCCAAGGAGGACAGGGACCCCTTATTATGCCAAAACTACAGGCCAATATTTCTCCTCAACGTAGACTTTTTCACTAAGGTCCTCGCTATGTGGTTATCGCAGTGGATTCCATCACTCGTTCATTTGGACCAGGTCGGTTTTGTCCCCTTGAGAGAGGCGAGGGACAACACCATAAAAGCAATTAACCTTATCCATGCAGCGAAAATACAGGGGACCCCGATGCTGCTTCTCTCGACTGATGCTGAAAAGGCGTTTGACAGGGTAAACTGGCCCTTTCTAGTTGAGACCCTTCGCCACGTAGGACTAGGTCAGCGGGTAATGAACTGGATACTAGCCATACATTCCCGGCCCTCAGCTCAGGTAAAGGTAAATGGTCAGCTCTCCTCTCCCTTTGGTATAACCAACGGGACGAGGCAGGGGTGCCCCTTGTCCCCATTGATATTTATATTGTCCCTGGAACCATTCCTCCGTACAGTGAGAGACAATCCTAACATATCGGGGATCCATCTAAGTGATTCCCTGGCCCCCAAAATAGCAGCTTTTGCTGACGATTTGCTATTTTTTATATCCAACCCCCTAGTCACTGTACCAAACTTGATGGCAGAACTGCAGAGATACGGAACACTATCTTTTTTCAAAGTCAATTTCCAAAAATCGGAGGCTTTAAATGTCTCTGTGCCGACATCCCTGGACAACCTGCTGCGAGCAGACTTCCCCTTTCGATGGGTGGGTTCCCACATTAAATATTTGGGCATCCGGCTGCCAAGGAGGACGGAGGATATCTTCTCTCTCAACTTCCCCCCTCTTCTGAAGATAATCAAAAATGATTTACAGAAGTGGCAGACGGGCATGTTCTCCTGGTTTGGGAGGTGTAACATAATAAAAATGAACATTATGCCCCGACTACTGTACCTACTTCAGACCCTCCCCATTAGGATTCCGCACGCTTTCCTTAGAACAGCCAACCAAGAACTGGTTAGGTTCATTTGGGCTCTAAAACCTCGTGGCTGGCCCATTCAATTCTACGTTTCCCAAAAAAGCTAGGGGGAATAGCTCTCCCGGACTTGATCCTTTATCACAAGGCTTGCCACTTGACAAGAAATGTTGACTGGTGTCGCCACGGGACACTAAAGCAATGGATTCAAATAGAGCGCTGTCTGTCGGGGGTGGAACTAGAGGGCTTACCCTGGTGCCATAGGAACCTTTCGGCGCGTGTTAAAGACCACTCTAAGGTAGGAGAGATGTGGCGAATATCCCAAAAAACCTTTCGTGAGCACTCGATCGCACCTACCCCCTCACCACTTAACCCAATAAGTGGGAATCCTACTTTTAGCCCGGGACTGAGTGATCCCAGATTCCAGGCCCTGAAAGGAAGTGACAGAAGTCAACTTCGCCATTTTACCAGTAATGGGAAATGGGTGTCTAGAGAGGAACTTGTGGCTGACCCTCTCGTGAACCTCTTCTTTTGGCAAAAGATTCAGTTAGCTCACTTTCTAAGATCGCAACCCTCCCCAGCTCCTTTTTTAGGAGCCCTGACATCTTTTGAGCTGCTCTGCGCGGACCAAGAGCCAGTGTGACATGTCGTCTTGCTATCTTACCAGCTTCTTATCACACCCCTCAAGGGGTACAGACCTCCCTATTTAGCCAAATGGGAACAAGATCTGGGAATATCATTAACCGAGAGACAGGTGGAGCGAATAATTCTTTTTACATACAAAACATCGATAAGTGCCAACCAACAGGAAGCAGGGTTTAAGGTTTTGTCACAATGGTACTACACCCCGGTCAGGTTGCACCGGATGTTTCCTCAGAGCTCAGACCTCTGTTGGAGATGTGGAGAGGAGGTGGGTACCCTTCTCCATATGTTCTAGTCTTGTAGGTTCATCTCCCCCTTCTGGACAGAGGTTCACCGCATCACTCAGAAGTTCACAGACTGAGCTGCCCAAGACTCCCGAGTTCTTTCTAATACACCACCATGAAATACTGAGCAAGGCTTACAGGAAATCAATCCTGCCCCTACTGGTCACGGCTGCGAAAAGTTGCATCCCCCCTGTTCTGGAAGCAGACAGAGCCCCCCGGGGTAGCGGTCTGGCTGAAAAGGATAGCTGAGATCCACAAAATAGAAGACCTTGTAGCAACTGATAGGGGACTCAGGGAACAGTTTCTCAAGAAGTGGTTCTATTGGCTCGAATTTTTCTACTCCGAGGAGTATGCAAAGCTGACGGCATAAGCACCTAGTAATTAGGAAACACGGGTTGAACTCTAAGTAACTAAAGGAGAGGCTGGAGGAAGAGCTCCCCCCTTCCTCTTTTTCTTTCCCAATACTTTGCTTCCCCCCCCCCTCAACACCTTTCTTTTCTTCTTAACTTTCATTTATACGAATATGCTCATTTATCTTCTCGTTAGGGATGACGACTTACAGGTCGTAATCTTTCCCACATTAACTTCTACACATTGGCCTCTTATACTTTATGGGAAACAGTGAGCTCCCTAATCAAAGGATTGGTTATCCAGACCAGGAATATACAGGTTTCCATGACTAGTTATGCTTTATTGTTTGATTTATAAGATCCGTCCAGTCGAGCTGTATTTATAGCAAGAACAAAAATTACCTTGTTTGATGTACCGATATATGTTTCCTTCTGTTATCATATTTCTTCGCAAATAAAGAATTAAAAAAAAAAAAGAAAGAAATACACCTACGAATTACACTATTTTAGGAATCAATGCATTCTTTGCAACGCTAAAACTGGAAATACATTACGTCAAATGCAGGCGCTATGTTTTCAATAAATATATGCTTTTGAATGCATATGTTCTAGTGGCTCTGTTTTCACATACATCTATGCCAGTGTTCAAGTGTCAAAAACAGCATAAATATTACTGGAGAAGGCCAACCCTAACGGAATAAATGTAAATACTGTAGCAACAAGAAATTATAATGGCTTTGGTTCAATTTTATTTAAGCTTGCATGTTATATATGTTATGTGAAAATTTAATTTTTTTTATTTATGATGCATAGTACTGTACCTTAACAAACCAAAGGTCATCCAGTTAGGACTGAGATCTAGTTTAAAGGCATCAAAAACCTTTCTACTTGTACCTTGTGTTTTTACATCTGCAAAAGATGTATAGTGTAGATCATCACATTCACTTGTCAGCTGTTTTTGTTTTAAAACTTGAGGCATGCGGCATGGCAGGTTAATGCATGCCCTCTGTCTTTAGTCTAGGAACTGACACTTCCTGTAAAGAAACTACATATCCCACAGTCCCTGGATCTCTGTCCAGCACTGGTGCAGGAGAGAGTTAAATAGTAGAGAGTTAAATAGTAATCAGTTTAAATACTGATACAAATTGAGAGAGCAATTAGGCAGAGAAATTATCAGTCTTTAATCAAATTAGCACTCCCACATTTGTGATGCAACACAAAGAAAATGGTGAAGCATGGATTAGATGCTGCATGATCTTGAACAAAAATTTGTCTGTCCCTTTGGTGAATACGCAAGTTTGACTCAAATATTGTGTGTTCGTTTGCTTGCAAATGAACTGAACAGATGGGGCGTTCACGGGAAATTCGAAAACTGCAGAACACCCCATAATGCACTGCGAGATCGGGGGGGTTGGTTGTAGAAGGGGGGAAGGGAAAGAGAGGATAAGAATAGAAAAGGAGGGGAAAAAAAGGAAAGCAAGGAAGGGAAAAAGGGGAAGGGAGAGGAGGAAGATCAGAAGTGGGGGAGGGAAGGAAGGAAAAGGGAAACAGATGGGAAGAAATGGAGAAAACAGGGGTAAAATGGGGAGGGGACAGGTAGGTGGGGGAAAAGGGGCCCAGGAAGGGGGAGTGGGGGTCGAGGAAGGGGGGGGGAGAAAAGAACAGAGGGGGGAGGAAAAAGGGGAGAAAGAGGGGGAAGGGGAGGGAACGGGAGGGCAGGAAAAGGGGGGAGGGGAAGGGGGGAATGGGGAAAAAAGAGGGGGAATGGGGGGAGGGGAGGGTGAGGGGAGAGGAAAGCAAGACAGGAAGAGGGGAGAAAGGAAAGGGGGAGGAGTAAAGGAAAGGACAAAGGAGTGATGGAGAAGAAGGGGGTAGAAAAGTGGTGTGGAGGAAAAAAAAGAAGTTAGGGGAAGAAAGAAGAACCGGGGGGGTGGGTTTGGAGGAAGAACCATGGGGAAGGAAAGCACCATAACCAACACAGTGACTTATGTTAGGTAAGAAACTCACCATACTGGGAACATGTCCATAAAGAAGAGATAATAGCTAGAGCTGGATGTACTGAGGGGCAGATTGGAGTCAATTCGATGAATGCACAGTCCAGGATAGCTTCCAACAGTGCAGAAGCCACTGTGATAATCCGGGCACATGTGACTGGTCAGTCTAAATGTCCCTTAGTGGCAAAAACAGTCTGCAGGAGAGACAAGAGAGGTAGCCTGGTGTCAGGTGGCTGGTGGCTTTCCCTCTATAACCCAAGGGCAGCAGGGGCAGTTGCCGCATCTAAAAGTGCCAGTAGGTCCTGGTCTCGGAAGGTTCGAGGACACATAATGACTAGAAGTCAAGCAGTCACGTGAAGAGCGAGCCCTGAGGAACACCAGTTTGGGAACAGGTCGCACATATCTGCCCAGGACATGGTGCTCAGCAAGTAAATGCCAATGATTGGACAGAATTGTTCTCAATTATAATAATTGATATAAATCAGTGCCCAACGTGCCGTCTGGTTGTTTGATAATGGACAGATCCAGAAATGGGATCTGACCATTATCAAAATTGAAGGTAAATTTGAGGTTAAAATCATTATCATCCAGGCTATGGACAAATTCCAGAAGTCTATCCCTAGTCCCGGTCCACACCAGGAACAGGTCATCTATAAATCTATACTATAGAAGTATATCTTCAAGAAAATCTGTAAATCTTTCGTCCGAATGAATGTATCTCTCCTATCCACCCAGGTAGAGATTCGTGTAGGCTGGTACGTCCCCATGGCGACTCCTTGAATCTGCAAAAATAACTGGTCGTTGAGGGTAAAATAATTTTTAGTCAAGATAAAGTACAACAGTTTGAGGATAAAACTGTTCATGGGCCAGGTAGTTGTATCTTGTTCTCCCAGAAAGGATCCAGCCATCCGGACACCCTGCTCATGGGGGATACTCGAGTACAGTGCCTCGATGTCAATAGCCACAAGCAGGGCATCCAGAGGGATCTGGATCCCCTCAAGGTGTTATAGGAGATCTGTAGTATCGGTGATGTATGAGGGGAGACTCCACACATGGGGCATCAAGAAAGCATCCACAAATTTGCTTGCATTGTCAGTCAAGGAACCTATCCCAGAGACAATGGGTCTACCTGGGGGGGGTCTGAACATTTTTGTGGGTTTTGGGGAGGGAATAAAAGGTGGGGACTCTGGGAAATTTGGGAACCAGGAACTCTAGAGTGTCTCTGTCAATGAGGCCTGAGAGAAAGGCCTCAGTGCAAAGGACCTGGAGTTCCAAGGTGAAGGTGGGCAAAAGGGATTGGGAGATGGGTCGGTACCAGTAGCGGTTATTAAAAATAGTTAGACACATGGATTGATACTGGCTATGCTTCATTAAGATGATGTTGCCACCTTTGTCTGATTGCTTGATATCAACATAATAACAATATCAGAACACTTTTGTAAAGATTTAAGTGCTTTAGTTTGACCACTGGTAAGGTTGGGAGAGATATCGTGCCACTGTTGCTGCTTAAGATCCCTAATAGTGGCCTGCATAAATGCCCATATGGTTGGGCAGGTCATTAAATCTGGAAATCTATGTGAGCGTAGTTTAAGGGAGTTAGACACAGATCCACGGGCAGGGGTAAGGACATTCTGAGGTGCAGAAAGGGAAGGGGTCGTCTGGGAGGGTCCAGGATCCTCAACAACTCCCTCATCATAAAGGAGCATGAGGTCCCGGAGCACCCGAAACTCCTCCATGCTGAAGTGCCTGGTGCGCTCAGTGAGCTCACGCTCAAGATTAAGTTTATTATGATCCTTATTGAAAATGAATTTGAATGTGAGATTACGGGTGAATAAGTATAGGTCTTTAATGGTCTCTGTGACTTTAAGAGCATCTAAAGGGCAAAAGCCTAGGCCTAGCTGGCGTACAGAGGATTCATCCTCAGTCAGCTGATGGGGAGTGAGGTTAATATTTAGGTTGGTGTCGTGCTGGGAGTGTTGGGTAGAAGTTGTGTGGTTTTTAGCATGTAAGTGTCTAAATTCCCCTGATGTTTCTTGAGATCTAAAAAAATTAGGTCTTCATTGACCTTAGTATACTTATTAGTAATAAGTGCTGAATTGAGGACTAGTGCCGTGTAGAGTGGACCGGCTAATGGCCCCTTCCACCGAGTTAGTGGTGTCTGCGGGTATGCAAGTAGGAAGTGCATGTGCGGTTTTGGGATTTTTAGGGCCTTTTTCGTCTTTCTTAGGGTTGGCTGGTGGAGTACTGCCACCATAACGTGTGGTTAACCCGAGAGAAACCCCTCCTACCAGAATTCCTTCCCGACCATCGATAAGCATAACCCTCAGCAAAGGAAGATCTGTCCTTACTGAGTTTGTTTTGCTTTTTAATGATGATATCCTTGTTGAGTATTTCCAATCGATCTTTGAGTTCTTTCCATTTAGCAATAAAAATAGTATTATCAGCTAGATGAGAATATTCAGAATTCAATTGTTCGATCTCGCTACCGAGAATAGTCATATCCTGGGTGTATTGTGTAATGAGTGATCTCATCAGGTCAAGGCTGCAGTTGGTTAATATATTTTCCCATGATTTTTCAAATTCAATCGTTGGATATTTAATAGTAGGATAGATATGACCTCTCAAGCCAATTGGACAGATCTTTTCTGTCACATACCTGAAGGGTCTGACCTGAAGGGTCTGGTATGGATTTTGAGTGGGACCCCCACGCCATTTTTTTTTTAAATTTTGGTGCGGGGCTCCCCTTAATATCCATACCAAACCTGAAGGGCCTGGTAAGGAATTTAGGGGGACCCCCATTCATTTTTTTTTTAATTTTGGTTTGGGGTTCCCCTGTGGTGAAATTCCATGCCGCTTTTATCAATGAACTTTTATGTGTATTGTCGGACCAACAATTCATTATAGCCGTGAGTAGTTTAACCACTTAAGCCCCGGAAGAATTTACCCCCTTCCCGACCAGGGCACTTTTTGCGATTCGGCACTGCGTCGCTACAGAGAGAGACACTATGGATTGAACAGCTCAATGCCACTCACCCCCCGGGCCTCAATGAGATGGTCTTTTACAAACCATTTTTGTGATTAAAGACTTGTCTCCTTTTCTACATCTCCCTCCCTGCAAACCCCCCCCCCATTTAGGTATACTTCCCTAGCGTGCCTGCATTGTCCCTTATGATGCCGATCATGTCCTTTATTGTCAACCCATCTGGGTGACCCTTCTCTCTGATTGTATGAATATTGGTGATGCTCTGGTTATCTATAATCCCAGTGCGCTAATTATTATTTTTTGTTTAATCTTTCCAATATTTTGTATACTGTTTGTATGTATTTTTTATCTTTCAGTACTGATGTACAGAAAGTTTAATCCCCCTAGTGGCTGATCCGGCGGTGTAGTGTTCCTTCTCTTTCTCCCCATCGGTTTACCCTGTCAGGTGGGCGTTTCCAGCCATCCTAGCTTGTCCTGAACGAGCCTGGGCCCTCCGGCCTATGGGCTCCGCCAGGACGCACTTGCGCAGTAACACGTAACAGTGCACCTGCGCAATGTGGGTAAACTGACCTTGTGGCGTCAGACGCCGCCCTTGGCGGCATGCGTCAAAGTCAGCAGGGTTGGAGAGCTCTTATAGCGGTCCCTCAGGACCGTTAGATGAGTAGCAGTGACTCTCCATGCGGGGCTGTCGTACGGGCGAGTATACAAGTATACATTCAGGTGAGGGACTACTTTGTGAGCGGCGGGGGCTGCGCTCCCCCGAGTGTCCTCCGGTCCCCTGTGTCCCCTCTTCACCTCCCTTCCTCCCCTTCCTTTATCCCCCGTAATCTGACCCATCTGACACCAGGCTACCTCTCTTGTCTCTCCTGCAGACTGTTTTTGCCACTAAGGGACATTTAGACTGACCAGTCACTTGTGCCCGGATTATCACAGTGGCTCCTGCACTGTCGGAAGCTATCCTGGACTGTGCATTTATCTAATTGACTTCAAACCGCCCCTCAGTACATCCAGCCCTAGCTATTATCCCTTCTTTATGGCCATGTTCCCAGTATGGTGAGTTTCTTACCTAACATAAGTCACTGTGTTGGGTGTGGCGCTTTCCTTCCTCATGGTACTTCCCCCAATAACCCCCCCCAGTTCTTCTTTTTTCACCTATCTTCTTTTTATTCCTCCACACCACTTTTCTATCCCCCCTTCCCCTCCATCATGCCTTTGTCCTTTCCTTCACTCCTCCCCCCTTTCCTTTCTCTCCTCTCCTGTCTTGTTTTCCTTCCCTTCTTACCTCTCCCTTTCTCTCCTTCCTCTCCCTTCCCCCTCTCCCTTTTTTCTCCTTTCCCCCTCTCCCCCCAACTCCCCCCTTCCCCTCCCCCCCTTTTCCTGCCCTCTCATTCCCTCCCCTTCCCCCTCCCCCTTCCGCTCCCCTTTCCCCCTCTCCCCCTCTTTCTCCCCTTTTTCCTCCCCCTTCTGTTCTTTTCTCTCCCCCCCTTCCTCGACCCCCCACTCCCCCTTCCTGGGCCCCTTTTCCCCCACCCACCTGCCCCCTCCCCATTTTACCTCTGTTTTCTCCATTTCCTCCCTTTCCCCTTTTTCCCTTCCTTTCTTTCCTTTTTCTTTCCTGGCTTTTCTATTCTTATTTTCTCTCCCCCCCCCCTCCACAACCAACCCCCCCCTCCAACTCTCACAATGGGCACTATTCTGGTTCCTCTATCACTGCACTACACCAACCTTTGGAAATCCATTTCTTTCATCATAAATTTTGATTTTTATCATTATTACCTCTTAATTAGAGATGGTCACTCATAATCCCCCTTATCCGCCATTGGGGGAATTTGTCGGATCCTGTTGCTAGCCGTTTTGGTCCATTTGGGTGAGCAGGCCTTCCTACCTTAACATTGATTGTAATATGTATTATGCTCTGTAATTACTGTATTCTTAATGTATTATTTGCCTCATAGACCTCTTATTCTCCTGAAGAAGCGTTTTACACCGCAAAACCAGTAGAAGAACATCCTATACTCCACCCTAACATAAACTCTGTGGGGGAATCCATTAATAGTTATATGTGATGTATATATATATTTTTTTTACATTATTTTTGTATGTTGTTATGTAATAAAATTTGAATTTTATCATAATAATTTTGTCATTGTATCAGTACCGAGAAATTGAGTCCATTCAATCACCTTAGGTGGTTATATGTACTGGTCAGCCCCAGCAAATGCCCTCATATTTCCACTTCCCGCATTTTCATATGTCAAATTTGGATGATGGTACCTCTATACTGTATACTATCAAAAAATATGTGAGGCTATACTCAAATCTTTGGCACCGTGATTGAAAATGGATGGACATCGCGGGACACTTTTTTTCTTCTTTTTTAATAAAGGAATTGTCAAAAACTGTCTTTTGTGTTTTTTACTTTTTGACACTTTTTTTTGGTGAATGGGTACAATGTACCCGATACCCATTCACATGGGGGGGCGGGATCTGATGCCCCCCTTGTTAAAGAGGGCTTCCAGATTCCTATAAGTCCCTCACCCACAGACCCCCACTCCCACCGGGCAAGAGTTGTGGGGATGAGGCCCTTATCCCCATCAACAAGGGGACAAGGTGCTTTTGGGTGACCCCAAAGCACCCTCCCCATGTTGAGGGTATGTGACCTGGTATGGTTCAGGAGAGGTTGGCACTCGCTTGCCCCCCCAATCCTGTCTTTCAGGCTGCATCCTCAGATAAGGGTCTGGTATGGATTTTGGGGGGGACCCACACGCCATTTTTTTCTTTATTTTGGCGTGGAGTTCCCCTTAAAATCCATACCAGACCCCAAGGTCCTGGTATATATTTTGGGGGGATCCCGCTCTGTTTTTAAAAAAAATTTTGGCGTGGAGTTCCCCTTAATATACATACCGGACCCAAAGGGCCTGGTAATGGACTGGAGGGGGGGGAGGAACCCACACCATTTTTTCCCTTGATTTTTATCAATATTGCCAGGACCCAGCAATACTTTATAGCCGCAAGCAAGTTTAAATGACATTTTTTCCTTTAGAAATGTCATTTTACTGCAGGACAGTAAAACACATCAGGCAGATGCGCTACTTTACAGACAGACTAAGGGGACCCCCGACACGATATTTAAAGGAATATTTAATTGTTATTGTTTCAATTCAAGCATTCTTAAAATCACTGCTCCTGGAAAAACGGTTGTTTTTAAAACTTTTTTTCCATTGATACATGTCCCCCTGGGGGAGTACCCGGGTCCCCATACACTTTTTATGGCAATAACTTGCATATAAGCCTTTAAAATGAGCAGTTTTGATTTTTCATGTTGGTGTCCCATAGATTTTAACGGTGTTCGCATGTTCACACACATTTTTTGCCTTTTCATGGATTCTGGTGAGAACCAAACCGGGGTGTGTATGGCTCATTCATATTGGTGAATAAGGACAAGCTAGGTGAATGAGTACATACATGAACATAGTGGATTCGGTCAGCCATGATGCTACAGACTGCAGTCACAACACATGAGTCCATCATTGCAAGGTAAGGCAAACAAACAGCACAGGGAATATAACTACACTTATATCTAGTTAAAACAACAAAAACATTTAAATCTGTATAATGCCTTTAAATTTTTAGTTCTTACAAAAAAGAACAAACTATTATTGTAATTAATTTTTATTTTTATCAGATACAATAACTGAAGATTCATAAATCAAAGCAAAGGTGTGTTAATTGCTGCAGTGGGTTGGACCCAGACTTTGTCTGACATGCACAGACAGACTTTTTCAAATGTAGTTCCTAAAGGGCTTTTATCTTGTCTGACCAGTACTTTAACACTTCTACCACATGCTGCTCTTTAAGATGTCAGGGCACATTAGGACATCAGTGGTGAAATTCATTTCTAAAAATGGATTTTCTCAAGTGGACATCATGCTGCTTCATAATTCTGCTTGGTTTTATCACACTTAACATGTGTTTCTTGCCAACTGTTTCTCTCTCTCGCTCTCTCTGACATTCATTAATGTGAAATGTCTGTACACATATAGATATTTCTGCACTTTTGCTGATGAGTGTTTGTTGAATTCTTTATTCATTATAAATAGGTGTTCTAAAAAAAGAGCAATTTTATTTTTGAGGGTAAAGCAGATGGTATAATAAAGTGTATGCAGAGGCAAACTGTTTTTTTAGTTTTGAATAAAGTGGGGAAAGGGTTAGAACCTCTCAAGTTTTTATTGTTGCCTATATCTCAGTTATTAGAGAGTGACCCTCTATTTGTCTGGGTTACCATTGTAACTGAAACAGAAAATAAGGTGAAATCCATCATTTTAGAATTGTCCCTAGAACAAGAGGTGAGGGCAAATCATTCAATGGGGACACCTGTACAATAACATAGGTACTAGAATCAATATCTTTCCCTAGTGAAAGCAGCATACTGTGTACACAAAACACTGGCTAGGCACACAGTTAACCCTTTGATTCCCCTAGATGTTTAACCCTTTTCCAGTCAGTGTCATTAGTACAGTGACAGTGTATATTTTTAGCACTGATCACTGTATTAGTGTTACTGGTTCCCGGCAAAGTGTCAAAAGTGTTAGTGTTTGATTGTCTGCCGCAATATTGCAATCCCGCTATAAGTCACTGATCGTCAACATTACTAGTATAAAAAAAAAAAAAAAATCCATAAATATATCCCATAATTTGTAACTATAAAGTTCACGTAAACCAATCAATAAACACTTATTGAGATTTTTTTTTACCAAAAACATGTAGCAGAATACATATTGGCTTAAACTTATAAAAAAATTAGATTTTTAAAATATTTTTTATTGGATGTGTTTTATAGCAGAAAGTAAAAAAATGTTTTTTTTTCAAAATTGTTGTTCTTTTTTTGTTTATAGCGCAAAAAATAAAAACCGCAGAGGTGATCAAATACCACCAAAAAAAATCCAAGAGAAATACCGTGCTAGATTATAAATGGAACAATTAAATAAAAAGGACTGCTGTGATTAACTCAGTGATATAAACAAGGCAAAACAATACAAAAAATAACAATTGCGCTGATCAATAAAATACCCAGTGCATAAGTAATAACCACAGGACAATTAAAAAAATGTGCAAATAGTTGCACTAATCAGATGATTAGATGGAAATCTCTGTGAAGAACTGAACAGGAAGTGCTAACAACACACTATTAGTTAAGTGAATAAGTGCAAAAATGTATTTTCAGTCCATAAAGTGTTGAAAAAACTCTGAGGACTCGGAGTAAGATGAAACCTCCACCAAGTGATGAGCTATCTTCAGTGTCACACCAAGAGTGGTATTCTGAGACTCTTACCAGATATTCAGGACCACCTATCGCTAGGATGGTCGCATGGGCAGGCAGAATAACTTCTTCAAGGTATGGGGAAACCCTTGATGGGAGTTAAATCACATTTTTGTAGCCACCACTCGACTCACATCGATAAATCCAGATCATCCACAAAGTTTACATAGGAAGAAAAAGGCTCCAATAGTATAACAACATCAACCAATTTTATTAAAAAGGAAAGCCAAATGGCTACTTACAAGACTAAAAATCATATGAGCATAATGAACCTCTTTGCCAGCAAACAAACGTACACCCATCCTTCTGGGATCACATGGGGCATGATGACTTCAGCACTTAGCTCCGCCCGACATGTTTCGACATACGTGACCTCTTCCAAGGGCACGGGCGACGCGATGAGTCATCGCTATATATAACGAAAATAGAACCAAGCCTCACTATAACGTGCGGCCGTTTTTTTTTTTTTCGATTCAGTACTTTTTTATTCTTTTCATAGCAGTACAAGTTATACATTTATCCATACATTTTATTCCAGATACATAATCTTGCTTCTAACATTCATCCACCCCAAAAAAAAATAAAAAAAAACCCCACACAAAACAAAAACTAAAAGCAAAAAAAAAAAAAAAGGAGCAAAACCCAAAAACAAAAAAAATAGATTTCCTCCCCCTACTGTATCTCTCCCCCCCTTTGACCCCAAAAGCACCCCCCCCCCCGTCTCCCAATATTGTCCCTCTCCCATATTGATTCATCTTTTATTTTCATTGCCCCAGGCCTCTACCCAGCTTTTCCAGATGGCATCAAATTTATCTTGGCTCCCTCTATGTGTATAAATAAATTCCTCCTTTATTATGGTTTCTTTTATTTGTGTTCTCCATTCTTCGACCGTTGGGGAGTATATAGATATCCACTTCTGAGCTATTAGCTTTCGTGCCTGAAACAAGCCTCTCGTCATTGCGATATGGGTATGTTTTGAAATATTTGGTTCCTCCACTATATTTAATAAACATAAATTTGGGTCTAGTGAAATTTCTATACCTAATGTGCTATTTATGTTTTTAATTAAATCCTGCCAATAACGATGGAGTTTGGGGCATTTCCACAACATGTGTATTAGATTAGCCGGTGCCCCACTACACCGGGGGCATAAGGGGGATTCCCTGCATTTCCACTTAAATAGTTTTTCGGGGGTATAGTATGATCTATGTGTAATAAAAAGTTGTGTTAATTTTTGAGTAGCTGACAGAGATACCTTTGGGATCACAGACAAGACCTCCGACCACTGAGCGTCAGTCAGTGCTCCCACGTCTCATTCCCACTGCGCCCTGGCGGGCACCACTACCGCTTCCTTAAATTTACACTGCAATATCTCATATATTTTAGAGATAAGTCCCTTCTTTTGATGCCTTTTCTTCAGCAATATTGTTATTTTAGAGACATTAAACTTAAATACAGATGTACGGGCCTGGACATGAAAAGCATGTCTAAGCTGGAGATACTGAAAGAACCTCTGTCTTGGAATCCCGAATTCCTCAGATATTTGCGCAAATGATTTTATCTTATCGTTCCAAAACAGTTGTTCCACATATCTCAGCCCCTGAGTTTGCCAAAGCCCAAATCCCTCCAATCTCTGCACTTCCTCGTAGTTTGCGTTATTCCATATTGGTGTATAGGAAGTATAACCTGTAATGATAGTAATCTTTTTTATTGCTAGCCATACCTTATTGAATAGCTTACCTGTCATGAATTTCTTATCTTTTTGAAAGGTTTTTGTCTCTAGTAGGGACATCAGTGAATATCCATTACCCAGTGGAAGTAATAACCCCTGTATGGGATCATTCTCATCTACCTCTGTCCAGCCAAAAAATTGCTGGGTTTGTGAAGCCAAAAAATAATTTTTTGGATGTGGGATAGAGAGTCCCCCCTCATCTTTAGCCAGCATTAAGGTTGTTAATTTAATACGTGCATATTTTTTCTTCCAAATGAATTCGCGAAAAAGCGATTCTATCCTTTTAAACCAAAATGCGGCTATCCACATCGGGCAGTTATGAAAAATCTACAATAATTGTGGGGCCCAAATCATCTTTATAAGATTGGCTCTGCCAATCACATTTATCTTTAAGCCTAGTCAATAGTGGTCTAAGGTTAAGGTCCACATAGTCCCCCACTTTTCGAGTTACCTGGATCCCTAAATACTTAATTTTATGTTTTATTTGAATTTGTTTTGCACAGTCTGGTAATGAAATTTTTGCCAATTGATGCGAAACCCAGAAAACTGTCCAAATGCAGATACAAGTGTCATGAGTTCCTCTAAGGATTTTGTGGGGTCGCTCAGAAAGATTAAGGCATCATCTGCATATAGGGCTATTTTATCTTCTCTTCCTGCACGTCGGAATCCCTCTATTCCTGAAGACTGTCTAATCGTGGCGGCCAATGGTTCCACCGCCAATGCAAACAGCAACGGGGATAGAGGGCAGCCTTGTCTAGTTCCCCGGGATAAAAGGAAATCTGGTGACATAGTGTCATTGATCCGCAGCCTTGCCCTAGGATCTTTATATAATAATTTTAGCCAGGTTATAAAGCCTGAACCTATACCAAAGGCAATCAATACCATCCATAGATACTCCCATTCTACCATGTCAAATGCCTTCTGGGCATCCAATGACAGAATGGCACCAGCTCCCCCGTTGTCCATTGGCAATTGCAGATTCAAAAAGAGCCTGCGAATATTTGTTGCTGCTGATCTGGAGGGGATGAAACCTGTTTGATCCCTATGGATCAAAGTATCAATGTGTCTAGATAACATATTTGCCAAGACCTTAGCTAGTAATTTAACATCAGATGTAAGGAGAGATATTGGGCGATAAGAACCGGGCTTTAGTGGATCTTTATCCGGTTTTAGAATTATGATTATTATTGTTTCCATCATTGATTTAGGGAGTTCCCGTGTGACATATGCTTCATTGAGTACTTCAAGGAGGATCAAAATCTTACCGTATAGTTTATATATCTCCATGGGGATTCCATCCATCCCTGGAGCTTTGTTGTTTTGAATTTGTCCCACCGCTTCCTCCAGCTCTGCCATAGTTATAGGAATGTTAAATGTCAATCTGGTTTCCTTCCTGATTCACCACGGGCAGAGGAACCAATCCTCGATTCCAAGTATCATAATACGGGACCATACCGATTGGTTTGATTATTAAAAAATGTGTGGTACCCCATCATAGTAAGTGATGGGTAAAAGGTAAAAACTTACCCGATTATAGCCAAAATAATAAACACTAATATGTGACAGACGAGCTTTAGAGCATCTCTCTGGTATTTGGCCAATGTAATTAACAGAAAAAGTGTATACGTGAATGGGAAGGAAGTAAGACTGATCAGAAAAATACAGTACATTAATTTTTAAAAATTCCATCATCATTAATAGTAAAATAGTAATGGGAATTACATTTAAAATTAAATGAAGTAAAAAATACCTAGTATTTAACCCAATGTAAAGGAATAAATGGAGAATTCAAGCATTATCAATAAAAGCATTCACCTCTACATCAGCATTCAAACCGACATTTAAGACATTTAACCCTATATATCCAACTCATCTCAAATTTTGAAATTTCCCGACGTCTGGAACCCCCCCTCCAATGCAATTTAAGTTTATCGATACCTGTAAAACAATTGCTAGCTACCTTTTTATTATGCACTTCCAAATAGTGCCTGGAGACCGGGTTACCCTTAAAGCCTCTTCTAATGTGTCATATGTGCTTGTTAAGTCTAACCTGCAATGGACGTACACTGAGTCCAATATACTGGAATGCACAGGGCTGGGTAAGGAGGTATATTACATTCCTTCTTCCTACATTAATACATGTCCATCAGGGGAAAGGTGTCTAATGCCGTGTGCACACGGGCGGACTTTTCGACCGGACTGGTCCAACGGACCGAATCCGGCAGACAATCCGACCGTGTGTGGGCTCCATCGGACCTGCAGCGGACTTTAGATTTGAAACATGACGGACTTTAGAGTTGAAACATGTTTCAAATCTTTCCGACGTACTTGAGTCCGGTCGAAAAATCCGCTCGTCTGTATGCTAGTCCAACGGACGAAAACCCACGCCAGGGCAGCTATTGGCTACTGGCTATCAACGTCCTTATTTTAGTCCGTTCGTAGGTCATCATGTACAAATCGTCTGTAGGCAAGTCCGTTTGTTCAAAAGTCCGTCGGAAGTCCGTCGAAAGTCCGTCGGAAAGTCCGTCGGACCAGTCCGTCAAAAAGTCCGCCCGTGTGTACGCGGCATAATGGGTATTTTGAGGGTATCTCTGTGGTAGGCATGCTACTCAGAGCAGTTTTATTCCTAATATTAGGTACCTTCCTGTATACAAATTTAGTTGTTTTTTTTTAGGTATTACTGGGCCTAATTTAGGGTCTTGCAATCTTGTGGTGTAGATGAGAAACTCATAGACCACAGAGTGGACCCAGGGATTTTACTCTAAAACATAATAAAGACACTGATGGCCTAGTGGTCTGGGTCATTGAGACAACCCCCAAATGCAAATCTATGACTGAAAGGTTCCAAAAATAATGCAAAAGGAAAACTCTTTGGATCTTCACTTTAAATACTCTAGCACCTAGAGGGCTGAATGAGGAATTTGAGATCAACAGTATACTTTAATAATAATTAACCCTGACCAGGTACTTGACAGTATCATCCAGCCAACATGTCCAAGGCCGACAGAGGTGCTTCCCCACTTTAGGCTGTGCCAGCAAGTCACTCCCCTTACTCAAGCAGTACAGAGACTACTGGAAGGTTACTTCCAGTTGGAGGGTCGCCTGCAACACCTGACTGTATCTCCTGCAGACTCCAGTCCATCTCCCGCCAGCGCTGCCTAGGCATCTTCAGCCCAGGAAAGCACCACCTCTATGAATACTGTGGTGGTTCCTACTGCTGAACCATGGGTGTCAACTCCTGAACATTTCTCCGGTGACCGAAAGAAGTTTAGAGCTTTTAAGAATGCATGCCTGTTTTATTTGGCCCTTCAGCCAAGGACTTTCTCTGTAATGGTATGGTTCATTATTTCCTTGTTGTCCAATGAACCTCAGGCTTGGTCCCACAAGTTGCTGGAACAGAAGATTGCTGTTATTAACTCCGTAGATGCATTCTTTGAACCTATGGCACAACTCTATGATGACCCACAGCCTATGGCCACCGCTGAAGCCACACTGCATAACTTACATCAGGGACAGTGGAGATTAAGATTGTGGTGGAGCTGTTCCCAAATGTGAGCCACTTGGGAACAGCTCCATCCTACAGGCAGGTGGCCTGGTGTAGGAGTCGGGAGGGATTTCAGATGGAGACGGCTTAACGAAAGAGAGATAGGCGGTCTCTAGGAGTCTTAGCGTGTATGTCTGCAGGAGGCAGATGTGGCCCGCGACCAAGCAGCACGCAGCTGAGCAAGTAAGCTCCAGGAGGGAGTTTGACTAAGAAAGAGTGAGTAAGCTGGGAAGCTGACGTTTTTCTGTTATACAATGATGGTGGAACCCCCTGCGAGGGAAGACTTTCTGTGAAGTTTCGTTCATTTAAATAAAATTGGGCTACCATGCCCTTATATGGTACAACACAGTCACCCTAGATCTTTACAATTGGTGGAGAAATTGGCATTGGGTGCGGATGGCGCTGGTCCAGATCCTCGCATTTGCTGGAAACCATTTCCTTCCCCCTTATGTGCTGTGGTAATGCCAGATTAATCCATGACATATGTGTGGAGGACCATGAAGGGGAGAACTATCCATGAACACACTCGTAGTATCCATTAACCCATTAGGATCTGGATAGAAAGCCGAGACATACACCAATTATCTGTTGATGTGACATACTACATAACCCTAAGGTGAGAGTTTTGTGAAACCGCAGTTGGTGAGAGAATTCATGGAATTCAACATGAAAATCATCTTTCATCAACCTTAACCTACACCACCTAGTCACATATCTGGTTTTACCTCCCACTTCCCTTTGAACTTGGAGCATTATATACAGTTATATCATCTATTTTTAGACTTTTTATCATTAATAACCATATATTGACTTTTGGAGAAGATTATTATTACTTTTACACCAATTTGATTATAAGAAGAGTCTTTTTGAAGTGATTATTATCACTTATGAAGAGTTTTTTGAAGTGATTATTATCACATTTCACATGTGCCTTTATTATTTTTTAGTGGTGTTTTAATATCACATTTCACATGTGTGTTTATATATAATTTTATATATATATATATATATATATATATATATATATAATATTTATTTTGTCAATTAGTGTACACAGTGGTATTTGTTTATTTATTTATTCACATGATTTGTTCTCATCTTCATTTTATTGCTGTTTATGCCCGAGATCACCTTTATTTTTAATTTTGCTCTGTGGTTTGGTGTACACCATTAGATTTTGCTGCATAATTCTGTTATCACTTTTAAATATAGACACTAGGTTCATTCACTAACTAGTGGCGTCAAGGACACATTTCCATTCATTTTTAAGTATAGGCCACTGATGCACCAAGTTCAAATTGTACCTTCGTTATAACGATTGTCGCATCCGATACTCCGTCCTCCGCTCACAGATCGTACGTACGAGGCACACGTGTTACGTTTTATGTACACTGCGCATGCATGAAACTCCGCCCGCCCCTGACGTTCTTTCTAGTCTATTCCTCGCCCCTTCTCTTTCGGCGCAGTGGGTAGAGAACATGGTGGAGACACAGCAGGTGCATGCAGAGGAGAGCAGCAACAACGAAAGCCCGGAGCCACGAACGTCCCGATCCCGGAGGAGATTTAAGACCACAAATATGTCCTTTGAAGAGATGGTGGAGATGGTGGAAATCTTGAAGCGGGCCGACTATGATGGGAAGTATGGACCTTACCTAAACCCAAACGTGAGAAAGGCCAAAATCATGACTAAAGTTGTGAAGAGTCTGCACAGGAATTTTGGGGTACGGCGATCCAAGGATCAACTGAGGAAATGCTGGTCAGACCTGAAATTGAGGGAGCAGGATCAGTACAGAAGGATCAAGAGAGTTCTTCAAAAAAGTAAGTAGTTGTCGTGTGTTCCTATTAATATTATTACTTGCATGCTGCTCCATGTGCTTTTCATTACTGTTGTACATTTTAAAATGGCAACTTTCATGTTCATGGGCACAGTAATTGATGCAGGTTAACTACATTTGTTCAGGCCTATTTGTATTAAAAGAAGTTTGTTGTCTAGATGGGTTTGCAACTAGAATGAACTGGAAAATTGATTCAGTGTTAGGAGAGGACACTCAGCAGCTGTTTACCCATCGGGACGCAGGAGCACTAGTGTGGAACACCAGAAAAAACTTTTTAGGGTGTCCCACACAGGTGCTCCAGTGGATACTAGGGGTGTCTCCGTGTGTGAAACTTGTACAAAAAAGGGAAGTATTCCAGCTTTTGAAAGGAACTCAAAATTTCTTGGAACTCTGCCAAAACAGACAATTGTACACGACACTTCCAAGCAATGTTTCATATTCCTATTTCTGCCCTCAAATACCTGTGTGCTAAGTATACCTTTTTTTATCCACATAGGGGAGAAAAGACTCGGGACATCTGAGGACACCAGGGACCCCACAACTCCTAAAGAAGGGGAAATCCCAAAACCACAAGCAGAGGATGAGGAAAGAGACCTTTATGAAGTAGGCGAAATAGTGACCACAACAGGTGAGTGTCTGAGATCACAACTTCAGGTAATAGATGTATGCCTGCATATTTATAATGGTGTGTTTTTTTATTTTAGGTGATGTGGATGTTGTGGAAGAAGAATCTCATTTCACAAGTGAAAGTGCCCAGATCCTCATTGGGGAGATAATGGTGTGCAATCGTGATTTAGAAAAGATAAAGGAAAACATCAATGATGTTCAACAAAAAGTGAAGAGCATCATTGATGTTTTAGGCAGAATATAAAACTCACCAAAATTGTACCATTTTATAGTATATTTTTGCTTTTAAAAACAAGTTTTAAAGTATTTTAAAAGCCAAATTTTGAAGATGCACACAGGTGTGTCAACGTGTGCTATCTGCCATCACGGGATATCAATGTACCGAGTTTTGTGGGTGCAACCCCTTCCTCGCAACTGAAGTAAGTGAGAGGAAGGGGATGCACCCCCAAAACACATCCATCGATCACCCATGATGGGAGCTAGCACATGTTGACATTAGGCATGGGATCAGGAGGGAAATCCCAATTTGTGTGCATCTTCAAAATTTGGATTTTACAGGGGTGACATCACCCCATCTGATGAAGGTAATATCAACACAGTTTGGACATACTAATGTCTGATATTGCCTTCACTTTGTCAAAGTTGAACTTTGTAAGTTCCTGAGTTGTGTATGTTCTGTTTGGAAACATGCCTGTTGAACCAAAAAAAGGCTATTTCTAATGTGACCAAAAAAAAGTTATACAACAAAGATGTTGGTTTGTCCAAAAACCCTTTTCTAACGCACATGTGAATGTGATTTTGAGTAAAATGTTTTCTACTCAACAATGTGTGGCTTTTTATTTTAATGTTAAAAAGCAGTTTTTGTAGTAAGTTGGTGTTTGCAGTGACAATGGGGGTTATTTACTAAAGTCAAATCCACTTTGTACTCAAAGTGCACTTTCATTGCAGTTTCAAGTGCACTTTTGCAGTGCACTTGGAGTGCAAAGTGGATTTTCCTTTAGTAAATAACTCCCACAGTGCTTTTTAATTTGCCATAATCATGCCATTTTCGTGACTACCAAAAAATCACAAAAGAAAGAAACACAAGCAGTAAATACAAGGAAATATTATTTCTGTTTATCCAAAAAATTTTTTTTTTAAATGTTTCTTGATTGTGTGGCATATCAATGCCCCCCCTACCCGCAAAGTCCTCCAGATATTTTTGTCTCACTTTGCGGGCGCTTTGGGGGGGCAAGCCAGGGTGGCCATCAGGGTTGAAGGATCCCAACTGAGGCCACATAGTTTGTAGCATTTTTTCAAAGAAAATTGTGCATAATGCAGCAGGCAAGCACAATATGGTTGAGTTTATATGAGTTTATATTCCGCCATGTAGATTGGTGTCAGAAATAGGCGGAACCGGCTGGCTATTATCTCAAAAGCGTTCTCCACCACTCTTCTTGCTATGGCCAGCCAGTTAATTTAAAGCCTCTGGTTCGGGGTGAGGGTCCTCATAGGGAATGACCGCATAAGATTGTCCCCCAGTGCAAATGCTTCATCTGCGACAAAGACGAACGGGAACCCTTCCACATTGTCTTCGAGAGGTGGCAAGCCCAAGCTGCCATTCTGGAGCCATCAGTAAAACTCCGTGTGGGCGATGACTCCACCATCCAACATCCGGCCATTTTTCCCCAAGTCCACATGCAGGAACTCGTAAGTAGTCGACACCACCGCCAACAACACAATACTATTAAACCCCTTGTAATTATAATAGTATGGCCCCGAGTTGGGGGTGGGACTATGTGGACGTGTTTCCCATCTATTGCCCCTCCGCAGTTGGGAAAGTCCCACAGCTGGGCAAAGTGGGATTCCACAGTCTGCCATTCCTGTGGCGTTGAAGGAAACTGTGGAGTCAAACAAGAAAAAAAATAGTACTTTTGCACATAACATTGCAAGCAGATTAGACACAAACACAGTATAACATTTACTTTAAGGAGTATGTAAAGACAAAAATATAAGGTCCACTTATCAGATTCCTCACCTCCTGTGAAGGCCCGTTGTAAAAATTTTAGGGGGGGAGATGTTTTGGACAGGTAATGCATAAATAATGTGTGTTTCTTTGGCCAGCCCCTCCTTACTTTACACTATTGGTAGCCCACTGGACAGGTAAGAAGTGTTATAATACAAAAATATGAATACACACTGTTCTAATTGAAGCACATTTTTACATTATGCTATTACCTATCAAGATAATAGGGAACAAAACTTTAAACAGTACTATTTGAAAGTATTCAGGCAGGACAGGGAGTGAATTGCATCCCAGACACCCCACTGTTGTTTTGTTGAATACACCAGAACTTGCTTTTGCACCTTCAATGACTTTTACACTGGCACTTTAAGTTTGCTGCACTTACTGGCATGTCATTGGTCATTTGTTTCGCAGGCCAGCACAATATATTTTACATCACTATTATTGGGACATTTATTTATATTATTTATCATCCATATTGCGTAGGATTGATGTGTTTTATTTGCGATATCTAGATCACCTTTAAGCACTGGCACTTTGTATGTTATTTGATGGTTATTTCTGATTTATTCTATGTATTTTTATTTAGAATTATTCACATGAAGTAGTGTTTATGTCCCTTTGTGCACCTACACATGATTATCTAGATTTATATGCTTTTAGTGTCAACACTTATTTATGCGATTTTTACATGCGATTTTTTTGTCATTTAGTATATACCAACTGAAAAGGATTTTTTATGCACTTTTTTTCACATACACAGGATGCTGATCATTAAGACTTGAATGTTTTTAGTGTCAACACTTATTTATGCGATTTATGTTATTATGCGATTTTAAGTCATTTTATTAATTGACCACAGACAGAGATTTACAGCTTTCTTCTGGTTAGCGCAGCACCTCCCCCCCTATACCTCAGTTTGATTTTGGGCTTATGTCTGACCCTTGCTTCGGTGCATGCAGCTGTCCAGTCGCATACGTGCGTTTTTACAATTTTTTCTGAGTTTTTGTTTTCTTCTCTTTTTCCAATTGGGTAGCGTAGGAATATTCTTATTACATTCAGGCAGGACCTTTCACTACATGCTTTGGTGAATTCATCCATAAATATGACCGCAAAAGAAGTAGGTATAGTGTGTATGGGTTGGGCAAAGTCAGCAGATAGAGGATTGGTATCGGTTGACTTAGCTTTTGGGGGGAGGGAGGGTTCCAAATAATTTTGGGACCCCAAAACAAGCCTCTGGCACTCTGCATGAATTTAAGCACACAAATAACATTTGTACACATTTTAGGGGGTGTTTAGGGTAAAGCCCTACAATGGAGCTGACAAAATACATTGTTAAGTGACTAGGCTAGGTGTGTATGGGCCCAGGATAGCATGCTGGGGAGGTTATGAAGGCAAATATGCATGAATTACAAAAAAGGAAGTTTAAAAACTTCAAGCATGCATGAGGATAAAGAGGAAAGGATAAAACTTACCTTAATATAGTCCTTCTGCAGAACCTGAACGATGGCAGAACAGGTCTCTGGAATAATGATCCCCGGAGCATGGGGGGAGATGCCTGTCGAGAACTTGATGTCCTGCAGGCTTCTCCCCATCGTCAAGTACCGCAACGTGGCAACTAGCCTCTGCTCGGGAGTTATGGCTTGCCGCATGCAGGTGTCCTGCCTGCTAATATAAGGGCACAGCAAAGCCAACAAATGGTGAAAAACGGGGTCCGTCATCCGAAGATAATTCCTGAAATCATCAGGATTATTGTCATGGATCTCCCGCAACAAAGACATATGAGAGAATTGGTCACGCTGGAGCAACCAATTATTCGTCCATGAACTCCTCCCCACTCTGTTCATGGACTAGGCTTGGGTCAAAGCAAGAACCCCAACACCAAGCCCCCGCACATCGCAAACTCTACGCTGAGTAAGTAACCGCAACATGGCTTCAAAACGGTCGGCTGGTCAGAACGAACTAACAGAACAGACTGAAAGACAGAAAAGTCTGAGAAGAGCGAGCTGAAAATCAGAAAAGAGTGGACAAGAATGCACTGCAAATTCAAATACGTATAAGTATTAGTATCTTCAGGCGGTTGGTTTGCTGTGTTAGAGAGCAATACAACTGCAGGCTGATATAGAAGCAGTAGCTGTATGTATGTGGGGCTTTGTGCTTTACCTCTATATACTTCTACCTGGGTAGATTGCTATTATTCTGTCAAACATAAACATTTGTAGTATAACTATTCATGCCTGTATTCCTTGTTCTTTCTGCTGTGTGAGATTTCATTGTATCGAGCGCACAGGGACGCGAGGTGTGCGCATGCGCATGACGTAACCCAGTGGGCGTGCACTTTAGATGGGATAAAAGAGTTGAGTGACAGCTAACACAGCCAATCCCTTGAGGAAGTCGATCTATGACGAAACATGTCGGGGCGTGGCTGTGAGTTGTGACGTACTTGCTGTTGGCCACACAGGAGAATAGGATACGAGCGCACGGAGAGACGGAGGTATCCCGAGGGAGGGGTGAGAGCACATCTAGCAGCTGTACACCTCGGGTCCGCCGTGACCATTGTTATTGTTGAATCCACTGAGTTGAAGTTTGGTGTTTATCACAAGTGTTGAGCTCATTCAAGTTTTCTAAATGTGAGTGCTATGTATGAAGGTTTGCAGTGATTTTAATAAATTGTTGTTACTGAATTACACTATTGGAGCACTCCTTCTCTTTTATGTGGATCCATTGAACATCATTCCTGTGAAACCTCGTATACAATATTTGCCCAGGAGTGTGGTAAAGAAAGCTTGTTTTGCCTTGCATGAGAGTGCGGGCATATTATCTCGGTGAGTGCAGGTCTGGAGAGTGCGATTTACTAGCACAGTGGTGAGGTGGAAGAAACACGGAGCTACTCAACAATTTGATATTTTTTCACTGAAGAATCATTTGTGTGGAGCACTGGATTTATTATTATTTTCACTGTCACCAGTTTAGATCACCTACAGCCCACTGAAGGCTGGTTCTATTCGTGGACTGTATTTAGAGTTTTGAACTTCGCAGCATGAACTGAACCATATGCATGATTGTCACATATTACATTGCTGTCACGTTAAAAAGTTTTGTGATTATTTCACAGTACAGAGGTTGAATTTTTTTTTTTTTTATTTAATCCTTTTATTTTTGCAGGTTTTTATATGTGTGTGGTCCGCTATTCATTTAGTGTGTCGTACACAGATAACCTATTCAGTAGGAGAGGGTATCACTATTATGGTAATCATATGAGTTTTACCTAGTCAATCTGCTGATTGATAGGGGTGTGATACACTCCGCTGATTGATTCACTAATTAGATCATATCACTACTATATAATTTGTGTTAGCACAGTTCTATTTTGTTTTTTATATGCACTTCTGAGGCATGTTGTTAATTCAGCATGGCACATTCAGATCACTAATTTATTATTAGAGGGTGTCACCACTATTGTATGCGGTCAGGTATACAATTTTATTTTGCATATTGGTTGTGCTCATTAGAGGTGTATCACACTCAGGTGATTGATTTGTAGATAAAGGGTATCACCATCACTTCACATTATAGATACACTGATATATATATTTCATATATATATATCCAGGGAACTTGCCTAATCACCAGACTTTGTCATAAATGTTGGTACAATCTAGTTACATCTGAAGTGTTTTTGAGCGCCTTCTAATTTACCCTATGCGTCGGCTCTCCATTTTTGGTATATAACCGATATGTAGGATTAAATTTAATTTACTATTGTTTTTTATTTGCCATTTAAGGGGGCAGCTCAACATTTTCTATACCGATTAGTTTATTCGAAACCACTTTCACTGGTGTTTGTATTGTTCTTAATAGTTTTTAGGAGGGTAACTTTGGCGCGGTGGAGGTGTTCCTCGTGAAGAGGGCGAGAGCATTTAGGACACTTGGATATTACAAATTCAAATACGTACTATAAAATACGCACTAAAAAACAAATGCGAACTGACTACACGCACTGAAAACCAGATACAAACCCACAAGCAAAAACTGAAGAGCAGTAACGATCAGAAAAGCACGAGTCTGAAAAGCGTGAATCGTCTCTCACCAAACTTCTACTAACACGAGATAAACAGGAGATTAGCTGAAGGAGCCCAAAGGGTGGCGCACTGGCTATTGAACTTCCTCTTTCTAGTGCCGTCATACCTGTTGTACGTCACCACATTCTTGACGTTCGCAAATTCCGACCAACTTTGTGTGTGTATGCAAGGCAGGTTTGAGCCAACATTCGTCGGAAAAAAAACATGGAATTTGGTTGTCGGAATGTGCGATCGTGTGTACGCTGCATTAGAATTGGTGTTTTTTCTTAAACATGTAATTGTTAGGATTGGTGTTTTTTTCTATGTCACCTGTACTGTATTTTTCAAATGTTTTTTATTTTTGTCCCCATGGCAGTGTGCAGCTCCTATTAGCCTTGAAAATGGGCATGATTGATTGTCAAGATTTCTCCCCCATAGAATTAATGGATTTAGATTAAAATTCTTAAATTTTCACTTCACATTTTGATGAATAAATCATCTACAAACCAAACCCAGACATATTTACCTTTATCTAGAGGTGATGGTAAATCTTCCATGGGGACACCTGTTTTGGTGGCAGTTGTATAAGAGGAAAGTTTGCTTAACCACTTCAGCCCCGGAAGAATTGGCTGCTCAATGACAAGGCCATTTTTTGCGATTCGGCACTGCGTCGTTTTAACTGACAATTGCGCGGTTGTGCGATGTTGTACCCAAACAAAATTGATGTCCTTTTTTCCCACAAATAGAGCTTTCTTTTGGTGGTATTTGATAATCTCTGCGGTTTCTATTTTTTGCGCTATAAACAAAAAAGAGCGACAATTTTGGAAAAAAACACAATATTTTGTACTTTTTGCTCTAATAAATAGCCCCAATTTTTTTTTTTTTTTTAAAGCTATTTTTTTCCTCAGTTTAGGCCGATATGTATTCTTCTACATATTTTTGGTAATAAAAATTGCAAAAAGCGTATATTGATTGGTTGGCGCAAAAGTTATAGCGTCTACAAAATAGGGGGTAGATTTTTGGCATTTTTATTATTATTTTTTTTTTTTTTATTAGTAATAGCAGCGATCTGTGATTTTTATCGAGACTGCACCATTATGGCAGACACATCGGACACTTTTGACACATTTTTGGGTTGATTTACAATTATACAGCGATCGGTGCTATAACAGTGCACTGATTACTGTATAAATGTCACTGGCAGGGAAGGGGTTAACACTAGGGGGCGATCAAGGGGTGTTACCTAGGTGTGTGTTCTAACTGTGGGGTATGGGAGTGACTATAGGAGCTGAGAGATCGTTGTTCCCAGCTCGTAGGAACTCACGATCTGTCTCTCTCTTTCCTCTCCTCACAGAACTGGGATGTACACACACATCCCTGTTCTGCCTCTCATGCCCGCAGTTGCTCGTGGCCCGCGGTCATTGAGCATCGGCACCCCCCTGCTATCCCGCTTAAAGGGACCGACGTATAGCTAGGGCGGTTTGCAGGATCGTGCCGACCTACCGCAGTATAAGGATGGTGGCTGGTCGGCAAGTGATTAATTACCAATCAATCCTGTTGCATCTCTGGGACAGAAAGTCAATTGAAATTTCCCCAACAGGACACAGATAACAAAAGATAAACTGACAGGGGTTTTAGCCCTTCTGTATGATATCCAAAAACAAAACAAATGTTTTAGCTACACACTCAATTTTATATCAGCCAGGCAACCTCATTTTTAAAAACAAGGACAGCAACAGCTATATGTTTCTCTTATTATAGGTTTCTTTTTATCATAAGGCTATAAAAAATAGAAAGAAAAGTAAAAGAACCATACAATGGAGTGGATTAGATATACTGCATACCTATTCTATGCTATTCAAAATTGTCATACTGGTGAAAAGCAATGTCCTAGAGGTTGCACTTCTTGAGAAAAAAACAGAGAAAAGACAGTTTGCCATTTCAAACCTTTAAAAGCATTATAAATAAAGATAAACTACTCATAAAAAAATCCTGATTGCATACATGTAATGTTCTGAAACCTGAGAAAGCCTATTATTTACATAATAATGGAAAGCACAGATGTTTTTCATTTCAAATAATAATGCCAATCAACTCAGTACTTTCCGTGTGTATATAAAATCTGTTATTTTCCCAAGAAAAAAAAAATAAATGCAAGAATGAAATTGCCCAGTTGACAAAATTTTTACTGAAAGTTTTAGGAAAATACCTTTTAAAGCATTTTTTAAATGAAAACTGGATTTGGTTTTACATACTTCATGCAAAGGACACCATTTTACAAAAGATAAATCCATATTTTATCTTTTACTTTAATGTATTTATTAGTACAAATTATGGTACACATAATACCATGGACTTTGCCTTTACTCTGAAATAAATTGTTCTTATAGGGTAAAAATCTACCTTCTGAGAACCATTCAAGTAAATGACACTGTTGAAGGGGTTACAGTCAGTGCCGGGATGAGGTCAAATTCAAAGATGCCAAAAAGTGCCCGTTCTTTATTGAGATAGGTATAACTTGTACATACAATGACCAGGTAGGTGCAGTGTGCAGAGATGATAGCTGCTTGCTGCCAGCCCTAAGATTACCATTTTTGGGGCCTTAAATGGGGGTGCAGTATTCTGATCTGATGAAAATGTAACTAAAAACTAATTAGGGTTTCCTATCAGCAAATTTTTATAATTTGCAAAATAGTAATTTATGAAACATTGTTACAGCTGTTGACTTTGTTCTTAAATAAATGAGTAGGACTTGGCTGTCACACTGAAAGCTCAGCCTTGCAGATTACACTGGGGTAGCAACTATCCCACTATAATCAATAGGGCTGGGCAAGCATTCTGGCAGCCTGGTTCTGCAGAGTGCAGGAAACAGGTAAAGCATTACGGAGCCAGGAAAGACTCTGGCCTAAGTTGAACACCCCACCTCCACAGTGCCCAAGACAGGTGCCTTTGCTGTCTCTGCATTGGCTGGGACCTGAATATGGTATTCCTAAGTCATACTATAAAAGTTTTGTGTGAAATAAAGTACTTCAGAAACAAGACAGCATAAAGGTTAATATAGCTTTCTCAAAAAGAAGATATACGCATACAGAAAAGAATATATGAAAACAAAATAGGCAGCATGTTGTATTAAAACAGCCCTATATGTGTTGTAATATACTTAGTGTGTATATGAACAATAAAATATTCAGCAATCAAATGAAAGTCTCCGAAGGTGAACAATTAGTAGGATATTGTTCCACAGCAAATTATCCTTAAAGTGTTTATAAAGGCAGAAGGTTTTTTACCCTTATGAATTATCTACAGTAAGGTAAAAAACCTTCTGTGCCACAGGATCCCCAGCAGCCCCCCCTTATATTTACCTATATCTTGATCTAGCACTGTGTCCAAGGGCAGCACAACTCTCTCTGCTCTCTTTCTCCTAACAGGGTAGAATGATAGCAGCGGGAGCCATTGGCTTCTCTTGCTGTCAATCAAATTCTATGCTGCAGGGATGAGGCCGAGCCACACTGTCTATACACACAGAAAGCATAGCCTTAGATCGAGCCCACACAAGAGCCCTCATAGGAAGCAGTTTCCTATGGGGCACTTGCCAAAGAGGTGGAGCCAGGAGCGCTGGAAGGGGATGCTAGAAGAGGAGGATCAGGGCTGCTCTGTGGAAATCCATTGCACAAAGCAGGTAAGTATGACATCTTTATTATAAAAAAAATTACTTACTCACTACAAAAAAATGCTTTTAAAAAAATGTGTTTCTTTTAAATGTAACAACTTCCCTTGGCTAAGACTACTTATTATTTATTTTTTATTTTTTTACTACTACTGTTTTTTTTTTTATCATTAATGTTTGTACTTTTTCAGTTATATCTATTGTGTTCATTATTTTCTTTTTGCATAGTCTTAAAATGTGCAAAATTGTAAAAAAAATCACCTTTTATGAATTGTAAATACGTTTACCATGCTCTGTATCAGAATCAGAATCTTTGTTACATTAAAAACAGGACTAACTATATAATACCATATACTGTATACTTTTTATCTACAGTAACTCTTGTTTTTACATTTTAATTAATTCCTTTGGTGTATAGAGTGCATAGAAAATAAAATAATTATTATCTGTATTTCCTATAAATGTTCTTAGTTTAAAAAAGGAAAATCAATGTAACCACAATATCCTACCATACTAGTAAGTTGGAATATAATACATTTTTATTCTTGGGTTTAGGTATATTTTAACCACTTCCCGACCGGCGCACGCCGATGTATGTCGGCAGAATGGCATGGCTGGGCAAATGAGCGTACCTGTAAGTCCCATTGAATTCCCCGTCGTGCCGCCGGCGTCGCGTGCGCCGGCCGGGAGCTCCATGAGTCTGGTCGCGGGTCCCGCAGACTCAATAGCTGTGGAGATAACCGCGATCGCCTCACAGAGGGGACGAATGGGGAGATGCTGATGTAAACAAACATCTCCCCGTTCTGCCTAGTGACAGTGTCACTGATCTCTGCTCCCTGTCATCGGGAGCAGAGATCAGTGACGTGTCACAACTAGCCCATCCCCCCTACAGTTAGAACACATCCCTAGTACTGACTTAACCCCTCCCCGCCCCCTAGTGGTTAACCCCTTCACTGCCAATGTCATTTACACAGGAATCAGTGCATTTTTATAGCGCTGATTGCTGTATAAATGACAATGGTCCCAAATATGTGTCAAAAATGTCCGATGTGTCCGCCATAATGTCACAGTCACAATAAAAATCGCTGATCGCCGCCATTACTAGTAAAAAAAAAAAAATATTAATACAAATGCCATAAAACTATCTCCTATTTTGTAAACGCTATAACTTTTGCGCAAACCAATCAATAAACGCTTATTGCAATTTTTTTTACCAAAAATATGTAGAACAATACGTATCTGAGGAAAAAAAGTGTTTTTTTAATTATTTTTGGGGGATATTTATTATAGCAAAAAGTAAAAAATAATGTGTTTTTTTCAAAATTGTCGCTATTTTTTTGTTTATAGCGCAAAAAATAAAAACCGCAGAGGTGATCAAATACCACCAAAAGAAAGCTCTATTTGTGGGAAAAAAAGGACGTCAATTTTGTTTGGGAGCGCAATTGTCAGTTAAAGCGACGCAGTGCCGAATCGCAAAAAGTGCTCTGGCCAGGAAGGGGGTAAATTCTTCTGGGGCTGAAGCGGTTAAGCCTGAAAAAAAACTCTGGCTGAAGAGGACTATGGTATAAGAGACTACTGGTATTACTTCCTAACAACTTGTGGTTAGTCGTAGAGGAAAGAAAGAAGTTGATTGGAGTCTTTAAAGTGGTTGTAAACCCTTGCATATGCCCAGTGAAGTGCCTGGCCTCAGGTGATACACAGAGATGAAACAAATCCTCCTACATAAGTTGTAGTTGTCTATCTACAGCCTCTCTTCTCTACAGCTAATCATTTCAGTATAGTTTTTATTGAACATTTTTAAACACAAGGCAAAACCAATATGCAGTAGCTAGGCTACGTGATAAAGTTAAAAATAACCATTTTACATTAAACAAACAACAGGGATAGGAGATCCAATGAGCTAGAAATTTGTTACATCCAATTATCTGCAGTGATTGAGCTCTAAAGCAATAGTTACAACTACGTGTAGATAATACACTGGGTTGGTGTGGAATCACCCAGAAAAGTTTTTGTACCATTCAGACCACGCGGACCATGCTTTGTTTTCCTTTAAAAGTGAACGACTATTCGCTGTTATTAGGAGCTCATATGTATGATGCAATTGGCTCATATCAATCACGTCTCTTAGTTTTGGGGGTTCCGGTTCTCTCCACATTTCAATAATAGTCTAGCTGCTAGGAGTACATGGATTGCTATTTTCCACATTTGTAAAGGTATTTGATTGCTATTTAGATTGAGTAATGCTAGCTCAGGGGAGGGGGTTAGGGTGTGCTTGGTCACTTTACTTAATAGCTGGAGAACTTTTCTCCAGAATCCTTGTATATAGGAGCAATCCCATAGAGTGTGCAGGAGAATACCTTACCCGCCACATGTTCTCCAACACTGTGGATCAGAGTGTCTCTTGCACTTGGTTAAGACTGAAAGGGTTAAATACCATATCTGGGTTTTTTTTGGGTAAGCTCCCAAAGGACAATGCAGGAAGTTGCTTTATATATGGAGGTGAATGCTGATTTCCACTGAATTAGTTCTGCAAATCTTTTTCCCTCTTACAGAGGGGAGGGATTTTTGTGAATACTGTTTTTTCCCCAAGGAGGGAGTAAAATAAAGATATAATTTTCTTCTCCTGCATGGATGGATTTAAGTAGGCCTTTACTGATAGGGGTATAGTAGATTGAAGATGTGGGTGGCATTTCGTACAAGTAGCAATTTGCAAGTATTGGTAGTAGTCTGCCTGCTGGAGATTGAGTTCTGAGAGGAGTTGTTTAAATGGTTTTAGGTGTCTGCCTTCATAGAGTGCATTTAGCATTACAGGACCGTTTTAAATCCAGTTATCTAGATGTAGGTCAGGAATAAGAAATTTTAAGATTGTGATAGGTTGCTTTATAATGGTTGTCGGAGTCTTTGTCCAGGTGGAAGCTAAAAGTCTCCACCAGGCCTGCACCAAGGCTTTGCTAGTGGGGGAGTAAAGGGTGGGGTTGAAAGATCTAGGCTGCTGGCTGCAAAGCCAGAGTTGCAGGTCATTAAGTGGTATGGTATTGCGCTCCAGTTCTCCCCATAGAGTAGACGTGGTAGATTTGAAGCATTCCTTTATCTGCGCTAACAGTTTAGCACAGTAATAGTCCACTATACTCGTTAAGTTTGAGCCTCCTCTTGACCTGTGCTTAATTAAGTTATTAAAGGAGCCCAGTGGTTTTTTCCCTTTCCATATGTATTTGTTTAAAATATGTTGAAGGGAATTGAGGAACGTTTTCAGAATGTGGATTGGCAAGGTCCTAAAAAGGTAGAGAAGTTTTGGGAGGGTATTCATTTTGAACGCTGCTAAGCATCCTGCCCAGGAAAACTCAAATTTGGCTAGAGATTCTAGTTCTTGGGAGAGTTGCTGCCTAAAAAGGAAGGAAATTGGCATTGAAAAGGTGTTTTGTACTATTGGTGAGTTTTATGCCCAGGTAGTCCAGTATCTTTCCAGGGGTCAGGGCAAGAAAGTTCCATAAGGTTCCATGTAACCCCATCTAATCCTAAGTTAAGGATATTGGACTTGGATTCATTGACCCTATAGTATGAGACCTTTCCGAACTCCATAAGGGCTGTTTGTATTTTTGGTAAGGATGATTGTGGGTGGGTGACCATGTGAATGACATCATCCGCAAATAAGCTAATTTTGTGGTGCAATTTCCCTACTGTGACTCCTGAAATGTATGTGTCTGCTCTGATACACTCTGCTAGTGGCTCCTTAACCATGTTAAATATTAGGGGGGACAGGGGGCATCCCTGCCTCGTGCCATTAGTAATTGCAAATGGACAGGATAGCATCTCATCCACATATATCTGAGCAGTTGGGTTGGAGTATAGGTCAGTGAGGGCTGAGAGGATTCTGTCCTTAAAGCCAAATTTAGACAGGACTGCTAGTAGTAGACCCAATTAACCCTGTCAAACTCCTTCTCCGCATCTAAAGAGAGGAGCAGAGAAGGTGTTCGTGTTTTTTCTACAAAATTAAATTAATAATGTTGATCAGATGCCTGGTAGCGTCCAAGGACTGCCTACCTTTTGCGAATCCTGCTTGATCAATGTGGATAAGGGAGGGTAAGACATTCATCAGGTAGGTTGCTATGATTTTGGCATAGAGTTTGAGGTCGCTATTCAATAGGGATATCGGCCTAAAGTTTTGTGGTGTATCTGGTGATTTCCCTGGTTTAGGTAGGGTTATTACTAGGGCTTTTAGCATCTATTTTGGAAAGCCTGAATAGGAGGCAGCGTTATTGAACAGTTGGCACAGGTAAAGGCTTAGGGTGTCTTGAAACTGTTTGTAATATTCCCCTGGCAGGTCATCTAGACCTGGCAATTTACCGCTGGGATTTAATCACTTCGGCCACCTCCACTGTAGTGAACGGTGTGTTTAGAGTCTGTAGTTGCTCAGGGGAGAGAGAAAGATGTTTGATTTGTTTTAGGAAGGTTTCTATAGACGTGGGCACGGGCTAGGGGGCAGGCCACCTGGACCTGGCAATTTACAATTGGGATTTAATCGCTTTGGCCACTTCCACTGTAGTGAATGGGGTGTTTAGAGTCTGTAGTTGTTCAGGGGAGAGAGAGGGAAGTTTGATTTGTTTTAGGAAGGTTTCTATAGACGTGGGCGTGGGGTGGGGTATGGAGGTGTCATCCAGAATATTATATAGGGTTTCATAGCAGCTACTGAATGCGTCTGCTATCTCTTGTGGGTTGGTCAGCTTGTGCTTAGAGAATGGGTGTATGATGTAGGGAATTTTGGATTTAATGCGATGCCTCAGATACGGAGTGCCATCAATTTCCCCCCTTTTTTAAAAGTTGTGTAATGTTTAGCTTTAAGGTTGCGTTGTTGTTTTTCAAACTAGTCTAATAGTAAGGCTTTGAGTTCCTGGCAGAGAGCTTAAAGACGGTGTTGAGTAGTTTGACTAGGTGTGGTTTGGTTTAGGGAATCGTCTGGGAGATTTCTGTCGTAATTTGGTCAATGCACTGCGTCCTGTTTTTGGCCCGAGAGTTCAATTGAATTAAGACACCTCTAATAAAGGTTTTATGAGCCATCCATAAGGTAGCTAGGTCTGAAACAGAATCAGAATGTTATTATCCATAAATTCCTCCAGTTGGGTTGCCAGTTAATCTGCGTAGGGGGAAGCTTTCATAACATACGTGTTAGCCCTCCATACCTTGTAAGGTGGTGGGAATGAGGGATTAGAGATGGAGATACTTGTTGGAGCATGGTTAGACCATGTGATTGTTTCTATTTCAGACCTGGTTACCCTTTGTAGTAACCATTTATCTACTAAAAAGTAGTCAATACAAGAATACGAATTATGAACAGGTGAAAAGAAAGTGTATCCACGCTCTGTCATGTGGTGACATCGCCAAACATCATACTGAGCATTAGTATGGAGAAATTTAACCATGTTAGGGGTATATCTGGGTCGTGGGTTCGATGAGTCTATTGTTGAGTCCGGTATCACATTAAAGTCTCCACATAAAACTAAGTATGCCTTTCGCAGGTGATGGACTTTTCATATAGTCCGGTTGAGGAAATGTATTGGTTGTTTGGGGCATAGATCGTTACTAGAGTAAACAGTGGGGGTTATTTACTAAAGGCAAATCCACTTTGCACTACAAGTGTACTGCAGTCGCTGTAGATCTGAGGGGGACAGGCAAGGAAAATATAAAACAGCATTTTAGCTTGTATATGATTGGATGATAAAATCAGCAGACCTTCCCCTCATTTCAGATCTTCCCCTCAGATCTACAGCGACTGCACTTTCAAGTGCACTTTCAGTGCACTTGCACTTGCCTTTCATAAATAACAATTTTTCAATAATATTTCAATAATAACCCACTGCATTGTTGATGGTGCATATTAGGATGAGGTACCTCCCAAGTGGGTCTGAAATGCTTTTGTGCAGTTGGAATGGGACAGTCCTATGTATTACACTGAGTACTCCATTGGTTTTCTTAGGATATGAGGCCTTGAATACGTGGGGGAAGTCTCTGTGTGTACAAGTTGGGGATGCAGAGGCTTTAAAGTGTATCTCTTATACGCATAGTATAGAGCACATCTGGGTTTTGGCTGTCTGCCACATAAATGCCCTTTTGGCTAGGTGGTTCAATCCGTTAGCATTTAAAGTTAAGATCTTGAGATCCATGATGAGAGTTTAGCGTGTTGATTGATGAGGTACTTACAGATTCGCCGATAGTTGTGATACATGCAGAAGATCCAGAGACTTTACGTGGTGGTGCTGCAGTTTTAGGTTTTCTCTTGCTGGTAGGAGCAGTGGGTCATGATGTTGAGGTGAGTGAATTGGATGGATATGTAGTCTAGAACAAAAAAAAACAGAAAACAAACAAGGAAACAAACAGGCAATAACGTAAAGATACAGCTGCTGTGAGCATAGTGATGCTGCATAATGTGATGTAGGGATAAGTTCAAATGGCCAATACAAGTAGGCTGATGTAGCGGAAATTCTGATTTTGGATGAGATTCTCTTGATCAGTGGTGGGAGTGAGCTCCATAGGTGTGCCAAGGTGATGTGATTTTTCACAGATTTTTTTGAGGGCCTGAAGCCGAGGGTGGGTCAGGAATTATATCCCATGTGCGGAGCAGTGCAAGATCTTCTTCCATAGAGTTAATTGAGTGAGAGGATCCGTTATATATTCAACCACTATCTTGGAAGGTTGTTTCCATTTATATTTGATTTTGTGGTTACAGAGTGTTTTTTGTGATGGTGTTCAGTTTTTGTATGATGTCTAGGGTGTTTAGACAGATCTGCAATAATTTGGATGTTGTTGTAGGGGTTCGGCAATGTTCCCATGGAGCGACCTTTGTGCAGAATTTGCTCCTTGATGTGGTAGAAGTGAATCCTCATAATTATGTCACGGGGAACAGTATTGGAAAGATAAGATGGCTTAGGGACACGGTGGATCCGATCTATGGTCAGTTCAAGTGGTGGTGCTTCAGGTTTTAGGACCTTAAATAAATAAGTGGCAAAGTTTTTTAGGTCAGCCATCTGAACCGATTCAGGTACCCCTCTGAGCTTCAAGTTATTTCGCCGTGAGCGATCTTCAAGGTCGGCGAGCATGGCTTTAATCCACTTACCCCTGGTCATGGGTGTCAACAAGGTAATTTATGGTATTGGTCATATCTTCCATTGTGTTTTCAATGTGATGGTCCCTTGTGCCCAGTGAGTGTATTTCAGTGCTAAACTGCTTTGAGATTTTCATGAATTCAGTTTTGAGTGAGTTGTGTAGGGATAATAGCATATCCTTGAGAAGAGTGTCCATGACAGGCTGATTTGATGTTGGGAAGGATGCAATAGGAGACTGCATTGAGGGATTGAGTGATACAGAATGCTCTCCCTGACTCACCTCAGACACTGGCAGGCTGTTGTCCAGCCTCATGCGGGCTTTAGCTGGGCTTCCAGAGTTTGGACTGGAAGGAAGTGATGTGTTGGGAGACAGAGAAGCCAGATGAAACCCTTCAGCCACTCCTGGATCGTCAGGCAGGTCAGTGTAGTGACCGTTGCTGTGCTGTGAGGGAGCAGGGGCCAGGGCTCCGTCGCCATCTTTGCTCCCTCTTGCTGGCTGAAGGTAGAAGGCAGTCAGCTTATTCGGTTTTCGGTCCTTCTTGCATTTTGAGGACATCGCTGATGGGGTGTGAGGAGCTTGCCCGGGTGGCGGGTAGCAGAACCGCTGCTCTTAGTGGCTATGTGTCGCTTGTATCCCCCTGTTGTAGCCGGAGCTCTGTTCTCAGGCGTCCATGCAGATTGTGCACTGGCCACGCCCCTTCTACAGCTAATCAAAGTGCTGAATTTATAAGCTTGTTTGAGAGTTCAGAAAAAAAGGGGGCAGAGAGCTGAGTTACATTCTGCAGAGCTCAGTGAGGTGAGGTCTGAGAGTTGATTGGAAGGAAGAGACACACCCCTTTCCCACAGCTCACAGAAACAGAGCTAAGGCTGTCAATCTGTTGGAGTTCCCCCCATCACCATGTTTCTCTTAGTGTCAGAAAAATTTCCAAAAGTGATTCATGCTGATAGTAGAAGAACAAAGCAGCAGACAGAAATGACACTTATGGGGTTATTTACTAAAGGCAAATCCACTTTGCACTACAAGTGGACTTGGAAGTAAAGTCACTGTAGATCTGAGGGGGACATGTAAGGAAAATAAAAAAACAGCATTTTTGCTTGCACATGATTGGATGATAACATCATCAGAGCTTCCCCTCATTTTAAAGCTTCCACTCAGATCTACTGCAATCTACAGCGACTGCACTTACAAGTACACTTTCAAGGACACTTTCAAGCGCACTTTCAAGTGTACTTGCAGTGCATTTGTAGTGCAGAGTGGATTTGCCTTTAGTAAATCAACCCCCAAGTGCTTTTAATTACACAAGGATATGCTTTGTCCAAATTTCATGACTGAGATTTACAACCATTTTCAGTTCAGGAGCTTGTCTGGCCAAATGACCAATATTGATCAGCCTAGAAACATAAGAAACTGGTGGTAGTTTGTGACTAAGCTTGACATGTAAATGTGGTAGAAAGAAGCTGGCCTTTGAGAGTTACCAGAAATTAACGTTGACTCACACAAGGAGCAGAGTTCTGATCTTCTCTAGAGCCCTTGAAGGTGTGAATAACATTTTCTGCAAGGTAACTTTCCAGGTGCAATCCTCAGAGAAGGCACCAGATTGAGGTGCAAGTTAACTGAGGGGTAAAGTCAGAAAACAGACACAGAATCCACAAGAACACAGACATAGACTAAACAGCCTAAAGAAAGATTACGGAAAAAGAGGAAAATTCAATAGCACCACATCCCAAGTATTCACTTTAAATGTAAGAGAGGGGCATTGAGGCCATTGTATGGTCCTCAGGGACTTTTAACGGTGCTTGAGTCAAATGATATATCCAACATATCATAAAATCATATTTTATCAAACAATCTTATAAAAGGAAACAGACATGATAAAGGACAATATACAAAACAGAAAAAAAGGGGGGAGGATAACCCTTTGATACACAAATTAATACCACTTTCTCAACATGTTTCGCTTGCATAAGCTTCTTCAGGAGATATATTTGTGATATTAAGGTCAACTATAAAAAATAGAAAGAATATCCGTAAATAATACATATACATGTCTGCTAATACCTCATACAATCATGATATTGAAGTATAAACAATATACAAAATAAATCTAGTAATTGAAATCTGCATATGTGTAAGCATTATATATTAAAGAAAAAAAAAAAAAAAGGAGGGGGGGGGGGTTTTCTTTATCATCATTCAGCTCAAAGGAGCTTACCTGTAGAGAAAGGTCTACAATTCACATGAACATTGCGTAATGGCAAAATGCTTCCTCCTCGATTCTCACCTCACTAGGGAGGCATGCAGAGAGAGATAAAAATCTTTAAGCATAAGCTCTTCTTAGAAGAGAAAGAAAATGAAAACACATAAGTCTAGATAGTTAGAGTGATTATCGATGATAATTATATATAAATATAAAATGATTTCAATCCAAAAATACCTCAATAGAATCAATTCAAGATAAAAAGAAGGCTACATCCAGGAGATGGTAGATTGCAAAATTGCTAACAGAAGTAAAAGATGGTTCTGAAGTTGCAGTGGAGTAGCAAACACAGAGGGGGGCGGTATACGTCCATACACAGCTGATGGCTAAGCTGGACCTGGAGGTATTGCTGCAAACTAACCACAGAGAACCTAAAAAAATATATATATAAAGACATATTGGAGAAATGTCTCTGAGTATCATCGATATTTAGGAGTGCATAATTAATGTAGAAAGCATAGACTTACTGTGATGATCAAAGTTCTTATTAAATTAGAATGGCCCGTCCGGGAGATCTCTCTGCCCCAGACTAAACAGCCTTTTATACTGATACCCAGATAGTATTCAAGTATCAACATGTGCATGTGTCACCCATAGATGGCATGCAAAGTCACACTCTGACATACTGTATGTGTAAGGTAACCACAAGTTGTTGATTTTCAGTGGAACTGACATTAACCACTTCAGCCCCAGAAGGATTTGCCCCCTTCCTGACCAGAGCACTTTTTGAGATCCGGCACTGCGTCACTTTAACTGACAATTGCGCGGTCATGCGACGTTGTACCCAAACAAAATTGATGTCCTTTTTTTCCCACAAATAGAGCTTTCTTTTGGTGGTATTTGATCACCTCTGTGGTTTTTATTTTTTGTGCTATAAACAAAAAAAGAGCAACAATTTTGAAAAAAACGCAACATTTTTGACTTTTTGCTATAATAAATATCCCCCAAAAATGTATAAATTTTATTTTTTTTCCCCAGTTTAGGCCGATATGTATTCTTCTACATATTTTTGGTAAAAAAAAATCGCAAAAAGCGTATATTCATTGGTTTGCGCAAAATTTATAGCGTCTACAAAATAGGGGATAGTTTTATGGCATTTTTATTATAATTTTATTTTTTTATCAGTAATGGCGGTGATCTGGGACTGCGACATTATGGCGGACACATCGGACACTTTTGACACTATTTTGGGACCATTGTCATTTATACAGCGATCAGCGCTACAAAAACGCACTGATTACTGTGTAAATAACACTGGCAGTGAAGGGGTTAACCACCAGGGGGCGATGAAGGGGTTAAGTGTGTCCAAGGGAGTGATTCTAAATGTGGGGGGGATGGGATTCAACACATTTGACGGAGATCACTGCTCTCGATGACAGAGAGCAGTGATCTCTGTCATGTCACTAGGCAAAACGGAGAAATGCCTTGTTTACAAAGGCATCTCCCCGCTCTACCTCTCCTCGATACAATCGCAGGGCACCCAGCGGAGATCGAGCGCGCGAGACCCATGGTCACAGTCACAGAGAACGCGGTGGGTGCAGCACCGCTTCTTAAATTAGACGTACCTGTACGCCGTTTTGCCCACCCGTGTTATTCTGCAGACGTATATCATCGTGCAGCGGTTAGGAAGCTGTTAAAATCCTACAAAGTTATGTTATACAGTTTACATGGATTCCCTATGTAATAGCTTGGTGGCATCTGCATCACAACTTTCTGAATAAAGATCATTTTCATAATTGTTGGTCCTAAAGGATAACAACTGCATGATATACACAATGATTTACTGAATGTGCTTCAAACAGAAACTAGCAACTGTAACAAAAATAGTTACCGGAACAGAGAAAAGGCTACACTTAAACACATTAAAGCAGGGGTTGTTAACTTGGGGTGCATGGACTACTTAGGGGTCCATGGATGGATTTCAGGGGGTCTGTGGGGTCACATAAAATATTACTTTTACATTCACTATACAGCCCCCCTCCCTTTGTCCCAATCAATGGTTTCCCATTGAAAGAAATTAAAGAAATATATATACGGTAATCATTCTCTGCACAACTGCTATCTTGTGACACTCTATAATAGCAGGGGGTAATTTTCATTTTCTAGTAGTAGATTTGAGTAGAATTAAAATAGCTTTGTTTAATTTGCGCAACATAATTGTATTTCATTTTTGTAATGAATGGCCATTACTTTTTGCATGAAAAGGAGTGAGTTTTTTGTTAAAATTGTTTACTTTATTCAAACTTTGAGTATGTCATATATGTACGAGGCAATAAAATTGCAATAAAATAAAATATTTATATTCATTCCATGCAAAGTTGTGTTTATGTGAATATTTCTTAGGCTGAGGTCAATAAAGGTTAAAAAACACTGTATTACAGGGTCAGTCCATTTGAAGCCAGCACTTTATTGGGGGTTGATGTTAGTGGGCTGAGTCACACACTGCATTCATATAACTGTATTTCCATATTAGTGAAATATTTGTATGAGAGTTATAAATACTAATACTGTAGGTGTTGATTGAAATTGTAGTAATGCAAACTAAATTTATATTTTTTTATATATGTTTTTAACTCTTACTTTCAATTAATTGCTGTGATGTTTACAAAACACATTTATGAAATGAAAATGCATTATATATTACTGCACTAACCCCTGCTTGCCCAGTAAAACATATGAAATTAAGTTCTTTGCTCTAAGCGAACTATCCAACGGTATCTTACTTACAAACATACACATGTCTCAAATGCTATCAAACCAAGTGATGCATGTTAGAGCAATATACATAAAATGAATGTGGTATTCATAATGCCTTAAGGTTTTTGGGAAATTGTGAAGTAGCCAGGATACTGTATCACAGCAGTGATGCTTCACTGAATTCAATAACATTTTACTTCAACACCGAAGATGTGCAAATCAATCCCATCCATCAGCTTTACTTCTTCCTGGATTTAAGTTTATGTCAGAAATCCCTATAGGCCAAGTACCATCTTTTCCTAATTCAAGTCAGGTACCATACTGCAAATTTTTGTTTAAAAATAGTGAGCCTGAGATATGGGCTTTAGTAATTGTTCTTGAGAAAAAAAAAAAAAAACCTTCTTTTTATAAAAAGTAATTAATAGTTTGACATTTAAAGATGAAACCAAACATATTCACAAGGGCATATCCAAGCAAATTCAAATTGCACAGCAATGAAGTGTGTTCATCAGTGAAGAGAATCCAATAATGCGAGAATCAATCTATTCAAATTCTGTTCACTGATTCACTTGATTATCTACACTACCATGATTAAAGGAAAACATCAAGTAGAACACAAATTTCAATAATAAATGCTTAGTAAGATTTTCTCCTTACCTGTTTTTGCGTTATGATATTGGATGCATGGTTTAGAATTAGTACGTCTAACAGCTTGCTTATGACACAATGGGGGTTATTTAGGAAAGGCAAATCCACTTTGCACTACAAGTTCAAACTACAAGTGCAAATTGCACTTGAAATTGCACTGAAAGTGCACTTGGAAGTGTAGTCTGTCAGGTCACCTTGAGGCTAGGTGACAGATGCACAACATTGGGATCAGGAGTGCACCGCAAGGTAGTGAACCCTACGGCTGACTGCTGCGGATGGGAGTCAGGGTGGTAAGTAAGGCAGGGCCGCTGGAACGCCAACACGGATCCCACCGGTGTTAGAGCATAAGATTCCCTGGGGCGTGGAGTCTAAGAGCCAGCAGGTGTTCACCAGAGCCGCTAGTGGTGAGGATGGTCTGGGCTGCAACTGGCTCCAGGTCGTGACCCCCAGGGTCCCCCAGCTCACACCCACAGTAGGAAACAGGAGGATAGGGATAGTAAAGGAATAAGCCAAGGTCGGGGCCACAAGCAGACAAGGACAACAGAGTTCACGCCAAAGGTCAGGGTCACAAGCAGACACACAACACAGCAAGTACACACAAAAGCTAACACACAATGGTTGATCAGCACTGCTGGCTTGCAGTGCACAGGTTAATATAGGGTTCCCTGATGGGGCCTGAGGTGGGGCGATGCTTAGAGGAGAGGTTATAAAACCAGCCAGGTGTGAGTGGCTAGCCTCTTAGTCTTAACACATGAGGAAAAGGTAAGCTGACAGAGAAAGATTACTGCATAACCATGACAGTACCCCTCCTCTTATGAGGCCTCCCCCGCCTGGGCCCTGGCTTAAAGGGAGACTCCAGATGAAACCTCCTCAACAGACATGGCGCAAAGATCTCGGATGCAGTGATCCAAGACCTCTCCTCAGGACCAAACCCTTCCCAATGTACGAGGTACTGAAGAATGCCTCTACGGCGCCGTGAATCCAGAACTTGACTAACCTCGTACTTAAGATTATCCTCAGAGACCGAAACTGAGGTAAGGAGATGACGAGAGGACTTATTGAGGGCTAAAGGCTTCTTAGGAATGGGTAAAGGTATACGAGGACCATCAGGAGTCTGAGCAGGGTCCCCCAGACCCTGAAGGATGAGCTGGACATCCAGCACAGGATCATTAGACTGGGCAGAAGTCAGTGGATCCCTGAGACCAGGGTGGTTAGAAAGTGATGTGTCACAGAAGTCACGCTGGATAGCTTCACTGGGCATAGGCTGAACTGGTGCAGAGGCCGTCTGAACAGCATTGCCAGGTGCAGCGACCACCAGAATCGCATCACAGGGCATAGCAATTGTGGAACTGGTGGACGAGTCAGCCTGGGTATGTGTCCAAGGGAGTCCAGGAACAGGCAAAGGTAAATGACCATGCAAATTGGAGTGAATGATAGGCTCAAGTTCACAGGTTGGCTCCTCATCCAGAGTGCCACATGACCCAGAGAGTGTTTCAGCCTGACTATTGCAGGAGACATTCCAGAAATCGCTATATGCAGCGGGAAGAGCAGAAGATACTGGGATGGTGGCAACAGGAAGTTTATCTTTTGGGGTATGGGTATATATAGTGCAGCGCTAGTTTAGATCACAAAAAAGTGTTGAAATGACAAAAAACAGATGTATTCAACCGTTTGTTCGGATCACATTACATTCAGAATAGTACCGAGAAAAACCTCAATAAGTATCTGTTTGCATAGAAAATCTGAGGATCGATGGAGAGTCCCAAACAGGTAATGGTGTCCAAACACCTCGTAGATGAATTGAGAGAGGCAACACACAATACTAGGATCAGAAAAAATAAATGTATCCCTCCGTTTTGTTCATAACATGTATTCAAAGTGGTATTGAGAAGGGTTTCAATAAGTATCTGTTGCATGGAAAATTCTGGAGACAAAATAGAGAGTCCCAAACAGGTGGTGGTGTCTATACACCGCGTAGATAAATCGAGAAGAGGTAATACACAATGATCCCCCATATGGAAGCAATGCAGGCTTACCGGAACCGTTGGACTCACAGAGACATATATCCCCTGAGTCAGGAATGCTTGTGTTGCCACCGGGCAATGAAGTAGGATCTCCCGATGGAACAATATGGAATCCCGATGCCGTTTCTAGGGCTCCCGACAGAATTCCTTCATGTATAACACGATTTCGTGGTGGCTCATAAAAGGCAAGAAAAGGGGCCACATAGTATAATACCGTTTTCTAAACGTAAAATTTATTAAGGTAAAACAAATTTTGAGTCCAACGGTTCCGGTAAGCCTGCATTGCTTCCATACGGGGGATCATTGTGTATTACCTCTTCTCGATTTATCTACGCGGTGTATAGACACCACCACCTGTTTGGGACTCTCTATTTGGTCTCCAGAATTTTCCATGCAACAGATACTTATTGAAACCCTTCTCAATACCACTTTGAATACATGTTATGAACAAAACGGAGGGATACATTTATTTTTTCTGATCCTAGTATTGTGTGTTGCCTCTCTCAATTCATCTACGCGGTGTTTGGACACCATTACCTGTTTGGGACTCTCTATCGATCCTCAGATTTTCTATGCAAACAGATACTTATTGAGGTTTTTCTCGGTACTATTCTGAATGTAATGTGATCCGAACAAATGGTTGAATACATCTGTTTTTTGTCATTTCAACACTTTTTTGTGATCTAAACTAGCGCTGCACTATATATACCCATACTGTTTACAAATTTCCATATTTTGTGTGCGAGCTGCTACTATAGAGTAAGCGCGGTGTATTTGAGTATTTTTTATCTTTTGGGGTAACCTTGAGTAGGCAGGAAGAGGAACAGGAGCAACCCCAAGCCAGGATCCGTCCAGCAGTCCAGTCAATGTGTGGAGAATGGAACCATAACCAAGGAAGATCTAATATGATAGGAGATGAAGCCTTAGGTAAGACAAGGAAGGATATCCACTCCTGGTGTCCCTACCGACATCTTAAAAGGGAGGGTCTGGAAGTTGATAGGGCCCCCTGGGAGAACAGTGCCATCAATCGCCAAGACCACCAATGGCGGTGAAAGGGGTAAAAGGGTAAGACTTATGGAAGATGCAGTTTCTCAATCCATAAAATTGCCAGCGGCTCCGGAATCCAGATGTGCCAAGACCGAACGAGAGGAAGCGCCGACATGAAGGAACACAGAAAGAAAAAGACGAGAAGGTGAAGGTGATATTTCAGGGTCTAATACTCCACCTTCCAGATGTATTAGCCCCGATCGTTTTTCCGGACAAAGAGAACAAGTGTCACGAATATGACCTTTGGCCCCACAATAGAGGCACAGGCCCAGAGTTCTGCGCCTAGCACGTTCTTCAGGAGACAACTTGGTCCAGCCCAGCTGTACAGGTTCCTCAGCAGGCAGGGGGTGCTCCTCGGATTGAAGAGAAGGGACTGGGAGCTCAGGCTGCCTAAGGAACGGGGAGTGCTGGTGTCTTTTTTCCAGGGCCCTCTCCTGAAAGCGAATATCGATCTGGTTACACAAGGTGATGACACCGTCCAGATCAGCAGGAAGGGATCTTCCTGCTAATTCATCCTTCACTCTATCAGAGAGGCCATGTAAAAAGGTTGCAACTAGGGCCTCATTATTCCAACTCAAATCAGCTGTGAGGATACGGAACTGAAGAGCATACTGTCCCACAGAAGCGGACTCTTGACGGAGACGTAAAAGAGCGCTAGCCGCTGAGGAGACATGACCCAGTTCCTCGAAGATATTCCGAAAAAGTTTCAAGAAATCAGACAGGCTAGAAACCACTGGATCATTCAGTTCCCCGCAGAGGGGCAGCCTAAGCTAGCGCCTCGCTGGACAGGAGGGATATATTATAGGCTACTTTTGCCTGGTTGGACAGGAAGTTTTGGGGTTGAAGTTCAAAATGAATTGTGCACTGGCTAAAGAACCCCTTGCAAGCCTTGGAGTCCCCAGAGAAAGGGGCCGGAGCTGGCAGCTGTAATGAATGTGTGGCTGGTGACTGGTGCGATAGGTGCAGCAGCAGATAGCAGTTGAGGTTGAACCGGGGGTCCTAATGAGGCCTGAACCTGTTCAAAACGGGATGCCAAATCCTAAAGGAATCGCATCACTTGGGTCTGATGCGATTCCATTGGTCTCAAGTCTGCGAACTAAACCCTGCAATGGTTCATCTGCAGGTAGCAGCACATCAGCCGGGTCCATGGCTGATCAAACTGTCAGGTCACCTTGAGGCTAGGTGACAGAGGCACACTGTTGAGATCAGGAGTGCACCGCAAGGTAGTGGACCCTACGGCTGACTGCTGCAGATGGGAGTCAGGGTGGTATGGAAGGCAGGGCCACTGGAACGCCAACACGGATCCCACCGGGGTTAGAGCGTAAGATTCCCTGGGGCGTGGAGTCTAAGAGCCAGCAGGTGTTCACCAGAGCCTCTAGTGGTGAGGATGGACTGGGCTGCAACTGGCTCCAGGTCGTGACCCCCAGGGTCCCCCAGTTCACACCCACCGTAGGAAACAGGAGGATAGGGATAATAAGGTAATAAGCCAAGGTCAGGGCCACAAGCAGACAAGGAAAACAGAGTTCACCCCAAGGTTCAAGGTCACAGGCAAACAGGGATAGTCAGGGACACACCAAAGGTCAGGGTCACAAGCAGACAGGGAAAGTCGAGAACAGGCCAAAGTCGGTAACTGGAATCAGACGTAGGAAACACAGCAAGTACACACAAAAGCTAACACACAATGGTTGATCAGCACTGCTGGCTTGCAGTGCACAGGTTAATATAGGGTTCCCTGATAGGGTCTGGGGTGGGGCCATGCTCAGAGGAGAGGTTATAAAACCAGCCAGGTGTCAGTGGCTGATCTGAACACATGAGGAGAAGGTAAGCTGACAGAGAAAGATTACTGCATAACCATGACAGTACCCCCCCTCTTGTGAGGCCTTGCCCTCCCCCGCCTGGGCCCTGGCTTAAAGGGAGACTCCAGATGAAACCTCCTCAACAGACGAGGTGCAAAGATCTCAGATGCAGTGATCCAAGACCTCTCCTCAGGACCAAACCCTTCCCAACGTACGAGGTACTGAAGAATGCCTCTACGGCGCTGGGAATCCAAAACTTGACTAACCTCCTACTTAAGATTATCCTCAGAGACCGAAACCGAGGTAGAGAGAGGACGAGAGGACTTATTGAGGGCTAAAGGCTTCTTAGGAATAGGTAAAGGTATAAGAAAACCATCAGGAGTCCGAGCATTGTCCCCCAGACCCTTAAAGATGAGCTGGCCATCCAGCACAGGATCATCAGACTGGGCAGAAGTCAGTTGATCCCTGAGACAAGGTTGGTTAGAAAGTGATGTGTCACAGAAGTCAAGCTGGATATAAAACCAGCCAGGTGTGAGTGGCTGGCCTCTTAGTCTGAACACATGAGGAGAAGGTAAGCTGACAGAGAAAGATTACTGCATAACCATGACACAGTCGCTGTACATCTGAGATGAGGGGAAGTTCTGCTGATTTTATCATCCAATCATGTGCAAGCTAAAAAGCTGTTTTTTATTTTCCTTGCATGTCCCCCTTGGATCTACAGTGACTGCACTTCCAAGTGCACTTTCAGTGCAATTTCAAGTGCACTTTGCACTTGTAGTTTGCACTTGTAGTGCAAAGTGGATTTGCCTTTCGTAAATAACCCCCAATGATTTCAAAGAACAAGGGTTTCCCTACTAGTCTCCTGCTCAGGATAAGCTTACTTTTTAAACAGTTTGGATTGCATACTTAAAACTGTTAAAAATGAGTAGTGGTGATTTTAGGATTTGGGTTCACCATACATTTAACCAAAATTAAATGAATTTGAGGCTCGAGAAAATGCAGAACTAATGTGACAGTTTGTGCCCACAGCAACCAATTGCTAACAGTCTACTTCCTGGCCTCTAGACTGCAGTCAGGTAGCTTAGAAGGGCAGATCATGTTTTTTTTTTTCTCTTTTTAATGTTCTAGCATTGAAAAGTTGGGAAAGATAAGAAAAGTTAGGACCGCAGGTAAAGCTGGGTGCTAATTCTAGTGCTAATTGCTGAAAAAGTCTATTTAGGTTTACATACATCATGTAACAGACACACTAACAATGTGTTGTAAAGTGGTATACCAAATTAGAGAGAGATTTTAGAATGTTTCTAAAGAGAGCTAGATACTGCTGTTCTTTGCTGAAAACATCCATGTTACCACTCAATGTCAGTGCTGACAATAGATTTATGTACATATCACATTGGAGAGGGGTGGCACTGAGTGTGGGATGTGTATACCATGGACACACTGTTCTCAGTGTATCCTTAGCCCCTTGCTAGCTAAGACACTCTCGCCTTTGCAGCTGATAGTATCATAGCAATGGTTACTCCTCAGCCCTATTCAGCTGTCAGCCAGGAGATTGCCCAGCTGACTTCTGACAGTAAACAAAGAGGTGAAGATGTTGGATGACATCATTGTCCAAATATGGCCATTGCCATATTTCAGTAATGACATCAACTAGTATTCCCACACCTTTGTTTACTTTGGTCATAGCAAACCAAGGAACCCTGTTTGGGAAGCTATTATACTTTATATATGACAGGTTACCAGCAAAAAAATGTCACACTCCAAGCACTGACTTCTCTTTGTATGCCAATTCAGAGTTGGTCAAAATTACTATAAATTTGTTTATCTGCAAACTTGCAGTAATTCTTTTTGAATCAGATGCAGACACTAGTGACAGATTATAAAAGTGGTGCTTCTAAGAAATGCATGAATCTGGAATATGTATCAGAAAACTTTACAAAACTGTTGCAAGGGATTCCTGAATTAGGCTCAGGTCTTTTTAAAGGGGCCATATAATCAAAAAGTGTCCTATCTGCTTTATTGAATTCCCCCCACTATGTTTTGTACATTCCTATAGCAGACTTGAAAGACACAACAGGTGTATTAAAGTGATAATAAAGTCTTGTTTTTTTTCTCTAGAAATAACAAATATGTTATACTTACCTGCTCTGTGCAGTGGATTTGCACAGAGCAGCCTGGATTCTCCTCTTCTTGGGTCCCTCTTCAGTGCTCCTGGCCCCTCCATCCTGTCGAGTGCCCCCACAGCAAGCAGCTTGCTATGGGAACACCCGAGCCGAGTCAGAGCTCCCTGTGTCCATTCAGACACTGAGCCGTGGCCCGGCCTGCCCCCTCTCTCTCCTGAGTGCCTAACTGACTTTGATTGACAGCAGGTGGAGCCAGTGGTGCAGCTGCTGTGTCTCAGCCAATCAAGAGGGAGATATAAAAAATGATGTAGTGCTAATGAGAACTATGTAATAGTCCAAAGTGAGCTTTCAGTGTGTTGAATAGATTATACATCAACTTCACTCTTAAAGTCCATATTAACAATAGTACATCTTGCAAAATCCCCTTGTAAGGACACCGCCACCAACACCCAAAAACACTGCCTCTTACGTAATTTTTGGTCACAACAGGATCATTTATCCAGACCATATCATTTGCACAGATCTAATACCTTAAATAGGGCGGATAATCAGGGCCAACAATCTAAAAAGATCAATAGATCTAAAAGTGGTTCCTGAGGGGGAGGCAGATCTGCTCAAGAAAGAATGGATGCCAGCTTCTTTAATTTGAGCACCTGTCAGGGGCGCTCCAGCATCCAAGATGGCGACCATGGATGTCCCCCTGTTCTGCATGCCCCACTGAGAAGGTGCGCACACGCACACACGCTTGCACACTAGTGCTGCATGAAATGCCGGCATTGGCGTGCACGGGCGCACACACGCACGCGTCCAGTGATGTTCGTGGTAGTAACAAACTATTTGAACTGCCTTACTTCCTTGGATCGGTGCTGCCTGGTCTACAGTTTTACCTGTGATTCCTGATTATCATTTGCCTGTACCTGGCTTGCTCCTGACTACCCTTGCTTATCTGCCTGCACCTGACCTCGGCCTGTTTTGACTACATTCCTGTCTGCTCCTTCTGCCACCTCCCTGCCAGCCTGTTGTCGAACCTGCCTGTACCTGAGACTACGTTCCTTCCTGTTCCTTCTGCTACCTCGCTGCCAGCCTGTTGCTGAACCTGCCTGCACCTGACTCTGCTCCAGTGTTCACCTGCTCTGGACTAGTGTGCCTATGCTTCCAGTCCATCTGCCTGCACCTGCCTGAGCTCCAGTTTCCAGTCTGACAGCTGTTCCTGGGTTCGTTCCAGTTATTGCTTCAGTTCCGGTCCAGCTCATCTACCAGCAACCTTGCCAGGCACTCATGCGACTCTGCACTCCTGCACCTCCTGTTTTCTCTATCAGGGGCCTAGAGTCAGAGGTGTAAGAGAGGCCTCCCTTTGCATACCAGGCTCTACCATCAGGTACGTAACAGCACCAATTCTATTTCAGTTGAAGAAAAACACGTTTTAAATCATGGTCTCAAGTTCGCCCCCTCTAAACCTATAAATACATTTCAGACTTTCATAGACCTTCATAAATACATCCGTAAGATCAACATCAAAAGGTATATGATTACTAATCTGTTCAGATCAACTAGAATGGCTTCTAAAGACATCAAACATGCTTCACTATCCAATGCATCTCTGTTCAATCCACCAGGGACTCTGGCACCTTCTCTTACAGTATTTAGAGATTTAGTCAGCAAGGATTTGGAACAGTTGAAGATTAGGAATAGTAGAAGGGATCAAATGTTTAGGAAAGCCTTGATAGCCTCAAAAAGCATAATGATATAGTGGTACACCCCGCCGATAAAGGCAGGGGGTAGTTATCTTGGATAAAGAAGCCTACCAGATTGAAATGCTGAGGTTGTTGTCTGACCAGGACCTATATTCCTCTGAAAGGTAATCCGATTATTAAATATAAAAAAGATTTAGTAAGTTTGGTGGAGGAAGGACATAGCAGGAATTTGATTTCCAAGAAAGAAAAACTATTTTTGGTTCCTGTGGCTCCAAGGGTTCCCGTGATCTATTATCTTCTGAAGGTCCAACATTGGTAGGCCAATTGTTAGTGGTATTGATTCCATCACCTCGAGGGTGGGCAGATATATAGAACATTTTTTACAGCCCTTGGTTGCCCAAACTCCGTTCTACTTGAGAGATTCTACTCAAGTAATAAATGCCTTAAAATTGATACAATGGAAAGAGAACTATATACTGGCCACCGCTGACGTATCGTCTCTTTATACCATCATCTCACACCAACATGGCTGCAAGGCAGTTGATTACTATTTATGTTCGGGTGAACTTAAGAGGTCTCAGAGACAATTCTTGTTGAAACTCTTCGACTTCGCAATGGGCCATAACTATTTTTGGTTTAAAGGTACCTGTTATTTACAAAACAGAGGATTGGCGATGGAGGCTAAATTTGCTCCATCCATGGCCAATTTGTTTATGGCCAAATGGGAGGAGGATGTCGTCTATCAGAGACCCAGACCCAAATTGGTTCTGTGGAGAAGATATATTGACAACATCCTCCTCCTATGGGATGGTGATTTGGAATTGCTTGATTCCTATATGACTGAACTTAATTGTAATGATAAAGGCATTATTTTGAAGCATGAGGCCAGTAAATCTGAAAGTCATTTTTTGGGCTTAAATATTAAAATTGTGGATGGTAATATTATCACTTCCACTTTTTTTTAAAGAAACCGATCGTAATGCATTTATTAATACCAACAGCTGTCACCATGCTGCCAGGTTGAGGTCAGTGCCCAAAAGTAAATTTTTGAGACTCAGAAGAAATTGCACCAATAGGAGTGACTTTCTCCGAGAGGCTTCAATGTTAAAGATTAAGTTCTTGGAAAAGGGATATCAACAATTGGAGATGGAAGATGCTTTAAGAAATGCTGATGAGAGAATCCGGGATGATCTTTTGGTCCCCAGGATAAGAGACCATAATGGCTCTTTCAGGTTTTCCCTCTTAACCACCTACTCCAACCAACATTATTCAGTGAAGCAAATTATGAAAAAACATTGGGGGGTACCTCATAATGACAGGGTGCCGGAACAGCCGCAAGTTATTTTTAGTGGTGTTCCCCCACCAGTGTTGCCAACCCCCCGACATTAAATTTACTGGCAGAATGGCAAAATTTACAAACGACACCAATTTTTTTACTGGCAAAAAATCGTGAAATTTACTAACAAATCCACATTCTTTACTGATACTGCAAAAAAGTACCTAAAAAGACAGTTTTTAGTGCTTTACAGTGCAAATATCAATATTTGAACTACAAACACATAGCTAGTGCTATTAACAATGTGTTTAACTTAAACAAAAGTCAAAAAACATATTACTCCATTGCCATGAAGGTCGAGTTACTATAACCCAGCCAGCACAGAGTTCCCCTTACATCAGAGTCTGTAGGATTCCCCCTTACAGTGCAAGGGAACTCTTATGTAAAGGGGAACGCTGCAGATCATGATGTAAGGGGCAAGTCTGATGCGGGGGGGGGGGCTCTGGTGATCCGCAGAGTAAATACACTAAGGTAAGGGGGTTACTAATATAGGGGGGAACCTTTATATCAGTGCCCCCTTACATTATTGTATTTACTCCCCTCCTTACATCAGTGACGCCCCTCAGACTATGCTGTCACTGACCTCCTGTCAGGTGTACCATGCAGGGCTCAGTCAGACTGCTCCAGCTTGGCAGCTCTGGTTTTATTCTATAGTCTCCTCTCCACATTCCACACATGTCTGTTCCTTCCCGTAACCCCCATTCTGGCGGCGCTCTCACTCTTGAGATGGTCAGAGGCTGCAGACATGATACAGGAGGTAAAAAATATAACAGAAAAAGGGGTAATTGGCGCTACCTATATGCTAAAGGGTGATCTGATAAGTCACTCTTTAGTCACTAAAAAGCAACTCAACAAAATGGTTTAATCGCAGTGGTAGAATAAACCACCTACCCCTAAACCAAGGGTGTAAATAAGTGTATTGATCCACCTGTGTGCGAACAAAGCTCTCAGCCTAAAGCCGAAGAGCTGAACCCACACTGAAGGTCTAAATCCTATCAAAGGGAATGAGTAATTAGTATATTAACCCAGTGCCTAGTAAATGACCAAGGTAATGTGATAAACGCTGAATATCCCTACTCACCAGCTCCTATAACCCCTGCAGGGGTAATACGCATGTAGAACCAGCGTCAGGTGTCAGCATCCGCAGTCCCTCAGATGGCCTTCAGATATCCAAACAGTGGCAGGTTTAGTTGATCATGTACCTCATGGAAAAGATACAGGAGGTGGACAGAAACTGTGGATATACTACAGGAGGTGGACAGAGGCTGCAGGCATACTACAGGAGGTGGACAGAGGCTGCTGACATACTACAGGAGGTGGACAGAGGCTGCTGACATACTACAGGAGGTGGACAGAGGCTGGGGACATAATAAAGGAGGTGGACAGAGATGTGGACAGAGATGTCATGATAGTGTCCTCCTCACCCCCTCACAGTAGCCTCCTCCTCTGTCCACAATCATATTACTTCTCCACATCATCATTGTGCTGTGTCCTCCTCCTGTGCCCCTTTCACCTCGCCACAGGTCAGGGCAGCACAGTGCTGCCCTGATCTGTGGCGAGGTGAAAGGGGCACAGGTGGAGGACACAGCACACTGATGTTGTGGAGAAGTAATATGAGCACATCAGTCTCTGTCCCCTGCATGCCACGGCTTCACTCTCCTGTCTCCCAGTAATGTCCTCCTCTCACTCTGTCCCCTTTTTGCTTTATCCCCCCACATTTTCACTCTCCTCCTCCTCACCCCTGCTTGGCTCCTCTGCCTATGGCAGTGCTCTGCAGGAGCCGCCGGCCGCCGTGGTCTCAATAATCTATTCAAAAATGTCACTGGGTGGCTCCATTATGTTACTGCGCATGCGCCACCCAGCTGAACGTGTACGAGCTTTCCCGAGCCTGGCCTGCGGAACGGCGCATGCGCAGTTGCATGGTCGGCTCGTGGCCATCTTTGTACGGGTACAAATGCCCGTAACGGACTTTAACGGGCAGCCCGAAAAAGGGGTTCAATTTACGGGCTGCCCGTAGATCTATGGGCGGTTGGCAACACTGTCTCCCACTCCGGTTACAAATAGCACCAAATGTCTTTGATCCACCTAAAAAAACTTTCCTTTTTTCAGAATATGGGAGGTTTTTTCCATCTAGAAAGTGTCCGATATGTACAATTAATGCTAACAAGTGTAGGAGGACTGAAACTTTTGAGTCTTGTTCTACCAGAGAGCAGTTCCCTATTAAGTTTTTATCACATGTACATCGAAGAATGTTGTATATGTCATTCGATGTCCATATGGGCTTCAATATATTGGCAGCACTATTCGCATGCTTCATGTAAGACTGAGCGAATATGTGGCCAATATAAGGAAAGGATTTCCGAAGCACAGTCTGTCCAGGCATTACGATTTATGTCACAATCGGGATCCCAGAGGTACTGTGTTCCTTGGGATTGACAAATTTAATAGCAATTGGAGAGGTAGTAATACGATTAGAAAATATCACCAAATGGATATATCAGGTTAAATGCTATGCTCCTTATGGAATGAATATTGAGTGGGATGTTAATTTCTTCATCAATAATAGCTGATTGATGGGGTGAGGTTTTTGTGTCCCTTAGGTCATTCTTCTTTAGATTATATGTTTAGGATTTGGAGTGTTTATCCCCTTTTTTATGTTAATATTTTGTTGTTTTTAAATTAATTAATACATATAATTTTGTTAACCACAAGATGACACGGTTTCCTGGTGCAGTTGCTGTAAACACGTCTGAGCCTTTATTAAGACAAAGTTGGGTTTTTCACCTAATTTGTATGGTTTTGGCTCACGATGGTTATTTATTTCTTTATGTGTATTTTCAATGTGTTGCCATTATCAATGTGTTGTCCCATCCTGTTTCCTCTATTGGATCAGCTTCGGTGAACACCTATGACCTGTCTTTGGAGGGCATAGGAACGCAGAGATTAAACCGCCCACTGTTAAGCCATCCCATATATATACTGAGCACAACACAAGTACGGCCACGCCCCCGATGACGTCAATGATAACGAAACATGTAGGGAGGAGCTGGTGACGTGTGACGTGACTTGGTACTGGGACGCAGCAGCCATTTTGTTGTTTGGAAACGCCGGTTGTTTCCATTTCTTGCCTGTTATCAACCACTGAAATGTGAGTGTAACTATTTTTAAACTTTACAATAAAAGGTGATCAGGATCTCTGCACTATGGAGTGTTCTTTCTCTCTATTGGGTACTGTGGCGGAGGAGCTGTCATACTCATTTCCATGTGGTTGTGGAGCTGATATTGAGAGACATCTAGGCTTGCTGTTATCTATCTGCAGTTTTCTATCCCCCATGCTGCTGATGGGCGGTTATTGGAAAATACCTAGGCAGGTAAGAGGCAGTGTGTTTGGGTGTTGGTGGCGGTGTCTTTACAAGTGGATTTTGCAAGATGTACTATTGTTATTATGGACTTTAAGAGTGAAATTGATGTATAATCTATTCAACACACTGAAAGCTCACTATTGGACTATTACATAGTTCTCATTAGCGCTACACCATTTTTAATATTATCTATTGTGCTTCCCTGCATATTGTGTCAGCTGCTTTTATATTCATTTATTTATTTCCCTTTTTTATTTAATTTTTTATGATCCCAGTGCAACAAAATTGTGTCTTTTTAAATCAAGAGGGAGAGTCGTGGATGGCTGAGACACTCCTGGACATCGCTGGAGAGAGATGAGCTCATGTAAGTATTGGGGGGCCGAGGGGGGCTGCTGCACACAGAATGCATAAAGATAAAAAACCTTCTAAGTTTAAAACCATTTTAACTCTAACAAGGGATCCAGGGTGAAAGTGGACTTTCACACCATGTTTCCAATCGGTATATGCCTTATTTTTATTTTTTTTATTTTTACCAGTCTTAGCAACTGATAATTAAAAGGTTGTACCTTGTGAGTTTTATCTCTGCAACATCTAGTATCCTGTGCATTTGTCCGCCATATAATAAATCAACTGGTGATTCTTGAGTAGCTGTATGTCAAGTCACCCTGCAGAAGTGTAAAAACCTTCTAGTAAAAATATTCAGAAATTTTCCTATAAGATTTGCAGTCTAAAGTGTTTCTTTAAGGCTTCTGTTGAATCTCAATTTGCTTGAGGGGGAAATAAATTTAGAAGTTTCCTATGCATAACATTTCTCTCAGGTAATATTAAAACTCTTATAAAAAAAACTGTGCTTCATTGACAGGTACTAGTTGCCCTGGGTTACCTTCCCTGCTGAGGACTGTGTAAAGAAATGTAATTACAGTAGCCAATTTTATCTTAGAGACAAATGCAATTTTCTGTAATATTCAATCAATGTTATGGCAAATTGTCAGTCCACAGGGGCCTCTGTGAAAGGACCTACAATATCAATAGCCTTTTCCAATCAGAATTTAAGAAATAGCACTAGCTGGAGTGGTGAAGAGTGTGACGGCAGATTTGTCCCTGACTCCCTGATAAACAATGAAAGGCTGAATGGCAGTTAGTACGTATACATGCACATCTGGCCACTGATAAAGTTCATATGGTCTTTGCTTCGTTCTTACAATTCCTTAGTGATTCTCATATGCAAGTTGTATAGCATGCTCTTTAAATGTCTCTAGTATTAGTAAGCTATGAAATTCACAGACAATAGAGGCATCAACCAAAGACAGTTAATGTCTAATCCTGTAGAAAGGTTGTAAAAGAGTTTTACTTTCTGAGTTTATTTTCTGAGTTTAGCCATTTGCTTTGAAAAATGTCCCATAATTGCACTTTTACTAGGCAAGCAAGAGAAGCTTGCTTGAACTCAGATGCCTTAACTGCATTTACACCAGTAAATAAAACAACTGCAACATCATTCTGTGTACTGGGAGCTGGGGATAAGGATAACCATGACAAGCATTTAGTAGTAACATTTTTCAAACCTGGTTTGTATTGTATTGAGTAGATAGAATTAAAGTGATACTAAAGTATCTTTTTTTTTAGATAAAAATAACAAACATGTTATACTTACCTGCTCTGTGCAGTAGTTTTGCACAGAGCAGCCCAGATCTTCCTCCTCTTGGGTTCCTCTTCGGTGCTCCTGGCCCCCCTCCTGTTGAGTGCCCCCACGGCAAGCAGCTGTCCATTCAGACATGGAGCTGTGGCCTGGCCCCGTCCCCTTTTCTCCTCTCATTGGCTGACTGACTTTGATTGTCTCAGCCAGTGAGGAGGGGAGTCCTGGGCAGCTGAGACACTTCTGCAAGATTGCTGGATCGAGATAGGATAGAATGCATAGAAGGCATTAAGATAAAAAAACTTCTGACTTTACAACCACTTTAAGTAGCTTTGCTGACCATCTGGCTATATGCATTCCCCCTACCCTAATTCCTTTGTGGCAAGTAGCTTAGTACATTTTTATGATTGGTCTACATGGTAAACTGTCAAAAAAAAGGTATGTTCCCTATTTGTATGTTGCCCAAACATGATAGGGGTTCTTTTTCTACCATAGAATACTTTAATTTTGCTTCTGAAATGCCCTGTACACACGATCGGACATTGATCAAACATTCCGACAGCAAAATCCATGGATTTTTTCCGACGAATGTTGGCTCAAACTTGTCTTGTATACACACGGTCGCACAAAGTTGTCGGAAAATCCGATCGTTCTGAACGCGGTGACGTAAAACACGTATGTCGGGACTATAAACGGGGCAGTAGCCAATAACTTTCGTCTCTTAATTTATTCTAAGCATGCATGGGACTTTGTGCGTCAGATCTGTGTACACACGTTCAGAATTTAACCGATTGGATTTTGTTGCCGGAAAATTTTATAGCCTAACCTCATCGCTTGACCTGAAGCAATGGATACAGGCTCCTACCCACTCCAACGGCAACACCCTTAACCTTGCCTTCTCCTATCTGTGCACTCCGTGCAACCTTTCCAACAATCCACTCCCACTCTCTGATCACCACCTTATTAGTTTTGCTCTCTCCTTGTCTTCCACCTCTTCTCCCTCCAACCGCCTAACAATTACATGTAGAAACCTTCGCCTCCTCAACCCTCCTCTTCTCTACTCTGCTACTGATCACCTCTATGACAAAATCTCACCTCTGTCCTGCCCCAACCTAGCTACTTTCATCTACAACAGCTCACTGTCTTCCTCCCTAGACAAGCTTGCCCCCCTCACTACACGCAGAATTAGGCCCCGACTGCTACAACCCTGGCAAACAGATGATACCAGAAGTCTCAGAAAACATAGCCGCACTCTTGAGCGCCTGTGGCATAAGACTAAGACCCAGGAAGACTTCATACAATATAAATCTGCCCTCCTAAAATACTACTCCTGCCTTCACACTGCCAAACAGACCTACTTTACCACATTCATTAACACCTTCTCATCCAGTCCACGTCAACTCTTCTCTACCTTCAACACTCTACTCTGTCCTCCACTGCCTCCACCCACCAACTCACTCACTGCCCAGGAGATTGCCAATCACTTCAAAACTAAGATTGATACAATTCATGAAGAGATCACCAATGCGCAAAAACCTCCCCCATGCAACACCCCATGTCCACAGATACAATCATTACTTCCCTCATTCAACCCTGCTACTATTACTGAGGTTGTTAAACTTTAATCTAGCACTCATCTAACCACTTGCCCCCTGGATCCTGTTCCCTCGCAAATGCTACGCTCACCCTCTGACTTGATTCTACGCTCTCTAACTCACATTTTCAACCTCTCCCTCTCTTGTGGCATCTTCCCAAACTCTCTAAAACATGCGTTAGTCACCCCCATACTAAAAAAGCTCTCACTGGATCCCACCAATCTCAACAACTTACGTCCCATCTCCTTTCTCTCCTTCTCCAAACTTCTTGAAAGACTGGTCTACAACCGACTAAGCGACCATCTGACCATGTATAAACTTGATCCCCTTCAGTCCGGTTTTCGCCCTCAACACTCCACGGAAACTGCTCTCCTTAAACTCTCAAATGATCTACTAATGGCTAAAGCCAATGGACACTATTCTGTACTACTTCTCCTGGATCTCTCTGCTGCCTTTGACACAGTGGACCACCCCCTCCTTCTCAAAAAACTCCACTCCTTCGGTCTCCGTGACTTCACTCGCTGGTTCTCATCCTACCTATCCCACCGCTCCTTCAGTGTCACTTACAACTCTACTTCCTCCTCTCCTCTTCCTTTTTCCATTGGGGTCCCCCAAGGTTCTGTTCTTGGACCTCTCCTTTTCTCAATCTACACCACCTCCTTGGGTCAGTTGATTGCCTCCCACGGCTTCAAATATCATCTCTACGCTAATGACACCCAAATCTATCTCTCCACCCCCCAGCTCTCTCCATCTGTCTCCTCACACATTACCAACTTACTAGCAGACATATCAGCCTGGATGTCACATCACTTTCTCAAACTCAACCTATCCAAAACTGAGCTCATGATATTTCCTCCCTCAGGTGCCACTTCCCCTGATTTCCCTGTCAAGATCAATGGCTCAACTATCAACCCATCTCCCCACGCCAAGGTCCTAGGTGTAATCCTGGACTCTGAACTAACCTTTCGACCCCACATTCTATCACTATCCAAAGCTTGCCGCCTCAGTCTTCGCAACATCTCCAAGATACGCCCCTTCCTAACCAATGACACCACAAAGCTTCTAATCCACTCCCTGGTCATCTCCCACCTCGATTACTGCAACTCCCTCCTCATTGGTTTACCTCTAAATAGGCTATCCCCACTTCAGTCCATCATGAACGCTGCTGCCAGGCTCATCCACCACACAAACCGCTCAGCGTCTGCCACACCCCTCTGCCAATCTCTCCATTGGCTGCCACTCAATCACCGAATTAAATTCAAGATACTAACTATAACTTACAAAGCCATCCACAACCTGGCCCCCAGCTATATCTCTAACCTAGTCACAAAATACCAACCTAATCGTTCTCTTCGCTCCTCCCAAGACCTCCTGCTCTCAAACTCCCTTGTCACCTCATCCCATGCTCGCCTTCAGGACTTCTCCAGAGCCTCCCCCATCCTCTGGAATGCTCTACCCCAATCCGTCAGATTTTCTCCTACTTTATCCACTTTCAGACGATCCCTGAAAACTCATCTCTTCAGAGAAGCCTATCTGGCCCCCACCTAACAACTGTACATTTATCTTCTCAATCAGCACATCACCCATAGTTTTTACCTCTTGTATCTCTTGACCTTCCCTCTTAGATTGTAAGCTCTAAAGAGCAGGGCCCTCTGATTCCTACTGTATCAAATTGTATTGTATTTGTACTGTTTACCCTCAAGTTGTAAAGTGCTACGTAAACTGTTGGCGCTATATAAATACTGTATAATAATAATAATAGCCTGCTCTCGAACTTTGTGTGTCGGAAATTCCGACGGAAAAAGTCCGATGGAGCCCACACACGATCGGAATTTCTGACAACACAATCCGATCGCACTTTTGCCCTTTTAAAATCTGACCGTGTGTACAGGGCATTATGCACAGTATTTCTGATTATGCTGTTGCATTATGCCCTGTACACACAATCGGACATTGATCGGACATTCCGACAACAAAATCCATGGATTTTTTGCGACGGATGTTGGCTCAAACTTGTCTTGCATACACATGGTCACACAAAGTTGTCAGAAAATCCGATCGTTCTGAACGCGATGACGTAAAACACGTACGTCAGGACTATAAACTGGGCAGTAGCCAATAGCTTTCGTCTCTTAATTTATTCTGAGCATGCGTGGCACTTTGTGCATCGGATTTGTGTACACACAATCGGAACTTAACCGAACGGATTTTGTTGTCGGAAAATTTTTTAGCCTGCTCTCAAACTTTGTGTGTCAGAAATTCTGACAGAAAAAGTCCGATGGAGCCCACACACGATCGGAATTTCCGACAACACAATCCGATTGCACTTTTTCCATCGGAAAATCCAACCGTGTGTACAGGGCATTAGAGTTTTTTTAAAAGCAACAGTTTTCTCCATCTGGTCTGTTTGGCACTGTGCAATGACCACACCAACACCATAGTATGAAGCCTCTGTAGTATTAATAGTAGGTAGAGAAGGATCAAACAACTCTGGTGCTAGGTTGATTATGATGAGCTGTTTAACTGTTTCTAAGCTGTGCTGGGAAGTCTCTGACCAGCATCAAGAAAACAAGGAAAGTGAAGGTTGTTCAAGGATGGCCCATCAGTACCAAAACTACATTGAATTAATAAAAACATGTATATTTTATTACAAAAAGTCATCCAAAATATAAAAAGTCAGATAAATCACAAATCTAAAAATGTCACCATCTATAGATGTTTTTTAGATATAGAAGTAGCAAATGGCAATTGTCATCTATCCAAAAAGTCACCGTGTTTCGTGGTCATTGCCGCTTCTTCAGGACTTCAAATTTTCAAATGTTTTGCAGGATATTGGGTGTAAATGTTGATGAGGTAAATGCACCACACACGGTCGGACATTGATCGGACATTCCGACAACAAAATCCTAGGATTTTTTCAGACGGATGTTGGCTCAAACTTGTCTTGCATACACACGGTCACACAAAGTTGTTGGAAAATCCGATCATTCTGAACACGGTGACGTAAAACACGTACGTCAGGACTATAAATGGGGCAGTAGCCAATAGCTTTCATCTCTTTATTTATTCTGAGCATGCGTGGCACTTTGTGCATCGGATTTGTGTACACACGATCAGAAATTCCGACAACGAATTTTGTTGTCGGAAAATTTTATACCCTGCTCTCAAACTTTGTGTGTCGGAAAATCCGATGGAAAATGTGTGATGGAGCCTACAGACGGTCGGAATTTCTGACAACAAGGTCCTATCACACATTTTCCGTCGGAAAATCCGACCGTGTGTACGGGGCATAACTTTGACCCAAGCCCAGTCCATGAACAGGGCGGGGAGGAGTTCATGGACGAAGAATTGGTTTCTCCAGTGTGACCAATTCTCGCACATGCCTTTGTTGCGGGAGATCAGTGACAATAATCCTGATGATTTCAGGAATTAGCTCCGGATGATGGACCCCGTTTTTCACCGTTTTTTGGCTTTGCTGTCCCCTTATATTACCAAGCAGGACACCTGCATGCGGCAAGCCATCACTCCTAAACAAAGGCTAGATGCCACATTGTGGTACTTGGCGACGGGGAGAAGTCTGCAGGACATCAAGTTCTCAACAGGCATCTCCCCCGAGGCTCTGGGAATCATTATTCCAGAGACCTGTTCTGCCATCATTCAGGTCGTGCAGAAGGACTATATTAGGGTAAGTTTTATCCTTTCCTCTTTATCCTCATGCATGCTTGAATTTTTTTAAGTTCCTTTTCTGTCCTTCATGCATATTTGCCTTCACTAACCTCCCCAGCATGTTATCCTGGGCCCATATACACCTAGCCTAGTCACTTAACAATGTATTTTGTCAGCTTCATTGTAGTGCTTACCCTAAACACCCCCTAAAATATGTACAAATGTTATTTGTGTGCTTAAATTCATGCAGAGTGCCAGAGGCCTTTTTTGGGGTCCCAAAATAATTTGTAACCCTCCCTCCCCCCAACCACCAAGGTCAAACAATACCAATCCTCTATCTGCTGACTTTGCCAAAGCCATACACACTATACCTACCTCTTTTGTGGTCAGATTTATGGATGAATTCACCAAAGCATGTAGTGAAAGGGCCTACCTGAATACTTTCAAATGGTACTGCTTTAAGTTTTGTTCTCTTATTATCTTGATAGGTAATTGCAGAATGTAAAAATATGCTTCAATTTGTACAGTGTGTATTTTTTTTTTGTATTATGACACTGTCACGGAACGTCCCACACTCCGCTTGAGTGCTTCCATCAGTATATGCAAATAAGTAAAGTTATTCCTGCGCTACCATGTGTGACGGAGGGAAAGAAATATAACGAAAAAGTATCTATATATAGACTGGAGAAGCTGCCTACACCGGATAGGGTACACCCTGTCCCTATTAATAAATGACAACACAATAAAGATGTGGTGCTGCGCTAATCCAATCTGAAGACTGATATTAAAATTATAAAAAATATATAATAAATATAAAACCCAAGTGACAGTGTTAATGTATACGGATCAAAATATCCTCAGATACTATGGTGACTGTGCCAATGTGAACGTAAAAATATACAGCACAAACTCGTGATATAGCATAAAAATTCACATGTGACATACCACATGTGCAGGATAGTGGAGGTGAATCAAATTAGCAAAAAGTAACCATAATCTTTAAATACAGTAAAAATCATGTAGATGATGTGCAGACCAAGTGCACAACACGCAAACAGAAAAAAAGTATAAATAAAGTGACTAGTGCAAACATGCAAAAATTTGTGACAAATGACTACAATGTCCAAATTTAAGGTGCATATATAGTGGTCCTCTTAGGAGGGGTGAGGTGACTGGAACAAATGTAACACAGTGATGTTTTCCTCTTCATGCAACACAACACACTTTTGTAAGTAGTGGCCCCTTACCTGCGGGTAATGGGGTGACAGCATGAACCAATTTTAGGCATGGCGGCCTTTTCCCATGGTGCAGGGGTTAAATCCTTCTAGATGGCGGGGTACCAGTGAAAGACCAGTAGTGGGGGCAATAGCATTTAATCCTATACGCACTAACCTCATACAGGAACTCCGTCCCTCCACAGATATGAAGGGGGTCACCAATGAGAAAGAACAAAGGAAAGTCCCACCATAGTGTAATAAAGTTTAGGCAATTAGCTGGTTTTATTGATAAAAACAGGTACTCACATGAAAACAAATATACGGTTCCTTACTCCGACTCCCTCGTATCTCCAATCAACAAAGAGTGCCTATCCCGTCCCTACACGTGACGTCACGGATCACGTGACTTCATCAGGGGATCCATGACCTGTAGGACTCAGACTTGTGGTCACCGAGCTTCACACAGTAGTATAAACACAATAGCAGGAGCTAATTACAATTAACAATACAAACAACAATCTCCCCCCTCCTCAGCCTAGTCATCAACAAACTATAGTAGGAGTAGACTGTTCGTCTCCTAGCCAGTCCTGGAGGCCAATGTGATCAGCTCACACAATTAACACGTTGAGTTCAGAATCAAACAAACCAATAATAGTCTCTACATACATCCTGGGAGATATTGTGGACAAATATTACTGTCCCATTTTAAGTAGATATATTTTCTCACTCACCCTGTGCCAGGATAGCACAGGGTGACTTAGACATAAGAGGTGTATGGGGAGCTGAAACAAGGGCATCCCCTACTTTCCAAAGGATTCTAAGTTCCACGGGCCCTCCCGTCACAGACACTTCTTACCTGTCCAGTGGGCTGCCAATAGTGTAAAGTAAGGAAGGGCTGGCCAAAAGTAACACACATTATTTATGCATTCAGCTCTCAATGAAGTGGAGAGGGTTACCTGTCCAAAACATCCCCCCCTAAAATTTTTACAACGGGCCATCAGAGGGGGGAGGAATCTAATAAGTGGATCTTATATTTTTGTCTTTAAATACTCCTTAAAATAAATGTTATACTGATGTTGGCCAAGAATGTTTGTGTCTGATCTGCTTGCAATGTTATGTGCAAAAGTACTAATTTTTTTTCTTGTTTGACTCCACAGTTTCCTTCAACGCCACATGAATAGCAGACTGTGGCATCCCACTTTGCCAATTATTGGGACTTTCCCAACTGTGGAGGGATGGGAAACACGTCCACATAGTCCCACCCCCCAACTCGGGGTCATACGATTATAACTATAAGGGGTTTAATAGTATTGTGATGTTGGCGGTGGTGTTGGTGACATATGAGTTCCTCTATGTGGACGTGGGGAAGAATGCCTGGATATCGGATGGTGGAGTCATCGCCCCGACGGAATTCGACAAGCATCTCCAGAGTGGTGGCTTGGGATTGCCACCTTCAGAAGAGAACGTGGAAGGACTCCCCTTTGTCTCTGTTGCTGATGAAGCATTTGGGCTGGGTGAACATCTGATGAGGCCATTTCCCATGAGGACCCTCACCCCGGACCAGAGGGTTTTTAACTACCAACTGGCCAGACCCTAAAGAGTAGTGGAGAATGCTTTTGGGATAATGGCCAGCTGGTTCTGCCTATTTCTGATGCCAATCCACATGGCGGAATATAAACTGAACCATATTGTGCTTGTCTGCTGCATCCGGCTATCCTGATTCTTAAACCATGACGGCACTTGAAGCTGGCCATCCTGGCTTGCCCCCCCAAAGCGCCCGCTAAGTGAGACAAAAATATCGGGAATACTTTGCGGGTAGGGGGGCCATTGATATGCCAGCAAATGTCTAAGACATTTTTTCAATAAATATTTTTTAGAATCTTAAATAATATTTTATTTGATTTACTGCTTGTGTTTCTTTTAGCTGTCTCCTAGGTTCTCCAATGGGCTTTTTTTTGGCCATTTTCTTCAATAGTGCAAACATAGTTTGTTTGATACATGAGGTGACAATCTCTTCTTCAGCTAACTATTATGTTGTTGGTCTGCTACACACACCTTGTTTTTGTTGTTAATGTATGTAACGCATTAATGATAAAAATATTCATAATTGTAAGCAACATTAAGTAATTTTTGGGAGTCACGAAAATGGCGTGATTGTAGGAAATTAAAAAGCACTGTGGGTGCTAGTTACTGAAAGAAAATCCACTTTGCACTACAAGTGACCTTAAAACTGCACTGAAAGTGCACTTGTAGTTTAAAGTGGATTTGCCTTTAGTAAATAACCCCCATTGCCACTGTAAACACCAACTTACTCCAAAAATTGCGTTTGAGCATGGAAAGAAGAAGCCACACATTGTTGAGTATAAAACTTTTTACTCAAAGCACATTTACATGTGCATTTATAAAAGGGTTTTTTAACAAACCAACATCTTTTTTGTCTAACATTATTTTTTGGCACATTAATTAGAAAAAGCCATTTTTGGTTAAACAGGCATGTTTCAAAGCATAACATACACAACTCAGGAACTTACAAAGTTCAACTTTGATAAAGTGAAGGCAATATCAGGCATTTAGTATGTCCAAAATGTGTTGATATTGCCTTCATCAGATGGGGTGATGTCACCCCTGTAAAAGCAAAATTTTGAAGATGCACACAAATTGAGAGTCAAAATGGGGATTTCCCTCCAGATCCCATGCCTAATGTCAACATGTGCTAGCTCCCATCATGGGGAATCAATAGACGTGTTTTGGGGGTGCAACCCCTTCCTCTCAGCTACTTTAATAGCGAGGAAGGGGTTGCACCCACAAAACGCATACCTCGATCTCCCGTGATGGCAGATAGCACATGTTGACACACTGTGTGCATCTTCAAAATTTGGCTTTTTAAATACTTTTAAAATTTTGTGTAAAAGCAAAAATACACAATAAAAAAGTGTAAATTTTGGTGTGGTTTAGATTCTCTCTAAAACATCATTGATGTTTTGCTTAAGATTTTCTAAATCACGATTGCACCCCATTATCCCCTCGATGAGGATCTGGACATTTTCACTGGTGAAATGAGCTTCTTCTTCCACAACATCCACATCACCTAAAAAATAAAAAATAATAAAAACACACCATGTATTATAAATATGCAGGAACAGATCTCTTACGTCAGTGGTTCTCAACTCCGGTCCTCAGGGCCCACTAACAGGCCAGGTTTGCAAGATAACTGAAATACATCACAGGTGACATCATTTGCTGCTCAGTGATTGCAGTATTCTAGTCTGTATCTCCCCAAGGTAATACTTAAAATCTGGTCTGTTGGTGGGTCCTGAGGACTGGAGTTGAGAACCACTGTCTTACGTGAAGCTGTGGTCTCAGACACTCACCTGTTGTGGTGACAATTTTGCCCACTTCCAAAACGTCTCCGTCCTCATCCTCTGCTTGGTTTTTGGTGACTTCCCCTTCTTTTGGAGGTGGGGGGTCCCTGGTGTCCTCAGATGTCCCGAGTCTTTTCTCCCCTATATGAATAAAAAATAGGTATACTTAGCACACAGATATTGGAGGGCAGAAATAGTAATATGAAACATTGCTTGGAAGTGTCGTCCAATTGTCTGTTTTGGAAGAGTTCCAAGCTGAAGACATTTTTATTTCATTTCCAATGCTGGAAAACTTCCCTTTTTTGGACAAGTTTCACACATGGAGACACCCCAAGTATCCACTGGAGCACCTGTGTGGGACACCCTAAAAAGTTTGTTCTTGTGTCCTACACTAGTGCTCCTGAGTCCAGATAAACAGCTGCTGAGTGACCTCTCCTTTACACTGAATCAAGTTTGCATTTCATTCTAGTTACAAACCCATCTAGACAACAAACTTCTTTTAATACAAATAGGCCAGAACAAATGTAGTTGACTTGCATGTGCCCAAAATATTGTGTTAGCGGGCGAACGAACAATGTTTCCTACGAATGATTAATGTGCCCATGAAGATGAAAGTTGCCATTTTAAACTGTACAACAGTAAAGAAAAACACATGGATCAGCATGCAAGTAATAATAATAATAGGAACACATGACATCTACTTACTTTTTAGAAGCACTTTCTTGATTCTTCTGTACTAATCATGCTCCCTCAATTTGAGGTCTGACCATTGTTTCCTCAGTTGATCCTTGGATCGCCATATCCCAAAATTCTTCTGCAGACTCTTTGCAACTTTAGTCATGATCTTGGCCTTGCTGACATTTGGGTTTAGGTACGGTCCATACTTCCCATCATAATCGGCCCTCTTCAAGATGTCCACCATCTCCACCATCTTTACAAACGACATATTTGAGGTCTTCAATCTCTTCCGGGATCGGTACGTTGGCTCTGGGCTTTCCTCGTTGCTGCTGCTGTCTGCATGCACCTGCTGTGTCTCCGCCATGTTCTCTCCTCACTGCGTCGAAAGACAAGGGGTGGGGAATAGACAAGAAAGAACGTCAGGGGCGGGCGGAGTTTCACGCATGCGCAGTGTATATAAAGCGTAACACGCGTGCATCATACATACGATCTATGAGCAGGGGTCGAAGTAACGGAAGCGATGATCGTTCTAACGAAGGTACAATTTCTACTTGGTGCATCACTGGCCCTATACTGCTTATAGATTGAGGCCTATATTGGGTCAAAAGTATGAGAGTTTAGCCTGACGTTAGGCTTTGTCTTGTGTTGTGTCTTGTAAAGAAAATGGATGGGTTCAAAGACCACAGCTTTCTACCAATTTTCATAGACAAGTACAGGGAGATGCCCTGTCTGTGGCAGGTGAAACATCCACAATATAATAACAAAATAAAGAGGCAGGCAGCAATGGAGAAACTGCTGGAGTTGGTGAGGCCGCATGTCCCCACGGCAAACATCCCCTATTTAAAAACAAAAATTGGTGGCCTGAGGAGCACATATCTTAGGGAGCGCAAGAAGGTCCAGGATTCCATGAGATCCGGAGCAGCAGCAGATGACATTTATGTCCCTAGGCTGTGGTACTATGAGAGACTGAATTTTCTGTCAGACCAGACTGAAGTCAGGCCATCACTCTCCACTCTTCCTTCCACCTCAGCTGAGGCTTCTGACGCCCACCCTGGGCCTCCCAGCCAGCAAGAAGTGGAGGAGCCCGGCTTGAGAAAGGTATAGCATTGTTCTACATATTTCTTGTCAAAAAATTAATGATGTTAACTAGATGTTATTATTGATCACAAATTGCTGATTTAATAAAGTGTTTTATATATCAATAGACAGTAATTGCCAAAAATGATTGGGACAAGAATGAAAAATGCTGGGGACAGAATGATAGTCTTTTCTATTTGTTAACATTCAATTTCCAACAGTCATGAGCTGAAAATTGTGTGTGATTGATAACCAAAAAACTAAAACTATGTCCCTTTTTCATACAAGGAAAGCCTCAGCCAGGAGGAGGGCGTGGAATGTGGCAGCCAGGAGGAGGCTGTGGAATGTGGCAGCCAGGAGGTGGCAGGGGTTAGTGACAGCCAGGAGGTGGCAGCGGTTAGTGGCAGCCAGGAGGTGGCCGGGCCCAGTAGCCTGACAGAATCTCAGGTCCCTCCCCTCCGCCTTCCAACAAAAAGGCCCAGGAAGGGGAGGAACGTGGAGGAGTCAGCGCTCAGGCTGATTGTGGAGGCTTCTGCGGCCCTCAGAACCACCCCCACTCTTCAAGAGGCCTTTGCCTCCATGGCAGCATGCAAACTGCAGGAAATGCCTCTTGTGTGAGGAAATCATGTACCTCACATGTACCTTGAGGGGCGAAATCACCAACAAAACCCACCTGTGTGAGTTGGACCATCCTCCTCCTGCCACACCTCCAACACCTCAGCCATAGCCTGGATGTAAGCCTGGAAGGAAGAGTGTAAGGAAGACAAAAAAGTGATGGCCTGGGTTCAGTCTGGTCTGACAGCAGATGCAGGCTATTGTATGACCACAGCCTGGGGACATATATGTCATCTGCTGCTGTTCCTGATCTCTTGTAGTCTAGGACCGGATTGGGATCACTATTAAAAGGACTCCTCAGGCCACCAATTTTGGCTGGCAAATAGTTGATGTCTGCCCTGGGGTACAAAGGCTTCGCCAATTTCACCAGTTTCTCCAGCTTTTCCTTCCTCTTTTTTTGGTTATGAGCCCTACAAAAGGGATATTTATTATTTATTTTTCACAAATACTTGCCTGTGTGTTTTCCTTCAAAAAGGACAGTTTGTTTGTGAGTAGGCAGGTACATTTCAAAAATACAAAGTCAAATTAACAAAGGACACCAAAAATACAAGATAATGGTAACTTGACACACAAAACCCACCCAAAAAATTAGGGAGATCACCAAAATAGAATAAAACAGGATATCTTGATTAAAAAAAACAAGCAAAAAAAATAAATCACTATAAAAACAAAAAAAAATAAAACTTCTGGAGATGTGACGAAAATAAAAACATGTTATATTCATGAAATCACGAGAAATAAAAAAGAAATCAGTTTGTGAGAACTCTGTGTGACTATGAGCAGCAAAACAACTTCATTCTTCTAGCATTATAAAGAAGAAGAGAATGCACTGCATTAAAAGATTTTTTAATTTGCAGCGTGACAAATGTGCTAGCTCCATTACGAACGGTAGTTTTACCAGACTGAACGCTTCTGTCTCGTAATTTATTCTGAGCATGCATGGCACTTTGTGCGTCAGAATTGTGTACACTTCGGAATTTGCGCAAATGGATTTTGTTGTTGGACAATTTGAGAACCAGATCTCAAATTTTGTGCGACAGAATTTCAGATGAAAACTTGTCCGATGGAGCCTACACACGGTCGGAATTTCCGACAACAAGCTCCGATCGCGCATTTTACTTTGGAAAAACCGACCGTGTGTACCGGGCATTAGTTGTTACATTTAATTCTATGCTAAAAACAATATGGGGACCTCTGCGCTACTAAAAAGTGAAAATGTGTGTAGTGCTGCAAAATCTAATGGTATACACCAATCACCCAATAGAAAATATAAAAACAGAATGATTTCGCGCAAAACCAATACATCAATAGTGAATGCTAATAGCAAGCAAAATAATTACACATGTGAAAAAATATAACTAAAATCATAATGCTAAATAGCCACATGTGAAGCTCAAAACACAAAAACGGTGTTATCACGTGAACGTGATATTAATCAGTGGCAAAAAATATTATATGAATAATGTAGGTGGTCAAAAATGGTGTAAATCACAAAAAAGTGGTGAAAATCACAATAAAAAATAGTCAGTCAATAAATGAAATATTATTGATTGACTATTAAATATCGATTGACTATTTTTTATTGTGATAAAATCACAATAAAAAATAGTCAGTCAATAAATGAAATATTATTGATTGACTATTAAATATCGATTGACTATTTTTTATTGTGATTTTCACCACTTTTTTGTGATTTACACCATTTTTGACCACCTACATTATTCATATAATATTTTTTGGCACTGATTAATATCACGTTCACGTGATAACTCCGTTTTTGTGTTTTGAGCTTCACATGTGGCTATTTAGCATTATGATTTTAGTTATATTTTTTCACATGTGTAATTATTTTGCCTGCTATTAGCATTTACTATTGATGTATTGGTTTTGCGCGAAATCATTCTGTTTTTATATAATTCTATGCATTTGCATGATACAACACATGCTGCTACTTCTGTGGACTCTTGTGACTGAGTGTTGGATAACCTGGAGGGTGCCCTATGTTTGCTGTCTTGTCATGTACTTAGTGGAAGAGCCTGATACGATGAAAAAGGCCTCTCTTACACCTTTAACTCAGGGCCCCTGATAAAGCAGACAGGTAGTGCGTGAATACAGAGTGGCACAAGTGCCTATTGGTCTTGCTAGCAGCAGGGATGGATGGAATATCAGAATCAAGCAGGGGAAGACCATCAGAAGACCGCAGCAGAGCAAGAGTACCAAGTGGACACCAGTGAGCAGGAGCAGACTGGTACTGAAGATCGCAGACAGGCACTGGCTGGTAGCAGACAGGTGGTGAATGGCACCAGTAGAATATAGGCAGAGTCTCACAGCAGGCAGTCCATCATTGTTGGGGACAGAAGCAAAGTCAGACGAACCGGGTTATACACAGGCAGATGGCTCAGATGCAGATGCATTGGCAGAAGCAATGTCAGGATGCAGGCTAAGTCAGTAACAGATCAGTAGAGCAGCAACAAGAGGAATAGGCAGAAGCATGATCTGAAGCAAGCCGGGATCAATGCAGTCAGAGTACAGGAGTAGTCAAGACAAGCTGGGCCGGTAACAGTAGTGAGATGCAGGGTAACAGGTTGACATACCTACATGCATGGAAACACTGTAGACATGAGAGCACTGAAGCATAGCACAGGCTCAATTCAAATAGCTCACTTGGCGCCAATGCAAGAAACAGATTTGCGCATGTGAGTAACAGATACAGCAGTGAGCAACAGGTGTTTACTTGACATCTTTTAGACACTTAGAATCAGGCAATAGTTCCTCTTGTGATATACTGTGACCCAGTTTGTTTAACATAGTAGTACTGTTTCAATGCTATTTGGAACAATTTTAGGGTACTTGTCATGAGGCTCCAGATCTGGGCAGTACAACTACATTATTCAAATAGCACTGCATATGATGTACATTGCTGAGTTTTGAAAACATCAGATTTTGAAAACAACTAGGTGCTGAACCTATTCCATAAGGTACATGTTTGAAATAAGTATTCACGTGGACATTGCTGTGTTTTGGCCTAGGCCAGTGATGGCGAACCCGCGGCACGCGTGCCGCTGCCGACACGCCGAGCCCTCTCTGTGGGCACTCCAGGAAAAATGGAGAAAAGCACACACTTAAACACTGAAATTGCCCACACCACACCGTGAACTACATTTCCCACAGGTCTCTAGGCTAGCGGTGACGTGGCCTGGGGTGACGTGTATGCGCACGCAAATCCAATCACACAATCTGTTTCGTCCACTTGTCCACAACCCTTAAATCGTCCACACCGCACCATGAACATTTCCCACAGGTCTCTAGGCTAGCGGTGACGTGCATGTGCACACAAATCCAATCACTGTCTCTGTCTCGTCCACACCGCACCCCCAATCAAACTACATCTCCCACAAATCTCTGGGGCCAGTGGTGACATGTCTGGGGTGGGCGTGCCTGAGAGAACAGGGCTCCCACGCGGCTGGAATCGATCAGGGGTGATGTGCGGACGGGAATGAGCTGCTAGATTAGGAAACACTGGAGACAGGTGAGATGTTTATATGGACAAAAAATAGAAAACTGGGAACCACACTGTGGAATACAAATATTACTGAGAGCTCATCCACTCACTATGCAAAGGAAGGGGAGCTCAGTGTCCAAGGGAGAAGGACTGTGCCAGGGAGAAGGAACCGTAAAGATGCCACAAAATAGAGCCACAGGTATATAGCAACCAAAAAAATAGAAAACAAAAATAATGGAAAATTAATGACAAAAATGTATTAATACAAATACAAAAAGATGCTCCTCCACCTACAACCATCTAAAAAGACAACGTTGTCTAAAACAAAAACATTTAGGTGGCATTATGCATCCACATACCCAAACAATCGCGCATTAATTGGAATGTATGCCTGGGTATACCCAATACCCAGCAAATGCATCCTTACAAGTTCTCAGCAAATGCATCCCTGCATTCTGGGCGTAACACGCTCCTGATCCCTGCATTCTGTGCATAACACGCTCCTGATCCCTACATTTTGTGCGTAACACACTCCTGATCCCTGCATTCTGTGCGTAACACACTCCTGATCCCTGCATTCTGTGCGTAACGGACTCCTGATCCCTGCATTCTGTGCGTAACACACTCCTGATCCCTGCATTCTGTGCGTAACGGACTCCTGATCCCTGAATTCTGTGCGTAACACACTCCTGATCCCTGCATTCTGTGCGTAACGGACTCCTGAACCCTGCATTCTTAATGGAACGCACTCCTGATCCCTGCATTCTGAGTGTCACGCACTCCTGAACCCTGCATTGTGAGCGGAACGCACTCCTTATCCCTGCATTCTGAGCGGAACGCACTCCTGATCCCTGCATTCTGAGCAGAACGCACTCCTGATCCCTGCATTCTGAGCAGAACGCACTCCTGATCCCTGCATTCTGAGCAGAATGCACTCCTGATCCCTGCATTCTGAGCAGAATACACTCCTGATCTCTGCATTCTGAGTGTAATGCATTCCTTTAAAAAACAAAAACAAAAAAAATCTCTGGGCAGAATCGTACGTTTTTGGTCTCTTAGGGCTCATTCAGAGGGATGATCAGTCTCATCCTCTGTACAGAGCCACTGGTAGGTTTAATTCTGTGTTGGCACTTTGAAAAAAATAAGTTGTTATTTTGTCGCTGTTTGGGCACTCGGGCTCAAAAAGGTTCGCCATCACTGGCCTAGGCCAACAAGGCCCAGGCCTAGGGCGGCACTTTGTGGGGGGTGGCAAAAAAGCCGCCCCCCCACCAAAACGGCACCCGCTCTCCTCCCGCACAGGAGCCGTCAAGCCGCCCCATAAAGCCGTGATTCTTTCTTTCTTTGAATGGCCCTCTGCTGTGGCCAATTAGGGGGTGGGAAACAGGGGGGAGGAAGCTGGGCGGCGGCACGGCGAAACCAATTAGAGCCGCTCTCTCTCTTCTCCATTCAGCTGACAGAAAGGGGAGGGGGGGTGAGCGGGGGAGTTCTCTGCTGCTGCTGAGTTCTCTGGTAAATGGAGCAGCAGTTCTGTGACAGGGAGAGGAGAGATGCGGGCTGTCTGTGTATCTCCCCCGCTCGCCCCCCTCCCCTTTCTGTCAGCTGAACGGAGAAGAGAGAGAGAGGCTCTAATTGGTTTCGCCGTGCCACCGCCCAGCTTCCTCCCCGCTGTTTCCCACCCCATAATTGGCCACAGCAGAGGGCCAATCAGAAGACTCTGGGGGCATCATAGGAAAAGTAATCCCTAAAGAATGGCCGCCCCTGTGTGTGTCCACAGACATCATGCTACAGCCCCCAGCATACATGCACTCTGCTGGGGGGGTTACAGGAGGAGAAAAAGAGAATACTGTGCTGGGGGAAGCCAGATAGGGAGCCACACTGTACCCACACCACCAGAGCCACGCTGTACCTGCACCACCAGAGTCACGCTGTACCCGCACCACCAGAGAGGGAGCCATAATGTACCCGCACCACCAGAGAGGGAGCCACGCTGTACCCGCACCACCAGAGAGGGAGCCACGCTGTACCCTCACCACCAGAGAGGGAGCCACGCACCACCAGAGAGAGAGCCACGCTGTTCCCGCACCACCAGAGAGCCACGTTGTTCCCGCACCACCAGAACCATGCTGTACCCGCACCACCAGAGAGCCATGCTGTACATGCACCACCAGAAAGCCATGCTGTACACGCACCACCAGAGAGCCACACTGTGCATGCACCACCAGAGAGCCACGCTGTACATTCACCACCAGAGAGCCACGCTGTACATGCACCACCAGAGAGCCACACTGTACATGTACCACCAGAGAGCCACGCTGTACATGCACCACCAGAGAGCCATGCTGTACACGCACCACCAGAGAGCCACGCTGTACCCGCACCACCAGAGGGGGAGAAAGATGAAGCCACTGCCAGGGTAGAGACATGCTACACTACTCCTTGTATATTCATGCTACACTACTGACTAGAGTTTGCCTGGGCAATCCAGAGTGAGCGAACGTCCAGCCAGAGGAATCACTGTTGCAGTTTCACCGGGTCTAGTAAGAGAGCCTGTTGGCCATTATACATTACTGTTCCCAGGAACTGAGCCATTAGGAAGTACCTAACCTGATATCCTCTTGGCCAACCCTAGTGATGCCACTGTCCCAGAGCCCACAACAAGTTACGGCACTGAGTTTCGGTAACTGGCCAGACAGGGATGCGCCAGCGTGGGCACCCAGGACATCTGCAGCCTGGAGTCCCACAGGCGGCGATGGGCTTTCCGTAGCAGCCTACACCTCTCTCCCCACTGTCAGCCACACACACTCAGTACACATCCAGGAGGAGGAGGAGCCACAGAGGAGGGACACGACTTCAGTGCAAGAGCCTCCCAAAGCACCCAGCACATATCCCCTTACCCCCCAAATGAAAAGATGCTGTGTCTCTCACTGTCCTCCTCCCGTGGTGTCCCTCTGTCCTCCCATGAAGATGACAGGGTGGATCTTAAAAAGGAAGAGGTGTGGCCTTGACAGGAAGGGGTGGGTCATAGTTAAATTAGGGGGTGCGCGAGCTTAGTCAGGCCTAGGGCAGCACAAAACCTAAATACACCACTGCACGTGGGTCCCATCGAGGAGGGCCTGAATTTTGTTACAGAAATGAGGGATAGCAATAGATGCTGTCACCCAGATTATGCAATACCTTTAGCTCGGCCTGTGAGCAGCACAGGCTATATTGCTCAATCAGAGGGAAGCAACCTGCCCCATAAACTCTGAAAAACTTCCTGTTTGCATTCAAGTGTCTGGTGCTTCCTTTTATTCAGTAAGAGTTAGCTTGTAGAATCAGGAATGCCCCAATGACTGGACAACACCACAGGCACAGGTAAGTGCGCACAATCTTGTGGTTTTGGGGAGTTAGAAGTGGTGAAAGGAAGTGTAACGTTTGCCAAACGTGGGGGTGAGATCATGCTAGAGGAGGAAAATTATAATATGGTGCTTCTGGTAAATGATAGATGATGCTGGTCAGTGGAGTATGGTTTAGAGACTAATGATATGGTCTTTCAGATGGGAGGTGAAATAATTTGGGGACTTCAGATGGTGGGTGAGTTGGTTGGATGATGCTGGGTAGGTGTAGGGTGTTGTGGATGGAGAGTATGAGACATAACACCAATATGTGTAAATACAGTGTGTGACCAAATGACGGTATGTTAGCTCAGGAGATAGTTACATAGTTACATAGTAGGTGAGGTTGAAAAAAGACACAAGTCCATCAAGTGCAACCTATGTGTGTGATTATATGTCAGTATTACACTGCATATCCCTGTGTGTTTAGCATTCAAGTTAGTTGAGTCACAATAGTGGTTTCCTACTCTAGTTCTTAATATTTGGATAATGCAGCCATCATACTACAAATTACACTGAGCCTAGGTTCACATTGATATGATTTGTCAAATCGCATGCCAAATCGGCAGGTATTGCCGCAATGGCACCATCTGAATTGTTGCGACACTGACTTTGAGGTGCCACACACATTCCCATAAGTATTTTCTGTACTACTTTTGGCGACTTCGGGTGTGATTTTCATAGACATCTGTGCAGGAACCCGCACAGATATCTTTGAAATTGCCCCCGAAGTCGGAACTGACATGTGGGTATGAAATTTCAATTTCAATCCCACAGCAGTGTGAACATAGGCTAAATTTATGTAATCAATGAAATTCCTGAAAGTATGATCTGGTAGGAAGACATGCTCTGGTAATACAACTCTCTATGCAGCCAGCTGTAACCCATCCCATATCATCAATGCAATTCAATATGGGGAGATGCAATTGTTCTATGGAATTTGCCTTCAACAAGGACATCACCACACACCTGTTGGAGAGAGGCTATAACGACTTAACTATCCAGCAGGGGTTGGATAGAGCCCAGGGGCAGCCCCTCCATTAAGGGCGCACCCTCACTTCCTGTTTGGCTATGTGACAGGAAGTGAATAAATTTGAAGGAACAACTAGCAAAACTTGGCAAAAACTGATAAGACTTCAAATCCCTCTGCACTCTATCACCAAGTAAAAATAAGAAAGGATTTCATTTAGTTTAGCTTCCTACGTTCAACTGTGATGCATGTCAATGGCCCATTTAGACCTTGTTTAATAGAAAACACCAGTTGCCTTTCACTAGAAACATTTGTTAGTCCAGTCCTAGAAATCTGCATCTACTTATTATTCAGCAATAAAGTTATGGGCCTGCACCTAGATGCATGTCCCCGTGGCACATATCTGGTTCCTGGAAGCGGTGGCCAACAGGCAGGAATGACATCACGCCCCTCCAGGAAGTTGCTTGTACTGCTGCTAATTTCTTCCCACCACCATGCCCCGCTCACTGCTCTCTGAGGAGGAGATAATCCTTATTTACAAATTAAGATTATTTTTTATTTATTTTTATATGGGGTGGCATTTGTGTGGGTCATGTGTGTATGCCTAAATGATTTGGCCTCAAAACACACACCTACTTCCTGTGTACAGATTCACTTCCGGGCCAATGTATATTGCTTCCTGCTTCAGTGTGTGTTTGTATGTATACATACAGTATCTTACAAAAGTGAGTACACCCCTCACATTTTTGTAAATATTTTATTATATCTTTTAATGTGACAACACTGAAGAAATGATACTTTGCTACAATGTAAAGTAGTGAGTGTACAGCTTGTATAACAGTGTAAATTTGCTGTCCCCTCAAAATAACTCAACACACCATTAATGTCTAAACCATTGGAAACAAAAGTGAGTATACCCCTAAGTGAAAATGTCCAAATTGGGACCAAAGTGTCAATATTTTGTGTGGCCACCACTATTTTCCAGCACTGCCCTAACCCTCTTGGGCATGGAGTTCACCAGAGCTTCACAGGTTGCCACTGGAGTCCTCTTACACACCTCCATGATGACATCATGGAGCTGGTGGATGTTAGAGACCTTGCGCTCCTCCACCTTCCATTTGAGGATGCCCCACAGATGCTCAATAGAGTTTAGGTCTACACAGGTTGCCACTGGAGTCCTCATGGTTTCCTCAATGAACTGTAGCTCTCCAGTGCTGGCAGCATTCATGCAGCCCCAGACCATGACAATCCCACTACCACCAGGCTGTGTGTTGAGTTATTTTAAGGGGACAGCAAATTTACACAAGCTGTACACTCAATACTTTACATTGTAGTAAAGTTTCATTTCGTCAGTGTTTTCACATGAAAAGATATAATAAAATATTTACAAAAATGTGAGGGGTGTACTCACTTTTGTGAGATGCTGTATATTATTGAAGTGTTGCAATTGAAAATGGGACATGTTCTAAAGTTTTTTTATGCAATGGAAATTGTGTATACTTTCCTGTCTACCTGTTACCTAGCACATTGGCAGGTGGTAAAGGAGCATTAAAACACAACTAAAATGCTTTTTCCTGACACCAACATGCCAGCATACAAATGATAGAGCTCCGCCTCTTGACCACTTCTTCAGGACCAGTGAATGGCACAAAAAAAGGAGTTGTTCGACACCCCCCATTGTTTTTTTTCTCATACCTTCACGCACCAGTGACAAAGTAAGCAGTATTATGTCCCCCACCTCTGCCGCTGAGCAGTAGCCATCTGGGTTCAAGCCTCTCCCAGTGCGAAGTCCCAGCTCCCAGGCTGTTAACAAAACCGCTGTCAACAAAGGTGAGTACACCCCTAAGTGAAAATGTCAAAATTGGGCCTGATTAGCCATTTTTGCTCCCCAGTATCATGTGACTCGTTAGTGTTACATGGTCTCAGGTGTGAATGGGTAGCAGGTGTGTTAAATTTGGTGTTATCGCTCTCACTCTCTCATACTGGTCACTGGAAGTTCAACATGACACCTCATGGCAAAGAACTCTCTGAGGATCTGAAAAAAAGAATTGTTGCTCTACATAAGGATGGCCAAGGCTATAAGAAGATTGCCAAGACCCTGAAACTGAGCTGCAGCATGGTGGCCAAGACCATACAACGATTTAACAGGACAGGTTCCACTCAGAACAGGCCTCGACATGGTCGACCATAGAAGTTGAGTACACATGCTCAGTGTCATATCCAGAGATTGTCTTTGAGAAATAGACATATGAGTGCTGCCAGCATTGCTGCAGAGGTTGAAGGGGTGGGGGGTCAGCCTGTCAGTGCTCAGACCATACGCCGCACACTGCATCAATTTGGTCTGCATGGCTGTCGTTCCAAAAGGAAGCCTCGTTTAACCACTTCAATACCATGCACTTAGGCACCTTCCCGCCCAGCCCAATTTTCACCTTTCAGCGCTGTTGCAATTTGAATGACAATTGCGCGGTCATGCTACACTGTACCCAAACAATTTTTTTATCATTTTGTTCCCACAAATAGAGCTTTCTTTTGGTGGTATTTGATCACCTCTGCGGTTTTTATTTTTTGCGCAACAAATAAAAAAAGACCGAAAATTTCGAAAAAAAACAAGTTTTTCTTTGTTTCTGTTAAATTTTTTTGTAAATAAGTACGCTTTCTCCTTCAATAATGGGCACTGATATAGCTGCACTGATGGGCACTGATACGGCGGCACTGATGGGCACCGATCAGGTGGCACCAATGAGGTGGCACTGATGAGGTGGCACTAACGGGCACTGATGATGGGCACTGATAGGCGGCACTGATAGGCGGCACTGATGGGCACTGATAGGCGGCACTGATGGGCACTGATAGGTGGCACTGGTATGCGGCACTGATGGGCACTCATAGGTGGCACAGATGGGCACACATAGGCGGCACTGATGGGCACTTGTAGGTGGCATTGATTGGCATATATGGGTGGCACTGATGGGTATTTGTGTGGCACTGATGTGTGGCACTGATGGGCACTGATAGGTGGGCACTGATGGGCACAGATGGGCACAGATGGGCACTGACAGGTGGCACCAATGTGCAATGACTGGTGGCACAGATGGGCAATGACAGGTGGCACTGATATACATTGCTGGGCATTGCTGTGCATTGCTGGGCATATCATGGGCATACTAGTGCCAATCAGTGCCCATTTGTGGGCACCGATTGGCACAGATTGGGCACATGTGGATGGCCATGGGGTACATACCTGGCCATCCACGTTGCCCCTTCCCTGGTGGTCCTAGTGGCATCCCTGGTAGTCCAGTGGGGTGATCTGCGGGGGGGCTGCGCTGATAAACAATCAGCGCAGACCCCCCCTGCCAGGAGAGCCGCCGATCGGCTCTCCTCTACTTGCGTCTGTCAGACGCGAGTGAGGAAGAGCCGATCAACGGCTCTTCCTATTGACAGCGTGATCAGCCGTGATTGGACACGGCTGATCACGTGGTAAAGAGCCTCCGCCGGAGGCTTTTTACCAAGATCAGTGTAGCGGTGTGTCAGACTGACACACCGCTCCACCGATCGCCGCGATGCGCGCCCCCGGGGGCGCGCTGCGGCATGTTATCCTGCTGGACGTCATATGACGCCCAGTCAGGATAACACAACCACTTCCCGGACGTCAATCCGCTATAGGGCGGGCGGGAAGTGGCTAAAGATGATGCACAAGAAAGCCCGCAAACAGTTTGCTGAAGACAAGCAGACTAAGGACATGGATTACTGGAACCATGTCCTGTGGTCTGATGAGACCAAGATAAACTTATTTGGGTCAGATGGTGTCAAGCATGTGTGGCGGAAACCAGGTGAGGAGTACAAAGACAAATGTGTCTTGCCTACAGTAAAGCATGGTGGTGGGTATGTTATGGTCTGGGGCTGCACGAGTCATGGTCTGGGGCTACGACTGTAGCTGCCAGCACTGGGGAGCTACAGATGATTGAGGGAACCATGAATGCCAACATGTATTGTGACATACTTTAGCAGAGCATGATCCCTCCATTCGGAGACTGGGCCACAGGGCTGTATTCCAACATGATAACGACCCCAAAGACACCTCCAAAATGACCACCGCCTTGCTAAAAAAGCTGGGGGTAAAGGAGATGGACTGGCCAACCATGTCTCCAGACCTAAACCCTATTGAGCATCTGTGGAGCATCCTTAAATGGAAGGTGGAGGAGCGCAAGGTCTCTAACATCACCCAGCTCCGTGATGTCGTCATGGAGGAGTGGAAGAAAACTCCAGTGGCAACCTGTGAAGCTCTGGTGAACTCCATGCCCAAGAGGGTTAAGGCATTGCTGGAAAATAATGGTGGTCACACAAAATATTGACACTTTGGGCCCAATTTGGACTTTTCACTTATGGGTGCACTCACTTTTGTTGCCAGCGGTTTAGACATTAATGGCTGTGTGTTGAGTTATTTTTGAAGGAACAGCAAATTTACACTGTTATACAAGCTGTACACTCACTACTTTACATTGTAGCAAAATGTAATTTCTTCGGGGTTTGTCACATGAAAAGATATAATAGAATATTTACAAAAATGTGAGGGATGTACTCACTTTTGTGAGATACTGTAGATAGATTTATCGTTGGATATATAGATATATCTATAGATGTAGGTTCTTCTGTCCACCAGTAGAGAGAAGTTGGGTAGATGCCATACTCCCGATTCTGGAGGCATAATAATGGTCTAGCACAGGGGTCTTCAAACTACGGCCATCCAGTTGTTCAGGAACTACAATTCCATCATGCCTAGCTAGTCATGTCTGTGAATGTCAGAGTTTTACAATGCATCATGGGATGTGTAGTTCCACAACAGCTGGAGAGCCGTAGTTTGAAGATTCCTGATCACTCTAGCATGTCTTGAAAAAAGTGCCTTGTATAATGCCCAAGAAATATCGTTTGGAAAATACAAGTGGGTCATGGCACATCTACATTCCAAATATGGCACTTAAGATGGTCATGCACTATGCAATCTGATTGGTCAATCTCTGTACAACGCAATATTTAGGCAAAATAGGTAATAGGAAGACGCACTTGAACAATTATTTGTAATCTTAGGAAATCAAACAGGCTCTTGCACTAAATCTAATTCATTTAAGATCTAACTGATTGCAGTGTATGGTCACCTTTAACCATTTTAGCCCGGAAAGGATTTGCCGCCTTCCTGACCAGGCCATGTTTTGCGATACGGCACTGTATCGCTTTAACTGACAATTGCGTGGTCGTGCGACGTTATACCTAAACAAAATTTATGTCCTTTTTTTCCCCACATATAGAGCTTTCAACCAAACTGTGTTGCCCATAGTTTGGTTGAATACAGACTGTATACTGCTTATTCTATATCGTATTTGTACAGCATATGTGGCACCCTCTGTGTGCAGTAGGTACATTTAGTTGGGCTCCTGTTGTAGTCAGAGGAGCCAAGGTTAATTTTTTTAGAGTTAGTTTGGCAGCATTTTGCAGAGCAATCCCTGTTACCTCCCCCTGGCTTCTAGAACTGCAGGAGAGTTCTAGAACTTAAAGGGAGGAGAGGCAGAGATGATGCCTAAATGTTTATGGAGTCTCCTCCAATCCCTGGGTGAAGACAGTCCAGAAGGTAGAGAGATAGCCCATAAATATGCTGGAACTTAGCCATGTGGGAACAGAGTTCAGGGTCCAGTTACCTGGAGGGGACCTCTATGCTGGGGGGCTGTACCCCCCAGCATAGAGAGAGAGAGCAACAGAGGAAGCCTTACACCATATCAGCCTCAGCTAGGCTTAGCTGACCCACCCTAACCCATTGGGATCTGTCCAGCAGGAGGCCTGCCCAGCAGTCACAACATGAGCTACACTGTCCACCAAAGGGACTGAGAGAGTAGCTTCAACCACTACACCCCAGAGCCTATAGAGTAGAAGCATCAATCTACAGAGGGACAGCTTAGAACCACTTAAAGCCAGCACAGCTATCCTATACCTCTTGCTTGGGGATTCTAAAGAGACGCCAGGTACCTTGGCATTTTTCTACAGAGGAAAAGCTCCTGCATTCAGTGTTTAAAATACTTTCTTTAACCAGTGGACCTTGTCCGTTTATTTTACGGGAGGACAGCCGTGTGATGTTTTTTTGGTTGCAGAGACAGTTCAAGTCCTCACGTTACATTCAAATTACAGTTCTGGGCTTCCAATACTTTCCCATCCCTTTCCAAGTTTATCCCCTAATAAATCAAAAACAAAACAGAGCACCATTGACCAGTTTTTGACTACTGAGTGAATGCCAGAAAATTCCCGTTGCCTGGCTGTGCATGTGAGGGAGAACCCAAAAATCCAGCAGCCCTTATGGGGGTAGCACTACATGTAAAATCTGGTAAGATATAGATTTAAACCAATGAAAGAGTTTCTGTAGTGAGGTTAGGTTTAAATTCTATATTGTGTATTGTACTGTGCTTTAGGGCCATGTCACATCAACGATCCTGTCACTAACAAGCAGGATTGCTTTGGGGGGACACATCATTGCTATAATGTAAAGTAGTGAGTGTACAGCTTGTATAACAGTGTAAATTTGCTGTCCCTTCAAAATAATTTAACACACAGCCATTAATGTCTAAACCATTGGCAACAAAAGTGAGTATACCCCTAAGTGAAAATGTCCAAATTGGGCCCAAAGTGTCAATATTTTGTGTGGCCACCACTATTTTCCAGCACTGCCCTAACCCTCTTGGGCATGGAGTTCACCAGAGCTACACAGGTTGCCACTGCAGTCCTCATGGTTCCCTCAAGGAACTGTAGCTCCCCAGTGCTGGCAGCACTCATGCAGCCCCAGACCATGACAATTCCACTACCACCAGGCTGTGTGTTGAATTATTTTGAGGGGACAGCAAATTTACACAAGCTGTACACTCAATACTTTACATTGTAGTAAAGTTTCATTTCGTCAGTGTTTTCACATGAAAAGATATAATAAAATATTTACAAAAATGTGAGGGGTGTACTCACTTTTGTGAGATGCTGTATATTATTGAAGTGTTGCAATTAAAAATGGGACATGTTCTAAAGTTTTTTTATGCAATGGAAATTGTGTATACTTTCCTGTCTACCTGTTACCTAGCATATTGGCAGGTGGTAAAGGAGCATTAAAACACAACTAAAATGCTTTTTCCTTACACCAACATGCCAGCATACAAATGATAGAGCTCCGCCTCTTGACCACTCCTTCAGGACCAGTGAATAGCACAAAAAAAGGAGTTGTTCGACACCCCCCGTTGTTTTTTTTCTCATACCTTCACGCACCAGTGACAAAGTAAGCAGTATTATGTCCCCCACCTCTGCCGCTGAGCAGTAGCCATCTGGGTTCAAGCCTCTCCCAGTGCGAAGTCCCAGCTCCCAGGCTGCGAAAGGCATTTAATGGCCTTGGAGCCCTCATCTTGAGGTCTTGATGGGCCCCTGCAGTGTTTCCTCTTTAGGAACGAAATCTGCCATCTAGCCTGACTAAGTTCTGGAGCTTGGGGGAGGCAGCTTGTAATTTCCTTATTTTTATGGGCTCCTCTGGCCCTGCAGGCTATGTCTTTACCTGTTCTGTAAGTCCTCTTTCAGCCTTCCTTTTTCTTTGGCTTTTCTCTCTATCCTCCTTTCCTTCGGTTCCCAGTAGGGATGAGCCCGATGTTTGTGTCGAACGTAAGTTCGACTCGAACATTGGATGTTTACCTGTTCGCCGAATAGCGAACAATTTGGGGTGTTTGCAGCAAATTCGAAAGCCGCTGGAACACCCTTTAAAAGTCTATGGGAGAAATCAAACGTGCTAACTTTAAAGGTTGTTCTGCAAGTTATTGTCATAAAAAGTGTTTTTTAAAGGGGAACCCCACCCCAAATTTTTTTAAAAAATGACGTGGGGGTCCCCCCAAAAATCTATACCAGACCCTTATCCAAGCACACAACCTGGCAACGCAACCATCCATTTTTTTTTAAATTTTGGCGCGGGGTTGCCCTTAAAATCCATACCAGACCTGAAGGGTTGGTGAGGGGATCATTGGCCAGGAAGTGTTCAACAGCACGGACTCCCACATCGTGGGGGATGGAGGTGTAAAATGATGAGACATCAAGAGAGAGCCACCAGTAGTTCTGTTTCCAAGTGTAAGGCTTCAGCATATCAAGTAGGTGGGGTCCATCACGTATGTAGGAGGGGAGGTTCTGTGCCAGAGGTTGAAGGAATTGGTCAATGTAGATGGAGAAGCCACTAGTGACGCTGTCCATAGCGGCTACTATTGGACGGCCAGGGGGATTGGTTAGATCTTTATGGATCTTGGGTAGATGGTAGAAGTAGGGGACTTTAAAGAAATTTTTTGTAATAAAAGAGGCTTCGGATTTGAAAATAATTTTTTCTGTCAGGGCTCGGTTGACCAGTGTTGCAATTTCAAGGGCGAACTGGGATGTGGGGTCACTGCAGAGGATGGAGTAAGTATTGGTGTCAGAGAGCAGTCTACGTCATTCACGGACTTAATCATCCTTTTCTGGGATCACTATACTACCCCCTTTGTCCGCGGGTTTGATGACAATGGACTGGTTGAGAGTGAGCTGTTCTAAAGCCTGGCGTTCTAAAGGAGAGAAATTGGATTTGATGTAGATGTGTTCACGGTTGGTGTTACACATTTTGATGAAGTCTGAGTATACTACCTGGTAAAAGGTTTGTAGGTAAGGGCCTTTGCTGTTGGTGGGGTTAAAAATGGATTTGGGGCGTAATGTCTTATGTCTGACTGGAGGAGAGGTGGGGCAGTGTTGGGTAAGCCATTCCAGGTCGGCGTTAAAGTTTCCGGCATATAGTTCCTCGAGTTGAGCTAGTGCAGGTTGATCAGTCTCATCAAGTATGTCATGGTCCGTTGGGCGAGGTGTCTGGTAAGTATTGTCAGACACCTGTTTGGAGGACTGGATTTTGAAATATCTCTGAACAGTCAGGTCTCTGATAAATTTGTTGAGATCCTTGAATAGAGTAAAGGTATTGGGTTGCATAGTGGGGGCAAAGGTGAGCTCCTTACCAAGGAGGGATATGTCATATGAGGTGAGTACAGTGCGTGACAGGTTGCAGATTTTTACAGTTTCTGCATTTTTCCTGACCTTCCTTCCTCGTTCCTTCCTGCTCTTGGATGTGGTTAGGGTGATTGCAAAGTGAGTCATGATCGGAGTCCTGTTCTGGATTGGGCAACTGGGTGGACACGGGAACATCTGTGGAAACTACTCCTTGGGTGGGATAGGATGGTGATATAGAACTGTCATTGGGGCAAGATTCTGTTGTCTGAGTGATGGGGGCTTTTATTGTTCTGTTCCTGGACCGTGTTGGCTTGGGGGAAAAGAATTTGGGGATGGTAGGAGGCTGGGGAGTGTGCCATGACATTGACCAGGGTCTAGGTATGTTGTGGGGTGGGGGCCTGGGTTGGGGTTTCAAACTAGGTCCAGGGGTGTTCTCATGTAGCCGGATGGACATGAGTGGGAGGGGCCCAGGAGGTGTGCCTTGATTGGGGTTTTTGGTGTGTTTCCAGTTGAATACTTGATTAGTGTTATAATCAAACAGGTCCCTTCTAAATTTGCCAAGTTTTTTTTGTATTAATATTTTTATTTTTATTCTCACCTTCATATTTTTTTACTTTTGATTTTTTTCTAACAATTATTTATTTTTATTTTTATCTTTACCGTTGCATTTTCTGGTTCTTTTGTATCATCACCATGGGAAATATTATTATGTTTCGCTTTTATACTTATATATATATATATTTTTATACTTACCTCCATTTTTTGCCCCCATTGTTACTCCCATTTTTACTATTGTTAATATTATTGTCTCCATGTTTACTACCATGCACTTTTCCCCATTCATATATATGTTTCCATGCCACTCACTATTATATAACTTTTTTTTTTCTGTGTGTATATTATGTTACCTTGTAGTTCCCGCCCACAGTTGGCGCTGTGCTTTCTTTTGACAGACGCTGGGACCTGTTGTCCCGCAGCACTGCCATATAAAAGCACATTGCAGACACCTCCCTATTAGGCCTATTGAAGGAGCAGTAGCCTTCTCTCAACCTCCCTGCAAGCCCTCCTCCCTGGACGATCCCTCCCCTGGATACCAAACCCGGAAGCGGACGGACGACCTGTGACGTCACGCACACTCCACGTGCGCTCCACGCCGGCCCCTAGTCTCTTCCTGATGGCCACAGAAGGAGCTCCTGGCTGGTAATCCACCTTCTGCAGCCCAGCATCCCTGCAGCATCACCACCACAGGATCAGTGGGAACACCGAGGACCACATACCTATACAGATGAGCCTTTTATATGTTTTTATCCTGTAAGTGTGTTTTTACCTGGTGTCATTAAACATCATTTGTTAATACTACACTCAGGTGGCGCTTCCTTCTCTACCCCTCTTAGATCTTAAGAAGGCTTACCAGGCAACCAGAGCAGCCTGCCGCCCAGCTGTGGCCCTAGCCCTGAAAGTCTGGACTCAAAACATCGAGACAGCGATGTAAGACAGGGTGCCAAGGGCAGATATAATTTGGGCTTTCAAGGAGCTGAAGGTGTCAGCTGACTTTATAGGCAAGGCAGCAATAGGCACAGTCAAGTGCTCTGCCAGGGCTATGTTGCACACAAAAAAAAAAAATGAACTGCGCTAAACCAGAAATGAAGTAATATACTTTGAAATATATATCAAACAATATCAAACAACAAATCTGACAGCATTAAATAAATATAATCATGAGGAGTCAGATAAAGTGACATAATAAAAATATTGAAGTGAATAGCAATGTAAGAAAAAAAGTCCCAAAAAAAAAATGGTATCCAATGGTGATTAGATTAAAACTCATCAAATGGCACCCAGTGAAGGATCCAACACCTTTAGTAATACACGCTTACCAGAGGCAAGCTACAAGACAGCTTGTGTATGGATTGGATATCCGTTCAATGGAGGCATCCCAATCTGACCTCACCGGGAGAGGAAGACAAGGCAGGAAGGCTCCGTCCAGTGGGTAGAGGTACTCGGCAAGGGAGACCTGGATAATGGATGGCTTTCTCTTCTTCCCTAGACTCTTAAATTCAACCAGAAATGTATGAGCAAAGCATTGCTGATGCTGAATATTACAGGTTACAGGAAAGAATAACCTAAAGCACTTTTTAAATTCTCTAAGGAGTGATGGCGATAGATTGTGATAGATCGTCTTTTCAGGTTCCAGCTCTCCAGAACCTCGAGATTTTCTCGGCAGTCCAGGGCCCCAGCTGGCGGCTGGAGGGGGACACAAGCAACTTTTCTTAGAGCTGGGAAGCAGAAGTTGCCGAGTGCCCCACAAGAACCTAATACTGTAAGTGTTAAAGCGGTATACTGCATGCAGCTTGGCAACCTGTGGTCTCTGCTATACGTCAATGCATTTCATAAACCTTTACGTTCGCTTCATTATTCAGTTGCTATATACCTGATTAAGTCTGTTATATTTGATTATCCCTATGCAATTGTGGTATTTAGCGGTGTACTTTTCCCCTCTTTATCACTAAAGCCTAGGATGATTGGTCCATTATTGGGTTAAAATCCCAGCTGGGAACTAAGTACACGTATAGTATACAATTAGCTCAGATGGGACAAGTACTGCTCTGTGTTCTAAGACAACTCACTTACAAGACCATGGTAGCTTAGATATATGGGAATATATGTGCTCCAAGTTTGATGCGATTACTTCAGATTCTATTTAGCTAGGTCCTGTGTATCAATTATTTTAGGGTGACAACGTTGTCTATTTGATATATATTTTTAACATTTTTATGGTATTTAGAGGGTGGATTTTCATCATTCAATTTTTGCAAAATTAAAGATTTTCTGGCATATGAATACCATTATTGGTCCTCCTTTCAACTACTTTCCCACCCCCCGCCTGGTTTCCCATAATTATAGTTGACAGTCATAGCCGTCCTCTTGTTCTGGCCACAGAGGCCCTGGTTCCCCTTGGCGATGCACCTCAGCAAACACTATCCAATCCCCCTACCAGTATTCCTGCACCTACTAGTACAGGGCGAGTTCCTGCACCTGAACATACTCAAGCTGGAACTTTGGGCTTGGCTGTTGAAAGGGGGAGGCTGGAGAGCTTAGGATGCTCCTCTGGAGTTATTACCACCTTACTGAAGGCCAGAAAACCCATTACCAATAGGGTCTATGCCAAGATCTGGGATAGATTTGCACTCTTACTGCCTGAAAGAAGCCTGGATCCTGCAGCCCCACCTCCATCGGCAGTATTGGACTTCCTCCAATCAGGCCTAGACATGGGCCTTAGCCATAGGTCATTAAAAGGTACAAATATCTGCAATCTCGGCAAAAACAAAGCTCAGATGGGCTGAGGAGTAGGGATGAGCCGAACACCCCCTGGTTCGGTTCGCAGCAGAACATGCGAACAGGCAAAAAATTTGTTCAAACATGTGAACACTGTTAAAGGCCATGGGACACAAACATGAATAATCAAAAGTGCTAATTTTAAAGGCTTATATGCATGGTATTGTCATAAAAAATGTTTGGAGACCTGGGTCCTGCCCCAGGGGACATGTATCAATGCAAAAAAAAGTTTTAAAAACCTCTGTTTTTTCGGGAGCAGTGATTTTAATAATGCTTAAAGTGAAACAATAAAAGTGAAAAATTCCTTTAAATTTCGTACCTGGGGGGTGTCTTTAGTATGCCTGTAAAATGGCGTATTTTTCCCGTGTTTAGAGCAGTCTGAGAGGAAAACAACATTTATAAAGGAAAAAAAGTCATTCAAAACTACTCGCGGCTGTAATGAATTGTCTATGGGAGAAATCAAAAGTGCTTGTGAAGCCTACAGTCCTCTGACATGGCGTTCAACGAGGAGCAGCATCTGGCTGCTATTATCATTATCCCTCTTGCACATATCAGTGACCCCAGCTGTGTGGAGCTTTTATGAGCGCCTGGATCGTTTAAACGTTAGTACCCCCCGATCCTTACCATTGTATGCTCCCCTTTCACTGTTTTTCACCGCCCTCGCTGATCACGTTGCAGGGAGGCTGTTCTGCTATCCCCTGTGTTCGTCGCAGGGGGAATTGTATGGGGCCCCATATATCTACAGAGAATACCTGAGCGGACTTTACTCTCCTGAGGAAGCGGTGAATACCGCGAAACCGGTCGAGAATCCAAGTCATTGTTACAATCTCTGTCATTACTGGATGCAATTCATGCGGTTGTATATATTGTCTGGTCCTGTATTGCAACTGTATATGTTATTGCATTATTATGCTTATACATTCTTTTAAAATGGATTTCTATTAAAAATATAGTTTTTATCCTATTATTTTCTCTTTACCCTTTTGTACTAATACCTTACTACCGTCAGTACCGAAATAGTCCCCTGTGGTTTTCCCTGTGTGTGGGGGGTTGGGACACCTGCCGACAGAAGCAGCGAACTGCGGCACTCCCTACTCCCTGCCTTCTTTTGTAGTAAAAACGACAATACATGCCTTGGGACAAGTCCTTTATTAAAAAATTAAAAAATAAAAGTGTCCCACGAAGTCCATTCATCTTCTTCTTTCGCTCCGATGGACCAAAAAGAAAAAAAAAGCAGCTCGTCACCACCGATCTGCTTCCATGGGAGGCACCCGCCGTAATGACCAGCCTCTCAGGTGACAGTTCTTTTATAACTGAGGGCGGGGCCACACAATGACGTTGCCGGGTGACCCAGCCCCCTCGGACGCACGGGGACATCTCTATGGCTTCCCCGTAGCGTCAGAGGGGGCGGGCCACCCGGTGATGTAACCGAGTGACCCGCCCCCTCGGACGATATGGGGAAGCCATTGGGATGTCCCCGTGCGTCAGAGGGGGGCAGGGTCACAGTGTGGCCCCGCCCTCAGTTATAAAAAAATCTGTTACCTGAGAGGCCGCTCATTACGGCGGAATTTGGTCCGTCGGAGCAAGAGAAGAAGAAGATGAATGGACTTTGTGGGACACTTTTATTTTTTTAATTTCTTAATAAAGGACTTGTCCCAAGGCGTGTATTGTCGTTTTTACTATTTTCACACTTTTTTTGTGAAATGTTAGGGGTACATTTGTTATGAATAAAAATAAGAGTGCAACACCAGATAAATACTAAAATTGAATATGATATGTATGATGATACTATAAACAATATACTACTAGTGTAACAATAATGATCAATAATCAAGTGAAAAAAGGTCAAATGAAAAAATAGTCCATATGTAATTCTTTCATTTCCAGTGAACGTGCATATGAAAACACAAAAAATTAGTGACAAATATAGTTCATAAATGAAAGTATCCAAAAGATTTCCTATGCGTGACCCAGGGTTTAGGCTTTCCACCACTTGTACTCCCCGTCACCTAACAATGAAAAAATTGGAGGCTTACCAGAAAGCCTGCGACCGCCCTTACTCAGGGGGGTCTAAACAGGCTTAGTAGAGCAACAGGAATGCTGCTAGGATAAAATGGATAAATGGAATACCGCGCCAATCCAACAAAGGAAGCAGCCAACACTACAAAACGACTGTATTTGTGCACATTAAAAATAAAAAGTGTAGCGCTATGGTGGTAAAACAGATGTGAGAAATAAAAAAGAAGGAAATTTGTTTATATTTGAAGAAACCAAAATCTTCATCTAATCTAAAACCTATATGTGTTAGATAGTGTAGTGAATATGGATATGACATCCAGTGTAATCACTCATGTGAAAAAAGTGCTCTATCTTGCTAGGAAAAAAACATCAAAAAAATTTGAATGTATAAAAAAGGTTAATATTGTCTATAACATTCAAACATTCAAACAATGTTATAGACAATATTAACCTTTTTTATACATTCAATTTTTTTGATGTTTTTTTCCTAGCAAGATAGAGCACTTTTTTCACATGAGTGATTACACTGGATGTCATATCCATATTCACTACACTATCTAACACATATAGGTTTTAGATTAGATGAAGATTTTGGTTTCTTCAAATATAAACAAATTTCCTTCTTTTTTATTTCTCACATCTGTTTTACCACCATAGCGCTACACTTTTTATTTTTAATGCTGCTAGGATATCCCAGATATTCTACACAGGTGGCCGGTCAGCTTCAATGAAGGTCTTCCTCAATGGCGCATTTTCAAGAGACATGGACGTGCGCCTCCACGAACCAGGCGTGAGCACTCAGTGGATAACCCAAAAAGAGGGAAAAATCTCCAATAGTGCAGAGAATCCTTTGAAGATTTATTTAAAAGTTCCAAAAATACATAGAAAAACATTCCTTGCAAGGATAAATATAAAAAGCTGTGCTAGTATGTTTAAAAACAATTTGCGCATGCGAGTGCGTGTATACGTGATCAAGAGGGAGGTATCAGGGGAAGAAGGCCACTGCAAGAACTTTGAAAGGATGGATTTTCAAACTCATACACAGAGCGTACCAAGCAAGGGGTTGCGATCTTCCTGCAGGAGTGACTGCACACTCCACCAGGGCGGTGGCAGCCTCATGGGCATCTCTCTCCAATGTGTCCCTGGAAACCATCTGTAGAGCAGCATCTTTGCCTACTCAGAACACTTTCTTAAGACATTATAAATTTGTCTTTGTCGTCTGTAGATTTCAGTAGAAGGACTATCCAGTCTTCTGTTATGATTTAAGAAATACATTTTGGTTTAGTCAAGCAGTACCCACCCTGTCAGCTAGTTATTTATCACTAGAATGCTGCCATGTTGGTGTCAGGAACATGGAAAATTGTATCAAATACTTATCGTAATTTTCCTTTCCTGACGCCAAACCATGGCAGCACATGACCCCATCCATGTATGTTCCAGTATGTGGCTTGTTACGAAGAATGGGGGGGTGTGGAACAACTCCTTTTTTTATGCTATTCACTGGTCCTGAGGGTGTGGTCAAGAGGCGGAGCTCTATCACTAGTATGCTGCCATGGTTTGGCGTCAGGGAAGGAAAATTACGGTAAGTATTTGATACAATTTTCCATTTTTTGGAGCGTCTCTAAGCCCATGTGAAAGAGGCCATAGATCTTAGTGTCTAAACATGCAGCTTATTTGTAAAATATTCCTTTTTGTGGTGCACATACAGTATACTACGATATACAGCATTTAACTAATATTAGCAATTCACACTCAACTGGACTTGTTCACAGATCAAGTCCAGTTCATTGTGACCAAATACTGCTAGCTCTAGTATGTATCTTGTGTCTGATGTGCATTTATAAACAAGCATGTCCAGTATGGCATTGAATTTCTGCACTACTACTTGCAAAATATACATTATAATGTACTCATTGTGATTTAGCCATTCCTTATTAGGAGCCTACTAAGAGCAGGCTTAATATACTGGTCTCCCAAGAGCATATCTCTGAAATATTCACCTTTTTCATTGCTATTATTACTTTTTGTTTAAAAATTTGCAGGGTTATTTTGTTGTAACTCATTGTCAGACTGTATCCAATTTTTCACGACTAATAGAAATATGTCCTTTTTCCCAGCTTCTAATCTTGGAAGGTCATAGGCATGCCCACGGGGTGTGCCAGGTGTGCCTGGGCACACCCTAATCCCCCGAGCAGTGTTTAGTTAGCCCCATGCCGTCTGTATCCCGAGATCTGCCTGGGCTGATGTGCAATGTGTACCCTGCACTGCCTGTAAGGCAGTATAACATTGTTGTGGGCTTGTAAGATCCACTCAGTGTGTGAGTGTGACACTGTCCTGTATGGTAACAGCATGCAGAGAGAGAGACGAGCTGTCAGCAATCATGTATGATGTCGGGGGTGGGCGGGACCAAGCAGGTATCGAACACCAGCCATCGGATGGGTCTGGCGGTGGCCGCTACGTGTATGTAGCCCCGACTCGTTTCTCAAGCTGCTTAATCATTGACTAATGTTCAATAGCTGCTCGGTCCTGCTTGAATGTTAGACAGGCACAGCGAGCAGAGTGAAGCCGCCTCCCCCTCCAGTGTTTATGTGTACACAGAGGGAGGGGACCTGCTGTGCATGTGCCACGCTGATCTGAGGTACTGAATGGGATGGGGGGTCCGTCTGTGCTGAAGTGGGGGTCTGTGCTGAATGGGGGGTCTGTGCTAAAGGAGGGATGTGCTGAAGGGTGGTCCATCTGTGCTTAAGGGGAGATCTGTGCTGAAGGAGGGTCTGTGCTGAAGGGGGGTCTGTGCTGAAGGGGGGGTCCATCTGTGCTGAAGGGGGGTCTGTGCTGAATGGGGGGTCCATCTGTGCTGAAGGGGGGTCTGTGCTGAATGGGGGATTTGTGCTGAAGGGGGGTCTGTGCTGAAGGGGGATCTGCGCTGAATGGGGGGGGTCTGTGCTGAAGGGGGGGTCTGCGCTGAATGGGGGTTTGTGCTGAAGGGGGGGTCTGTGCTGAAGGGGGGTCCATCTGTGCTGAAGGGTGGGTCTGTGCTGAATGGGGGGTCAGCGCTGAATGGGGGGGTCTGTGCTGAGGGGGCCTGTATAATGTAAAGGGGTCCAGAGTGCTGTGTAATGTAAAGGCGTCCAGTGGTGCAGGGTGCAGTGTAATGTAAAGGGAACCAGAGGTGTAGGGTGCTGTGTAATGTAAAGGGGTCCAGAGGCGCAGGGTGCTGTGTAATGTAAAGAGGTCCAGAGGTGCAGGGTGCTGTATAATGTAAAGGGGTCCAGTAGTGCAGAGTGCTGTGTAATGTAAAGGGGTCCAGTGGTGCAGGGTGCTGTTAAATGTAAAGGGGTGCAGGGTGCTGTGTAATGTAAAGGGGTCCAGTGGTGAAGGGGGCTGTGTAATGTAAAGGGGTGCAGGGTGCTGTGTAATGTAAAGGGGTCCAGTGGTGCAGGGTGCTGTGTAATGTAAAGGGGTCTAGAGGTGCAGGGTGCTGTGTAATGTAAAGGGGTCCAGAGGTGCAGGGGGCTGTGTAATGTAAAGGGATGCAGGGTGCTGTGTAATGTAAAGGGGTCCAGTGGTGCAGGGTGCTGTGTAATGTAAAGGGGTCCAGTGGTGCAGGGTGCTGTGTAATGTAAAGGGGTCCAGTGGTACAGGGTGCTGTGTAATGTAAAGGGGTCCAGAGGTGCAGGGTGCTGTGTAATGTAAAGGGATCCAGAGGTGCAGGGGGCTGTGTAATTTAAAGGGGTGCAGGGTGCTGTGTAATGTAAAGGGGTCCAGTGGTGCAGGGTGCTATGTAATGTAAAGGGGTCCAGTGGTGCAGGGTGCTGTGTAATGTAAAGGGGTCCAGAGGTGCAGGGTGCTGTGTAATGTAAAGGGGTCCAGAGGTGCAGGGTGCTGTGTAATGTAAAGGGGTCCAGAGGTGCAGGGTGCTGTGTAATGTAAAGGGGTGCAGGGTGCTGTGTAATGTAAAGGGGTCCAGTGGTGAAGGGGGCTGTGTAATGTAAAGGGGTGCAGGGTGCTGTGTAATGTAAAGGGGTCCAGTGGTGCAGGGTGCTGTGTAATGTAAAGGGGTCCAGAGGTGCAGGGTGCTGTGTAATGTAAAGGGGTCCAGAGGTGCAGGGGGCTGTGTAATGTAAAGGGATGCAGGGTGCTGTGTAATGTAAAGGGGTTCAGTGGTGCAGGGTGCTCTGTAATGTAAAGGGGTCCAGTGGTGCAGGGTGCTGTTAAATGTAAAGGGGTGCAGGGTGCCGTGTAATGTAAAGGGGTCCAGTGGTGAAGGGGGCTGTGTAATGTAAAGGGGTGCAGGGTGCTGTGTAATGTAAAGGGGTCCAGTGGTGCAGGGTGCTGTGTAATGTAAAGGGGTCTAGAGGTGCAGGGTGCTGTGTAATGTAAAGGGGTCCAGAGGTGCAGGGTGCTGTGTAATGTAAAGGGGTCCAGTGGTGCAGGGTGCTGTGTAATGTAAAGGGGTCCAGAGGTGCAGTGTGCTGTGTAATGTAAAGGGATCCAGAGGTGCAGGGTGCTGTGTAATGTAAAGGGGTGCAGGGTGCTGTGTAATGTAAAGGGGTCCAGTGATGCAGGGTGCTGTGTAATGTAAAGGGGTCCAGTGGTGCAGGGTGCTGTGTAATGTAAAGGGGTCCAGAGGTGCAGGGTGCTGTGCAATGTAAAGGGGTCCAGAGGTGCAAGGGGCTGTGTAATCTAAAGGGGTGCAGGGTGCTGTGTAATGTAAAGGGGTCCAGTGGTGCAGGGTGCTGTGTAATGTAAAGGGGTCCAGTGGTGCAGGGTGCTGTGTAATGTAAAGGGGTCCAGAGGTGCAGGGTGCTGTGTAATGTATAGGGGTCCAGAGGTGCAGGGAACTTTTTAATCTAAAGTGGTGCAGGGTGCTGTGTAATGTAAAGGGGTCCAGTGGTGCAGGGTGCTGTGTAATGTAAAGGGGTCCAGTGGGGCAGGGAGCTGTGTAATGTAAAGGGGTCCAGTGGTGCAGGGTGCTGTGTAACGTAAAGGGGTCCAGAGGTGCAGGTTGCTGTGTAATGTAAAGGGGTCCAGAGGTGCAGGGTGCTGTGTAATGTGAAGGGGTTCAGAGGTGCAGGGGGCTGTGTATTGTAAAGGGGTGCAGGGTGCTGTGTAATGTAAAGGGGTCCAGTGGTGCAGGGGGGCTGTGTAATGTAAAGGGGTCCAGTGGGGCAGGGTGCTGTGTAATGTAAAGGGGTCCAGTAATGCAGGGTGCTGTGTAATGTAAAGGGGTCCAGAGGTGCAGGGTGCTGTGTAATGTAAAGGGGTCCAGAGGTGCAGGGGGATATGTATTGTAAAGGGGTGCAGGGTGCTGTGTAATGTAAAGGGGTCCAGTGGTGCAGGGTGCTGTGTAATGTATAGGGGTCCAGAGGTGCAGGGGGCTGTGTAATGTAAAGGGGTGCAGGGTGCTGTGTAATGTAAAGAGGTTCAGGGTGTTGTGTAATGTAAAGGGGTCCAGTGGTGCAGGGTGCTGTGTAATGTAAAGGGGACCAGAGATGCAGGGTGCTGTATAATGTTAAGGGGTCCAGAGGTGCAGTTCTGGAGACGGGGTACACAGTTGTGACAAGCAGATATTAAAGGATGCAGAGGTATGCAGGGGGCACAGTGGGGTGGATTTACATTTTAATGTGGGGTGGGGGTGCTAGATATAGGATCTGTCCGGGTGCCAAATGCTCTAGGTACTCCCCTGGAAACCCCCCTCTCCTCTGTCAGTGCTTCCAACTAATGCCACCTGTCTATGCCAGTCAGTGCGAATCAGTGTCACCTATCAGTTTGTCAGTGCCAATTAGTGCTTCCAATCAGTGCCACCTGTCAGTGCCAATCAGTGCCACCTATCAGTGCCAATTAGTGCTTCCAATCAGTGCCACCTGTTAGTGCCAATGATTGCCAGCACCGCCTGTCAATGCCACCTGTCAGTGCCAATCAGTGCCAGCGCCACCTGTCAGTGCCAATTAGTGCTTCCAATCAGTGCCACCTGTTAGTGCCTTTTTAAGGATGTTCCAAACAGTTTATTTCTGCCATACTTAATGTTTTTGCTATCTCTCTGATGGGTTTGTTTTGTGTTTTCAGCCTAATGATGGCTTGCTTCACTGATAATGACAGCTCTTTGGATCTCATATTGAGAGTTGACAGCAACAGATTCCAAATGCAAATAGCACACTTGAAATGAACTCTGGACCTTTTATTTGCTTCTTGTAAATGGGATAATGAGGGAATAACACACACCGGGCCATGGAACAGCTGAGCAGCCAATTGTGCTATTACTTTTGGCCCCTTAAAAAGTGGGAGGCACATATACAAACTGTTGTAATTCCTACACCATTCACCTGATTTGGATGTAAATACCCTCAAATTAAAGCTGAAAGTCTGCAGTTGAAGCACATCTTGTTTCTTATTTATGGACCTGACTGTATATATTCAACTTACATCTAATACAAACTCTACTGTGGGAATATCAGAATTTCCGTCCTGAGGACATAAATCAAATTTCAGCCTAAATCGATCCAATAAAATCAATTTGTCTGTGTTTTTCTGTATTTATATAGTTCACATTTGGCAAGGAAGGCAGGACATAAAATTAATTTTGGAGTCAACTGTAAGTTCTGGGCACTATCTAGTGTAAAAGTATAAATTTCTTCCTAGCTCAAACACATTACCCTGATTAAATGCATCAATAATTTAATAGAATAGACTGTCCTTCAAATGGACTCAGCTGGAACTGTTGCTTGCAGAATAGTAAAAAAAAAGGTCTTGAAGATAAAAGGCTCTGAAGAAATCATGCTGAACAAAAAGACATAAGATGAAGGAAATTAAGGAAGGTGTGAATCAATGATATTAAAAGATTAATACAAGGAATTCTAATATAGGGTGGTAAGTAAAACATGTATTAAATGTGTGGTAGTATATTAGTTGATAGAACTAAGGATATAAGGATAACAAAACAATATGAAAAACTTCAGTTAACAACATTAGAGAATTATTTCTACATTGCATTAAATCATAGGTGAAAGGTTTTATAAGAATCGCTCATCAGGATACAAAACTAAATAGAAAGCTACAACCTGTTGCAGCCCTGTGTAAACCCATGTCATGTATTAGGTCTAGTATAAGTACATAATTTGCAGTAAAATTGCAACTTCTTTACTGCCCTAGAATATCAACTTTGCTAGGTTTGGAGGATGGCTGCTTTTAAAAAAGTATAGAGTATGCTGAAATGCATAAAAATCTAAATAATAGAGACAGTGTGCTTGTGGAGTTAAATGAGGGCAATGCTGATATTAGAAACCATGTAGTGGACCAGTTTATGGATAGTATCCCTCTACAATAGTGAAGTAAATAAACCAAAAGTTGTAGTCAGTAAGACCAATCTTTCATTTGGAAAATGTAAATTCAGTCCAACTACCAGTGGACACTGCTTGCTATTAAGTAAGTAAGGTAATGCCACGGCATAGAATTAGAAGAAGCTATAGCAGCACAAAGAATAGTGAAATATTACTGGCCAATCACATCAAAATATGAACACAAACACAACAGATAAAAAATACATTTCTATGTGTTGGTATGAGACAAAAAAAGCCAAGGTATGTACTATTGTATTTAATGTGATGATAACATATGGTTTCTAAATTTGTGTTGGAAGGGTAAACCAAATTGCAGTCTGCTTAATATGTTAAAACTGAACTCAGAGAAACCTAAGAATTATCCCTTACAGTGGGACTGCACCTGCATTGCAAGGGTTAACTGCATATTTAGGTCTAGGTGATTTGAAAAAGCAGATTTACTCACCCAATTCTCTGCTCCTGCATGCTCCTCTGCACAAGTAGACCCCCGCAGCCTCTTCTTCCCAATGCCTCGGTGGTCTAAAGGTCTCTTATGTCATGAAGACTGATACAGGGTCCATAACCCTACAATGGACATGAGGACACAGAGGGACAGTCCATTGACAGAGCATTGGGGGAACACTCTCTGTCAGGGAGCGGAGGATCAGGTAAGTAAAATAGTTTTTACTGTCCCCTTAGAATAAATTAACCAGTAACCAATGCAGTGTGGGTGCAGCCCCCTTGTTAGGAAGAATTTTTAGGTCTTCTGAAGTTGCGCTTTAGCAACTGTTTTTTTTTTTTTGGAAGAGATAAAGTAGTGTTTAAAAAAAGACCCACATCGTCAGAGACTATACGTATTATTCACAGGTGCATCATACATATTCCCAGATAGATCACTTTTTAGTACATACCTCCTTACTTATATAGCGTCGGCGAAGATACTATCCACTCCCTGGTCTGATCACTCTCCGATAAAACTATCATTGACAGACCTTTGGACAAAACTGCACCCCTCCCCATGGTGGTTCAATGTGGGCTTATTAAATAACCCCATACTATATACAGAAATTGAGAAAGCACTACAGGAATATTTTAGGGTCAATAAGTCGTCGGACACTTCCCCTACAACAAATTGGGCAGAGCACAAAGCCACTATACAGGGTAAACTTATTCAAATGGCGGCCAGGGCCAAACAAATCCGGGTCCAAACGATCAACCAATTAGAAGCATATTTAGATAAACTCATAAAAGAACAACATATGGCCCCTCAGATTGACATTAGGCATAAGATAGATGAAGCAAGATTGGCACTAAATCTAAGCCTGACCACCCAGGCAGAAAAACATATTCGCTGGTCTAAACATAAGTACTACACAATGGGAGATAAACCAACTACAATGCTAGCTAGGAAATTAGTACCCAGAACAAACATGCCAACGTTGCCTAAATTGAGACAGACAATGGGACACCCCACACAAAGCCCTGAACTGATAATTCAGGAATTCCACAAATTCTACACCAAACTGTATAACACACCAGATAAATACTCACTCACAAAAGCAGAAACATTCTTCCAAGATATTATGTTGCCCCAACTTACACAAACTCACGCAGAACTTATGGACAAGGAATTTACAGAATTGGAGATCAGAATGGCCATAAAATCTATCCATCCCAATAAAGCCCCGGGTCCAGACGGCTTTTCAGGACACTATTACAGGAAATACCAAGAAATCCTAGTCCCTTATTTATGTTCCTATTTTAATGATTTGAGACGGGGAAACAACATCCACAAGCACGAGAACCCAGCATACTTACATGTTATACCAAAACTGGGTAAAGTTCATGGAGATTGCACTAACGCCCAATCTCCTTGATTAACATGGATTTAAAAATAATGACAAAAGTACTTGCCCTAAGATTAAACTTTTTTCTCTCACAATATATCCATCTAGATCAGGCGGGCTTTGTTCCAAATTGCCAGGCATCAGATCAGACCCGTAGAATCATAAATTTAATCTCAGCAATTCAATCAGACTGGGACTGTAAAGGACCCAGACGGGGCATGTTGCTCTCGTTGGACATCCAGAAGGCATTTGATTCCCTGTCCTGGGAATATCTATTTAATGTGTTATACCGATTTGGGTTTGGCAAATGCTTTCTGGCTCTCCTTAGTATAATGCCCTGATGACATCACTGATTCTTAGGGGATACTCCTCTCGACCCCTTAATATTCAAAGGGGAACTAGGCAGGGGTGCCCACTATCCCCGTTGCCATTCATTCTAGCAATGGAACCACTGGCAATAAAGATCCGCTCCAGTTTAGACATTAAGGGCATAGAATGTGGAGACAGAGAGCACAAACGCTTACTCTATGCTGATGACCTCTTGCTGACCTTATCTTCACCCATCACCTCCCTCCCCAACCTATACACTATTTTATGACCGTTTTCAGAAATATCAGGTCTTAAAATTAACTACGACAAATCAAGAGCATTAAATATTTCTCTACAGAATTCCACTCAGAGAGCGCTTGAACAAACCTATCAGTTTAAATGGAGCCAGAAGCCCTTCCTTACTTAGGAATATGACTGACCCCCTCCACACAAACCCTATATTCCCAAAATGACCCTGCTTTTTTAGACGCTTAACGGAACACCTAGCTAGATGGTAACTTCATCCTCCATTGTGGTTCTGCAGACTACACTCAATAAAAATGAACATTCTTCCAAAAATCTTGTATCTGTTTCACACTATACCCGTGGCACTAGTTAGATCAGACCTGATGTCATTCCAAAAAAAGATCCTTAAGTTTATATGGGGAGATAAGAGGCCCAGGGTGAACAACGCTACCTTGTTTACACCAAAACAAAAGGGAGGTCTTGGACTGCCTGATCTGCAGAAATACTTCTATGCGGCCCAGTTGGCCCAGCTCACCAAGTTCCACTCCCAACATCCCCAAGTGCAATGGATGACCATGGAGTCTTTCTCCTGTCACCCCAACCCAATTTCCCATATTATTATGAAAGAGAGACCGACCATTTTGTGCCCCACTCTCTCCTTGTCGTTAGACATTTGGGACAGACTTTCAAGGACACAGAAATTTAAATTACCCCATAATCCGCTTACACCTCTCTTGGGCAATAGAACATTCAGAAAATAATATAAAAAGGATGCGGCGCTAAAAAATATTATAATAATACACAAAATAAGTATTTCTGCAGTATTGAATAAATAAACATAGGAATGAACACTAGTAATCAGAAAGATAGTGAATACCAAAAAATGTGAAAAATAATGCATAAGTAAAAGGTGAAATCACCCCAAAAAAATAAAGTCCACAAACTAAGTAAAAACTCAGTGATGGAGAGGAGAAGTGCCAAAAAAAAGGAAGATAAAGATGCAGGTGGGGAAATCTTCTATATCTCTTCACACCCAGGGTGGAATATCAAATGCGCTTACCGGATCCTGGTGACTGTTATTACGGCAGTCAAAAACAGCACAGGGAATTGGGTCTCCCCACAACCTTGGCATAAGGTACCCGTAAGCAGCAGATGGTTCTCAGGGATGTAAAACAGAAAGACAACCCACCATGACCTAAAATGTCACACACTCCTCTCCGGTCTCCTCACACTCTCGCTCACCGAACCTAAAACCCTCGACACTCTCCCGGGTCAGCTGACAGTCTCGGAGCGGGGCGTGAAGAGATATAGAAGATTTCCCCACCTGCATCTTTATCTTCCTTTTTTTTGGCACTTCTCCTCTCCATCACGGATTTTTTACTTAGTTTGTGGACTTTATTTTTTTGGGGTGATTTCACCTTTTACTTATGCATTATTTTTCACATTTTGTGGTATTCACTATCTTTCTGATTACTAGTGTTCATTCCTATGTTTATTTATTCAATACTGTAGAAATACTTATTTTGTGTATTATTATAATATTTTTTAGCGCCGCATCCTTTTTATATTATTTTCTATTGTGAGGTTTGGAGACTAGATCTTGGTGCTGGCTGCTTTGTTTTTCACAAATTTTATTATTAGTATTATTAATATTTCATCATCCTTTGAGCTCAGCTTTTTTATTTGTTTTTCCAATAGAGCATTCACCCCGGGCCTCACCCCCCCTGCATCTGAGTTGTGGTCCAACAAGGGCTTTATGAGGATAGCAGATCTCTGTGACCACAAAGGTATACTATCCAAAAGGTTACTAATAGATACATTTCAACTACCAAACTCCAAATACTACAGATTTACTCAAATTCACCATTATGTACAAACCTCTCATGGAACACATGTGTCAACAACATGATAACATTAGAGGTCACATATCAGCAATATATACAATTTTGACATATATCTCAGTAAAACTGACCTAAATGACTCAATTGGAACAGGACTACAAGAAACCCTGGACCTAGAGAAATGGCACGAGATAGCAAGAGCAGCCTCTAGATCGCTTGTTAATACCTCAATTATAGAAGCTAATTATAAGGTTCGATTAAGGTGGTACATGGTACTGGCTAGACTGGCAAAATTTGTGCCCGGAGCTACACCAGAGTGCTTTTAGGGCTGCGGTCAGATGGGAATGGCATACCATATATGGTGGACGTGTCCCAAGGTATAGAGATTTTGGATCAGGGTCTACATTTATATTCATCTCAGCAAAAATTACAATAGCAAGAAACTGGAAGTCATCAGCCCTACCATTCGACCAACTTAAACATAAAATGTCCTGGCTTATGCTAAATGAAAGACTAACAGCAGTCATGCAGGATAAAATGAAGTTGTTTCATAAAATATGGGACCCATGGATCAGATACTTGACAAATGACCCCCGGACAATTACTAACCAGGACCCTTCCTGGATAACATGACCAGGAGCGTGGGGTCCCCCCCCCAATCCTGTCTCTCATCCCCTCTGAGTTCATCTTTCCTCCCTTCCATTATCTATCCCCCTTTTACCCTCCATAAGACCCTGACATTATGGAATCTAGAGGGCTTCCCTCCGTGGTCTGGGGAACCAGGCCCACCCACAGAATTACTGGGGGGGTGAGTGTCTCCAGGCTTGGAGGGCGTGCTCTGGGACCTACATCGAGAAACCGATATAAGCCTACTGATTATAATAGACTGCTTAAGATAGAGAATCCACAGTATAGCCTGTTCCTTTAACCACAACTGATGTAGTGGATAAGGCAAAACAGGTACTAGAACCTTAGAAAAATAGTCTTAAAAAACAAAAGATACTGTTTGTACCTGTATTATGTGTTTGAAAAAGTATGCAAACTGTTAAAAGTTAAAAAATAGATGTCAAGATCTTTCCCTGTACTGTGAAAAACTTCAATAAAAACCATTGAAAAAAAAACACATAAATGCTGATCACTGCATTTCCAGTCAAAAAAAAGAAACCAAGACAACTGCTAAAAGTTTAATAAAGCCTTGGGCTGATGATCATTGTTAAACTATGCTTAGGCCCAAAAAAGCAGAAAAAAATGAATAGATGTCATTTCTTAATGATGCTGCTAGAAGAAGACTAACTTTGACATTTTGAATAAATCCATTTGTAGACTCAATACTTTCCTTATTTAGCCTTTAAGATTGAGGAGAACGCTGATGTCAGAGGTCTAGCTGTACTTGTACTATGCTGTGTATTTTCATGAAATAACTGTGAAATGGTGAAATGTCTGAATACGTTTTGTCCTTTGACAATTTAAAAGCAACTACTGGAGCAGATATCTTTGAAAGAACAGACACCTTTTTCTCTGCATCTGATGATCTGGGCTGGAGGTATTGTGCTGACACCTGTGCTGATGATGCCAAGGCAAATCAGTGTCCAGTTTCTGAAGGTTACTAACCATCTTGTGCAAGCAGTCAGTTTCCAATCAGAAAAAGGTTGGTTGAGAAAACTACGCCTGCAGAACTAAAATACATATTTAATTCAGTGGTGCAAACTGCCAATTATGTGAAATCTAGAGTCTTGAATGCAAAGCTTTTCAGCTAACTTTACAATGAGATTGGCAGTGATAGCTTACAATTTTATAGAGTTGGATGAGTCATGGAAAAGTGCTGGTACATGAATTTGAATTACATACTACAAGTCCAATTGTTATTGAGGTCAGAACAAAAGCAACTAGTCAAGAAAATTAGACAAATTGCAGAGGTTTATTGGTTATATGTCTTGTGATGCCAATGTACAGGGCAAACCTTTCTGATGTATCTGTAAGACTGAACATACTGAATGTCTCATAATGGTAAAAAAAGCGCTAATGATACACTCTCTGCATTCAAAGAAAACATTTTGGAAAAAGAGAGTTGCAGCAGGTTGGTTTGAAACCTTTGTGTACTGTTCGTAACACTTTTCTATTTGTACTAAATAACAGAAAAACTATTTCAAACCTTTAAAACTCTGGCCACATACCTTCTTGAAAATAGTATTTCCATTAACTCTTGCAGACATATGCAGTTTAAAACATACACAAACAGCATTTCAAACATCTGCCTACTCTTTAAAAACAAAACAAAACTTTATGGAATTTAAACTAACTAACCCTTTCTCAAGTTCTTAAAATATGTCGATATTAACAATAAAACAATGATACACTTCAGAAATAATTTTATACAGTTCCTCTGTTTTCATTCTGGGCTTGTCTGCTACTTGGGCTTGAGTAGTTTTTAAATGTATAACATAATGTGCAGTGGTAATCTCTCGCATTTTGACAACATGCATGTGTGCCTTATGGGGTCTGATTGAGACACTGTGTCACCAGGTGACTAACACGCAACAGATGCTAGAGCAGTGTTACTCCTCAGATAGATGGTAAAAGCAAATAACAGACAGTAGCAGGGCCAGCAGGCTGGCGGTCAGATCAGGCAATCCAATCCTAAAAAATAGAACCCAGGTTTTCAGACAGGTAGACAGAGCAGACTGACAATAACTAATGTAGCAAGCCGATGATTAAGATAAGCAAAGACAAACTGAGAACAAACAGTTCAAACCATTGGTAGGAGTAGCCCAGGACAAGAGCTGCCAGACACAACTGCATTCAAGGCATAAGTATACAGTTTTAAGATGGATATACATTATACAATTTTCTTTCGATTTTTTTTTCCTTTAGATTTACCAAAACCATATAATATGAGGTCAAACCTAAACACTTTCAATTTTTATGCAATCAGGCAGGCCCTTACACTACATACTTGAAGGTAAATCTAATAGTAATCTAACAACAAAAGTTGCATAGTGTATATCCAGCTCTACTTGTACAGGTTGAATGTCCAACAGTCTACTTAGGCTTCATTAACAGGCAGTTTTGATGAACATGTCCTCAAATACACAAATTGTTACCTTAATTGTATACCACATGAAAGTAATTGGGAAAGACAAATCAGTTCTCTCCAAATTTAAGGCTAATTGGAAAGAGATTGCCAAACAAAGTCATGGGTAGCTGGGCATTGCAAAGAGGACACACTTGGGAGATGCCTTAAAGTTGCCTGAGAACCAATCACAGCTAATTACAACAAAAGGCACTGAATGAACTAGTTTCATTCAGTAAAAATGTTTGCTTATACCAATGAAATTCATTCAGTATATGCATTCATACTGTCACCAGTCAGTGTCCCTGATCACTGCCACAATTATCTGATAATTAGGGATGAGCCGAACACCCCCCGGTTCAGTTTGCATCCAGAACATGCGAACGGACTGAAAGTTCAAACCGAAGAAGATGTCTCAATGGTGAGACATTTGAACACCGTTAAAGTCTATGGGACTCGAACATGAGAAATGAAAAGTGCGAATTTTAAAGGCTAATATACAAGTTATGCCCCGTACACACGGTCGGACATTGATCGGACATTCCGACAACAAAATCCTCGGATTTTTTCCTACGGATGTTGGCTCAAACTTGTTTTGCCTACACACGGTCGCACAAAGTTGTCGGAATTTCCGATCGCCAAGAACGCGGTGACGTCAATCACGTACGACGAGACTAGAAAAGGCCGGTTCAGAACCAAGCGCGGCACCCTTTGGGCTCCTTTTGCTAATCTCGTGTTAGTAAAAGTTTGGTGAGAGACGATTCGCGCTTTTTCAGACTCGTGGCTTTCAGATCGTTTTCTGCCGTTCAGTTTGTGCTTGTGGGTTTGTATCTGCTCTTCAGTGCGTGCAGTCAGTTCGTATCGGAGTTTTCTGTGCGATCTTGTCCGCTCATTGCTGTTTTTCAGGTCGCTCTTCACAGGCCTTGCTGTTCTTCAGTGCGTTCTGTTACTTCGTTCTGAGCAGCCGACCGTTTTCTAGCCATGTTTCGTATGCGTACTCCTCGTACAGTTCGTGCTGTGCGGGGGCTTGGTGTTGGGGTCCTGACCTTGACACAAGTCCAGTCCATGAACAGGGTGGGGAGGAGTTAATGGACCAAGAATTGGTTGCTTCAGCGTGACCAGTTCTCTCATATGCCTTTGCTCCGTGAGATCCGTGAGAATAATCCTGATGATTTCAGGAACTTTCTCCGGATGACGGACCCCGTATTTCACCGTCTGTTGGCTTCGCTGACCCCCTATATCAGCAGGCAGGATACCTGCATGAGGCAAGCCATCACTCCGGAGAAGAGGTTGGTCGCTACCTTGCGGTATTTGGCCACAGGGAGAAGCCTGCAGGAACTCAAGTTCTCGACAGGCATCTCCCCCCAGGCTCTTCTTTGTGGACATTTACTGCTTGTGTTTGTTTGAGCTGACCCTGACAGAAATGTGTGGAGTCCAGAAAATGTCGTGATTGTGTATCCTTATACAAAGCACTGTTGGCTGTTATTTACTAAATGCAAAGACACTTTTCACTACAAGTGCACTTGCAACTGCACTGAAACTGCACTTGTAGTGCAAAGTGGATTTGCCCTTAGGAAATTACCCCCATTTTCTCCTAAAACAACAATTACATCACCCCAAAAGTGTTGTAGCATTGAGACAATAATCCACACATTCTTGATGAACAATCTTTTTAATACCAGCACAATCACATGTGCATTTACCAAAGGTTTTTATGACAAACCAACATGTTTGTTGTCTAACAATTTTTGTGGTGTCATTATCCAAAATCAAAATGTGCATTTTATAGAAAACAGGCCTGTGTAAAACCCACAAGAAAGACACAAATCTTGATCTTACAAAGTTCACATTAGGTAAAACCTGAAGGCAATATCAGACATGAGTATTTAGGAACTGTGTTTGATATTGCGTTCAGATGGGGGGAAATCACCCCTGGAAAAGCCAAATTTGGAAGATGCACACAAATTTCACAATGTCAACATGTGCTATCTGCCATCAGGGGGGATCAAGGGATGTGTTTTGGGGAAGAAAGCCCTTCCTCACTGCTACTTTATTATTGAGGAAGCAGTTGCACCCCCAAAACGCGTCCATTGATCTCACGTGATGGCAGATAGCACATGTTGGCACACTGTGTGCATTCTCCAATTTTGGCTTTGGGAAAAATCACAAAAACATTTCGCACATTGTAGCAGACAAAAGAAGAAAGTGATTTGGAGGGGTTTTAAACTCGCCCCAAAACATCAATGATGTTTTTATATTTTGGAATAACATCATTGATGTTTTGCTTGATGTTTTCCAATTGTAAATTACACCCCATGATCTCCCCGATCAGGATCTGGGCACTTTCGGATGTGAAAGAATCTTCATCCACAACCTCACGATCACCTAAAAAGAAAGGAAACCCCAAAATAAATTAGGTCTAAAAAAAATGCCGCCATCCATCTCCTATCTGAGCCTGTGGTCGCAGACACTCACCTGTTGTGGTGACTAGTTCCACCACGTCTTCTTCCTCCTGCTCATCTTGTGTTGGGGGGATTTTCCCTTCTTCCAGAGGGGGGGGGGCTCTGGTCTCCTCGGATGAGGGGTGTCCTCCGAGTCTTTTATCCCCTATGTAAAACAAAAATGGTATAATTAGCACACAGATATTTGATGGCAGAACTATAAAGATGAAACATTGTTTGGAAGTGGGGTACAATTGTCTATTTTAGCAGAGTTCCAAGATGTAGCTTTTTTAGTGTCCTTTGTCAAGCTGCAATACTTTACCTGTTTGGTACAAGCTTCACAGATGGAGACCCCCCTATAGTATACACTGGAGCACCTGTGTGGCCCCTTAATAAAAAGGGTGTTCTGGGGTCCCACACTAGTGCTCCAGTGTCCAGATGTGAAAACAGCTGCTCAGTGTCCTCTCCTTACACACAATCTAGTTTGCATTTCATTCTAGTAACAAAGCCATCTACACAACCCAATTATTTGAAGACAAGTATAGGGTGTCAAAATGGTGGCCAAATTCATATGGCCTAAACAATGGTATTTTATATTTGCAACGAAAAATGTGTGATCCGAACGAATAATGTGCCCATGAACATGAAAGTTGCCATTTTAAACTGTACAACAGTTCCTAAAAGCACATGGAGCAGCACGAACGTAATAAACACAAGAACAATAGGAACACAGCACAACTACTTACTTTTTTGCAGCACTCTCCGGATCTTTCTGTACTGCTCATGTTCTCGTAATTTCAGGTCCGACCACCGCTTCCTGAGCTGATCTTTCGATCGTCGTACCCCGAATTTCCGTTGCAGACTCCTGACCACATTCGCCATGATCTTGGCCTTTCGGACATTGTGGTTGGGGTAAGGCCCATACTTTCCATCATAGTCGGCCTTCTTCAGGATGTCCACCATTTCCAACATCTCCCCAAAGGACATATTTGAGTCCTTTAATCTCCTTCTGGATCGGGACGTTTCAGGCTCCAGCCTTTCCTCCTCTTCCTCCTCCTCATTGCTGTACTTAGCACTATCCTGCTGTCTCTCCACCATGTGCTCTTCCTCCACTGCGCCGAACGAAAAGGGGCGGGGAATAGAATAGAAAGAACGTCAGGGGCGGGCGGAGTTATACGCATGCGCAGTGTGTATAAATCGTAACGCGCGCGTCTTACGTACGATCTGTGAGCGGAGGAAGGAGCATCGGAGACGCCGATCGTGCTAACGAAGGTAGGATCTAAACTTGGGCCTATACTGCTTCAAAATTGAAGCCTATATTGTAACAAGATTAGGGGAGTTTGGCCTGACATTAGGGTTTGTCTTGTGTTGTGTCTTGCAGAGAAAATGGATGGGTTCAACGACCACAATTTCCTGCCCCTGTTTATTGACAAGTACAGAGAGCTGCCCTGTCTGTGGCAGGTCAGACACCCCCACTATAATCACAAACAGAAGAGGCAGGCAGCGCTGGAGAAACTGCTGGAGTTGGTGACGCCGGTGGTCCCCACAGCAACCATCCCTTATTTAAAAGCAAAAATTGGTGGCCTGAGGAGCACTTATCTCAGGGAGCGCAAGAAGGTCACAGATTCCCAGAGGTCCGGAGCTGCAGCAGATGACGTTTATGTCCCCAGGCTCTGGTACTATGAGAGACTGCGATTTCTGTCAGACCACACTGAAGTCAGGGAATCCCTCTCCACTCTTCCTTCCACGCTTCCTTCCACCCCAGCTGAGGCTTCCGATGTCCAACCTGGGCCTTCCAGCCAGGAAGAAGTGGAGGAGCCCAGCTGGAGTCAGGTATAGCATTCTTCTACAGATTTCTGGGCAATAAATAAATGATGTTTAGTAGATGTTATTATTGATCACTATTTGCTGATTTCATAAAGTGTTTTACATATCAATAGACAGTAGTGGGCACCCAAAATTGGGACAAGAATGAAAAATGCTGGGCTCAGAAGGATAGTCTGTTATATTTGTTAACATTGAATTTGCAGCAGTCAGGAGGTGAAAATTGTGTGTGATTAATGAAAACAATACTAAAACTATGTTCCTTTTTCATACACAGGAAGACCTCAGCCAGGAGGAGGCTGTGGAATGTGGCAGTCAGGAGGAGGCGGGGATTAGTGGCAGCCAGGAGGAGGCGGGGATTAGTGGCAGCCAGGAGGAGGCGGGGCTAAGTGGCAGCCAAGAGAAGCCTGGGACAAGTCGCAGCATGACTGAGTCTCAGGTCCCTCCCCTCCGCCTGCCATATAAAAGGGCCAGGAAGGCCACTCCCAGTCCTGTGCAGGATTCAGTGTACAGGCTGATCCAGGAGGCTTCGGCGTCCCTCAGAGCCTTCCCCAGTCCTGCAGAGGCCTTTGCCTGCATGGCTGCCACCAAATTGCTGGGCATGCAGGAGGGCCAACGCAAGATTTCTGAGGACCTGATTTATAAAGTCCTTCGGAAGGGGGAGAGTGGGGAACTGACACACAAGACGGATGTCATGGAGAGGGACGATCCTCCTCCTCCTCCTGCTGCCACAACTCCACCACCACAGCCAAGGGCTGGAAGGAAGCGTGGAAAGAAGACCTGAGAGTGATGACCCTGGGTTCAGTCTGGTCTGACAGAAGATGCAGTCTCTCGTATGACCACAGCCTGGGGACACAGATGTCATCTGCTGCTTTCCGGATCTCTGGGACTTCTGGACCAGACTGCCCTCCCTTAGATATGGACTCCTCAGGCCACCAATTTTGCTTTTAAATAATTGATGTCTGCCCTGGGGGTCCAAGGCTTCGCCCACTTCTGCACTTTCTCCAGCATTGCCTCCCTCTTTGTTTAGTTGTGACCCCTTAATAAAATATTTTTAGGTAAATTCTACTCTCCTGTGTGTGTTTTTAATCAAAAAGGACAGTTTGTTGGTGAGTATTCAGGTACATTTCTAAAGTACAATGTGAAATTAACAAGGGACAACAACACCAAACAATCTCCTCCTACAGATTAAATAGAACAACATATCAATGGTGTTGTGGGAACTTGTCACAAAAAACACACAAACATTTTCGGGAGTACAAATCAAAATCACCAAAAAAAAAAAAAAAAAAGAGAAACACAAAAAAAGATTCTACATTAAAGTAAAAAAAACAAAAAACAAAAATATGTTGTCAGATGTGAGAAATCAAAATATATTGAGGGAATCCCGATAAATAGTAACGAAAGAAGTTTGTGAGAAGTGTGTGTGAATATGAGCATCAAAACGACTTAATTCTTGTCACATTATAAAGAAGAAGAGAGTGCGCTGTATTAAACCATTTTTAACATTGCAGCGTGACGAAAGTGCTGTATCCATTACGAACGCTAAGTTTACCAGAACGAGCTGTCCCGTGTCGGAATTTCTTCTGAGCATGCGTGGCACTTTGTGCGTCGGAACAGGCCACACACGGTCGGAATTGACGCGATCGGATTTTGTTGTCGGAAAATTTTATCTCCTGCTGTCCAACTTTGTGTGTCGGAAAATCCGATGGAAAATGTCCGATGGCGCCCACACATGGTCGGAATTTCCGACAACACGCTCCGATCGGACATTTTCCATCGGAAAATCCGACCGTGTGTATGGGGAATTATTGTCCTAAAAAGGATTTGGGGACCTGGGTCCTGCCCCAGGGGAAATGTATCAATTTAAAAGAAAGTTTTAAAAACGTCCGTTTTTTCAGGAGCAGTGATTTTAATGATGCTTAAAGTGAAAAAATAAAAGTGAAATATTCCTTTAAATATCGTACCTGGGGGGTGTCTATAGTATGCCTGTAAAGTGGCATGTGCTTCCCGTGTTTAGAACTGTCCCAGCACAAAATTACATTTCTAAAGGAATAAAAGTCAGTTAAAACTGCTTGTGGCTGTAATGTAGATTTGGGTCCCGGCAATATGGATGAAATTTATTGAGAAAAACGGCATGGGTAAGCCCCCAGCCCATTACTAGGCCCTTTGGGTCTTGTATGGATATTAAGGGAACCCCGCCCTCAAATTAAAAAAAAGAAAAGGCGTGGGGCCCCCAGGCCCTATATAGTCTGAACAGCAGTATACAGGCGGTTAAAACAAGACAGGGACTGTAGGTTTGTTCTTAAGTTGAATCTGTTCGTAATTTGGAACAGGTACATTTTTTAAGTGTAGCTCCGGCCAAAAAATCTATTTTTAAGCTTTTTGGATAACATAGGGAAGGGTTATCATCACCCCTGTAACATTTGTTTTGCTGTCTGTGTCCCTGTTCAGAAGATTTCACCTCACTTTCTGTCCCAATGACAATTGGATTTTGAAAATTTGGGGTTTTTAGGGAAACAAGGATTGGTGATAATAAAGCATCAGTGGAGATACCTTTTTGGCCCTGCTGTGAAATATTAGATCAAAAATTGTAATTAAACGCCCCTGTTAAACAGGGGCAGAAAAATTGGGCCTTAGGCACTGGTGCTGGTGCCACAACACTAAAACCCCTCACAGATACTCTAGTTGAGCGCAGGAACGAGCCCTGCTGCAAAATATTACAGCAAAAATTGTAATTACATGCCCCTATTAAACAGGGGCAGAAAAATTGGGCTTTAGGCACTGGTGCTAGTGCCACAAAACTGCAACCCCTCACAGATACTCTAGTTGAGCGCAGGAAGGAGCCCTGCTGCAAAATATTACAGCAAAAATTGTAATTACATACCCCTATTAAACAGGGGCAGAAAAATTGGGCTTTAGGCACTGGTGCTAGTGCCACAACACTGCAACCCCTCACAGATACTCTAGTTGAGCACAGGAACGAGCCCTGTTGCAAAATATTACAGCAAAAATTTTAATTACATGACCCTGTTAAACAGGGGCAGAAAAATTGGGCTTTAGACACTGGTGCCACAACACTGCAACCCCTCACAGATACTCTAGTTGAGCGCAGGGATGAGCCCTGCTGCAAAATATAACAGCAAAAATTGTAATTAAATGCCCCTGTTAAACAGGGGCAGAAAAATTGGGCTTTAGGCACTGGTGCTGGTGCCCAGACCAAAAATGTTCTTAGAAGCTATAAACATGAACATTGAGGAGGAATAGGATAGTCACTCAGCATAACAGGATAGTCACTCAGCATCAGCATAGGCAGTCTTCAAGGGATCTCACATTCATAAAACAATTAATCGGTTACATCAGCATCAGGTGCTTGGTAGCTGGTGATCCAAGACTGATTGATTTTTATGAAGGTGAGCCAATCAACCGAGTCTGTGGACATGCGCACTCTGTCATCAGTTACAAAGCCTCCAGCAGCACTAAATGTGCGTTCAGATAGAACGCTGGATGCAGGACAACCAGTAGCTCAATTGCATACTGTGCAAATCCAGGCCAGTGATCCATCCTCAAGACCCAGTAAACCAGTGGATTTTCGGTTGGAAAGGTCCCCAAGTCTGATCTTGCCCCAAGGTATTCTTGCACCATGTAAATCAGACGCTGGCGATGGTTGCTGGAACCGATCAGACCTTGGAGCTGTGGACTAAAAAATTGTCTGAATGCATCGGTCAGATGGCCACCTTCTCCACCGCTCCATCTGTGACTGACCGAAGCCTCAGCAACACGTTGTCCAGGAGGACCAGGAAATTGCAACTTCCCAGTCTCTGGAAACTCATTGCACAAACCTTTCTGCAAGGCCTCTCGAAGATGTTTCATCCTCTGCTCCATCTGCGAAGGCTGGCTAAGTTCTGCAGCCTTACCCTTATAATGTGGATCAAGAAGGGTTGCCAGCCAATACTGATTCTGTCCTTGATACCACGAATCTGAGGGTCCTTTCACAGACTTTGCAGGATCAGGGAGGCCATGCAGCGTAGGTTTGCTGAGGTATTCAGTCCGGAGTCCTCTGGGTCACTAAGGATGACATGATCCGCAGCCAGCTCCTCCCAGCCACGTACAAGTCCATGGGTTTCTGGGGACTGAAAATGACCCCTTGAAGACTGCTGCTGATGCTGAGTGCCAGGCTCCACCTCCATGCTGACACAATCCTCCTCCTCCTCTTCCTGTGTGATAGGCGGGCCTGCAAGAATACTGTCTGGATAAAGGGGGTCTTAAGAGGTAAGGAAGCCCTCCTCTTCCTCCCTCTGTTTTGCCTGTCCATTATTCCATGCAGCGTGTGCTCCAACAGGAAGATAAGAGGGACAGTATCACTGATGCATGCACTGTCACTGCTCACCATCCTCATGGCCCCATCAATTGGTGACAGGACAGTGCATGCATCCCTGATCATTAGCCACTGGCGTGGCAAAAAAAAGCCAAGCTCCCCTGACCCTGTCCTGGTGCCATACTCGCACATGTACTCATTGATGGCCCTCTGCTGCATGTGCAGCCGCTGCAGCATTGCCAACGTTGAGTTCCACCTGGTGTGCATGTCACAGATGAGGCAGTTCTTGGGCAGGTTGCATTCTGTTTGAAGGTCAGCCAGCCGAGGACTGGCATTATATGACCAGCGGAAATGCCCACAGACTGTCCTGCCCTGCCTCAGGAGATCCTGTAAGCCCAGGTTCCTGCACAAGAGCCGCTGCACCACCAAATTAAGGATGTGAGCCAAACAGGGAACATGGGTCAAGTGTCCCCGTTGGAGGGCGGAGAGGAGGTTGGTGCCATTGTGGCAAACCACCATTCCTGGCTGAAGCTGGCATGGCATCAACCACCTCTGAACCTGCCTCTGCAGAGCTGCCAGTATCTAGCCCCAGTGTGGCTCCTGTCCCCTAAGCAGCAACTCAAGCAATGCATGGCATCTTTTTGCCTGAGTGCTTGTGTAGCCCTGGAATGCCTACGGAGCACCGCTGGTTCCGAGGACAAATATGCACAGGAAGAGGCCATAGAGGAAGAAGAAGAGGAGGGGGTGTAGGAGAGAGGTGTGGCAGAATCACCACTACCAGAATTTTGGAGGCGTGGTGGCGGAACAAGCTCCAACATTACTGCACCCTGTCCTGCATCCTTTCCAGCTGTCAGCAGGGTTACCCAGTGTGCCGTGAAAGAAAGGTAACGTCCCTGTCCATGCCTGCTGGACCATGAGTCAGTGGTAATATGCACCTGACCGTTCTGTCCAACGAGGCCAAGACATTGCCTTCCACATGCCGGTAGAGAGCCGGAATGGCCTCCCGAGAAAAAAAATGGCGTTTGGGAACCTGTCACTTAGGTACCGCACATTCCACAAATTCTTTAAAGGGGGCAGAGTCTACCAATTGAAAAGGCAGCAGTTGGAGTGCTAGCAATTTAGCCAAAATAGCATTCAGCCGCTGAGCATGTGGATGGCGGGGACCGAATTTCTTTCGACGGTTTAACAACTGAGGTAGGGAAATTTGCCTGCTACAATCGGATTTAGATGTACCGCTAGCAGATTGTCCGCAAGTGCTTGGGACACCTAATTCTACACCTTCATTCATTTCAGTGCAGGTCTCTGAGAGGACTGAAGGTATAGTGGGGTTGGAGATCCCAGCTGATGAGGAGCAAGGAGAGGTCTGCCTTGTTCTTTGGTGTGGATCTTTTAAGTATTGTTGCCAATGGACTGCATGGGAGCTCGACATATGTCTGGTCAAGCATGTGGTGGCCAAGTGGCTGCTGTTTTGGACACACTTGATACACTTCAGCCATATGTTGCAAACAGCAATGGTGCGATCTGCTGCACACGTCTCAAAAAAGGCCCATACTAAAGAACTTTTGAAAAAACAAGCAGAGTCAGCAGCGCCCTGCACATGCGGAGCTCTACGGTGTGATGCAGTCAGTTGGCTTTCCTAAGTTGGCCCCTGGAGGGCATCCTACCTCGTTGGCGATGTGCTGCCTCCTCCTCCTCCTCCTCCACCTCCTCTGTTCTATCATGCACCCACGTAGAGTCAGTGACCTCATCATCCCCTCCCTCCTCGTCACTGGAGCAAACCTGGCAGTATGCTACAGCTGGGGGAACATGACTGCCAATTTCTTGTCCTTCTTGGGCACCCCCTCTCTCTGGGTTCACGTTACTGCCTTCATCCTCAAACTGGGTATCATCATCGGAGCCTTCAAAATGCTGCGCATCCTCCTGCAGCATGTACCCGCCACTGTGGTCGAACAGTTCGAGGGACTCCTCAAGAGATGATGGTGGGGCTAAGGAAGGAGTGACTGATGCCATTGACCGATGGAATAGGACGCTTTGGCAGCTGCATTGGCAGCCAAACTTGTCTTAGCCTGGGTGACAGAGGATGAAGAGAATGAGGACGGCTTTGTGATCCACTCTACCAACTTTTCTGCATATTGTGGCTCAACATGACCAGCTGTCGAAAAAAAGGACAAGCGTGCCCCACGGCCACATGCTGAATATGCACCATGTCCACGACCAGCACTGATGGCTGTAGACACAGAGCCTGCTTGCCCTCTTTTAGTGGCCTGTGAGCGTCTGCCTGTCTGAAAGTGTTGTTGAAAACGTACACCAGGAATGGCCTGTAGTCAGGTATAGGTTTGGCTAGACTAGAATGCAGTGGATATACCCTGTTTCCTCGAAAATAAGACCTAAAGTGATTGTCAGTGATGGCTGCAATATAATCCCTACCCCCATATAAGCTCTACCCTGTTTCCCCGAAAATAAGCCCTACCCTGAAAATAAGACCTACAAGGAATTTAACTAGGGCTTATTTGGGGGGTAGGGCTTATATTGCAGCCATGACTGACAATCACGCTAGGTCTTATTTTTGGGGAAACAGGGTATGTAGGAGACTGTATATATATCTTTATGCACTGCAGATCACTGAATCACCTGCCTGGCCTGCCTGGCCTGCCTGATGAAGGTACCAGAATACTGGAAACACGTCGGGTATCGGGGTACATTACCCCTGTGATAGTACATCTACTTTTTGTCACCCTATATATATCTGTTTTGACTCCATATTTATTGAGTATGGAATGATCTTTTATCTTGTATGTTATAGACGCTTTCACGTCTTTTTTAAGTATATCAATAAAATATATTTTTTTATCCTAAGAGTTGGTGGCCTGTTAAAGTCCCAAATAAAGGGGGATTTCTTTTTCTTTGGTTCAGCCTGCCTGAAAGTGTCTTTGAATATGTAAACCAGGGTTGGCCTATAGTCAGGTATAGGCTTGGCTAGACTAGAATGCAGTGGATATATATGTAGGAGACAGTATATATATTTTATGCACTGCAGATCACTGAATCACCTGCCTGTCTGCCTGAAAGTGTATTTGAAAACATACACCAGCAATGGCCTGCAGTCAGATATAGGCTTGGCTAGACTGGAATGCAGTGGATATTTATATGTTGGAGACTATATATATTTAATGCACTGCAGATCACTGAATCACTTGCCTGCCTGCCTGCCTGAAAGTGTATTTGAAAATGTACACCAGCAATGTTATATAGAAGTGGATTGCGCTAACTTCTGTGTATGATACCACTGCTGAAATATACAAAAATAGTATATCTATCCTATCTAGCATGCTTTTCTGTATCAATTAATATTGTGTCAAAAATATACTGTCCACATAGTGTTACTAGTGACAAATAATATTGCAAAAAACTACTAAAAAACTGTTTAAAGTGCTAGTGCTAAAAAAAATATAAAATATGACAAACTATTAAAAAATGTGCAATGTGCCAATATTACTTAGTGACCATCAAATATCACATATTATCATGCATATATACTACATGCTGCAAAAAATGTCCTCAATATATGCATAAACACTATAGCCCACTAGATGTCCTCAGTGGGTGATTACTTCTGTGCAATGATGTTAGGTGCTACCAAAAGCTATTTAACCACTTGCCGACCGGGCCATTGCCGAAAGACGGCACCGGCGCCAGAATGTTGGGGGCGCACACCCGGGAACATCCGTGACCGCTGATCGCAGCCGTTTACCACATGATCGTTCCGTCAAATGACGGAGCGATCACATGTAAACAAACCGGCTTCACGTCATGACGCCGGTTCCTCCCTCCCCTCTGTGTACCGATCGGTACAGTGCGAGGTGAGAGGGGGAGAGATGGCAGCAGCGCTGTGGGCTGGATGTTTAGTGCCCACAGCGCTGCTCAATGCAAATACACTGCAATACTCTGCAACATGGTGCAATACTCTGCAACACTGTGCAATACTCTTCAACACTGTGCAATACTCTGCAACACTGTGCAATACTCTTCAACATTGTGCAATACTCTGCAACACTGTGCAATACTCTGCAACACTGTGCAATACTCTGCCAATACTCTGCAAAACTGCAAAATTCTGCCAATACTCTGCAACACTGCAAAACTCTGCCAATACTCGCCAATACTCTACCAATACTCGCCAATACTCTACCAATACTCGCCAATACTCTACCAATACTTGCCAATACTCTGCAATCAATTTTAACAGAAACAAAGAATTTTTTTTTTAATCAATTTTGGAAAGTAGCCACCCCAAGCTATTTGCTGAGAGGCATTGTGAGTATTTTGCAGCTCTCATTTGTTTTTGAAAATGAGGAAAGACAAGAAAAAATTTTTTTTCTTTTTTCAATTTTCAAAACTTTGTGACAAAAAGTGAGGTCTACAAAATCCTCACTATACCTCTCAGCAAATAGCTTGGGGTGTCTACTTTCCAAAATGGGGTCATTTGGGGGGGTTTTATGCCACCTGGGCATTCCCTGGCCCCCGAAACTGTGATTGGCAGTGAAGAGTGAAATCAAAAATTTACGCCCTTAGAAAGCCTGAAGGCGGTGCTTGGTTTTCGGGGTCCCGTACGCGGCTAGGCTCCGCACATGTGGTATCCCCGTACTCAGGAGAAGCAACAGAATGTATTTTCGGGTGTAATTTCACATATTCCCATGGCATGTTTGAGCAATATATCATTTAGTAAAAACTTTGTTCTAAAAAAAAAAAAAATTTGTCTCTTTCCCGCAACTTGTGTCACAATATAAAATATTCCATGGACTCGACATGACTCTCAGCAAATAGCTTGGGGTGTCTACTTTCCAAAATGGGGTCATTTGGGGGGGGGGGGTTTGAACTGTCCTGGCATTTTATGCACAACATTTAGAAGCTTATGTCACATATCACCCACTCCAGCCAGTTGAAGACAAAGCCCTTTCTGACACTTTTTCTTTACATGAAAAAATTTTTTTTTTTTTGCAAGAAAAATACTTTGAACCCCCAAACATTATATATTTTTTAAAGCAAATGCCCTACAGATTAAAATGGTTGGTGTTTCATTTTTTTTTCACACAGTATTTGCGCAGCGATTTTTCAAACGCATTTTTTTGGGAAAAAACACACTTTTTTAAATTTTAATGCACTAAAACACACTATATTGCCCAAATGTTTGATGAAATCAAAAAGATGATCTTAGGCCGAGTACATGGATACCAAACATGACATGCTTTAAAATTGTGCACAAACGTGCAGTGGCGACAAACTAAATACATTTTTAAAAGTCTTTAAAAGCCTTTACAGGTTAGCACTTTAGATTTACAGAGGAGGTCTACTGCTAAAATTACTGCCCTCGATCTGACGTTAGCGGTGACACCTCACATGCATGGTGCAATTGCGGCTTACATTTGACGCCAGACTGACGCTTGCATTCGCCTTTGCACGAGAGCAGGGGGGGACAGGGGTGCTTTTTTTTTTTTTTTCTCTTTATTATTTTTTTGCTTTTTTATCTTATTTTTAAACTGTTCCTTTCATTTTTTTAAATCATTTTTATTGTTATCTCAGGGAATGTAAATATCCCCTATGATAGCAATAGGTAGTGACAGGTACTCTTTTTTGAAAAAATTGGGGTCTATTTGACCCTAGATCTCTCCTCTGCCCTCAAAGCATCTGACCACACCAAGATCGGTGTGATAAAATGCTTTCTCAATTTCCCAATGGCGCTGTTTACATCCGGCGAAATCTAAGTCATGAAATGCTCATAGCTTCCGGTTTCTTAGGCCATAGAGATGTTTGGAGCCACTCTGGTCTCTGATCAGCTCTATGGTCAGCTGGCTGAATCACCAGCTGCATTCTCAGGTTCCCTGTTGAGACAGGAGAGCCAGAGAAAAACACGGAAGACGGTGGGGGGGGCATTCCCTCCCACTGCTTGTAAAAGCAGTCTAGAGGCTAATTAGCCGCTAGGATTGCTTTTACATGAAAGCCGACCGCTGGCTGAAAAGAATGACACCAAGATGATACCTAAACCTGCAGGCACCATTCTGGTATAACCACTCAAAATCGTGAATGGCGTACCTGAAGACAAAAAAATTGTTAACAATAACACAGTAAACGGTAAAGTATAAAAAATTGCATACCTGAAAAGCAAACATGATAAAACATAATAACAATAAAACATTGCAGAATAGAATACAGTAAAAAAGAGCAGAACATAAACGATCTGGAGGATGGGATAAACAGTTCAATCTCAGTATTTGCAGACGATACTAAGCTAAGCAGGGCAATAACTTCTCCGCAGGACGTGGAAACCTTGCAAAAAGACCTGAACAAATTAATGGGGTGGGCAACTACATGGCAAATGAGGTTCAATGTAGAAAAATGTAAAATAATGCATTTGGGTGGCAAAAATATGAATGCAATCTATACACTGGGGGGAGAACCTCTGGGGGAATCTAGGATGGAAAAGGACCTGGGGGTCCTAGTAGATGATAGGCTCAGCAATGACAGGCACCTGAATGACCACAACATACAGGGATATACAATGCAATACTGACACATAATCACACACATAGGTTGGACTTGATGGACTTGTGTCTTTTTTTCAACCTCACCTACTATGTAACTATGTAACTATGTAACAATAGAGAGAGAATAGAGAGAGAGAGAACAATAAAACGACAACTATTTTTTTAAATTTTATATAAATATTTTTTTTGCAGACACAACATCTTTTTTGGGGGGTTCGTTGGGTAGGGGTACTCGGGAGGACATAAAGAAAATGCCTCTCATGCAGCCGACTGCATTTGGTTGGGGATGTGAATGGGGGAATTACGGGTGCTGCAGAAGTGGCGGGTTCCCAATTAGGATTGGCGAATGCAGAAGGAAGGGCATGATGGGCACGACGGGCCTGTTTGTCTTCTTCTTGGTGGCAGGGGCACACTATTTGTGCTTGCCACCTCACCAGCTTGAACTGCACTTATGGGACTCGCCACGTCACCAAGTGTTACTGCAGTGCTGGTTTGACTACGACCGGGGTGTACTAGGCTGCTGGTGCTTGCCAGTTCACCAAAACGCTACCAAAAAAACTGTTGTACTGTATCTGGGCTGATCCCGCAAACGCTGCGGGACGTATATGTATGTCCTTTTGCCTGCCCATGCCGCTCTGTGGACGTATATCGTCGTGCGACGGTCGTCAAGTGGTTAAACAGTTTTTTGGTAAATTTTTGCAATATTATTTTGTCACTAGTAACACTATTTGGACAGTATATTTTTGACACAATATTAATTGATACAGAAAAACACGCTACATAGGATAGATATCCTATTTTTGCATATTTCAGCAGTGGTATCATACACGAAAGTTAGCACAATCCACTTTTATATTATATTAATACTCTACCATTTTTGAGAAGGCTTACATGATTGCAGCAAACTAGTACATTTTTAGTTTTGCGCCGATAGCACATCTGGTCGGATTACGTACACCAGCAATTGCCTGCAGTCAAATATAGGCTTGACTAGACTGGAATGCAGTGGATATATATATGTTGGAGACTGTATATATATTTAATGCACTGCAGATCACTGAATCACTTGCCTGCCTGCCTGCCTGCCTGAAAGTGTATTTGAAAACGTACACCAGCAATGGCCTGCAGTCAGATATAGGCTTGGCTAGACTGGAATGCAGTGGATATATATGTAGGAGACTGTATATATATTTTATGCACTGCAGATCACTGAATCACCTGCCTGCCTGAAAGTGTATTTGAAAAGGTACACCAGGAACTACCTGCAGTCAGATATAGGCTTGTATAGACTAGAATGCAGTGGATATATATATGTTGGAGACTGTATATATATTTAATGCACTGCAGATCACTGAATCACTTGCCTGCCTGCCTGCCTGAAAGTGTATTTGAAAACGTACACCAGCAATGGCTGGCAGTCAGATATAGGCTTGGCTAGACTGGAATGCAGTGGATATATATATATGTTGGAGACTGTATATATATTTTATGCACTGCAGATCACTGAATCACCTTCCTGCCTGAAAGTGTATTTGAAAATGTACACCAGGAACCACCTGCAGTCAGATATAGGCTTGGCTAGACTAGAATGCAGTGGATATATATATGTTGGAGACTGTATATATATTTAATGCACTGCAGATCACTGAATAACCTGCCTGCCTGAAAGTGTATTGAATACGTACACCGGGAATGGTCTGCAGTGAGGTCTAGCTAAACTGGACAGTGGAGATATATATATATATATATATATATATATATATATATATATATATACAAAGCCGGGAGTATATGTATATATATATATATATATATATACTAAATACACTGCAGCTAACTGAATCAACTGCCTGCCTGAAGTATATTAGAAACAGTACAGCAGGAACGGTCTGCAGTGAGATCTAGCTAAACTGTATGCAGTGAATTTATATATATATATATATATATATATATATATATATATATATATATACCAGTCTGACTGTATATATACCGTATTTATCGGCGTATAACACGCACCCCAAGTTTAGTAGGGAATTTTAAGGTAAAAAAAAAATTTAGGAGGGAAGTTGAAGGGAAAAAAACTTACATTTAAATGCCCATCATTGCAGCCTTCTCAGTGCAGCCTTGCCCCAGTGCAGCCATGTCAGTGCAGCCTTGTCAGTGCAGCCTTGTCAGTGCAGCCTTCCCCAGTGTCCATTGCAGCCTTATCCCAGTGCAGCCTTGTCCCAGTGCAGCCTTGCCCCAGTGCAGCCTTGCAGCTCGCAGTTTAAAAATTGCGCCGCTCCCCTGCGATCCTGAGCTTCAAAATCGCCAACCGCGATTTGAAAATGGCGCTGCCGGCGCCGAAATACACAGAGCCAGTCCTCGGCTCTTCTCGGCGGCTCTCGTTTACTTTCGGCTCCACTCGTAGTCCCACCCGGGATGGGCGTGACTGTGAGCGGAGCTATCCGAACCTAGCCGAGTACACTCGGCTAGGTTCGGGCCACGCTCGAGTGAAGCCAAAAGTGGCCGAGAAGAGCCGAGGACCGGCTCTGTGTATTTCGGTGCCGGCGGTGCCATTTTCAAATTGCGGTTTAGGAGATCGGCGTATAACACGCACCCGCGATTTTCCCCTGATTTTAAGGGGAAAAAAGTGCGTGTTATACGCCGATAAATACGGTATATATATATATATATATATATATATATATATGTATATATATGTATATATGTATATATATATGTATATATGTATATATATGTATATATGTATATATATATATATATATATATATATATATATATATATATATAAATAAAATATACTGCAGCTAACTGAATCAACTGCCTGCCTGAAGTATATTAGAAACAGTACAGCAGGAATGGTCTGCAGTGAGATCTAACTAACTGAATAAACTGCCTGCTCAAAGTAAATGAAATGACACTCTCTCTCTCTATCTCTCTCTCCGCCAGCAACACACTACACAAGGCCAACATGCAGGCGGCCTTATATAGTGTGGGGTTTGGACTTAACTCCCTGAGCCATAATTGGCCAAAGGCACCCTGCCTTTGGCCATTAATGGCTCTCTTTGCTGACGGTGCTGTGATTGGCCAAAGCATGCGGGTCATAGTGCATGCTTGGCCAATCATCAGCCAGCAATGCACTGGGATTACGCAGTGCATTATGGGGCGTGTCACGCCACTCGAATTTGGCCCGAACGCCCATAATGTTCGATCTTCGTTGAACGATCGAACAGCCAATGTTCGCGTCGAACTAATGTTCGACTCAAACTCGAAGCTCAGTATTATTATTTCTTCATTTTCCAAACAATTGTAGCAAAAAAATAAAACTTAAAAAACTTGTCATGCCTCTTACTAAATACCTTGGCCTATCTACTTTCCAAAAAGGAGTAATTTGGGGTATTTGTACTGGCCTGGCATTTTTGGGCCTCAACAAATGAGATAGGGTATCAGTACCCTATCTCATTTGTTGAGATAGGGTATCAGTACATCAAGACTAATCCATTCAGATATATATACACAATAGTTTGAGGCCTCTATAACTTTCCTAGTGACTAAATAATGTACACATATTTAGGCTATTTTCACCAAAGAAATGAAGCAGAATACATTTTGACCTAAATGTATGAAGAAAGACTATTTATTTGCAAAATTTTATAACAGAAACAATGAAAAACGCATTTTTTGTGGCGTTTTTCATTTATTTAGCAAAAAATAAAATAACCTGTTACTGTGTTGCATGACCATGCAATTGTCATTCAAAGTGTGACAGCGCTGAAAGCTGAAAATTGGCCTGGGAAGAAAAAGGGTAAAAGTGACCTGCACTGTAGTGGTTAGATACTGTGAATAGAATCACTTCAATATTATGCTGCTTTTTCAGTAAAATAAATATTTTCTAATGTAAATATTTTAGCTAGTGGATGTTTCTCCTGTTCAATATACAACCTAGTATAAGCACTTAAAAGTCACTACAATATTTATTTGTGAAAAAAACACACTGTAATATTGTATTTTTGATTAAAAGCTGGCAAGTGTTTCCTTTTCAAATTGTGATCTAATATACAGTCATGGCCAAAAATATTGGCACCCCTGCATTACTGTCACATAATGCACCACTTTTCCCAGAAAATTGTTGCAATTACAAATGTTTAGGCATTCTCATGTTTATTTATTTTGTTTGTATTGGTATAACACAAAAAAGTGGAGAAAAAAAAGCCAAATCTGGCACATTCCCATCAAAATTCCAAAAATGAACTGGACAAAACTGTTGGCACCTTCTCAAAATTGTAAGAAATAATTGAGTTCCAAGTTTGTGATGCTCGTGTAATTTGTAGTTAAAAAAACCTGTATCAATTAACAGGTGCTGATAATATAGAAATTACACCGGCAACCAGTTAAAATGGTGAAAAATTGACACAACCTCTCCGTGTGTCTCTGTGTGCCACACAAAGCATGGAGAACAGAAAGAGCAGCAAAGAATTGTCTGAGGATTTGAGAACAAAATTTGTGGAAAAGCATAGAAAATCTCAAGGTTACAAGTCAATCTCCAGAGATCTTAATGTTGCTGTGTCCACTGTGTGCAACATTGTTAAGAAATTTACAGCCCATGGCACTGTAGCTAATCTTCCTGGACGTAGATGAAAGAGAAACATTGATCAAAGATTGCAAAGAAGGAATGTTCAAATGGTGGATAAAGAACCTTGATCAACTTCCACACAAATTCAAGCTGACCTTCAGGCACAGGACACAACTGTGTCAGCTCGCACTATATGTCACTATCTGAATGAAAAGGGTTGCTGTGGTAGGAGACACAGCAGGACCCTGCTGCTGACACAGAAACATAAAAAAGCCAAGTTGGGGTTTGCCAAAACTTACCTGAGGAAGTCAAAATCCTTTTGGGGACAATGTGCTGTGGACAGACATAATAAAAGTACAGCTTTTTGGTAAAGCCCATCATTCTGCTGTTTTCAGAAAAAGTCAAACATGGTGGAGGTTCACTGATATTTTGCGGTTGCTTTGCTGCTTCAGTCACTGGATGTCTTGACCGTGTGCATGGGATTATGAAATCTGAAGACTACCGAAGAATTCTGGGGTGCGATGTAGGGCCTAGTGTCAGAAACTTGGGTCTCCATCAGAGGTCATGGGTCTTAGAACAATGACCCAAAGCACACATCTAAAAGCACCCAGAAATGGTTTAAGACAAAGCGCTGGAGAGTCCAGATCTAAATCCCATAGAGCACCCATAGAGAGAACAACAGCTGGGAAAAGGAACCCTTACAATCTGAGAGACCTGGGGCAGTTGGCAAAAGAAAAGTGGTCCAAAATTCCCAGTAGAGAGGTATAAGAAACTCATTGATGGTTACAGGAAGCGATTGATTTCAGTTATTTTTTCCAAGGGGTGTGCTACCAAATATTAAATTCTGGGTGCCAATATTTTGTCCAGTTAATTTTCTGAGTTTTGCGTGAAATGTGTCAGATTGGGCATTTTGCTTCTCCACTTTTTTGTGTCATACCAATACAAACAAAAGAAATAAACATGAGAATGCCTAAACATTTGTAATTGCAACAATTTTCTGGGTAAAGTGGTGCATTATCTGACAGAAATATAGGGGTGCCATTATGTTTGGCCATGACTGTAATGCCGCAATGATATTATAGTGATTCCATTCACAGTATTGAAAACATTTATGCCGCGTACACACGAGCGGAATTCCGTCAGAAAAACCATCCAAGTTTTTTCTGACGGAATTCCGCTCAAGCTTGCCTTGCATACACACGGTCACACAAAATTTCTCTGAAATTTCGACCGTCAAGAACGCGGTGACGAACACTACAACGAGCCGAGAAAATGAAATTCAATGCTTCCAAGCATGCGTTGAATTGTTTCCGAGCATGTGTAGGAATTTTGCGCATCGGAATTTGTACAGACGATCGCATTTTTGGATAGGAACTTTTTCCGACCGAAAAATTGAGAACCTGCTCTCAATCTTTTGCTGGCGGGAATTCCGCCAGTAAAAGTCCGATGGAGCATACACACGGTCGCATATTCCGACCAAAAGCTCTCATCGGTCTTTTGCTGGCCGAATTTCCGATCGTGTGTACGCGGCATAAGTGTTTTTAATATTGTGCACGGAATCACTATAATATCTTGCTGTCTGTTTTTAGTGAAATAATATCTGTTTTTTCAAATGATGCTTAGTACAAATTCTAATATACTGTACTGTGCATGTCATTACCATATTTTGCTTTTTTTTTGTGAAATAAATACATGTCAATGTTTTTTTTTTGTTTGTTTTTTTTCTAATTAAAGCTGACTGGTGTCACTTTGGTTCAAAATGCAACATAGTACTTAAATAATGTGAATAAAGTAATTAATTTCAGTGAAATATACTCTGCTGTTTTTTTTAATTAAAAATCTGGCTGGTGTCTCGTTTGTTCAAAATGTGACCTAGTATAATGGCTGATATACTGTATACTGTGTATGGAGTCGGTGCAATATTTGGCAGGCTTTTTCTGGGAAATATTACACTTTTAATAATGCTGATATCTTGAATAAAAGCACCGTGTTATATCTTTTTCAAAATGTGGACAACTAAAAAGTGCTTAACCCCTTGCCGACCAGCGCACGACGATGTACGTTGGCACAATGGCCTGGCTGGGCAAATGGGCATACCTATATGTCTCTTTTAAGACGCGGCTTAGTAGGTGCTGGCGGGGCGCACACGTGCCCGCCACATACTTCGTGAGCATGCCCGTGGGTCCCCTGGACTCGATGTTCGCCAGGGGCCGCGATCATGACACGGAGCAGCAGAACAGGGAGATGCCTATGTAAACAAGGCATTTCCCTGTTCTGCCTAGTGACATGACAGGAATCTACTGCTTCATCGGGAGCAGTGATCTCTGTCATGTTGTAGTGAGCCCACCCCCCAACAGATAGAATCATTCCCTAGGGCACACTTAACCCCTTGATCGCCCCCTAGTGTTTAACCCATTCCCTGCCAGTGTCATTTGCACAGTATTCAGTGCATTTTTATAGCACTGATCGCTGTATAAATGTCACTGGTCCCAAAATAATGTCAAAAGTGTCTGATGTGTGCCGCAATGAAATTGTTGAGATTCCTACCTGGTATTTGGATTTGTTCTAGGAGACCCCATAGTGGTTTTGTTTGGTTAGGGAACCATCCTTTGGTCTGTGCCAGTACTGCAGCTTTGTGATAATCAGTGAAGACTGGTGCTCCTACCCCTCCTGCCTTTTTTAGTTTGCTAAGTTTAGAGAAGGCGCTTCTTACTTTTTTACCCTCCCAAAGGAAGTTGGCGAGTGTGCTTTGCAGATGTTTAAAAAAGGTTTTTGGAGCTGGTATAGGGACTGTTCTAAAGACATACAGTACTTGACGTAATATTTTCATTTTAAATGCTGCTAACCTGCCTGACCATGATAATATATGTTTGCTTAATTTCTGCGTTCCTTCTTTTACTTTACTTTCAAGCGGGAGGTAATTAGCTTTGAACAGCTGGTCAGGATGAGAAGTAAGGTTAATCCCCAAATAATTAATCATATGGTTATTCCAAATATATGGGAAGTTAGCTTGTAAATCTATTTTGTTTTGTTGAGATACGCCCAAATCTAGTATGACTTGGTTTCATTCACTTTATAGTATGACACTTTGTCATAATCCTGGAGTACAGAAGACACTTTTCCTAGGGAAGACACCGGATCTGTGAGCATTAGGATTACGTCATCGGCAAAAAGACTAATGACGTGTTTAGTATTATTGAACATGAAGCCCTGTATTTCAGGTGATTGTCTAATGTGTGCAGCTAGAGGTTCCATTAAGAGATTAGAGATGAGAGGGGACAAAGGGTAGCCCTGCCTTGTGCCATTTGTAATCCTGAAGGATTTAGAAAGCATCCCTGACGTGTACACCTTAGCTGATGGTGAGGTATACAAGGCTAGGATCGCGGACAATATATGTCCTGTGAATCCAAATTTTCTTAGGGTTTGCGAAAGATAGAGCCAGTGTACCCTGTCGAACGCCTTCCCTGCATCCAAAGCTAGGAGCAGAGAAGGGGTACGAGCCCCTCTAGCAATGTCAATTATGTTGATTGGGCGTCTTGTTGCATCAGAAGCTTGCCTGCCTTTTGTGAAGCCCGATTGGTCAGGGTCAATCAGGGTGGGGAGAATATCAACCATTCGAAGTGCAATCATTTTTAAATCATTATTTAATAATGATATAGGTCTAAATTTTTGGGGCTGATCCGGTGTCTTCCCAGGTTTAGGCAGTGTCACAATGAGTGTCTCGAACATCTCAGGAGGAAAAGAAGCAGAGGCAGCTGCACCGTTGAAAACTTTGAGGAGGTGCGGTCCTAAAATTGATTGGAAGCTCTTGTAATAGTCTCCTATAAGTCCATCTGGACCCGGGGATTTGTTGCTCGGGAGGGTTTTTATTGCTTGTAGTAATTGTGTCAGGGATAAGGGTGAGCTAAGTTCTTGGAGTTGAGTAGGTGTAAGTGTAGGTAGTTTGACGTTAGAAAAAAAAAAGTTTATAGTCATTGGTGTAGGTTGTGGTGTTAGGTCGTCTTGGTTCAAGTTGTAGAGAGAGCTAAAATAGTCGCTAAATGCGTCTGCGATGCCTTGTGGGTCATATATTTTTTCTTTGCTTTTGGGATGGATGAGGTGAACTATTTTGGTCTTGAAACGTTGTCCCTGTATTCTCCTGGCCATTGCTTTCCCGGCTTTGTTGCCAGTAGAATAAAAGGACATTTTCGACTTTTTCTCTGTGTATTCAAATGTTTGTAGTAGGATCATTCCTACTAAAGGATTTGTGAGTACACTTAGGAGGTGCATTGTGATGAAAATGTGTCTCTTGGATGCATTGGACATCACACTGAGATGAATCTGCCTCTTTCCATAGGGAAGCCCTCTTAGCTGGGGGATTTAGACCATGTGCGTTTACAAAAAGAATTTTAACTGGCATAATGGCTTTTTTAGATGGTGCTTTTGTGTCAGGTGGTAAGTGTAGTCACTGTTGGAATCATATGCAGGCAGGCTGTGTTTGTCAATTGTTTGTTTGTTCTGCTTGTTGAAGCTCATACAGGATCTGTGGTTGGCTTGTCCGGTATGTTGATAGGTGTTGGGAGGATTTGAATAGAGTGGTAGGTACAGTTCCCGTGAGAAAAGAAAATATGGAAAACAAAAAAAAGAACAGCATAAACCGGAACTTAAAAGGAGGGTAATGATAACCCAGGTGCAGATCATGTCTGCTCAGGTTGTGGGAGCTTGTGGTGTGGAATAAGCTCCAATAGGCAGGCCCTATGTCAGGGCTGGCACTTTGAGGCATAATGACAAAGATTTGATATGAGTTGTGTCATTTGGAGGCTGAGGCCTGTTGCCACTCAGGGGGAATTTTGTTGAAATTCCTGGTGTCAGAAGGGGTGGAATGTTCCTCTGGTGTGATCTTCCTTTTTTGGAGCAAGTAGTAGCCTTTGGATGGGGATGTGATCACATGGTTCACTCCATCTTTAGTGACCAATAGTTTAGTTGGATAACCCCATCTATAGGTAACGTTGTGGTTCCTTAATGCTTTTGTGATATTGTTCAGATTCTTGCGCAGTTGCAAGGTGACTTGCGACAGGTCTGCATAGAACTGTAGCGCAGCATAATCAGTATTGCAGTGTTCCCCTTTGCATGTGGCATGCTTTTGTTTGGTAAAAATGCATTCGAAACAGAACATCCCTGGGAGCATTTTCTGGGATGAATGAGGGTTTAGGTAACCTGTGGATCCTATCTATGGAAAGCTCAATGGCAGAGATATCAGGCATGAGGGTAGTTAGCATTGCAGTTGCGTAGGTACGCAGATCAGAAGATTGTACTGTTTTAGGGATCCCTCAAATTTTAACATTATTTCTTCTGGATCTGTCTTCTAAATCTGCTAATTTTGCTTTGATCCATGTTTGTTCATCCTCCGCAGTATTGTGTGCGTCTACCAGGTCATTAATGGTGGTAGCGTACTCTCCCATTCTGGTCTCAATATGGTCAACTCTGTCTCCCACTGCTGTCAGTTCTGTTTTAAAATTCCTCATGCATGCCATCATGTCAGTGTGAATAATGCTTCTTAGAGAAATTAGCATGTCTTGTGTCTTCTTGTGAGTCAGCATTGGATCTTACCTCACATTGCTGCATCCCCGAATCACCCATCCTGAAGCGTGACTTAGCTGGGCTTCTGTTGAGTGGTGAGGGGGGTTGTGATGATTCTCCTGGATCAAAAACTTGCCTGTAAGCTTGTTCGTCTCGGCCTTGTGGATGCCTGTGAGCCGATCATTGTGAGGGAGAGGAGCCGTCGCCATGTAGCCCACGAGGCCACGGTGGCTGTGTGTAGTGGTCCGCTTTTTCGGACGGTGTTCCGCTTGCCGCTTTCTAGGCATACTTCCGGGTTGTTGGGGGATCAACCCACCGGTTTGTGTGATGTTTGCGGTGCCTCTAGTCGCTGTGAGCCGCTGTGTTATCCCGTTGTGTGCTGGAGCTCAGGAGTCACACCGCCATCTCAATGGAGTCCAAGCCACACCTCCTTCTTTTTTACTTTTTGATAGAATGGAGAGGAATTAGAATACATGTCATGTTTTTATTGTTGCTTGTGCTCCCATTAGGGCGATTTACCTTTTCTATTTGTAATTTTTACTGTTATCACTAACAAAAAAAGTAAAAGGAGAATCCCAAATTTGGGTTGTTACCAGAACAATAATAGAAGGACACTAGTTCTGATGACTCTGGTTGCATCTAGGGGTTTCATCCCTTTGAAGGGATTTCCTCTCACTCCCTGTTTTGGCTATGGGGCAGGAATGAAAGGAATCTCCCCAATAGGATGACAAATAAATCTGTCATAAACCCTCCTTACTCAAAAACGAAAAAAAAAAATTTACCCCAAGTTTTATTTTAAGGAGGTGCAAGAAAGATGCAATAACAGAGGTAGGAAGAGACTACATAATTAGTTCTTAAAAAATTGAGAACATGCACACTTGAGAAGGAGTAGGAAAAGTTGCATTAGCAGGCCCAAAATGCCTGAATGCTATGCACCCTTGAGGAAGAAGAGGAGAAATATAGGCAGGAACTTTCTGCTAGATTATATGTAAATTGGCCAAATTAATTTTGTAAATATAAAAATGTTGTAAATGATGAAATAACAGTTGCAAAAAATGCATACAGTATAACAACTAGAAACACAACAAGGAATGTGGGGTTGAGATTCTTTTTTTAACTACTATTTTTAGACAATTTATTAAACTTTCAAAATAATATGGTGTGGCGCTGTAAAAAAAAGAAGCTGACAAGGTAAAATGGAGCTTCTGTACTCAACCTTACCTGTACGACAGTGAAATTTTACACACATTTTTTGTTATCACAGCGTTCAATAATTACGTAAAAATTATTATATTACGAGTGTACCCAGTTGTTATTCAGTTCATATATTGAAACACTTGTACGCCATGCTGTTTTATGCAATAAAATCTTTGAATAAGAAAAAGAAGCTGAAAAACTATACTATGAAACTAATGTATTTTGCTATTGCTCATTCAATATGGGGTTGAGGGGTTTAGCTTTTTTCCAGTTTCCTATAACTGTTAGATTTGTTGCGGCTGCTACTTTCTTCATTCACTTTGGGCCTATTACTGTTGTTGAAATTAATCAGATTGGGTTGCTGCTGCTCCTGTAATTAAGCCAAGCTAAGTGTTACATTTAATAAAATCAAATTTATTTATTTATTTTTTTGCATTGGTACTGGGCCCCCATGGTAGTTTCCAGTTCCTCTGCCCTTTGTTTTGAGAATTTCTAGCTTAGCTTTACAAATAGTAAGAATGGGGTTCATACCAAAGTTTGTACATTTCCGACTTTACGATCAGTTCAACAAACAGCCCAAAAACCAAACCTAGGCACATTTGCTCATTATTATTATTATTATAATTATTATACAGGATTTATATAGTGCCAAAAATTTGTGCAGCACTTTACAATATGAAGGCAGACAGCACAGTTACAATACAATTCAATACAGTAGGAATTAGAGGGCCCTGCTCATTAGAGTTTACAATATAGACTCATCCCTAATCTCGAATAACTTGCTAGATTTATAAATCTTGTTGACTGTTTAATACATTCAGCCTATGAAAATAATTCTGATGAATTATTTAAAGAGTCTGTAAACCCTTATGCCCCGTACACACAATAGGATTTTCCGACGGAAAATGTTTGATAGGAGCTTGTTGTGGGAATATCCGACCGTGTGTAGGCTCCATCGGACATTTTCCATCGGAGTTTCTGTCACACAAAATTTGAGAGCTGGTTCTCAAATTTTCCGACAACAAAATCCGTTGTCGGAAATTCTGATCCTGTGTACACAATTCCGATGCACAAAGTTCCACGCATGCTCGGAATCAAGCAGAAGAGCAGCACTGGCTATTAAACTTAATTTTTCTCGGCTCGTCCTACATGTTGTACGTCACCGCGTTCTTGAAGTTCGGAATTTCCGACCAATTTTGTGTGACCGTGTGTATGCAAGACAAGTTTGAGCCAACATCTGTCGGAAAAAAAACATGGATTTTGTTGTCGGAAAATCCTATCGTGTGTATAGGGCATAACATATACCAAGTGAAGGGGCAATCTTCAGGTGATACACAGAGATAAAACAAATCCTCCTACATATGTTGTACCTGTCTATCTGCAGTCTTCTCTTCTCTACATCTGTTCCAAGTGCTGAATATACAGGCGTGCACAGCCCTGGATCAAATGAGGTCTCAGGTAAGTAAAAGGGAGGCTGAGGAAGTGATGCTGACACCTAAACATTTTTTACCTTAATGCAACAAATGTATTAGGGTAAAAAACTTTTAGACTTTACAACCCCTTTAAAGGGGTTGTAAACCTCGGACATGAAATATGAACAAACCATATCGTTCTATTGTGTGTACTTGTCTCAATTAAAAGCACTAAGTGTCATCTCTGTCTGTTGCTTTGTCACGCTATCAGCGTGAATTACTTCTGACAATATTTACTGACACCAAGAGAAAAATTGTGACTGGGGAGGGACCTTCAGCATATTGACAGCCTCAGCTCTGTGTGAAGGGGAGTGTGTCTCTTTGCTCTCCTCACTGAGTTCTGCAGAGTGACCACTTTTTTTCTGAACTCTCAGGCAAGCCTATATATTCCCATGGGGGCACTGGCCAGAGAGGAGGGGCCAGGAGCGCCGGCGGAGGACCCGATAAGAGGAGGTTCCCACCAGCTCTGTGCAATTCCATTGCACAGAGTAGGTAAGTATAGACATGTTTGTTGTTTTTCTAAAAAAAAAATTATCTTTACAATCTCTTTAAATCTGTATAAGTTTAGGTTTATGTTAGAATAATATGAAAAAATGAATGTTCATGTCTGATGGGCTCTTGACAATATTGCATGCTATGCTTTGTTCCACGTATGATTAAATAAGGTTGTATAATAAAGATTACATGCATCTATTATTTTGAAAGAAAACCTTTGTTGAGTGAAATATGCAGTCCTTTATATCTGCCCGACTGTCAAAGAAATATAGGAGCTTTAATACTTTCTGAGTTATTGAGACAGAACAAGTGTTCACATCAGGAATTTTGACTTCACTCTGATTTTATTTGCTGCATACTTGTTCAGTGTCAGTTGCTTAGAAAGTATGGAAAGGGAGACTCTCAAAAATCAGGCATTTTCAGAAGGAAGTCATAAACTATTTGTTATAAACAAAGCCATTTCTAACAGGCTAAATTTGTTATTTCTAAACTAAAAAGGAAGTAGCTTGACATTAAAGCATAATTCCTACTTCATTTATTGATGCCAAACGTGTTTCACGGAAAAGCTGGACACTCAAAATACCACAAAATAGGAAAGGATGCAAAACAAACTTGAGCCATTTTCCAAAGTCTACTCTAGATGACTAGATTAACACAAACCAAAGCAGGCCTCTTGGGAGCTCCAACAACAACCAAATAGATATAGGCTGCATTATCCTCAAATCCAGAAAGTACTTAAAGTTTAATTGTAGCAGCTGAATTACTACTCTACTCCCCCCTCCCAGCAGTGAATGAATGCTTAGATCCAACTTTAACAACTTTACTTGCAGGATGAAATGCTTCACAATGCCAACAGCTAAAGAGGAAATTATGTATTAAGTATGTATTTGGAACATCAGATTCAGAGTGAAACAGTGTGGAGTATGTAATTGGAACATACAATATAAATTATGCAGTCCAGAGTATATTCCATAAGGCACTTTGTATAATGGGGGAGTCCACAGCATGCCATATCCAGCAATGTACAAAGTGGTGTCACTGGTCCCAAAAAAGTGTCAAACGTGTCCGATCTGTCGGCCGCAATGTCGCAGTCCCGGTAAAAGTCACTGATCACCGCCATTACTAGTAAAAAAATAATAATAATTAAAAATGCCATAAAACTATTCTCTATTTTATAGACACTATAACTTTTGCGCAAACCAATCAATATACACTTATTACTATTTTGTTTACCAAAAATATGTAGTAGAATACGTATTGGTCTAAACTGATGAAAAAATTAGTTTTTTTTTTACTTTTTTTGGGATATTTATTTTAGCAAAAAAGTAAAAAATATTGTTTTTTTTTCAAAATTGTCGGTCTTTTTTTGTTCATAGCGCAAAAAATAAAAACCACAGAGTTGATCAAATACCACCAAAAGAAAGCTCTATTTGGAGGAAAAAAGGACATACATTTTGTTTGGGTACAACGTCGCACTTCTGTGCAATTGTCAGTTAAAGCAAAGCAGTGCTGTATCGCAAAAAATGGCCTGGTCATTAAGGGGGCAAATTATTCCAGTCCTTAAGGCCCCTTTCACACGATCGGACCGTTCAGGTCCGCCTGTCAGTTTTGACGGCGGACCTGAACGGGCGATCCATGTTAGCCTATGGAGCATCGGATGTCAGCGGAGACATGTCTGCTGATATCCGACCCCGTCCGATCCGCTGGAGAGCAGACGGATGGCTCTACGTCCAGGTCCGTCGCTGGCGGATCGGATCGGGTGAGATCTGACGAAAACGGACACGCTGTCCGTTTTCGTCCGATCCCTCTATAGGCGGCAGCGGCGCCTGACAAGCCCCTCCCCGCTCAGTGAGCAGAGAGGGACCTGTCATCCGCCGGCTCAGCGGAGATCAGCGGACAGATCTCCCGCTGAGCCGGCGGACCGAGGCGGGCTCCGTAGAAACGGAGTCCGCCTCGTCTGAAAGGGGCCTAAGTGGTTAATCCTTCAAAAATGTAAATTGAAAGTAAAAAAATAAATAATTACTTATAGGCATGTTTATTTTAGAGGTACCCAATAGTGTTATTTTGCAGGGAGAGGGGAGGTAAATTAACGTAACCAAATTTTTGAAGCGGATTAAAGGATCTGTAAAATTTAGAGCCTAGTGTGAAGTTTGGGTTCAGCTCTACCATGGATTGCAGGCAGATTTTGCATGTTCCAGCATTTGAGCTGAATTCTTTGTAATCATAGCGCACTGTATGGCCTTTATACTTAGTACAGCTAGCTTAGAAGGTCCAATAATGGGCGCTTTGTTATTTTCCAGGCCCCCCTCAGTATAAAAGGGTTGGTTTCCAGCAGCCATTTTTTTTTAGTGTGTGTTGGAGTACTTTAGGGGCAGTTTGTGAGTAAGAAAATGTAATTGCCATACAATGCTATACTGTGCTATATTATTGTGGATTGCAGTGTGGTTGGCTACATATATATTTGCACCCCGCCAGCATGCTCCCAGTTCAGACACCCAAAAGTCTTTTTTAGGACTACCGTTTTCTGTGTATTAACTGTAGTTAATTTTTAGCTGCTGCCAACCTCATGACAGTGAGAGAAATCTAGGAAGGGGTTTCAGAGGATTAGGATATGAGGGTCACGAGGCCACGCTGAGTAGGATCAAGTAAATTAATCTCTGCAGAATTCTCCTGCACCCCACCCTGCCATCTCCAGCAGCACCTTTCCCAAGGCCAGTGTCTCTTCTGCAGCTTTTTGGAGAGGAAGAAAAAAAATTCCCCAAATTACCCTTATACCAGCTTGGCAAAACTATTAGCAGTTTAGCTTTTTCAATGGAATCGACCCTCTTCCATGACTTTATGGCCTATGCTACAACACAGTAGCAGGTACCCCACTGCCATTATTAAATTCTAGGTTCACACCTATGTGGTTGTGGTTGATGCATTTTTCAGGTGCATTTTGCGGTGCATTTTGCATTTTTAAACTCTCGTTTTTGATGCATTTTTGCATGCAGTTTTCATGCATTTTGCGTTTTTCGTTTTTTATTATTTTTCTCTTTAAACACACTGTATAGCTGGTTGCCAAGTAACAGGGCGGGAAGACGGCTGCCACATCCCTAACAACCGATGAGTCATCAGCTGTCAGCGGTATTCCCTGCTGACAGCTGGATGTAAAAAAAAGAATTGCCGGCAAAAAAATTGGTGATAAAAATGGCGTAGCACCCCCCAAATCCATACCAGGCCCTTTGGGTCTAGTACGGATTTGGAAGGGACCCCCATGGATAAATAAAAAAAAAAATGCCGTGGGGTCTCCCCGCAAATCTATACCAGACCCTTATCTAAGCATGCAGCTTGGTAAGTTAGGAAAGGGAGGGGACAACAAATGCTCCCCCCACTCCATGCCAGCTTATCAGAGTCTAGAAGCCCCCCTTAACAATGGGGTCCCCAGATCCTGCCCCCCCTCATATGAATGAGTATGGGGTATAGTGTACCCCTTACTCATTTACCCAAAAAAGTGTTACATACTTTTTACTTTTGCTATAATAAATATCCCCAACATTTATTTTAAAAAACAAATTTCTTCATCAGTTTAGGCCAGTGGTTCTCATCCTCTCTAGTGCCATGACCCCTTGATAAAATTTCCCAAGTTGTGGAGACCCCCAACCGTAAAATTATTTTTATAGCATGGGTTGTCAGCACCCAAGGCAAGACAAGTCATTTGTGCCCCTAACCCATGGACATTTAGTGCTCCCTGAGTCCCTTCCACTCGCACAGTATTAAAACCCCTTATGGTACATTTTAGGATGTACCACTCTTTCTCTTTGTTCTCCTTTATTTCCCTTTTATCTCTCCCTATCCTAATTTCTTGTTATTTCCCCCATCCCTCTTTCTAGCCATCTTTCTTGTTCTTTCTCTTATTCTTTCTCTCCCTTCTTCTTTGTTCCTCCCCCTCTTTTCCTCTCCCTTCCATGTATTCTCTATTTTTATTAATTCTCTTACTCCTTGGTGGGGGGGATGGGATGAGTGTCAATGTTGGCAGGGAGTTCTGATCAGCCAACTTAGGTGCTCTTGATCAAGGTCATCTGCTGATCTGAGAACTGTAGTGGGGACTTTTAATGGCAACTATAATCACAGGTAGTGTTACTCACTGTGTCTCTGACTTTGTGGTGTCTCGTAGCAGTGACACCTATGCCGAAATCAGGACATAGGGTCTACTCCAGATGGCGGGTGGCTGCAGGCTCCAGGGACAGCCCTGCTGGGCGGCCACAAAAAGGCTGGGAGAGTGGTGCGGGCTTCAGAAACGGCCAAGGATTTGGTGACCCCTGGCAAATCATCATTTGACCCCCAGGTTGAGAACCACTGGTTTAGGCCAATATGTATTCTTCTACATATTTTTGGTAAAAAATTGCAATAAGCGTATATTGGTTTGTGCAAAAGTTATAGTGTCTACAAACTATGGGAAAGATTTATGTCATTTTTATGGCATTTTTATTATTTTTTTTTTTTTACTAGTAATAGCCATGATCTGCACTTTTTACGACATTGCGACAGACAGATCAGACACTTTTGACACATTTTTGGTACCATTGACAATTATACAGCGATCAGTGCTATAACTGATTACTGTGTAAATGTCACTGGCAGGGAAGGGGTTAACACTAGAGGCGATCAAGGGGTTAAATGTGTGTTCCCTCAGTGTGTTCTAACTGTATGGGGATAGGACTGAGTAAGAGAGGAGACATATCGCTCTTCCTACTTACTAGGAACGAACAACATGTCTCCTCCCCTCTGACAGCACAGGGATTTGTGTGTTTACACACACAAATCTCTGTGTTGGCGCTCGTGCACGTGACCGCGCGTGGCCAACAGCAATCGCGCCTGCCAGCCACGCGCATCGGTCCCCCAGGCCTCTGGTGGCCTGAAAAGGGGAAGGACATACCCGTAGGGGGTTTCACCCAGCAGAGGCATTCTGCGGCAGTATATCTGCATGAACTGGTCGAGAACCGGTTAAAAATCAAAAAATAATGTCCTCAATGTAGATCCATCATCAATCACGCTACCCACCACACCCCTGAACCCAAAAACCCATCACCCTTTTAGTGATATCACAATGGGTGTGGCCACCAGGTGATGTCACCAGGTGGCCCCGCCCCTTACCTATTTAGGAACTGTCAAACGAAGGAACAGGGAGTCGGTGGTTAGCCTTTGACGAGTGCGGAGCTCTTCTTTTTTTTTTCTGGGTGCGGTGGTGTGGCGGGCATCGTGATTGACATGGATCAATATTGAGGGGGCATTATTTTTTGTCCAGATTCTGATAAGCCCCCACCTGCAGAACCCCACATCCACAGCCCAGAGTTGTGGGGAAGAGGCCCTTGTCTGCATCAACATGTGGAGAAGGTACCTCAAAGCATCCCCCCCATGTTGAGGGCATGCGACCTGGTATGGTTCAGGAGGAGGGGAGCTCGCTCGTCCCCTCCTTTTTCTGACCTGCCGTGCTGCATGCTCAGATAAGGGCCTGGTATGGAATTTAGGGGGACCCCACACCATTTTTTTCACAATTTTTTTAGCCGACAATTCTGTTTTTTCAATTCAACTGTAACCCCACTGACAGCTGATGAGTTATCGGTTGTTAAGGATGTGGTGGTTGGCTTCCCACCTTGCAACCAGCTATATACAGTGTTTTTAAAGGGGAAAAATTAAAAAAACACAAAATGCATTAAAAACCCAACGCTTGCGTTTCTGGTGCGACTCCATTTAAGTCTATTACACGCGAAACACAATCTGCTACAGGGAAAATGTCCTGGACCCTTTACAAAAACCACATCGCTGAAAAACGCATAGATGTGAATTGTGTGCCATAGGAAACCATGTCAAATGGACTGTAGTGCATTTCTGCAACATGGAAAACACACAAAAAACGGCATAGGTGTGTACGTAGGGTCAGTGCACCCTTCATGGGTCATTCTGGTTGGTGCTGGAGGAGATGTAGGACAGGGAACACTGCAGGAGCAAGTAGGGCCATGTAGGCTATTATTTAAGTAGGATAGTGTACCGTATTTATCGGCGTATAACACACGCCGGCGTATAACAAGCATCCCAAGTTTAGGAGGGAAGTTTAAGGAAAAAAACTTTTAGGAGGGAAGTTTAAGGAAAAAAACTTTTAACATTTTAAATGCCCATCAATGAAACCTTATCAGTGTCCATCTTCAGCCTTGCCCATCATTGCAGAATGATCAGTGTCCATCTGCAGCCTTGCCCATCATTGCAGAATTATCAGTGTCCATCTGCAGCCTTGCCCATCATTGCAGAATGCTCAGTGTCCATCTGCCGCCTTGCCCATCATTGTAGAATGATCACTGACCATCTGCAGCCTTGCCCCAAATTGCAGCATGGTCACTGTCCATCTGCAGCCTTGCCCTAAATTGCAGCATGATCCGTTTTTTAATTGTTGCTCCACCAAGATAGACAGAGTCAGATGTCATGTTTACTCAGCTCCTCTCGGCTCCTCTCGGCTTCTCTCGCAGTCCCGCCCAGTCACACCCCCTTGGCCCAGCTCCTATGATGGACACAACAGCGGTCCAATGGCGGGACGTAAATGCTAGGAGGCGGGACCGGGCGTGACTGCGAGCGGAGCCGAGCCCAGCTGAGTACACAGTGCACTCGGCTCTGTCTATTTCGGCACGCTGGGTTCCTCCTTCCCCTCCAAGGCAGCGGTTTGGCGTATAACACCCACCCACAATTTTCCCCTGATTTTAAGGGGAAAAAAGCGCGTGTTATACACCGATAAATACGGTATATACAGTATATATATATTTTGACGCAAGCCAATTATGTTCTACATAAAAAAAGGATTGCATAGAAGCTACCTAGGTTGATAAAGGTTGATGCCCATTGTAATATTTACAAACACCTTGGTATGTTTTGTGCTGGGACCCAATAAATGCATCTCTCTAGGTGAACCTAGTTGCTGTGGGAAATATCTTAATTATAATTATAATGATCAATCCTCATACCTTTACTATATGACTACAGGCCAATCCATGCCTTGTACATTGGTGATTGCATGATCACCTGTACCCCCTTCTACTCACTATGCTCATCCTCTGACTCCTCTGAACCACCAGTCTCCCCCAAGTATCCTGGATAATATACAACATTCCAGAATAAATGTTGTAATGCTGTTTTGCAGCTAGTGTGCATAGGGAAGAGGACCTACACTGGGCCTGAGCTTCTGTCAACTATCCATGTCCAGGCTGAGAGGTGGATGTCCCCAAGCTATCTTCAGAATGGCAAGGTTTTGGTAAATAATGACACTAAACTTCTAGCCATGCATCCCCAGGGAGAATTCACACATGTCCTCGAGGTGGTGGTGCAGCATTTCCTTGTTAAATACACAAGATTTAAATGTGGTTGTAAACCCTTACATATACCCAAAGAAGTGACTGGCCTCAGGTCACACAGAGGTGAAACAAATCCTCCTGCATAATTTGTACCCGTTTATCTGCAGTATTCAAGTCAAGTCTAGTCAAGCCCTATTGTCATTCCACTACACGTAAAAACATACAGTAGAACGAAATATTGTATCTCACAGGGCCACGGTGCTATATACAATTTAAACATAATTATAACTAGATGTACAAAGAATAAAAACACAGTGGGGAATACACATCTGGGAACTACGTAACTATACATATACTATATGTTTCAAAGATTCTTTGTAGCAGCAAGTTTATAAAAGTGTCTAGTGCATATTCAAGAGTAAAGTAAAGGAGGGGACGTGAGACGTTCCTGATCACAATATATAGGAATAGAAGAGGTTTCAAAGAGGATTGCAGTTGAAGGCTATCACAGCCTGGGGGAAAAAACTGTTGAACAGTCTGACAGTCCTGATTTTGATACTCTGGTACCTTCTACCTGATGGCAAGAGCTGAAAGAGACTGTGAGAGGGATGAGTAGGATCCCTCACGATACTTTTAGCTTTTCTGGAGCATCGAGTATGGAAAATGTCCAGGATGGAGGGGAGAGAGACACCAATAACCTTTTCAGCCATCTTAACTAGCCGATCCAGGGTCTTGCGGTCAGCGGAACTGCAGTTCCCATACCAGACAATGATGCAGCTGGTCAGCACGCTTTCAATGGTTCCCCTATAAAATGTAGTAAGGATGGGTGGGGGGAGACTGGCTTTTTTAAGGCGGCAGAGAAAATAAAGGTGCTGTTGTGCCTTCTTGGTTAGTGACGTGATGTTGGTTGTCCAGGTAAGATCCTCTGAGATGTGTACTCCCAGGAATTTAATACTGCTTACTCTCTGCACAGTCAAGCTGTCGATGGTCAGTGGGGAGTGATCAACAGAATTTCTCCTGAAATCCATCACAACCTCCTTTGTTTTGCTTACATTAAGGAACAGGTTGTTTGTACTACACCATTGAACCAGTTGTTCCACTTCCTCTCTGTAGAGTGTTTCATCATTTTTGCTGATGAGACCCACCACAGTTGTGTCATCCGCAAACTTGATGATATGGCTGGACCTGAATTTGGCAGTACAGTCGTGGGTTAGCAGTGTAAAGAGAGTATTCTCTTCTTTACAGCACACAGGAACAGAACTGAGGCTGTCAATCAGCTGGAACTCCCTACCCTGTCACCTTTTTTACCTCTTGGTGTCAGGAAAATTGGTCTGAAGTGACTCATGCAGATCACAAAGGAACAAGACAGTAGAGAGAAATTATACTTAGTGCTCTGAATTGAGACATCTTGAGATTTCTTTGGTTCACATTTCATGTCTGAGGTTTACAACCACTTGAAAATTAAGTACCAATGCAAGCTGCCCGTCAACAACCTCAACAGAGTCACCCTTACGTGCTGGAACTCGGTGTTAGCCATACTACAAAGGCTGCACCAGTAGCAATGTGCAGTCACTAAATACCCATGTGATTATAATACAAAGACAGGCTCTGAGGAGCAGGGGTTCTTTTCTGTTATGCCCTGTACACATGATCGGAAATTCCGCCAGCAAAAGTCCGATGTGAGCTTTTGGTCTGCAATTCCGACCGTGTGTATTCTCCATCGGACTTTTGCTGGCGGAATTTCTGCCAGCAAAAAATTGAGACCAGGTTCTCCATTTTTCCATCTTATAGGCAATTCTGTTGGTCTGTATGCAATTCCGATGCACAAAAAACCATGTATGCTAAGAATCATCTCTTCGTATGGAACTTCTCTTTTCTAGTGCCGTCATACGTGTTGTACGTCACCGCGTTCTTGACGGTCGAAAGTTCAGAGAACTTTTGTGTGACCGTGTGTATGCAAGGCTAGCTTGAGCAGAATTCCTTCGGAAAAACCATCCAAGGTTTTGATGGTTTTCCGATCATGTGTACAGGGCATAAGAGACTCATCAATTAGGATATGCACAGCATAAGGTTTGGATTAGTGCTGCAATCTCTTGTGTCTCTCTTGGAGCATAACAGACTAGGCAATGGAGGCACAGCAGCAGGAGAAGAAGTTGTTTCTGTTTCAATCCTTTGCCTACTGCCTTCATCCTAGTGAGGTAGGGGTGAAATAGGAGAAGGTGGATGGTTTGGGTGCTTTGGTGAAAAGGAGCATGAGGAAATGGAGCAGATTTCAAGGGTACATTTTTACCCCTCCCAAACTATACAAGGGAGTTATGCATAGGTGGGTGGGATTGTTCAGGGTGGTGTTGTCCTCAGCAACCTTGAGGAACCCACTACTGCTTGTGCTTTGTGGAGAATGGGATAATTTAAGCTCAAATGCCTGCACAAGGACATTACTATTCCAGCATCAAGGGTCCACTATTGAGAAATCTTCTGTCACAATCCTAAAGGGAGCCCAAAATGTAGCACCTCAGGGAGATACTGTTGCTGCATTTCTTGAAGGTGGCAGAATCCCATCTGGTGACTAGGGATGAGCTTCGAGTTCGAGTCAAACTCATGTTCGACTCGAACATTGGCTGTTCGCAAGTTCGCCGAACAGTGAACAATTTGGGGTGTTGGCGGCAAATTCGAATGCCGCGGAACACCCTTTAAAAGTCTATGGGAGAAATCAAAAGTGCTAATTTTAAAGGCTTATATGCAAGTTATTGTCATAAAAAGTGTTTGGGGACCCGGGTCCTGCCCCAGGGGACATGGATCAATGCAAAAAAAGTTTTAAAAACGGCCGTTTTTTCAGGAGCAGTGATTTTAATAATGCTTAAAGTCAAACAATAAAAGTGTAATATCCCTTTAAATTTCGTAGCTGGGGGGTGTCTATAGTATGCCTGTAAAGGGGCGCATGTTTCCCATGTTTAGAACAGTCTGACAGCAAAATGACATTTCGAAGGAAAAAACCCATTTAAATCTACTCGCGGCTATTGCATTGCCGACAATACACATAGAAGTTCATTGATAAAAACGGCATGGGAATTCCCCACAGGGGAACCCCGAACCAAAATTTAAAAAAAAAATGACGTGGGAGTCCCCCTAAATTCCATACCAGGCCCTTCAGGTCTGGTATGGATATTAAGGGGAACCCTGGCCAAAATTTAAACAAAATGACGTGGGGTTCCCCCTAAATTCCATACCAGACCCTCAGGTCTGGTATGGATATTAAGGGGAACCCCGGCCAAAATTTTAAAAAAAAATGACGTGGGGTTCCCCCTAAATTCCATACCAGACCCTTCAGGTCTGGTATGGATTTTAAGGGGAACCCCGTGCCAAAAGAAAAAAAAAAACGGCGTGGGGTCCCCCCAAAAATTCATACCAGACCCTTATCCGAGCACACAACCTGGCAGGCCTCAGGAAAAGAGGGGGGGACGAGAGTGCGGCCCCCCTCCTGAACCGTACCAGGCCACATGCCCTCAACATTGGGAGGGTGCTTTGGGGTAGCCCCCCAAAACACCTTGTCCCAATGTTGATGAGGACAACGGCCTCATCCCCACAACCCTGGCCGGTGGTTGTAGGGGTCTGCGGGCGGGGGGCTTATCGGAATCTGGAAGCCCCCTTTAACAAGGGGACCCCCAGATCCCGGCCCCCCCTGTGTGAAATGGTAAGGGGGTACTTACCTCTACCATTTCACTAAAAAACTTTCAAAAATGTTAAAAACGACTAGAGACAGTTTTTGACAATTCCTTTATTTAAATGCTTCTTCTTTCTTCTATCTTCCTTCATCTTCTTCTTCTGATTCTTCTGGCTCTTCTGGTTCTTCCTCCGGTGTTCTCGTCCAGCATCTCCTCCGCGGCGTCTTCTATCTTCTTCTCCTCGGGCCGCTCCACACCCATGGCATGGGGGGAGGCTCCAGCTCTTCTCTTCTTCTTTTCTTCTCTTCTTCTCTTCTTCTCTCCTTCATTTTCTTCTCCGGGCCACTCCGCACCCATGCTGGCATGGAGGGAGGCTCCCGCTGTGTGACGGCATCTCCTCGTCTGACGGTTCTTAAATAACGGGGGGAGGGGTAGTGTTTCTTCAGCTGAAACTCAAAAAACATTTTGATGTTTACTGCAGGGTAAATCCTGCTCTGCACCTCAAAGTCTTTGACCTGTTCCAGTACTCCAGTAAATGTCTGATGTTTACTGCAATCCTGCATTGCACCTCAAAACCTGCCTCATGTATCTCTCTTCAAAATTGCAGCTTGACTAAGCTGGTTACATACTGTCCTGCCACTGTACAATATTTCTGGCTATTTTCTCTCAAATAATACCAAAAAACTACCTTGTCTCTCCCTCTTATATCATGGCCTAATCAAGCTGACCACCTACTAAACTATATGTTTGGGCATTATCTCTAAAATAAATATTATTGCAAGATAGAACTTGCTTTGTCGCCATCTTTTTGCTTTCTATTGATGTGTTTATGTACTGTCCTGATGCTAGCCTAAATCTATCAAACACAAACCTGAAGTCTATATTTGAATTTTTTAGGGGTAATGGTGGAAAAATGGATGGGTGGGATTGGGGAAAATAAGGTATTATGGTTTTGTCATAAGATATGGCAGTGTTTCTCAACTCCAGTCCTCAAGGCGCACCAACAGGTCATGTTTTCAGGATTTCCACTATTTTGCACAGGTGATTTGATCAGTTTCACTGCCTTTAGTAATTACCACAGCTGTTTCATCTGAGGGAAATCCTGAAAACATGACCTGTTGGTGCGCCTTGAGGACTGGAGTTGAGAAACACTGAGATATGGTGTGAGTGGGGATACACCTTTTCTGTGTTTTTCCCCATGTATAATATACTGTATATAAACAAAAAAAACAGAAAAGTTACAGTACCGAGAGCTCAATTTATTGCTCAGTATGTTTAATGAATAACATAAGATCTTTGTGCTGCAAACCTTCTTTTTAAGAATTTGTTGGTGGTCACTGGGGACACACCTGGTTGCCTGCAGTATCCTGCAAGGTTGTACTAACAATGCTGTTCACCCTCAAGTATATAAATACATAGTATATTACACATACACTTCACCGTTTAGCAATACACTTTTTTATTAGTAGAACATTCTTCTTGGACAGATGGCTTAGTTTAATTAATTTATTTAGCATAAAAAATGCTTTAATTTCTTAGCAGAGTTTTAAGAATAGATAGGAGTATGGAAAGTTTGCAGTGCCTGAATTAGAACTATAATAATTTGCAGCTTTAAAAAAATAGCTATTTTTCAGTTTGGTTAAAGGCTTGGCTTTTCTGACAAGAGGTAAAGTGGATTCATTTTATACTGTGTTTTAACCATCATATTTTAGAGATACTCAAGGACTAGAAGAGAACTTTAAACAAGGAAAGGATGTTATTCCTAACATTAAGACACATCTGACACAACAAATCTGTTGGAAGAGGGAAGTAGGCAGAGAAATATTGGTATGAATAATTAGTCCATTGTATTTCCTTTAGAAATAAGCTTTGACATTCAGTTAACAAGTTAGCCATATTTGTAACCAAAAATCAGCCGAAAGTTTGCCATTTAGCGGAAGTAGCACTACTGTGCTAAATGACATGATAGATGAGCAGGGATTCTGGTTGACATAATTGAACAAATATTGTCAAAGTATGAAAACAGCAATGCCAGGGATTTGTCATTTGTGATGAGAGTCCAACTAAGGGAAACCGGCAGTGGAGCCTTCAGGCTTCACTGACCGCTTCCTACTGCGCATGCGCGAGCCATGCGGCGCTTCCTGGAGTGGTGGAGGGGTTGTCATTCCTTTAAGATAAAGTTGTAAAAGTGGGTGGAGCTCCACTTTAAAGCATGTTATTTTAAAGATTTGTGTATCTTTAATTTTGCTCTTTAAACTGCATTAAAAGACTTGTTCCTCTCTGTATGTAATTTTTTTTTTATATTGGTACATGTCTTCCATGGCAGAGGCCAGCTACCCATGCTCTTTTGGAAACAAAGCTTGCAAATTGGCCTTGCAAAAGGCTGAGCAAAAAAAAAAAAAAGTATTTGCCTACTTTGGATTTCAGTGGGGTTTTGCTCTATGTTCACGTTTGGTAGGCTTTTTGCTGGGTTTGTTGAACCTCCTTTGCTTGTTTTGCTAATTCTCACATTTGACCTGAACCTGGCCTGTTTGAAATTCCACAAACTGCTGAACAAACTGGTGAAATTAGGCCAGTTCTACCAATATTTATCTGACCATTGTGGTTGTGGATAACAAGCCCGTTAGACAGAAGCTGATCATAAGCGGGCTTGTTGCTGAACCAAACAAATTTCAATCCATATATGGCCAGCATTCGTCTCCTAAGAAAGAATAGCCTTTGTTGTGCTTTCTTCACTATAGGGGAGGTTTTGAGGAACCATGAGATTCCTCTGTTAGATAAGCTCCCAGGAATTTACTGGTATTCAATGTCTCCACCTCTTCTCTATTTATATGCAAAGTGGAATGGTTGGTCTTCCTGGATCTACTGTGGTCCAGTATTATCAGTAGTTGTCCTTGCTGCTTTTTCATATGTACTACCATCTCTTTTCTGTAGAATGGCTCTATCGATTGAATAGTATTAGGTTGTTGTCTGTGCACCACTCAACTAGATGTCAAGCTGGCCATAGATGGATCAAAATTTAGCTTTTACTGTTACTAAACCCAGGACCCTGCATTCACTATATCTGGTCTCCCACAGTACATAGAACATGGCAATGGAGTCATTTAGGTAAATATAAACTGCTAAATACCTTTTTCTCTTCAGCAGTATATCGTAGTCTTATGACTTCTATGAGTGTATGGTTAAAGCTTGTAGGAAGAGTTTTCATTCTACTCTTACTGTCCTATTAGGCTACAGGACCCCTGACCCTCTGTCTGGACAGTGCTGATTTGCCCTGTGCTAATTACATGCACCCTCCCAAGAAAAAAAAAACCTCTCTAGCAATAAAAAACCAAAGTGAGCATGTGCAGAGTGCCCTTAAGGCTCTGTTCTCAGAAGGTGGATAGGGGCCTGTGGAAAAAGGGGAGGATCAGAGAAGACGGAATCAAACAGCCATTTTACACAGTGCGGATCATTAACCCCTTAGGTTCCACAGTGAGTATAACAAGCATGCTTTACTGCACATACAGACTGATTTTACTGTTGTGTTTTTAATAACACTTTAATCAATAATTTAATAACAAGGACAATTCCACTATCCACCCTATCTGGATGGAGGAATCATTTTTTTAATCCGCTGGCTGAATGAAAAAAAAAAAAGATCCATCTAAGACCATCTTTTAATTTCTCATCACTGTCATATGTAAGTCTGATTCAAGTGGTACCATCTGTAAATTTCACTATAGTATTAGAGGCATGAAAAGGAATGCAATCACATATAAACAGGAATGGAATCAGCTCACGGTCCTGTGTTACTCCTGTATTTAAAATGAGAGTGTAGGAGAGTTGGTTCGGCATTTGCACAGTTTGTGCTCTGTTAGTTAAGAAATCCAAAATCAATGAACAGAGTGAGGGGTCTAGACCCAGATTATTAAGATTATACTGTGTGTGAGGATTACTGTATTAAACTGATCACATGTGCAGCATCATGACAGTTGTAGATTAAACAGAGGCAAAGATGGCAGCTTCCTTGGCTGAAAAACGATAGGAATGTTTTCTTACACTTTAATAATCACTGAAATTAAAGCAAATGGGTGATACTCATTTAGACACCTTACTTCTGATTTTACAGGGGTACAGGAACAATAATAGGGGGTCCTTTGATGTGGGTGGGACGAAAAGCGCCAGTTGACCGCGGGTGGTGACGTAATTTAAAGTTGGTGAGACAGCCACTTCCGGTTCTGGGTTTTATCACCGTTTGCAACGTTTTTACATGTGAGTGGTTATTGCTCATTTTTTTATGCAATAAACAAATGGAATTACGCTATATCGCGCTCTTTGCCATGTGTACATATCCCTGAAAATTCGTTGAGAGCAACGCACGTTACAGATGGAGACAGAGCTCGAGGGACTACAGAGCCCAGCCATCCTCCCAAGCGCTTCTGTTTGGGTGTCCTGGATTTCTGAACGCATGCTGCAGTTTGATACACAGCACGTGGGACCCCAGAGCCCAGCCATCCTCACGAGCATTTGTGACTTCTGTTATGGGAGTCCTGGATTTTTGGTAAGTGAGAGGGCACATGGATTATCTTTCCAGCACTTGGCACTTTTATTGCACATATTGTAAAATTTTGAAGCAGCACTCCAAAGTTTGATGTTCATGAACTTGAATCTTTAATGAACTATTATCATTTTATTATTATTATTACTGATTTATATGGTTAATGTTATTATTGATATTTTGTTTTTGTGGTATTGGTGTATTAGTAGAACACGAGTTAGTGCTCATACTCTGATCAAACATTTAAAGGCACAAGAACTTTGAGAGCAGCAACCTTAAAAGTGTTCACTTATTTATTCATACAACATTTTCACAAATTACCTATCTATTAGCGCAGAAATTTATAGGTGTGTTACACACATCTACTGTATATTCTCATTCATCAATAATAGGGGATAGTTTATAACAGATAGTAACACCAACTTGTCTCAGTGGCAGATTAAACATGTTGGTAACAACATTTTAAAGGAATTAATGCATTGTAAACATTTCAAATAGGAATGGTATAAAAAAAGAGCCAAAAGAGCATACAATAGTAAATAAAAATAACTAGTAATGATTTAAATAAGATGTTGGTATTATGTTAAAAAAAAAAAAAAAAACATTTATTCTTTACATACTGTAAATAATGACTGAATAATGCATAAGTGAGTGGAAAGCAAAATTCTGCAATCACACTGACAGCTCAGCCCAGCAGTCTGTGCTGGAAGAGTGCCTCTCCACTACGTAATGAGTTGCAATCTTCTGTCACTTTGACAGCTGTTCGCTGCACTCTGTGCATCAGGTGTGCACAGAACTCATAAAGCATAGCTCTTGATACAGAGTGAGGTGTTGTCACAATGACAGTGGGGCTCTGTTGATTACATATGGAGAGATATGCTTTCCCAGTGTAATCTGCAGGACTAAGATGTCAGTTTGACAGCTCAGACCTGCACATTACAGGAGTAATGCAATGCAGAGTCAAGGGAGGATTCCGTCCCAGCTGAACTTACTGTTAAGCAAATCCTATGGCAAGAGTTTCTTCTGTCTCTGCTTCATCTTTGCCCAGTCTATGGATTTGAATGATTCCTGGAGTTCAGCTGTAAAGTTCAGCCTAACTTTATTCTTATTTAAACTTAATCCCTTTATTATGGTGAAAAGACTGGATTACGCTGATAATAATAATGAAATTATCCAAAAATTCTCAGGACCTCAAAAGTTTAACACCCACGTATCACATCAGAAACTGCTGACCCCCCTTCCCCTTTGAATTAAGAAATGGTCAGCTGAGCTCTATGATAGATCGGGTCATAGTCAATAAGGAGATGTCCAACAAAAATATTACTGCTCCATATAACAATAATGATAGGCAGGAGCAACACAGCTATTGCTCCTCCTTAGTCATTTCAAAATACTGTAAACACTTTCCCAAAAGGTGCACTTATGCTTTGATATGTATTCTAAATAGTATAACACATGACAAATCTAATGGTGCTAAATTACGTTGCACAAAATGTCTACAATCTAAATTATTTCCTTTTTCCAAAAAGGAAAAATATATTTTGCTTCATAGAATTGACAGTTCTCATAATAGATTGAATTAGGAAGGACTTAACTAAACAACATTCTGAAATGGATGCATATTACTATAAATACATTTTTCTAACATATCTGGAATCCTGTAGGTGGCACCAAATGCTTATGATAGCATGCTAAGTCTTTGTAGAAATATGACTGGATATTTTCATAAATGAAAGGGGCACGCTATATTTTGGGCCATAAAAATGTGCTCTGTGTTTGATAACCAATCTTCTGCTGATATTGTAGTGGACCTGCCACCACTTTGCTTTATTTATGATATCCTTAAAAATAAATACTGTTTCAAAACTTTTACAAGCAAAAGGCACAAAAGATATTGGAATATCTCAACCTCGTTTCTTTCAACAGATTGATATCTACACTGGTGAATTATCCAATTATCTTTTGTTTGGCCTGCATTTTCTAAGAATTCATTTTAATGGGCAATCATGTTTCTTTCTAAAGAATAGGCACCTTGCTTTATTGTACTGACAGTTCTTCAATATATCCTAAGCAGCTTCTAAATACATTTTTTAATTTTCTTTTTGGATTTAAAAATAACACAAAAAATTGCCTTGTAGCATTGCAAGCTGGTACACATAAAAAGAGTTTATGCATGGTTACATATTCCACCTATCTACCTATCTTCTCATTTAACAAGTGAATCGCCTTTTTTGGGATGATTTTTTTTTTTTAGTCTACAATTTCTCAATGTTCTTAAATTTTGTTTTTCAGACAGGTTAAAGTCTATTTTTTTTAAAGATTATTAGGGCTACAGCCAAACACATTATACAGTATATAAATACAATCCACCCGCACTAATTGTGTCTCTACCTATATACTACTCCTGTTGCTGCTGTTCATTAAACAATCAGATATTATACCACAAACCACAGCGCAAATAGTACTAAATTCCTAAAGTGCAAATGCTGTGTATAAACCATAAACATAAGTTTTGAATATCAGAACAAACAAATCCAAAAAAAGTCCAATGTGAACTTTCTAGCAAGTAGAAAGTGCTCCTGTGCAGAACTATTCTAAAGTGCCGTTGTCCTTCAAAAGTATCATACAGTGATCTGTGCTCCACACACCCCCTGTGCGTTAACTTACCAGATGGTATGGACCCCTTAGCAGTACTGCATGTGGGTCTATCAGGCTTAGGCTGGTGAGCGGGGAGATGTCACTTCCTCTATGTCCTCCTATGTAATTATCACTCGTGCATGATGGAGAGAGAATCCAAATAGCATAGTATGTTCTTGTTTATTGTAATAAAAGGTTAAAAACACACTTATAATATTCCAGAGTTATATTTGCTTTGTACAAACATCCTTTAAGTTCTTTATACAGGGCAATCGCCTCACTCCAGGAACTGGCTTGGTTCTCACAACCTTCATGTCCGTTTCACCACTTACTAGACGTGACTGAGGAACCAGAATCTACGTCGAAGCGTTTCGCCCCTCCCACAGGGCATTATCAAAGACCTCTCGTCTTCATGCACGAATGGTAATTACATAGGAGGACATAAAGGAAGTGACATCTCCCCGCTCACCAGCCTAAATTTGATAGACCCACATGCAGTACTGCTAAGGCGTCTATACTATCTTGTGAGTTAAAGCACAAGAGGGTGTGTGGAGCACAGATCACTATGTGATATTTTTGGAGCACTACGGCACTTTAGACTATTTCTGTGCAGGAGCACTTTTGGAAGAAATTGTTTCTGGGACTGTTCCGGGCCCAAATACGGACTTTCGCTAGCTACTTTCTTTTCAGTTCACAGTGGACTTTTTTTATGATTTGTTTGTTCTGATATTCAAAACTTATGTTCAGGGCAATCCTTAATATTGATTGGACCCTGGGCAAGCATTTTCCTGTTGCCCCCCCATGCAATTTTGCCCCCCGACCATCATTATACAGGACTCCCTCCCCCATACTACCCAAATCACTACATAGGACCCCCATTCCCCATACTACCCCCATCATTACACAGGACCCCCTCCCCCATACTATGCTCATCACTACACAGGCCCCCTCCACCATACTACCCCCCATTATTACACAGGATTCTTCCCCCTTAATACCCCCCTCATTACACAGCCCCCCCTCCATACTACATTGCCACTCATTAACCGTCAGTGCGCTGCTGTTTCTGCAGAAAGGAGGGTTATTGCTGAGGGTGGAGAAGCAGGGAGGGGGTTATTGTTGGGGTGGAGAGGAAAGGAGAGGGGTTATTGTTTAGGGTGGAGAAGAGAGGAGGGGGTTATTATTGAGGGTGGAGAGGGGGGTTATTGGGGGAGGAGAGGCAGGGATTGGGGCTATTTTTGGGGGTGGTGAAGCAGGGAAGGGGGCTATTATTGCAGGTAGAGAAGCAGGGAGGGGGTATTGTTGGGGGTGGAGAGGCAGGGGGAGGGGTCATTGTTGATGGTGGAGAAGCAGGGAGGGGGTTATTGGGGGTGGAGAGGCAGGGAGAGGGGTTATTGCTGAGCCCACAGCTGTCAATCACTGCCCTGCACTTCAACACCCAGCATCCCTGCCCTCCCCCCTCTCTAGGGATGAGCCGAACACCCCCCAGTTCGGTTCGCACCAGAACCTGCGAACGGACCGAAAATTCGCACGAACGTTAGAACCCCATTGACGTCTAGGGAACTCGAACGTTTGAAATCAAAAGTGCTCATTTTAAAGGCTAATTTGCATGGTATTGTCCTAAAAAGGGTTTGGGGACCCGGGTTCTACCCCAGGGGACATGTATCAATGCAAAAAAAACTTTTAAAAACGGCCGTTTTTTCGGGAGCAGTGATTTTATTGATGCTTAAAGTAAAAAAAAAAAAAAGTGAAATATTCCTTTAAATATCATACCTGGGGTGTGTCTATAGTATGCCTGTAAAGTGGCGCGTGTTTCCCGTGTTTAGAACAGTCCCTGCACAAAATGTCATTTTTAAAGGAAAAAATCTCATTTAAAACTGCTTGCGGGTTTAATGTAATGTCGGGGCCTGGCAATATGGATGAAAATCAGTGAGACAAATGGCATGGGTACCCCCAGTCCATTACCAGGCCCCTTAGGTCTTGTATGGATATTAAGGGGAACCCCGCACCCAAATTCAAATACGGAAAGGTGTGGGGCAACCAGGCCCTATATACTCTGAACAGCAGAGGGACTGTAGGTTTGTTGTTAAGTAGAATCTGTTTGTAATTTTGAACGGGTACATTTTTAACGTGTTTAGCTCCAGCCAAAAAATCTTTTTTAAGCTTTTTGGAAAACATAGGGAAGGGTTATCACCCCTGTGACATTTGTTTTGCTGTCTTTCCTCCTCTTCAGAAGATTTCACCTCACTTTTTGTCCCAATGAAAAATGTTTTTTGAAAATTTGGGTTTTTTTGTGGAACAAGGATTGGAAAGCATCAGTGGAAAGGAGAAATGTTTTTCCCATATTAACTCATACAGGAGAGAATTTCCCTTCCTAGGGGCAGATTTCATCTCACTTCCTGTTGTCTCCTTCCGTTTGCAAGTAGGAGTCGTTTGTAAGTTAGATGTTTGAAAGTAGGGGCCTGCCCTATATACTCAGCAGAAATTTGGGCCTTAGGTGTTGTTGTGGCCGCAACACTGTAAGCCCTCACAGGGCCCTGCTGTGAAATATTAGATCAAGAATTGTAATTACATGCCCCTGTTGAACAGGGGCAGAAAAATTGGGCCTTTGGTGGTGGTGGTGGTGCTGGTGCCACAACACTGTAAGTCCTCACTCGCTCTTGGTGGGTGCAGAAATGGGCCCTGCTGTGAAATATTAGATCAAGAATTGTAATTACATGCCCCTGTTGAACAGGGGCTGAAAAATTAGGCCTTAGGCACTGGTGCTGGTGCCACAACACTGCAACCCCTCACTGACACTCTAGTTGGAACGCAGGAACGAGCCCTGCTGCAAAGTATTGCATCAAAAAATTGTAATTACACGCCCCTGTTAAACAGGGGCAGAAAAATTGGGCCTTAAGCACTGGTGCTGGTGGCACAACACTGCAACCCCTCACAGATACTCTAGTTGGAATGCTGAAATGAGCCCTGCTGCAAAGTTTTGCATCAAAAATTGTAATTACACGCCCCTGTTAAACAAGGGCTGAAAAATTGGGCCTTAGGCACTGGTGCTGGTGCCACAACACTGCAACCCCTCACAGATACTCTAGTTGTAACGCAGAAACGAGCCCTGCTGCAAAGTATTGCATCAAAAATTGTAATTACATGCCCCTGTTAAACAGGGGCTGAAAAATTGGGCCTTAGGCACTGGTGGTGGCGCCCAGAACCAAAAATCTTCTTACAAGCTATCAGCGTGATGATTGAGGAGGAAGAGGATAATTACTCAGGGATAGTCACTCAGCATGAGCATAGGCAGTCTTTGAAGGGATCTGAGATTTAAAAAAAAATATTCGGTTACATCAGCATCAGGTGCTTGGTAGCTGGTGGTGATCCAAGACTGATTCATTTTTATGAAGGTCAGTCGATCGACCGAGTCGGTGGACAGACGTACCCTGTGATCGGTTGCAAAGCCTCCAGCAGCACTGAATGTGCGTTCCGAAAGAACGCTGGATGCAGGACAGGCCAGTAGCTCAATTGCATACTGTGCAAGCTCTGGCCAGTGATCCATCCTCAAGACCCAGTAACCCAGAGGATTTTCGGTGGGAAAGGTGTCCAAGTCATATCTTGCCCCTAGGTATTCCTGCACCATGTAAAACAGACGCTGGCGATAGTTGCTGGAACCGATCATACCTTGGCGCTGCGGACCAAAAAATTGTCTGAACGCCACCTTCTCCACCGCTCCTTCTTTTAATGACCGAAACCTCAGCAACACGTTGTCCAGAAACAGGAGTTTGTAACCTCCCAGTCTCTGGGAATGCGTTTCTGCAAGGCCTCCCAAAGATGTTTCATCCTCTGCTCCCTCTGCGATGGCAAGATAAGGTCCGCAACCTTACCCTTGTAACATGGATCAAGGAGGGTTGCTAGCCAGTATTGGTCCTTCTCCTTGATACCATGAATATGAGGATCCTTCAGCTGGCTTTGCAGGATCAGGGAGGCCATGCAGCGTAGGTTTGCTGAGGCATTCGGTCCGGAGTCCTCTGGGTCACTAAGGACGACATGGTCCGCAGCCACCTCCTCCCAGCCACGTACAAGTCCATGTGTTTCTTGGGACTGATCCCTTAAAGACTGCTGCTGATGCTGAGTGCCAGGCTCCACCTCCATACTGACACAATCTTCCTCCTCCTCCTCTTCCTGTGTGATCGGCGGGCACGCAGGAACACTGTCTGGATAAAGGGGGCCTTGAGAGCTAAGGAAGTCCTCCTCTTCCTGCCTCTGTTCTGCCTCAAGTGCCCTGTCCATTATTCCACGCAGCGTGTGCTCCAACAGGTGGACAAGGGGGACAGTGTCACTGATGCATGCACTGTCACTGCTCACCATCCTCGTGGCCTCCTCAAATGGTGACAGGACAGTGCATGCATCCCTGATTATGGCCCACTGGTGTGGGGAAAAAAAACCAAGCTCCCCTGACCCTGTCCTGGTGCCATAGTCGCATAGGTACTCATTGATGGCCCTCTGCTGTCTGTGCAGCCACTGCAGCATGGCCAACGTTGAGTTCCACCTGGTGGGCATGTCACAGATTAGGCGGTTCTTGCGCAGGTTAAACTCCTTTTGGAGGTCCGTCAGCCGAGCACTGGCATTATATGACCGGCGGAAATGCACACAGACTTTCCTGGCCTGCCTCAGGACATCCTGTAAGCCCGGGTACCTGCCCAAGAACCGCTACACCACCATGTTACCGTGAGCCAAACAGGGCACATGGGTCATTTGTCCCTGTCGGAGGGCAGAGAGGAGGTTGGTGCCTTTGTCGCAAACCACCATTCCTGCCTTAAGTTGGCGTGGCGTCAACCACCTCTGAACCTGCCCCTGCAGAGCTGACAGAACCTCTGCCCCAGTGTGGCTCCTGTCCCCCAAGCACACCAGCTCAAGCACCGCATGGCATCTTTTGGCCTGCGTACTTGAGTAGCCCCTTGAATGGCTACGGAGCACCGCTGGTTCCGAGGACAAAGCACAGGAAGAGGCCATGGAGGAAGAAGAAGAGGAGGGGGTGGAGGAGAGAGGTGTGTCACAATCATTAGCATTTTGGAGGCGTGGTGGCGGAACAACCTCCAACACTACTGCACCTTGTCCTGCATCCTTCCCAGCTGCCAGCAGAGTCACCCAATGCGCCGTGAAACTTAGGTAACGTCCCTGTCCATGCCTGCTGGACCATGAGTCAGCGGTAATATGCACCTTACCTCTGACCGCCCTGTCCAGCGAGGCATGGATATTGCCTTCCACATGCTGGTAGAGAGCCGGAATCGCCTTCCGTGAGAAAAGGTGGCGTTTGGGTACCTGCCACTGAGGAACCGCACATTCCACAAACTCACGGAAGGGGGCAGAGTCTACCAACTGAAAAGGCAGCAGTTGAAGTGCTAGCAATTTTGCTAAGCTAGCATTCAACCGCTGGGCATGTGGATGGCTGGGAGCAAACTTCTTTTGGCGGTGCAGCAGCTGGGGCAGGGAAATTTGCCTGGTACAATCTGACGTTGGTGTACCAAAAGCAGATTGCCCACAAGTACTTGGCTGTGACACACCTAATTCTACACCTTCATTCCTCTCAGTGCAGGTCTCAGAGAGGACTGAAGGTATAGTGGGGTTGGAGATCTCAGCTGATGAGGAGCAAGGAGAGGTCCTCTTTGTTCCTTGGTGTGGGTCTTTTAGATACGCTTGCCAACGAACTGCATGGCAGGTCAACATATGTCTGGTCAAGCATGTGGTACCCAAGCGGGAGATGTTTTAGCCACGCGAGATATGCTTGAGACATATGTTGCAAATAGCAGCGGTGCGATCTGATGCACTCGTCTCAAAAAAGGCCCACACCAAAAAACTTTTTGAATAACGCGCAGAGACTGCAGCGCCCTGCACGTGTGGAGCTTTGGGGTGTGATGCAGTCAATGTGCTGCCCTTAGGCTGGCCTCTGGAGGGCATCCTGCCTCGTTGGTGATGTGCCGCCTCCTCCTCTCTCCTATCAGGCACCCATGTTGAGTCAGTGACCTCATCATCCCCTCCCTCCTCATCACTGGAGCAAACCTGGCAGTATAATGCAGCAGGGGGAGCATGACTGCAAGATTGCTGTCCTTCTTGGGCACCCCCTCTGTCCGTGCTCATGTTACTGCCTTCATCAAGCTCAGTATCATCATCAGAGCCTTCCAAACGCTGGGCATCCTCCTGGAGCATGTACCCAACACTGTGGTCAAACAGTTCAAGGGACTCCTCAGGAGGACATGGCGGGGCTAGGGAAGGAGTCACTGATGACATTGAGCCGAGGGAAGAGGCCGCTGCTTTGCCAGACAAAGTACCCTGGGCATGGGTGAGAGAGAATGAGGAAGATGAGGACGGCTTGGTCATCCACTCGACCAAGTCTTCCGCATGTTGCGGCTCAACACGGCCAGCTGCTGAAAAAAAGGCCAAGCGTGTCCCACGTCCACGTGCTGATGAGGATGCACCGTCTCCATGACCAGCACTAGACACAGAGCCTGCTTGCCCTCTCTTATTGGCTTGTGACTGTCTGCCTCTCCTACTTGGCCTTCCAGACATACTAATGGCCTGTAGCTGCACTAAGCTGGGATATATATATATATATATATATATATATATATATATATATATATATGTACTGATACTGCAGCTAGCAAAATCAACTGCCTGCCTGTAGTATGAGAACACCACCAACCTTCTACAGGTAGCTTTAGCTGAACACTGTGCAGAGCTCGCAAAAAAATAACTTGTAGGTTTAGCTGAACACTGTGAGGTGGACGCACCACACTAACTTTTAGTTTTAGCTGAACACTGTGAGCAGGACGCACAGCACTAACTTGTAGTTTTAGCTGAACACTGTGAGCAGGACGCACTGCACTAACTTGTAGCTTTAGATGAACACTGTGCAGAGGTCTCACTACACTAACTTGTAGGTTTAGCTGAACACTGTGAGCAGGACGCACTGCACTAACTGTAAATAGTCTAGCTGCCTGACTGTGGTACTAATAGGATCAAAAGAACACCAGCAATTTTCTTCAGGTAGCTGTAAATACTGTAACAAGACAAGCCTGCCTGTTAGTAAGAAGATAACAGGAACGGATCTAGCTGAACACTGTGAGCAGGACGCACAGCACTAACTTGTAGTTTTAGCTGATCACTGTGAGCAAGACGCACCGCACTAACTTCTAGGTTTAGCTGAACACTGTGAGGTGGACGCACCGCATTAACTTGTAGTTTTAGCTGAACACTGTGAGCAGGACGCACCACACTAACTTGTAGGTTTAGCTGAACACTGTGAGGTGGACGCACCACACTAACTTGTAGGTTTAGCTGAACACTGTGAGTAGGACGCACCGCACTAACTTGTAGGTTTAGCTGAACACTGTGAGGTGGACGCACCACACTAACTTGTAGGTTTAGCTGAACACTGTGAGCAGGATGCACCCCACTAACTTGTAGGTTTAGCTGAACACTGTGAGCAGGACGCACCCCACTAACTTGTAGTTTTAGCTGAAAACTGTGAGCAGGACGCACTGCACTAACTGTAAATAGTCTAGCTGCCTGACTGTGGTACTAATAGGATCAAAAGAACACCAGCAATTTTCTTCAGGTAGCTGTAAATACTGTAACAAGACAAGCCTGCCTGTTAGTAAGAAGATAACAGGAACGGATCTAGCTGAACACTGTGAGCAGGACGCACAGCACTAACTTGTAGTTTTAGCTGATCACTGTGAGCAAGACGCACCGCACTAACTTCTAGGTTTAGCTGAACACTGTGAGGTGGACGCACCGCATTAACTTGTAGTTTTAGCTGAACACTGTGAGCAGGACGCACCACACTAACTTGTAGGTTTAGCTGAACACTGTGAGGTGGACGCACCACACTAACTTGTAGGTTTAGCTGAACACTGTGAGTAGGACGCACCGCACTAACTTGTAGGTTTAGCTGAACACTGTGAGGTGGACGCACCACACTAACTTGTAGGTTTAGCTGAACACTGTGAGCAGGATGCACCCCACTAACTTGTAGGTTTAGCTGAACACTGTGAGCAGGACGCACCCCACTAACTTGTAGTTTTAGCTGAAAACTGTGAGCAGGACGCACTGCACTAACTGTAAATAGTCTAGCTGCCTGACTGTGGTACTAATAGGATCAAAAGAACACCAGCAATTTTCTTCAGGTAGCTGTAAATACTGTAACAAGACAAGCCTGCCTGTCAGTAAGAAGATAACAGGAACGGATCTAGCTAAACACTGTGAGCAGGACGCACAGCACTAACTTGTAGTTTTAGCTGAACACTGTGAGCAGGACGCACCGCACTAACTTGTAGGTTTAGCTGAACACTGTGAGGTGGACGCACCGCACTAACTTGTAGTTTTAGCTGAACACTGTGAGCAGGACGCACCGCACTAACTTGTAGGTTTAGCTGAACACTGTGAGGTGGACGCACCACACTAACTTGTAGGTTTAGCTGACACTGTGAGCAGGACGCACCGCACTAATAGGGTGTACACACGGTCGGACTTTGTTTGGACATTCCGACAACAAAATCCTAGGATTTCTTCCGACGGATGTTGGCTCAAACTTGTTTTGTCTACACACGGTCGCACAAAGTTGTCGGAATTTCCGATCGCCAACCACGCGGTCACGTACACCACGTACGACGAGACTAGAAAAGGCCGGTTCAGAACCAAGCGCGGCACCCTTTGGGCTCCTTTTGCTAATCTCGTGTTAGTAAAAGTTTGGTGAGAGACGATTCACGCTTTTTCAGACTCGTGGCTTTCAGATCGTTTTCTGCCTTTCAGTTTGTGCTTGTGGGTTTGTATCTGCTCTTCAGTGCGTGCAAGCAAGTTCAGCGTGACTTTAGTCATTGTATTCTTGTTCGTTCGTTACTGTTTTTCAGGTCACTCTTCACAGGCCTTGCTGTTCTTCAGTGCGTTCTGTTACTTCGTTCTGAGCAGCCGACCGTTTTCTAGCCATGTTGCGTATGCGTACTCCTCGTAGAGTTCGTGCTGTGCGGGGGCTTGGTGGTGGGGTCCTGACCTTGACACAAGTCCAGTCCATGAACAGGGTGGGGAGGAGTTCATGGACCAAGAATTGGTTGCTTCAGCGTGACCAGTTCTCTCATATGCCCTTGCTCCGTGAGATCCGTGAGAATAATCCTGATGATTTCAGGAACTTTCTCAGGATGACGGACCCTGTGTTTCACCGTCTGTTGGCTTCACTGACCCCTTATATTAGCAGACAGGATACCTGCATGAGGCAAGCCATCACTCCGGAGCAGAGGCTCGTCGCTACCCTGCGGTATTTGGCGGCAGGGAGAAGTCTGCAGGACTTAAAGTTCTCGACAGGCATCTCCCCCCAGGCTCTGGGGATCATTATCCCAGAGACCTGTTCTGCCATCATACAGGTCCTGCAGAAGGAGTATATGAAGGTAAGATTTTTATCCTTTAATATCACATTTTATTGTATTGAATGTTTGCTAATGTTACTCACTGCTATGTTATTCATTGATGTTCACATCTATGTTCTAGAGACAAGAAATATTTATCCTCCACCCATCTGTATATAAAACAATATCCCTGAAGAAGGAATATACCAATGTGACTACGGTCCTCTCCGAAACATGTTGGGAAATATGCATCAGCCACCTACCCCCACCAGATCTACCTCATTTAGGTGACGGATCGGGGTTGCTGGCATTGGGTGATAATATTCACGTATGCTCTATATGTCTTTGTTAGTATTATTTTTCAAACTTATACTTTATATTAATTGTATACATCGGTCTTGTCTTATAGACATTTTTATTCCATTTTTGTATATCAATAAAGTTGGCACTGTTGTTGCCTTTTATGGTTAATACTTTTACTATTTTGTCTCTGCCTACAAAATCCAAAGGGGCGTCCCCTATATGCACTCTGTTGCAGACAATTTTCTCTAAATATTATGTAGGATGTTGGCAGTATTATTGCACACCAGTATGGTTTCTCATAATTTAATCTCTTAATGTTTGCTAATATATTGTATTTCTTTCCTCATTCCCTAATTACCATGATTGGAATATGCTGTGAATGTCCCCTTTGTCCTCATGCATGCTGGATTTTTATGTAATTATTATTTTAGGTCCTTCATACATATTTGCCCTTTAATAACCTCCCCAGCATGGTGTCTCCTGGCCCTATATTCACCTCATGTAGTCACTTAACAATGTATTTTTTAAGCTCCATAGTAGTGCTTTACCCCAAACACCCCCTAAAATGTTTGGAAATGTTATTTTTGCTTTAAATTCAGGCAGAGAGCCAGAGGCTTTTTTTTGGTGGTGTCCCCAAATAATTTTTAGCAACTCTCCCTCCCCCAACTGCTAAGTCAGCTGATCCAAATTCTCTATCCTCAATCATCTATCTGCTGACTTTGCCAAACCCATACACACTATACCCATCTCTTTTGTGCTCAGATTTATGGATGAATTCCCCAAAGCATGTAGTGCAAGGGCCTGCCTGTATACTTTCAAATGGTACTGTTTAAAGTTTTTGGATCCTATTATTATCTTGATAGGTAATAGCAGAATGTCCAAATGTCCTCAAATGTGTACAGTGTGTATTTATATCTTTGTATTATGACACTTCTTACCTGTCCAGTGGGCTGCCAATAGTGTAACTAAGGAGGGGCTGTTCCAAGTAATACCCATTATTTAGGCATTCATCTCTCAATGAAGTGAAGAGGGTTACCTGTCCAAGATTTCCACACACCCCCTGTAATGTTAGAAATGGCCCATGAGAGGGGGGGGATATGATAGGTGTACCTTATACTTTGGCGTTGTTAAATTCCCCTTAATAAATGCTATCTGGAGGTTGCCTCATAATGTTTGTGCCTAATCTGCTTGCCATGTTTCTGATCAAAAATAGTAATGTTTATTGTTTTTTCCTCAACAGTTTCCTTCCACGCCACAAGAATGGCAGACTGTGGCCTCCCACTTTGCCGAGCGGTGGGACTTTCCTAACTGTGGAGGGGCAATTGATGGGAAACACGTCCACATCGTCCCACCACCCAACTTGGGGTCATACTATTTCAACTATAAGGGGTTCAATAGTATAGTGATGTTGGCGGTGGTGTCGGCTACTTACGACTTCCTGTATGTGGACGTGGGGAAGAATGGCCGGATGTCCGATGGTGGAGTCATCGCCCAGACGGAGTTTTACAGGCGTCTCCAGAATGGCAGCTTGGACTTGCCAGCTCCAGAGGACAATGTGGAAGGACTCCCATTCGTGTTCGTTGCTGATGAAGCGTTTGCGCTGGGGGACCACCTTATGCGGCCATTCCCAATGAGGACCCTCACCCCGGAACAGAGGGTTTTTAATTACCGGCTGGCCAGAGCCCGAAGAGTGGTGGAGAACACATTTGGAATCCTGGCCAGCCGGTTCCGCCTATTTCTGACACCCATCCATATGGCGGAGTATAAACTGAACCATATTATACTTGCGTGCTGTGTTCTCCATAACTTTTTAAGGAAACATTCGGCCAACTATGCTGGCTCAGTTGGGCCCGAGGCCGGAATGATACATCAAACCACACTGACGGCGCTTGAAAGCGCCGTGATGTCCGGTTACGCTACCTGGAGTTCTTTGCGGGTAGGGGTGCTATCAATATGCCAGCAAATCTGTGAAGCCTTTTTATAATAAAACAAAAAAAGAAATTCTTTGTGGACATTTACTGCTTGTGTTTGTTTTAGCTGACCCTGACAGAAATGTGTTGATTCCAGAAAATGTCGTGATTGTGTAACCTTATTATACAAAGCACTGTTGGCTGTTATTTACTAAAATGCAAAAACACATTTCACTACAAGTGCAGTTGCAACTGCACTGAAACTGCACTTGTAGTGCCAAGAGGATTTGCCCTTAGTAAATAACCCCCATTTTCTCTGAAAACACCAATGACATCACCCCAAAAGTGTTGTAGTGTTGAGACAACAATCCACACATTCTTGCTTAACACACTTTTTTATACCTGCACAATCACATGTGCATTTACCAAAGGTTTTTCAAACAAAACAACATGTTTGTTGTATAACAATTTTTGGGGTAGCATTATCCAAACTCAAAATGTCCATTTTAGATAAAACAGGCCTGTGTAAAACCAACAAGAAAGACAAAAATCTTGAAATTACAAAGTTCACATTTGGTAGAATTTGAAGGCAATATAAGACATGAGTATTTAGAAACTGTGTTTGATATTGCGTTCAGATGGGGTGAAGTCACCCCAGGAAAAGCCAAATTTGGAACATGCACACCAATTTAACAATGTCAACATGTGCGACCTGCCATCACGGGGGATCAAGGAATGTGTTTTGGGGGAGCAAGCCCTTCCTCACAGCTACTTTGTTATTGAGGAAGGGGTTGCACCCCCAAAACGCGTCCATTGATCTCCCGTGATGGCAGATAGCACATGTTGGCACACTGTGTGCATCCTCCAAATTTGGCTTTGGGAAAAATCACAAAAACATTTAGCACATTGTAGCACACAAAAGAAGAAAGTGATTTGGAGGGGTTTTAAACTCGCCCCAAAACATCAATGATGTTTTTATTTTTTGGAATAACATCATTGATGTTTTTCTTGATGATTTCCAATTGTAAATTACACCCCATGATCTCCCCGATCAGGATCTGGGCACTTTCGGATGTGAAAGGATCTGGATCCACAACCTCACGATCACCTAAAAAGAGGGGAACCCCAAAATAAATTAGGTCTTAAAAATATGCCGCCATCCATCTCTTATCTGAGCCTGTGGTCGCAGACACTCACCTGTTGTGGTGACTAGTTCCACCACGTCTTCTTCCTCCTGCTCAGATTGTGTTGGGGGATTTCACCTTCTTCCAGAGGGGGGGGGGCTCTGGTCTCCTCGGATGAGGGGTGTCCTCCGAGTCTTTTATCCCCTATGTCAAACAAAAATGGTATAATTAGCACACAGATATTTGATGGCAGAACTAGAAATAGGAAACATTGCTTGGAAGTGGGGTACAATTGTCAATTTTAGCCGAGTTCCAAGATGTAGGTTTTTTAGTGTCCTTTGTCAACCTGCAATACTTTACCTGTTTAGTACAAGCTTCACAGATGGAGACCCCCCTATAGTATACACTGGAGCACCTGTGTGGCCCCCCCTAATAAAAATGGTGTTCTGGGGTCCCACACTCGTGCTCCAGCGTCCAGATGTGAAAACAGCTGCTCAGTGTCCTCTCCTTACACAGAATCTAGTTTGCATTTCATTCTAGTAACCAAGCCATCTACACAACCCAATTCTTTGAAGACAAGTATAGGGCGTCAAAATGGTGGTCAAATGCATATGGCCTAAACAATGGTATTTTATAGTCCGAAAGAAAAATGTTTGATCCGAACGAATAATGTGCCCATGAACATGAAAGTTGCCATTTTAAACTGTACAATAGTTCCTAAAAGCACATGGATCAGCACGAACGTAATAAACATAAAGAATAGGAACACAGCACAACTACTTACTTTTTTACTGCACTTTCCGGATCTTTCTGTACTGCTCATGTTCTCGTAATTTGAGGTCCGACCACCGCTTCCTGAGCTGATCTTTCGATCGTCGTACCCCGAAATTCCGGTGCAGACTCCTGACCACTTTCGCCATGATCTTGGCCTTTCGGACATTGGGGTTGGGGTAAGGCCCATACTTCCCGTCATAGTCGGCCTTCTTCAGGATGTCGACCATCTCCAACATCTCCCCAAAGGACATATTTGAGTCCTTAAATCTCCTTCTGGATCGGGACGTGTCCGGATCCGGCCTTTCCTCCTCATCCTCCTCGTTGCTACAATTAGCACGATCCTGCTGTGTCTCCGCCATGTGCTCTTCCCCCACTGCGCCGAACGAAAAGGGGTGGGGAATAGACTAGAAAGAACATCAGGGGTGGGCGGGGTTACACGCATGCGTAGTGTGTATTAAGCGTAACACGCGTGCGTCTTACGCACGATCTGTGAGCGGAGGAAGGAGCATCGGAGGCGCCGATCGTGATAACGAAGGTAGGATCTAAACTTGGGCCTATACTGCTTCAAAATGGAAGCCTATATTGTAACAAGATTAGGGGAGTTTGGCATGACATTAGGGTTTGTCTTGTGTTGTGTCTTGCAGAGAAAATGGATGGGTTCAACGACCACAATTTCCTCCCCCTGTTCATTGACAAATACAGGGAGCTGCCCTGTCTGTGGCAGGTGAGACATCCCCATTATAACCATAAACAAAAGAGGCAGGCAGCGCTGGAGAAACTGCTGGAGTTGGTTGGTCCCCACAGCAACCATCCCCTATTTAAAAGCCAAAATTGGTGGCCTGAGGAGCACTTATCTTAGGGAGCGCAAGAAGGTCACAGATTCCCAGAGGTCCGGAGCTGCAGCAGATGATGTTTATGTCCCCAGGCTGTGGTACTATGAGAGACTGCGATTTCTGTCAGACCACACAGAAGTCAGGGAATCCCTCTCCACTCTTCCTTCCACCCTTCCTTCCACCCCAGCTGAGGCTTCCGATGTCCAACCTGGGCCTACCAGCCAGGAAGAAATGGAGGAGCCCAGCTGGAGTCAGGTACAGTAGCGTAGCGTGGGGGGTGCTGGGGGGGCCGTGGCACCGGGCGCAAAATTTAGGGGGGCGCAGTGCAGCATCCGTTGCCAGTGTCACTCCGTCCTATGGACGGTGTCACTCACTGCGCTCCAGCCGAAATGTTGCTGCTCAGGGATGGGCAGCGGCTGCCCGGTGATTGGATGAACGGGTGTCATGTGCGGTGGCAGGGGCTGGGTTGCTCTGGGAGTCCCGCCTCTGCCTTGCTGTGTGAGCCCTGGTCGTCATCTTCTCCTCCTCGGCGCCGGACTGGATTTTCCCTTTTCCCCATTGTGGCAGCCCGTCTCGGACTGGTGTGGCGGCGCCTGCTCTACCCCACAGGGCAGCACATGTAATGAAATGACATCTCCAGGTATCTTCCTGACCAAGTGAACTGTGGTATGTGACAGAGATGTACAGTAGTCACACGGTGTACACTACTACACACATATACAGAGCATCACCATCTCCCCCACTAATCTCCAGTGTCCCTCCTCTCTCCCCACTGTTCCGACTGTCCCCCCAACTATCCACAATGCCCCTCCTGTCCCCCCAAGTGTTCCTCCTGCCCCCCCAATATTTCTCCTGTCCCCCAAATATCCCCAATGTCTCCCCTGTCCCCCCAAATGTTCCTCCTGTCCCCCCAATATTCCTCCGGTCCCCCCAATTATCCCCAATGCCCCCCCTGTCCCCCCAATGTTCCTCCTGTCCCCCCAATTATCCTCCTGTCCCCCCAATTATCCCCAATGTCTCTCCTGTCCCCCAAATGTTCCTCCTGTCCCCCAATTATGCCCAATGGCCCTCCTGTCCCCCCAAATGCTCCTCCTGTCCCCCAAATTATCCCCAATGCCCCCCCTGTCCCCCCAAGTGTTCCTCCTGTCCCCCCAATGTTCCTCCTGTCCCCCCAATTATCCCCAATGTCTCTCCTGTCCCCCAAATGTTCCTCCTGTCCCCCCAATTATGCCCAATGTCCCTCCTGTCCCCCTAAATGCTCCTCCTGTCCCCCCAATGTTCCTCCTGTCCCCCGAATTATCCCAAATGTTCCTCCTTTCACCCACTCTTTCTCAATGTCCCTCCTGTCCCCCTAATTATACCCAATGTCCCTCCTGTCTCCCCACCGTTCCTCCTGTCCCCCCAATTATCCCCAATGTTCCTCCTGTCCCCCAATGTTCCTCCTGTCTCCCCACTGTTCCTCCTGTCCCCTCAATTATCCCCAATGTCCCTCCTGTCCCCCCAAATGTTCCTCCTGTCCCCCCAATGTTCCTCCTGTCCCCCAATTATCCTAAATGTTTCTCCTTTCACCCACTTATTCTCAATGTCCCTCCTGTCCCCCCAATTATACCCAATGTTCCTCCTGTCTCCCCACTGTTCCTCCTGTCCCTCCAATTATCCCCAATGTTCCTCCTGTCCCCCCAAATGTTCCTCCTGCCCCCCATGTTCCTTCTGTCCCCCAATGTTCCTCCTGTCTCCCCACTGTTCCTCATGTCCCCCCAATTATCCCCAATGTTCCTCCTGTCCCCCCAAATGTTCCTCCTGTCCCCCAAATGTCCCTCCTGTCCCCCCAATTATCCCCAATGTCCCTCCTGTCCTCCTAAATATTGCTCCTGTCCCCCCAAATGTTCCTCCAGTCCTCCCAAATGTTCCTCCTGTCCTCCCAATGTTCCTCCTATCACCCACTTATTCTCAATGTCCCTCCTGTCCCCCCTACTTATACCCAATGTTCTTCCTGTCCCCCCAATTATCACCAATGTCCCTCCTGTCCCACCAATGTTCCTCCTGTCCCCCAATGTTCCTCCTGCCCCCCCACTTATCCGCAATGTCCCTCCTGTCTCCCCAATGCTCCTCCTGTCCCCCCAATGTCCCTCCTGTCTCCCCAATGCTCCTCCTGTCCCCCCAATGTTCCTCCTATCCCCCAATGTTCCTCCTCCCCCCCACTTATCCCCTTTACCCCGCTTATCCTAAATGTCCACCCTCTCCCCCCCACTTATCCCAAATGTCCCCCCTCTCCTCCCACTCTCCAATGCCCCTCTTCTACTCTCACTTATCCCAAATGTCCCCCCCCCACTTATCCCCAAAGTCCCTCCTGTCCCACCACTTATCCCAAATGTTTCTCCTATCCTCCCATGTATCCCTGATATCCCCCACTCATCCCAAGGTGCCCCCCTCTCCCCCCACTTATCCCAAACACCCCCCCACTCCCCCCACTTAGCACAAATTCCCCCTTCCCTCCACATAGCACCAATGTTCCAACTCTCCCCCAAGTTAGAAATTAGCACATTGCCCCCCCCCCCATTTAGCACCAATGCCCCATTAACTTGGCACCAATATCATCGCCTATACCCCCTTTTGCACTAATGCCCCCTGTCCCCACCTAACATTGCACTCCTGCTGTTAGTTGTAGTTGCTTTTCTGTAGCAGCCCCTCTCTCTGATACTTTGTAGGTGGGGAAGAGAGGATTTGGGGGTGAGAAAAGAGCTCTTACTGGAAGGAGGTTGTAAACTGTCCTGTGAGACATGCATTCCTGAGCCCTGCAATCTGTATGTAGCACACTCATGAACTCTGCAGTGCACTCTCTACTTCTGAACTTCTGAAATCTGCTCACTCTGTGTAGCGCACTTCTGAACTCTGTGCACTCTTGAGCTCCTCACTCTGTATATAGTGCACTCCTAAACCCTGCACTCTGTACCTCTGTAACGGGGGGCGGGGCCACCCGGTGACCCTGCCCCCTCTGACGTACGGGACATGACGGGACTTCCCTGTGGCATTCCCCTTGACATCACAGGGAAGTCCCGTCAAGTCACCGTGCGTCAGAGGGGGGCGGGGTCACCAGGTGGCCCCGCCCCGTTATTTAAGAACCGTCAGAAGAGGAGACGCCGTCACACAGCGGGAGCCTCCCTCCATGCCAGCATGGGTGCGGAGCAGCCCAGAGAAGAAAATGAAGAAGAGAAGAAGAGAAGAAGGAAGAAGAGAAGAGGATGAAGAAGAAGATGAAGAGAAGAGCGGGAGCTTCCCCCCATGCCATGGGTGCGGAGCGGCTCGAGGATAAGAAGATAGAAGACGCCGCGGAGGAGATGTTGGACGAGAACGCCGGAGGAAGAACCAGAAGAGACAGAAGAACCAGAAGAAGAAGAAGATGAAGGAAGATAGAAGAAAGAAGAAGCATTTAAATAAAGGAATTGTCAAAAACTGTCTCTTGTCCTTTTTAACATTTTTGACAGTTTTTTAGTGAAATGGTAGGGGTAAGTACCCCCTTACCATTTCACACAGGGGGGGCCGGGATCTGGGGGTCCCCTTGTTAAAGGGGGCTTCCAGATTCCGATAAGCCCCCCGCCCGCAGACCCCCACAACCACCGGCCAGGGTTGTGGGGATGAGGCCCTTGTCCTCATCAACATGGGGACAAGGTGTTTTGGGGGGCTACCCCAAAGCACCCTCCCAATGTTGAGGGCATGTGGCCTGGTACGGTTCAGGAGGGGGGGGCGCACTCTCATCCCCCCCTCTTTTCCTGCGGCCTGCCAGGTTGCGTGCTCGGATAAGGGTCTGGTATGGATTTTCGGGGGGACCCCACGCCGTTTTTTTTTGGCGCGGGGTTCCCCTTAAAATCAATACCAGACCTGAAGGGTCTGGTATGGAATTTAGGGGAAACCCCACGTCATTTTTTTTTAACATTTTGGCCGGGGTTCCCCTTAATATCCATACCAGACCTGAAGGGCCTGGTATGGAATTCAGGGGGACTCCCACGTCATTTTTTTTTTAAATTTTGGTTTGGGGTTTCCCTGTGGGGAATTCCCATGCCGTTTTTATCAATGAACTTCTATGTGTATTGTCGGCAACAGTGGCGTAGCGTGGGGGGTGCAGGGGGTGCCGTGGCCCCGGGCGCGAAATTTAGGGGGGCGCCAGTATGTGTCACTGGTTGCCTCCTCCTAATTTCTCGACCCTGTGTCCCCGGCCCGGCCGCCATGTTAAGTGTCCGGCGCCCTGTGATTGGGCGTATGGGGGTCATGTGAGGCGTAGGGCTGGCCTGTCCTAGATCGCTATAGAAGACCCGCCTCCGCACATGACCCCCCATACGCCCAATCACAGGGCGCTGGACACTGAACATGGCTGCAGCCAGAGCGCAGGGGAGAGAGGAATGTGAGCCACCGCTGTCCTCTCCTCCTCCGGATCGATGCAGGCCAAGATAAGAAGGTGAGTGAGAGTCTTGTTACTGGCCGGGGGGCGAGAGAGAGAGACTGTAGGCAGGATAGTGTAGTTTAGTATGGAGGTCAGTGTAGTGTAGTGGTCAGTATGGGGGGCAGTGTAGTGTAGTATAGTGGTCAGTGTAGTATGGTGGTCAGTGTAGTGTAGTATGGTGGTCAGTGTAGTTTAGTATGGTGGTCAGTATAGTGGACAGTGTAGTATGGTGGTCAGTAGAGTATAGTGTAGTTTAGTATGGAGGTCAGTGTAGTGTAGTGGACAGTATAATATAGTGGGCAGTGTAGTATAGTGGACAGTATAGTGGTTAGTGTAGTATAGTATAGTGGTTAGCATAGTGGTCAGTATAGTGTAGTTGAGTATGGAGGTCAGTGTAGTATAGTGATTAGTATGGTGTTTAGTGTAGTGGACAGTATAGTGGTCAGTATAGTGTAGTGGACAGTGTAGTGTAGTATGGTGGTCAGTATAGTGGACAGTGTAGTATAGTGGACAGTGTAGTGTAGTATGGTGGTCAGTATACTGGACAGTGTAGTATGGTGGTCAGTGTAGTGTAGTATAGTGGTCAGTATAGTATAGTGGTCAGTGAAGTGTAGTATGGTGGTCAGTATAGTGGACAGTGTAGTATAGTGGACAGTGTAGTGTAGTATGGTGGTCAGTATAGTGTATTATAGTGGTCAGTATAGTGGTTAGTGTAGTATAGTGGTCAGTATAGTGTAGTTTAGTATGGAGGTCAGTGTAGTGGACAGTATAGTATGGTGGTCAGTATAGTGGACAGTGTAGTGTAGTATGGTGGTCAGTATAGTGGACAGTGTAGTATGGTGGTCAGTATAGTGGTCAGTATAGTATAGTGGTCAGTGAAGTGTAGTATGGTGGTCAGTATAGTGGACAGTGTAGTATAGTGGACAGTGTAGTGTAGTATGGTGGTCAGTATAGTGTAGTATAGTGGTCAGTATAGTGGTTAGTGTAGTATAGTGGTCAGTATAGTGTAGTTTAGTATGGAGGTCAGTGTAGTGGACAGTATAGTATGGTGGTCAGTATAGTGTAGTATGGTGGTCAGTGTAATGTAGTATAGTGGTCAGTATAATGTAGTATGGTGGACAGTGTAGTATGGTGGACAGTGTAGTAAAACAGACAGTGTAGTATAGTGGTCAGTATAGTGGTTAGTATAGTGTAGTTTAGTATGGAGGTCAGTGTAGTGTAGTGGACAGTGTACAGTAGTATAGTGGTCAGTGTAGTGTAGTATGGTGGTCAGTGTAGTGTAGTATAGTGGTCAGTGTAGTGTAGTATGGTGGTCAGTATAGTGGACAGTGTAGTGTAGTATGGTGGTCAGTGTAGTGTAGTGGACAGTATAGTATAGTGGTCAGTATAGTGTAGTATGGTGGTCAGTGTAATGTAGTATAGTGGACAGTGTAATATAGTGGACAGTGTAGTATGGTGGTCAGTATAGTGTAGTATGGTGGACAGTGTAGTATAACAGACAGTGTAGTATAGTGGTCAGTGTAGTGTAGTATAGTGGTTAGTGTAGTATAGTATAGTGGTTAGTATAGTGTAGTTTAGTATGGAGGTCAGTGTAGTGTAGTATGGTGGTCAGTATAGTGTAGTATAGTGGTCAGTGTAGTATAGTGGACAGTGTAGTATAGTGGACAGTATAGTGTAGTATAGTGGACAGTGTAGTGTAGTATGGTGGTCAGTGTAGTATGGTGGTCAGTGTAGTATAGTGGACAGTATAGTGTAGTATAGTGGACAGTGTAGTATGGTGGTCAGTATAGCGTAGTATAGTGGTCAGTGTAGTGTAGTATAGTGGTCAGTGTAGTGTAGTATGGTGGTCAGTGTAGTGTAGTATGGTGGTCAGTATAGCGTAGTATAGTGGTCAGTGTAGTGTAGTATAGTGGTCAGTGTAGTGTAGTATAGTGGACAGTGTAGTATGGTGGTCAGTATAGCGTAGTATAGTGGTCAGTGTAGTGTAGTATGGTGGTCAGTATAGCGTAGTATAGTGGTCAGTGTAGTGTAGTATGGTGGTCAGTGTAGTGTAGTATGGTGGTCAGTGTAGTGTAGTATGGTGGTCAGTATAGCGTAGTATAGAGGTCAGTGTAGTGTAGTATAGTGGTCAGTGTAGTGTAGTATAGTGGACAGTGTAGTATGGTGGTCAGTATAGCGTAGTATAGTGGTCAGTGTAGTATGGTGGTCAGTATAGCGTAGTATAGTGGTCAGTGTAGTGTAGTATGGTGGTCAGTGTAGTGTAGTATGGTGGTCAGTGTAGTGTAGTATAGTGGACAGTGTAGTATGGTGGTCAGTATAGAGTAGTATAGTGGTCAGTGTAGTGTAGTATAGTGGTCAGTGTAGTGTAGTATGGTGGTCAGTGTAGTGTAGTATGGTGGTCAGTATAGCAAAGTATAGTGGTCAGTGTAGTATGGTGGTCAGTGTAGTGTAGTATAGTGGTCAGTGTAGTGTAGTATAGTGGTCAGTACAGTGTAGTATGGTGGTCAGTGTAGTGTAGTATAGTGGTCAGTGTAGTGTTGTATAGTGTAGTATAGTGGTCAGTATAGTGGTCAGTATAGTGGACAGTGTAGTGTAGTACAGTGGACAGTGTAGTGTAGTATAGTGGACAGTGTAGTGTAGTATAGTGGTCAGTGTAGTATAGTGGTCAGTATAGTGTAGTATAGTGGTTAGTATAGTGGGCAGTATAGTGTAGTGGACAGTATAGTGGTCAGTGTAGTAAAGTGGACAGTATAGTATAGTGGTCAGTGTAGTGGACAGTGTAGTTCTCAGTGTAGTGGTCAGTATAGGAATCAGGTAGGCCAGTAGCACTTGTATTTGAAGGGACTCAGGGAGTGCTAAAAGTCCGCATGTTAGGGGGCGCAAATTACTTGCCTTGCCCCGGGTGCTGACAACCCACGCTACGCCACTGGTCGGCAATGCAATAGCCGCGGGTAGTTTTAAATGGGTTTTTTCCTTCCAAATGTCATTTTGCTGTCAGACTGTTCTAAACACGGGAAACATGCGCCCCTTTACAGGCATACTATAGACACCCCCAGGTACGAAATTTAAAGGGATATTACACTTTTATTGTTTGACTTTAAGCATTATTAAAATCACTGCTCCTGAAAAAACATCCGTTTTTAAAACTTTTTTTTGCATTGATCCATGTCCCCTGGGGCAGGACCCGGGTCCCCAAACACTTTTTATGACAATAACTTGCATATAAGCCTTTAAAATTAGCACTTTTGATTATTCATGTTCGTGTCCCATAGACTTTAACAGTGTTCGCGTGTTCGAGCAAACTTTTTTCCTGTTCGCATGTTCTGGTGCGAACCGAACAGGGGGGTGTTCGGCTCATCCCTACTCCTGTAGTATATCTGCAGTCTTTGACCATCTCCTGTAGTATGTCTACAGTCTTTGACCATCTCCTGTAGTATGTCTGCAGTTTCTGACCATCTCATGTAGTATGTCTGCAGTCTCTTACTGTCTATTGTAGAATCTCTGCAGTCACTGGCCATCTTCTATAGTATGCCTGCAGTTTCTGACTGTCTCCTGTAGTATAGCTATCACTAAATATTATGCACAACCCTTATGTCTGGTTTATTTTTGGCTGCCTGCTCTGCTGTATATAGGTGTTCCTCGTTATTTGCAACCTAAGCCTCTGATTGGCTGCCCGCAGAGATTTATTATTGGTTGATACTGAGAAGATATCTCTTTGACTACTGTAATCAAAGAGATATCTCAGATCTAACCAAGAATAAAAGGCTATCATAGGCTCAGGCTGTGAGTGGAGGAACCTGGGCCCCCCTTCTTGGGTGCTAAAAGTCCGCAGGTTAGGGGGCGCAAATTACTTGCCTTGCCCCGGGTGCTGACAACCCATGCTACGCCACTGGTCAGGTATAGCATTCTTCTACAGATTTCTGGTCAATAAATAAATTATGTTTACTAGATGTTATTATTGATCACCAATTGCTGATTGAAAAAAGTGTTTTACATATCAATAGACAGTATTGGGCACCCAAAATTGGGACAAGAATGAAAAATGCTTGGCTCAGAAGGATAGTCTGTTATATTTGTTAACATTCAATTTGCAGCAGTCAGGAGGTGAAAATTGTGTGTGATTGATGAAAAAAATACTAAAACTATGTCCCTTTTTCATACACAGGAAGACCTCAGCCAGGAGAAGGCTGTGGAATGTGGCAGCCAGGAAGGGGCGGGGATTAGTGGCAGCCAGGAGGAGGCGGGGCTAAGTGGCAGCCAGGAGAAGCCTGGGACAAGTCGCAGCCTGACTGAATCTCAGGTTCCTCCCCTCCGCCTTCCATATAAAAGAGCCAGGAAGACGACTCCGAGTCCTGTGCAGGATTCAGTGTTCAGGCTGATTCAGGAGGCTTCAGCGTCAATACGAGCCTTACCCACTCCTGAAGAGGCCTTTGCCTGCATGGCTGCCACCAAACTGCAGGGCATGCAGGAGGGTCAACGCAGGCTCTGTGAGGACCTTCTGTATAAAGTCCTACGTAAGGGGGTGAGTGGGGAACTAACACCCAAGACTGACGTGGTTGAGTTGGACCATCCTCCTCCTCCTCCTCCTCCTGCTGCCACAACTCCACCACCACAGCCACAGCGTGTAAGGAAGCGTGGAAGGAAGACCTGAGAGTGATGACCCTGGGTTCAGTCTGGTCTGACAGAAGCTGTAGTCTCTCGTATGACCACAGCCTGGGGACACAGATGTCATCTGCTGCTTTCCGGATCTCTGGGACTTCTGGACCAGACTGCTCTCCCTTAGATAAGGACTCCTCAGGCCACCAATTTTGCTTAAAAATAGTTGATGTCTGCCCTGGGGGTCCAAGGCTTCACCCACTTCTGCAGTTTCTCCAGCGTTGCCTCCATCTTTGTTTAGTTGTGAGCCCTTAATAAAATTTTTTTGGGGAAATTATACTCTCCTGTGTGTGTTTTCATCCAAAAAGGACAGTTTGTTGGTGACGATTCAGGTACATTTCTAACATAAAATGTGAAATTAACAAGGGACAACAACACCAAACAATCTCCTACAGATTAAATAAAACAACATATCAATGGTGTTGTAGGAACTTGTCACAAAAAACACACACAAAAATTTTCGGGAGTACAAATCAAAATCTCCAAAAAAAAAAAAACCCTTCAAAAAAATACAAACACAAAAAAAGGATCTACATTAAAACCAAAAAATATAAAAAAAAACAGCAAAAATATGTTGTCAGATGTGAGAAATCAAAATATATTGAGGGAATCCAGATAAATAGTAACGAAATAAGTTTGTGAGAAGTGTGTGTGAATATGAGCAGCAAAACTACTATATTCTTGTCACATTATAAAGAAGAAGAGATTGCCCTGTATTAAACCATTTTTAACATTGCAGCATGACGAAAGTGCTGTATCCATTGCGAACGCTAAGTTTACCAGAACGAGTTGTTCCGTGCCGGAATTTCTTCTGAGCATGCGTGGCACTTTGTGCGTCGGAACAGGCCGCACACGGTCGGAATTGACGCGATCGGATTTTGTTGTCGAAAAATTTTATCTCCTGCTCTCCAACTTTGTGTGTCGGAAAATCCGATGGAAAATGTCCGATGGAGCCCACACATGGTCGGAATTTCCGACAACACGCTCCGATCGGACATTTTCCAACGTGAAAATCCGACCGTGTTTACGGGGCATAACTTGTAGGTTTAGCTGAACACTGTGAGGTGGACGCACCACACTAACTTGTAGGTTTAGCTGAACACTGTGAGCAGGACGCACCCCACTAACTTGTAGGTTTAGCTGAACACTGTGAGCAGGACACACCCCACTAACTTGTAGTTTTAGCTGAACACTGTGAGCAGGACGCACTGCACTAACTGTAAATAGTCTAGCTGCCTGACTGTGGTACTAATAGGATCAAAAGAACACCAGCAATTTTCTTCAGGTAGCTGTAAACACTGTAACAAGACAAGCCTGCCTGTCAGTAAGAAGATAACAGGAACGGATCTAGCTGAACACTGTGAGCAGGACGCACTGCACTAACTTGTAGCTTTAGATGAACACTGTGCAGAGGTCTCACTACACTAACTTCTAGGTTTAGCTGAACACTGTGAGGTGGACGCACCACACTAACTTGTAGTTTTAGGTGGACACTATGAGCAGGACGCACCGCACTAACTTGTAGGTTTAGCTGAACACTGTGAGGTGGACGCACCGCACTAACTTGTAGGTTTAGCTGAACACTGTGAGCAGGACGCACCCCACTAACTTGTAGTTTTAGCTGAACACTGTGAGCAGGACGCACTGCACTAACTGTAAATAGTCTAGCTGCCTGACTGTGGTACTAATAGGATCAAAAGAACACCAGCAATTTTCTTCAGGTAGCTGTATATACTGTAACAAGACAAGCCTGCCTGTCAGTAAGAAGATAACAGGAACGGATCTAGCTGAACACTGTGAGCAGGACGCACTGCACCAACTGTAAATAGTCTAGCTGCCTGACTGTGGTACTAATAGGATCAAAAGAACACCAGCAATTTTCTTCAGGTAGCTGTAAATACTGTAACAAGACAAGCCTGCCTGTCAGTAGGAAGATAACAGGAACGGATCTAGCTAAACTGAATACAGTGTATATATATATATGCAACACCTGAGATGCATATATATACACAATACACTGTAAGTGCAGCTGACTGACTGACTGTTATGCCTAATCTATCTAACTCAAATCAAATGACACTGTCTCTCTGTCTATCTCTTTCAACGCCGGAACACACACTACACAGGGCCACCGTGCAGGCGGCCTTATATAGTGTGGGGCGTGTACTAAATCCCCTGAGCCATAATTGGCCAAAGTCTCCTTGGCTTTGACCAATTACGGCTCTCTGTTCAGACGGCGCTGTGATTGGCCAAGCATGTGGGTCATAGTGCATGCTTGGCCAATCATCAGCCAGCAATGCACTGCGATGCCGCAGTGAATTATGGGCCGTGACGCGCCACACGAATTTGGTGCGAACGGCCCATATCGTTCGCAATTCAGCGAACGTGCGCACAGACGATGTTCGAGTCGAACATGGGTTCGACTCGAACACGAAGCTCATCCCTACCAGTCTCCAAGAAGTTCTGCAGCAGCAGCCAATCACTGTCCTGCACTGTGTGAAGATATGAAATATATGAGCCATATCTTGCTATGTATCCAGAGTTCCTCTTCAACATGAATTTGGATTTCTTATTATTTTTCACTAAAATGTTTCTGAATTCTTTTGGTATTGCAACACATGTAACTGACCAGTTGACATTAAATGTTCTGCCAATGACATGACACAATTCTCGGAAAAGATGTGATATGGAAAGATGTTGATACGGAAAGTCCCTGTCTAAAAGTCAAATTAAATCCTTTCTAAAAGTCAAATTAAATCCTTTCAAATAATTGTTCTTCCTTTTTGTCAAAATAACTTGTCACTTATAAATTAGCCAGGTCAAGATGACCCAAAAAGCTGGCCAAAAGCTATGTTGAAATACTTAGTAAATGCGTACTTGTGATGTGTAACTTTGGGCTTTTGCCCAACATAGACTACAATGTTAAGTTTTGTTATAAAAATCTGTACCACTCTGTAACCTGTATCACTATCGATCCAGAGATGTGATCCGCTGTATGTACAGTGTATATTCTGAAGTAAACATACATGAGACGAATGCAGCTCTATTGGCGTTGATGTCCTTTATTTCAAGGTTCAACTTAACATTTGGTGACCCCTAGTCGTGTCTTCTTGTCTGCATCTCCACCACCGGCTCTCCACCCTCTCCAGGACAGATAGCAGCAAAGAGGCCTCAGGTGAGAAAAATTTATATTTCTCATGATATAAACTGTCTTTTCTGTGCGGTGTTGAGGGGCCGGTTGGGGGAGTGCAGCCATGGAAGGTAAACACGTTTCCTATTTGATTTTGCCTGCATTCTGTCTCTGCATGATTACTGAGAATGTTAAAAGGTACCTATTATAATTTAAGCATGCTAAAGAATGATCATTTTAAGTGCTTGGTTTTTTTCCTTGTCTCCAGAAATGACAATGTATATATATATTTTGTGAAGGGATGTATAAGTGCAGGTACCACAATTTCTAAAGAGTGAGTAGAAGTTGGTGGTGTTGAATTTTTTGTATGTATCATTTTTTGAACATTTGTGGTCCTTTTTTTTTTAAATCTTTATTTAGAATTATATATATCCATACAAAAAATAGCATTTAATCATACTCCAATACAATAATATCTCCCCTCAAATCCCCCTTACCTCCCCCCTCCCGCCCACCTAGACCAAAAAAAACCCCATCCCCCCCACTGCAGATTCCACTCTTATATTTCCAACCAAGTACCTTCGCCTACCTACCCCACTGATGTCAGATTAACTCAGCCTCAGCTCAGCATACCTTGCTGACTTCTTAAAAGCCACCCAACTTTCCCATCTAGCTCCCACTGTCACATGCTCCCTAATTGGCAGTTCTATCTCCCTTTTCTCTAAGTTATACAGTATATTTCCTGCACTTTTAGGAACCAGTCCTTGATCTTTGGGCCTTCGACCTTCTGCCATTTTTTAGGAATTTCGCTTTTTGCTGCATTCAATAGCATGAGTATAATGGACACGTTATACTCCCGTTTTCCTCCCTCCAAGCTGTGAAACAGGCATACCCAAGGGTCGTAAGGGATTGAATTACCCGTAATCTCCTCTATAATATAGATAACTTCCAGCCAGAACTTTTTAGCCACCGGGCAGTTCCACCAAAGATGAGCCATAGTCCCCAAAACCCTACACCCCCTCCAACAGTTCAGGGACCTATCTGGTTGGTATTTATTAATTTTCTCCGGAGTTGCGTACCGTCTAGATAAACACTTATAGTTTGTCTCTGTCATTTTTATATCTTTTGCCGTGCTGTGTGTGTTGCCTTCAAAATGTTCCCCACTGCATTTTCCTCTAGAGTTGCCCCCAAATCCCTCTCCCACTTTTTAATGAATGGCGGCACTTCCATCTCTCCACTATTTGACAGGATTTTGTATATCACAGAGACATATCCTCTGGACTTGTTACTGCAAAATATTTTCTCTATTGGTCTAAGGTCTTTTTCCTCCCTTATGGGCTCAGGGAGACTTTCTACAAAGTGTGAGAGCTGTACGTACCGCCAGCCATTTAATTTCATTAAGTCTCTTTGTGTAACTAAGTGCTGAAAAGTGCAAATTTTCCCATTCTTCAAAATATCTTTTAATTGTATTTCATTATTTAAGATCCAGTTTCCTCCTACTTCCTCCATCCCAGGGGGGAACAGCTCATTATTTTTTAAATATATCAATGGTGAATTATATTCCCAACTATTATTTATGTGCATCAGGTCCCAGATTTTAAAGGTGTGTTGTGTAATAATGTGTGTATCTGGTCCTAACTTTCTGAACCGTGGAGGGTTCCATAACAAATATTTCAAACGTGCACAACTTAAACCCATTTCCAAACGAACCCATCTTTTATTAAACCCCCCCTTAACCCAATCTACCGCCCGTGCAATTACTATTGCATTATAATATCCTCCAGAAGAGGGATGAAATTTAATGCGTAGATCTTCTTTACAGAGTTTGATAACTTGACCCCCAAGTACTGAATATTTTCTCTCACTGGAAAGTGGAATGTTTCCCTAATCCACGCCTCTTCCTTATTATCTATGTTGATGTTTAGAGCTTCGGATTTTCCCAAATTGATTTTATAATTTGAGAGCTCTCCGTACCTCTTCAGCACAGATAATAAATTGGGAATCGAGATCCTAGGGTTTGTAACGTAGAGAAGGACGTCGTCGGCATAAGCAGCCAATTTATGTTCCTCCTTCCCCACTATACAGCCTCTAATGTCCGGGTTTTTTCTAATAGCAGCTAGCAGGGGCTCAAGTGTCAAGACAAATAGGAGGGGGGAGAGCGGGCAACCTTGCCTAGTCCCGTTCTTCATTTCGAACTGAGCTGAGGCAACATTTTTGACTTTTACAAAGGCAGAGGGCTGATTATATAGAATATTAATCCATTTTATCATTTTCTCTCCCACCCCCAATACTTCCAGTGTTGTAATCATAAAACCCCAGTCTACTCTGTCAAAGGCCTTCTCGGCATCTATAGACAGAAATAGACCTGGGGCTTCACTGCTCATCATGGCTTCTGCAATGAGCAAGGACCGCACTCCATTGTCTCTGCCCTCTCTCCCTGGGACAAACCCACCTAGTCCAGATGGACCAGGTGCGCCATTTTCTCCTTAAACCGTGTTGCCAACACCTTTGCATACAATTTAATGTCTGCATTTATAAGCGCTATAGGCCTATAACTAGAACATAGGGTGCGGTCTTTGCCCTCCTTGGGAATTAGGGTAACAGCCGCCAGCAGAGCTCCCTCACAGTGCGCCCTGCGTCCCGAGCTCGTTCCAAAGCCGACACAACCTCGGGACCAGAGAGTCCCCAAATATTTTGAAAAAACAAGCCGTGAAACCATCTGGGCTGGGGCTTCTCCCCGTGGGAGAAGCTCTTAGAGCCAGACGGATTTCCTCTTCCGTTACGGGGTTATCCAGTTCTTTTATGTCCTTTTCAGCCAGTTTATTAAGCCTCAGCCCTTTCCTTTCTCCCGCTACCACATCTTTTTGTGTCAACGGAGTACAGAGATGAAAAATACTGTCTAAATTCCTCACCAATTTCTCTCGATGAAAACTTCATGTCCCCGTTTTTATTTTGGATCCTGTCGATAAAATTTGTGTCTCGTTTTCTCTGCAGGATTTTTGCCAAGTGTTTACCTACTTTATTTCCCCACCTAAATTTATCTCTGAGGTGTCTATTCATGATTTGGTTCGTCTCCTCTTCCATTAAATCTCCTAACTCATCTCTTCTGATGGTCAGCAGTTGCAAAGGGGTCATATCGGGTCCTCTATTGGCTTTATGTATCTGCTCCAACTTAAACATTTCTGCCATGAGTGTTTCCTTTTTTTTTACTCTCTCTTTTTTCAGTCCCGCCCCGACAGAGATCAAAACCCCTCTTATATATGCCTTAAAGGCTTCCCATACAGTAGCCCCCGAGATCTCACCCGTATCATTTACTAAAAAAAAACAAATCTATTTCCTGTTGAATTTTTTCAACAATCTTTACATCTTTAAATAAATTTTCATTTAGGCGCCATGTAAACGGGTTTTTTTTCACTCCTTTTAGTCTTACTTTCATCATGACAGGGGCATGGTCTGATAGAGTTCTAATCTCAATCCTAGTTTCTTCAACTGATCCACCATCAGATAATCTAATCTAGAAAAAGTCCCATGCAAGGGGGAGAAGAAAGTATAGTCTCTGACCCTAGCATGTTGAACCCTCCACACGTCAATCAACTGACAGCCATGTAATTTCTTCCCTATTCTTCTCAGAATACTTTTACTCATCCCCCATGCATTTGACGAACTATCCAAGGATGGGTCCAAGCTGAAGTTGAAATCTCCTGCTACTATCATCTCCCCCTCTCTGAATTCCAGCAGACTGTTGAATACCTGGGAAAGATATTTGATCGGATCCCTATTCGGGCAATAAACGTTGGCAAGAGTGAGGGTCCTCTCTTCAAATCTAATCTTCAAAAAAAGAAAGCGCCCTTCTGGATCTATCTTTCTGTCTATTAAAACATAATTGAAGCCTTTCGAGAAACCTATTGCCACCCCTTTTGCCCGTTTCATGGGGGAGTCGCTGTATATCCATTTTGGAAAATGCCTAGAATAAAGCTTTATTCCTGATTCCCACACTAGATGGGTTTCCTGCAGAAAAACCACATCTGCACCATAATGGTGCAGCTCTCTCAGCACATTATGCCTTTTATTGGGGGAATTTAACCCTTTAACGTTATAAGTCAAACAATTGAAATTTAATTTAATCTGAACCTTGAGCCTTACTTGAGACCTGGTATTTATCTAAAACTCTCTGTGTAGTGCGAATCTGCTCGGGAGAGATCCCCCCTTCCTCCCCCCTCTTCCTCCCCCACCCTCCCCCCACCTTACCCCCCGCCACTACCTGGCCACTGGGTCGCGGTGCCGATCTTACTATACTCATGCACTGCGCTCCCTTGTGCCATGGAGTGGAGCCCTGGTGATGGACAGCGGTGACAACACCCCCCCACTTTCGTGGGGGAGGAAACCCAGAGGTCCTTCACTTCGCTTAATTTGTCGCCTTTTTTGATTTTCTTGGTCTTCCAATTTATGCAACAACTCGCGTTGGCCCCTCTGTAGTGTTTTTACTTGGTTTTCTAGCGTAGCGATTTCTTCACCCTGCTGTTCCACCACCTTCTCCACTTCTTCCACTCTCTTAAGGAGGTGGCCCATGTCTGTCTTTACATTAAGAATTTCTGCCTTAATTGCTTTTTCCAACTTCAAAAACATGTCTTGAATCTCTGCTTTAGTGGGGAGAGCTTCACCTACAGGGTCTGTCTCCATACTCTGATCTGGTTCTCCCTCCAGATGAGTTCCTATGTTGGCCGTCCCCCCCTGGGCCCCTTTATTTTTAGTTAGAGCCTTTTTTTTAATTCTTTGTCTCTTGTTGTTTGTTTTCCATACCAGGGCTTTTAAAATATTTTTGAATTGTACTGGAATTCAAAATATCTCTGGGTTTGTTCAGGTCTGCTGATTTTTTGGAGCGTCCTCTCATATTCATCCCTCCCCTGCACACCGCTACTAGCTTTTATTGTACACTGTAATTGCAGTCCTGCACCAAGCCCGGCTTAATCCAAAAGTTTGAAAAAGGTGGTAAGATTTATACTCAGTTCTCAGAATAACCGTCCCTTTAAGGAATTTCAACAATCCACTTAGTTAATGATATAGCAAGATGAAGGAACCAGCAATAGTCACAACTCGACTCTACACATTTATTTATCCACTTCTGAGACAATGTGAGAACTGTAAAGCCACCAATACATCCTTCAGGCTTATTGCTCTATTTAGTTTCCTTCTGAGGTCAGCTATTACAGGCATATATCACAGTTCATGAGAATATCGTTTAGCCAAGCTGATCCTACCTGGATCCAGGGGACCTCATGGGGGGGATCTCAGATTTCCGTGCAGGCTGTATGTACAGTGTATATTCTGAAGTAAACATACATGAGACGAATGCAGCTCTATTGGCGTTGATGTCCTTTATTTCAAGGTTCAACTTAACATTTGGTGAACCCTAGTCGTGTCTTCTTGTCTGCATCTCCACTACCGGCTCTCCACCCTCTCCAGGACAGACAGCAGCAAAGAGACCTCAGGTGAGAAAAATTTATATTTCTCATGATATAAACTGTCTTTTCTGTGCGGTGTTGAGGGGCCGGCTGGGGGAGTGCAGCCACGGAAGGTAAACACGTATAAGTATAAGTGCAGGTACCACAGTTCCTAAAGAGTGAGTAGAAGTTGGTGGTGTTGAATTTTTTGTATGTATGATTTTTTGAACATTTGTGGTCCTAAGGCGGATAGGTTTGCCTTCAGTGGATAGCCACAAATGGGTGAATGACCTGCTGCATGTTCTCTGGAATAGGGAGTCTAGATAAGAACTAGCCTATTGCCACTCAGAAAGGAGACGTCCTTCTGAGAGTAGAACGAGTGAGATATCTCAACTTATGTACTGGGCTGCTGGTACACAGCCATAACAATAAACGGTGGAGCTCTCAGTCCTGGAGTTCCAAATTATTGTCATTTCTGAAGAGACTAATGAGAAATTGTGATAAATATGGGACATTTGCTTGAAAAAAATGTTTTGCCTGTCATGAATACATTTGGGTTAACAAAAGATAGGGCAAAAAAGGTATTAAAATAGCAAAAGCAACAGGGCTAAGTATTGCCAAATTACAACCTAGTGCTCCTATCATCAGAATGATGGTGAGTGGATACCCAGATGCCCTGAAACATCATGTGAAATGGTGTAAACTAACAAAAAAGGAGTATAAGAAGGACCCATCTAAATGGTGGCCGCCAGAGGGTCCCTTAATACACCTACAATTGATGCATTGTTTAACCTGCTTTTTAAAATGTCTGATTGTGGGTGGATTGAATGTTTAGCAGCCTGGGAAGAAGTATCCAGGAAGGATATAACCCCCCCCCCTATAAAATGTGCTCAGAGAAAGCTGCTTTACATGTAGAAGATGAGGATGAGATGCCCAATGCTTGGGCTTCCCCTTATGACTTAATAAGAAGGGAATTGTCAGGAGTATCTGCACTTATGGTACAGCAAGTGGAAACTACAGGAGGGGAGTCAGCTAGTGACGATATAGGAGAGGCATCTGGTTATCAGCAGGTCACTCCAAGTATTATGACAGAAACCCACACAGCGTAGACACATAGGTAAACTTGTTTCTAAACAGTATTCCCCACATTACCGTAGAGAGGAACCATTCTATGATGTAGATGGTACAATGACATATGAAAAAGATGGGGAACTGTGGCAGTACACTCCAGCAAGAGCAGATGCCTTGGCAAGATTTAATAAATTAAGTAAATCTGATACTAGTACTCCTCCAGCAGGGGGATCTAGGGATCATGCCTCACCTGTGTTAACTAGGCAACAGGTAAAACGGTTGAGATTACTACCCCAGCATACCCCAGAAGATAGACAAAGGACAAAAGAGTATTTTAGATCCAAATCAGAACCATTTGGACAAATGCCCTTGAGAGAGGTAGCTTTACCAGGAGAGGAAGATGACCAGGGGAATTATACTGCAAGAATAGGAAAAGTTTATGTTCCCTGGAAACCCAATGAAATTAAGGCAATTGTTGCTGATCTGCCCAACTTAGAGAAATGTCCAAAGAAATGGTATAAAAAGTTGATGTGGATAGAGAAAACGCAACAGGCTACATATATGGATATGTGGATCTTGATTGATTGTGCTGTACCAGAAAAGTATGTAAATGTATGGAATGTATTTGCATGAAATAAGGGAGCATATGATCAAGGGATAATGAAAGTAGAAGATCCACCACTAGACCCAGTTGTGTATGAAGAAACAATTAACAGATTAAATGAGATTTTAAAAAGATTGGGTAACAACCATTTTTGATAAGGGGCAAGATATGCGAGCATTGATGGATGTTGTGCAGAAGAAAGGTGAGGATGTGTTAGATTACTGGAATAGATTCAAAGATGCTATTCAGAAGCATACTGATTGGATTCCAGATGATGAAAGTGATATGAAACGACCAGAGTTGGTGAATGTATTGGTGGGTGGAATGTTGCCTGAGATTAGGGAAGAAATAGAGCTTCGTACAGTGGGATGGAGAAAGAAACCTGCCCCTGAGTTAGTTCAGATTGCTCAAATAGCTTACGAAGTGTTACAGAAAAGGAAAGACAAGGTAGAAAAGAAGGAGAAAACAAAAATGATGAATATACAACTACCAGAGGTTAAGGAAAAAGTCCCAGAGCCCAAGGGGGTACCAGTATCTACAGTACAGGTAACACCTCAGGGTGTACCAGTAGCGCCCCCCCCTTATCCACCTTCGGTAGTGGTATATATCTCTAATTATGGGGCACAATATAGATGACCCATTTTATCAAGCTCTAGCTGTAATTGAAGTTGATTCTGTTGATGAGCCAATGGTTGAAGTAAATGTAAAGGGTATTGATTTGTGTGGCCTCATAGACACAGGAGCTTCACGGTCCCTTTTGAATGTGTTAAACCCCAACTTGCCACTCTCCAATGAAAGGGTTTCTTTGGTTGGAGTAAGTAATAATATAATCTCGGCAAGGGTTACACAATCGGTACCGGTGACATTGGGAGAGCATTCAACAGAACACTCATTTGTATTGTCTCCACATTGCCCCTGTAATTTATTAGGACGAGATTTACTTTAAAAAATGGGGGTAACCATTGCTTTATCCCTGGGTAAAACTGTCATTGACATACCGCGTAGGTTAAAAGAGGAAGCAACTGATCTGTTGTTCATGCCTTTATTTGTAGCTGATATGGAGGTAGGAATTCCAGAAGAGATCAAACAAAAAGTTGACCCTTCCCTATGGGTAACAGGAGCAAACTCTCGTGGCCTTATGAAAGTTAAATAGAGACCCCACACTATCGGTACCTAGACTACCTCAATACCCCTTATCCCCTGAATCAGTTGAAGGTATTAAGCCAGTAATAGAGGAGTTACTACAGGAGGGTGTTCTTACTCCTTGTAGGAGTTCTGCTAACACTCCTATCTATCCAGTTCCCAAACCTATAAAAGTAGGGGAGGACAGCCGTCGGTGGAGATTGGTGCATGATTTGCGTGCAGTCAACAAGGTAATTATACCATCAGTACCTGTGGTACCCAACCCCTCTACTATACTGGCAACAATACCTCCTTCAGCAACTCACTTTAATGTAATTGACCTTGCCTCAGCCTTCTTTAGCATCCCTGTTCATCCAGATGATCAATGGTTGCTAGCCTTCACGTTTGAGAAAAGACAACTTACCTGGACTAGATTGCCAATGGGGTATCATGATTACCCCAGTTGCTTTTCTCAGGCGCTCAAGGATAAATTAGATGAGTGGAAGCCGCCCATGGGATCAGTATTAGTGCAATATATGGATGATCTCTTGCTAGCATCCTCTGATGAACAGGCTTATACTGAGGATCCTATCTCTTTAATGAATTTCCTGGCCAGTGTAGGACAAAAAGTAGATGCTGCAAAAGTGCAGTGGGTTAAATTAAAAGTACAATACCTAGGCCACTGTGTCTCCCAAGGTATCAAACATTTCACAGATAAAAGGAAAAAGGTAATTGCAAAGCAACGAATGCCCACAACTTTAAAACAGTTGAGAGCATTCCTTGGATTAGTAGGATATTGCAGGCAGTTTCATCATTGATTTGGCAGACCTGATGGATAACACTACTGCCTTGTATGATAGAAACTTTATAGCCCTTGCTACGGAATTAAAGATGATCAAAAAAGAGGTTTTGCAGCACCGGCTGGTGCTGGATTATCTCACGGCCAGTCAAGGAGGAATATGCACCATAGTGGGAACTACTTGTTGTAACTACATTGGAATTGATACTAAGCCTGAAAATGCCATCATTTCGCATGTAGAAAAGGTACAACAAATGAAGGTTAAATTTCGCAAAGAACATACCAAAACTGCTTTGGTTGAGAGTAGCTGGGAAAGCTGGCTCTCCTGGCTCAATCCTCTCAACTGGTTTTCTGGTATTGCAAGATGGTTTTCTGGTATTTTACATGGTATTCTATATATTGTAGGAATTATAGTCCTCATAATCCTAATAGTTAAATGCGCACCTATGTTATGCAAATGTTGTTTGAAGATAATCACACATGCTTGTACTAATATTGGTTCTTCTGAGCCCTTAAGGTCTCAAGTCAGAACTGCTCATGAGATGGTGGTCCGCAGGGGCATTGCTAGGGGGTGGCTATTAGGGCTATAGCCCCGAATCTGGGGCCCATATAGCCCCGAATCTGGGGCCCATAGCCCCGAGTCTCTTGCTGCAGGGTCCCTGCCTAACCAGCGGCTGCTGACATCATCTCTCACTGCCCGTCACACATCAGCGCTGTTCCGCCCTCACAGCACGGTGGAGTGGAGGTCACGTACTTCCTGTCATCGTGGAGCTCCACTTTTCAGCCAGACCCCCTTGCTTCAATGTCGGAAGTGCAGCGGGGAGCAGTGAGATGACATCATCTCTCACTGCCCGCCCTGCATCACCGCTCTCCTGCTCTCACTAAATGGACCAGTGCTGTCAGCCTGCCACCAATGCAGCGTCAATGCACATTTGGTAGCACTGGCTGGCATGGCAAGTTACAATCCACATCAGGTGGCAAGTGACAATCTGCAAATGGTGGCAGGAGATGTGGCAATCTGCAAATTGAGCCAGGAGACATGGCAAGTGACAATCTGCAAATGGTGGCAAGAGATGTGGCAAGTGACAATCTGCAAATGGTGGCAGGGGACGTGGCAAGTGACAATCAGCAAATGGTGGTAGGAGACGTGGCAAGTGACAATCTGCAAATGGTGGCAAAAGATGTGGCAAGTGACAATCTGCAAATGGTGGCAGGAGACGTGGCAAGTGACAATCTGCAAATGGTGGCAGGAGATGTGGCAATCTGCAAATGGTGGCAGGAGATGTGGTAAGTGACACGCCCAGGGCTCCCACTGATTCTGCAGTATGGTGAGTTGAACCACTTCATTATATATTAGAATGTAACAATAGAAATAATGCACTTTAATCACCCTGACACCATATCAACCATGGTGCCATGATGATTGAAGCGCCAACGCCAGCCATCGCCCGTGAAAAATTGCTTAGGTCTCCCCCTAACCCCCCCCACGGGCACGCAAAAAGGTTGGTGACCGCTGCTATGGGCTCTAGCCCCAGATCTTTTCCAGATATAGCAACACCCCTGGTGGTCCATATACCTGGAGATCAACCTAAAGACACAGAAGAAGCTTAAAAGGGATACCGAAAGAATTCTAAACACAGGAGGGGCTGTGAAGATAGGAAATATATGAGCCATATCTTGCTATGTATCCAGAGTTCCTCTTCAACATGAATTTGTATTTCTTATTATTTTTCACTAAAATGTTTCTGAATTCTTTTGGTATTGCAACACATGTAGCTGACCAGTTGACATTAAATGTTCTGCCAATGACATGACACAATTTTCGGAAAAGATGTTATATGGAAAGATGTTGATACGGAAAGTCCCTGTCTAAAAGTCAAATTAAATCCTTTCAAATAATTATTCTTCCTTTTTGTCAAAATAACTTGTCACTTATAAATTAGCCAGGTCAAGATAACCCAAAAAGCTGGCCAAAAGCTATGTTGAAACACTTAGTAAAATGCGTACTTGTGATGTGTAACTTTGGGCTTTTGCCCAACATAGACTACAATGTTAAGTTTTGTTATAAAAGTCTGTACCACCCTGTAACCTGTATCACTATCGATCCAGAGATGTGATCCGCTGTATGTACAGTGTATATTCTGAAGTAAACATACATGAGACGAATGCAGCTCTATTGGCGTTGATGTCCTTTATTTCAAGGTTCAACTTAACAACTGCAGCACCCAGCAGCCCGACCCCCCCTCCAAGAAGTTCTGCAGCAGCAGCCAATCCCTGTCCTGAACTGCAACACCCAGCAGCCCTCCCCTCCCCCCTCCAAGAAGTTCTGCAGCAGCAGCCGATCACTGCCCTGCACTACAACACCCAGCAGCCCTCCCGTCTCCAAAAAGTTCTGCAGCAGCAGCCAATCACTGCCCTGCACTACAACACACAGCAACCCTGTACTCTCCCAAGAAGTTCTGCAGTAGCTGAAACTCTCTGAAAAGTTATCAGAGGTGGTGGGAGGGGGAGCCCGGCTCAGGATTACACACAGTGTCTCCGAGGGAGACAACATACTCACTGTGCAGAGCAATGTATATCCGGCAGCCCACAGAGGAGCGATGGGAGGGGCGAAATACAGCATGTTGCTGGGAAGAGACTCAGACTGAGATAAGAGGAAGGGGCGGGCCAGTGGGAAGACACACTGCGGGGACGTGACTTCACTTAACCCGTGCCGAGCTGGATAGATCGGAGGAGAAAATGAATGCACTTGACTTATCAGTGTTTGGGGTCCTCCAACAATGAATGGGCCCTGGGCAGATGCCCCATTTGCCCTGCGTTAAAGACGGCCCTGCTTATGTTAATGGTGTATGCACAGCATTTGCACTTTAGGAATTTGGTACTGTTTGCGCTGTGGTTTGTGGTATAACACAACCAGATTCAGACCTAACATGGTCCAAGGCAAGATTGAAGGTCTGGACCTCTGCCACCTCTTAGAACCTATTTTATTATTTTCTACCCTCTCCATGTGCACCTACACCAATGTATTATAGGGACTGTAAGCTCTGCACCCTTTTGTTTTGCTTAGGTAAACCTTAAAATGTACATAAACCCAAAATCTATTTTTGATATATTTGGCACCATGAACAGTTGTATTACTAGAATCATTGTTTGTGAAACTGTTACAAAGTTTCTTTCCTGCAGATCCTGCCAGCAAAAGCAATCTCTGTTGCAGGCTGACAAAGCTAAGCCACTGCTGTGCCATTAGTAGCAGAGTTGTCAGCCTGCTGTGCACTCCCTTAGGGATCTTTCACACTGGCGCCCAGGGGGTGGAGAAAACAGGCAGCTAAGCCACTTATTTACTGCCCCCAATTGCCTATGGAAATTCTAGCAATACAACCTGACAGGGCTGCACACAGCAATTTTAACTTGGGGTGCAGAGTTTGATAGGTGGCACTGCTTGTCAAACTCGCCCATTGAGTTCAATGGGACCACACCGCAACTTAGAGCCAAATGCTCAGCTTTTAGTTGAGGCATGGTCCAGCCAGGTGAAGTTGCTGTTCAGAAAAGTAGTTTTAGCAAATTTAATTTGGGCAGCAGAGTTTGATAGGTGGCACTGAATGTCAAACTCATCCATTGAGATCAATAGAGCCACACCGCAATTGAGAACCAAACACTCGGCTCGCACTGACTTTCTGAAAGAGCCCTCTGTTTGCCATCGGACTGCCTATTAGGTCTACCAAACTGCCACCTGAAAAATCTTACAAAGCATGCTGCTGCTGAGTGCAAGGTAGTAGTTAGTGCTGTCAACCTTAACAGGAAGTGCTGTTATTGGCAGGATCTTAAGAAAATAAACAGATTTCTAAAAAAAACTACTTAAGAAAACTGCATTTAGTGAGGCATGATGCAAAACATATCATACAAAAAAGACTAATGCCGCGTACACACGAGTGGACTTTACGGCAGACTTGGTCCGGCGGACCGGAGTCCGTCGGATAATTCGATCGTGTGTGGGCTCCAGCGGACTTTTTTTCCCCCAAAAGTTCGATGGACCTAGAAATGAAACAAGTTTCAAATCTTTCCGACGGACTCGAGTCCGGTCGAAAAGTCCGCTCGTCTGTATGCTAGTTTGACGGACAAAAACCGACGCTAGGGCAGCTATTGGCTACTGGCTATGAACTTCCTTGTTTTAGTCCGGTCGTACGTCATCACGTACGAATCCGTCAGACTTTGGTTGATCGTGTGTAGGCAAGTCCGTTCATTCGGAAAGTCCGTCGGAAAGTCCGTCGAAAGGTCCGCTGGACCAAGTCTGCCGTAAAGTCCACTCGTGTGTATGTGGCATTAGGGTTTAAAAACACTTTGATAGACTTAGGTATATGCTTACATCAATACAGACTAAGACCTATGCCCTTTACACTTACCCTGCCATCTCTTTAGCGAGAATTCTTCCTTAAACAATACTCAGTTCTGACATTATTTCAAGTTTAAAAACATACCCCCCCCTTATCTTTGCACATTCATGAAGTATACAGAAAGAAACCGTCTACATTATTAATTCATTTGGAAACCTTTAAGCAGTAATGCTACATCTTCAGTTTTTTCTTACCAATAAAATAAATAAAGAAAAAAATTATATACTTGTACATATCTAGAAAACAAACGGTAGTAAAGGTACTATTGAAATAAATCAAAAAGTATAAATCACAAATATAAGGCAGAAAAGTACATGCAGTCTAGGCAACGGTCAATCAATTGTTGTTTCTTATTATGGATGAGCTATGCAAAGGTTAAGGTTTGCTAGAGATAGAACAAATGAAGAACAGAGATGGGGGAAGGTATTTCTGAGCTAATAACAAGGGAAAAAAAAGAAGATGTGCTTTTCCAACAGTTGTATCTGCAGATAGCAAAATTCTGTCAATGCTTTGATCAGTGGCCAGGCTGCATCTTCAGCTTTCACCTCCTTCTGTACTAAATCTTAAATTAGTTTAAGTAGAGTTTTCCTTACTTGACTGTCTGTGCACTGGCTTCCATGAGACAGTTATCAGAATCCAAAGGATAAAATGATTCATAAATGGTGCAGCTCTCCCCTATGGAGGATTGCACTCTAGTTCTCCATTGATACGAATTACAAACTGCACACATAAACAACTTCTGATTAGTCGGCTCTTACTGGAAGCACACAAACTTGGTTAGCCAAAAGAAAACCTGCACCCAATGGCGTGTTAAGACTTAAAGAGTAGCTCTACCTTTGTTGAGTAAAAAACAATCATCTCTGGGTAATAAATGTACATATACACATTTCTTAGATTTTTTCAAACTTTGTAGCAGATTTCTACCATTTGGTGCTCTAAAGGAATAGCTGTTTGTTTCACCATGTCCTTTGCAGACTGCTTCTGATTAGGAGCTACTTATTTCTTATAATCAGTTGATGCACTCTCAATGTTGTAGGGGGATGCAGATCTTGCAGCTTTTTTTTTTTTTTTTTTTTATTGAAAGTATTTAACCTTTGGGGAAAATCTCACCAAAACTGAAATTCCTATTGAAGAGGGTGCCTAAAATTTGATTTGTATCTTAGTGCAGATGTCTGGGAAAATCAGTGAGCCAATTACACAAGCAGAAAATTCACTTTCTGGGGGCATTCTGTATACCAAATGGTTGCCATATTGCACTGAATTTAATAGAAAATTACAGCAGCTGCAGATTGAAAAGAAAAGGTATAGTTTTAACAACATTAAAATACAACATTGTTTGTGTAGCAATCGTATATGCTATGTTATTATTATTATTATTTTGTTTGCTATACTTTTTCCTCAAAGGTGGACTTACCCTTTTACAGGATGTCTAAGCTCAAGAGCCCAAAAAATAATAATAATACATCCTGGCAACAAAAGTGAGTACACCCCTAAGTGAAAATGTCCAAATTGGGCCCAAAGCGTCAATATTTTGTGTGGCCACCATTATTCAGTGTTGTCACATGAAAGGATAGTATTAAATATTTACACAAATGTGAGGGGTTTACTTACTTTTGTGAGATACTGTATATATAATGTATGTTTCAGTTATCCAGCATTGCAACTTATTAGTCTTTAGATGTGGTGATTGCATCGTTTTCTGAGTACATTTTCTGCTGGTACAGAAAACACACTTGGCAGCATTGCAATGTTGTTCTGACTTTATGTGCATTCAACTAAAAATCTTTGCCTTCCAAGCTACCTTCTGTAAATGACAACATTCTCCTCCCTTCCCCCATGTATTACAGAGGAAAAGAGGAAGAGTTGTTTGTGACACAGATTAGGAGAACAGCCTAGGGTGGCAATTCTGCCTCATAGATACAGTTAGGTCAGTGAGCATTGTCACCAGAGGACAGGAAGTGTCCTAATAATATCCTCCTTACCCAAAATGTATCAAAAGAGGAAATATGGGATATGTGAAAAAAATGGATGTGTCTGATGTTTGTCTTTGGTTACACCAGGGAAATGAATAATACTGCACTAATTTCTGGGTCTGTAGCAGGAAATGAAATCTGTGACATTACTGCATCCAAAAGAGAAAAAAAATGGATCTGGCAGGTGCCAAATGCTTTTTTAACTGTCTACAACATATGACTTCCACCAATAGTAAAATGCATTCACCAGCCTGGTTTTACTTTCATTCTCCAATATCATCTTTCTTGGGTTATCTACTAAAATTGACCATATTTATAACATACCCTTCACCCTTTTTTAATGGCAGTTCATTGATTTTTTTCAACATAAGTTCTAGAGACACCCTATTATTGTCTAACTATTAATTTGCTATAAATTCACTATAATATGATTGAAAAAATGGCTTTAGTTAAATTGAGAGTCTGAAATTTAATTCAGAAGTTGATTTATTTTTTTATTATTATTTTTAACATTTCAGAAAATTCCAAACATTATCTTGAAACATATACAATGCAATTTATCTTATCAGTTCCTGTCTTCTCCCCTCCAATAGCAAAATACAGGGAGGGGGTCGGGAACCACACAAAAGGAAAAAGAAAGAAAAAAAGAAAAAGGAGAAAAAAGAGGGAAAGAGGAAAAAAAAAAAATCCAAAGGAAGAAAAAGAAGGGGGAGGTTGGGGGGGAGGGGGGGGGGGCAACGACAAATGTAAATATAGAACTATTGGGGAGGTACAGAAACTATGGTTAATCAATATTAATTAATAAGTCATACTCTGATTTACCATCAGGGTCTGACATTATTTCATAATATAGTTTAGTTTCCTTAAGTTCAAACCATTTTGCCCATGTCTTAATATATTTCCTGGTCAGCCCTTTATTTCTACAGGTTATTTCTTCCATTAGGCGGAGCTCGTCAATCTTTCATAGTCACTGTGAGATAGTAGGTATTAAATTTTTTCCCCAGTATTTTTTAGGGGAACGGAGGGGGTGGGACTTTGAATGAAGCACATGAAAGCGAAATGATGGTAATTATGTGGAAGAGAGGAATTTTATTGTTACAATATAAATGTACAAAGATTGTTGATACATGATAACAACATTAAGAGGATAATATACGTATCTTGAAACATAACCATTGATGTCAAGGTACAGGTAAAATACAGTACACGATAAATTGATAACAGGATACCAATTGAAAAGCGTGGTGATTCAATGAAAAATTCCAAAGTTCCACAAACATGATAGGGTAAAATAATAAATATAAGGTAAAACCTGCAGGGCCTATGGCCTCACTAAGCCTGTAAAGGTGATGATTGTATAGAAACTTGAACCAGGTATAGAATAGGTGAAGACACGGCATCATGTAGCTCTACGCGTTTCGTGGCTGAACGCCACTCGTCAGGAGCATGCACGTGGTAGTCCAACACGTTGAATTATTTTCCCACCTGGATACCATGCATAATCATTGATAGGTCCCCCAAAAGTTGCAATGACCACAGGGTGATTCTCACACTTTTTCAAAGCACGTTTATATATTTTCGGAGCACTTGAGGGATAGATAAGATCTCTTAAGACGAAAAACAAAAGTGCCCTGTAAATAACGCCAAAAGTAATACACACAATGTGAAAAGCGATATCCATCCATTTACATGATGCAGCACAGAGCGGCCGCCCACCTTAGTATATCTACATGGGGCAATCCATAAGCAGTTAGTTAGGGTCAAGCCTGGAATTCCTGTGCTGCATCATGTAAATGGATGGATATCGCTTTTCACATTGTGTGTATTACTTTTGGCGTTATTTAGGGGGCACTTTTGTTTTTCGTCTTAAGAGATCTTATCTATCCCTCAAGTGCTCCGAAAATATATAAACGTGCTTTGAAAAGTGTGAGAATCACCCTGTGGTCCTTGCAACTTTTGGGGGACCTATCAATGATTATGCATGGTATCCAGGTGGGAAAATAATTCAACGTGTTGGACTACCACGTGCATGCTCCTGACGAGTGGCGTTCAGCCACGAAACGCGTAGAGCTACATGATGCCGTGTCTTCACCTATTCTATACCTGGTTCAAGTTTCTATACAATCATCACCTTTACAGGCTTAGTGAGGCCATAGGCCCTGCAGGTTTTACCTTATATTTATTATTTTACCCTATCATGTTTGTGGAACTTTGGAATTTTTCATTGAATCACCACGCTTTTCAATTGGTATCCTGTTATCAATTTATCGTGTACTGTATTTTACCTGTACCTTGACATCAATGGTTATGTTTCAAGATACGTATATTATCCTCTTAATGTTGTTATCATGTATCAACAATCTTTGTACATTTATATTGTAACAATAAAATTCCTCTCTTCCACATAATTACCATCATTTCGCTTTCATGTGCTTCATTCAAAGTCCCACCCCCTTCGTTCCCCTAAAAAATGTTTGACTAATAGGGATGGAAACTTGTGACCCTACCGGGCCACGGTTTCATTTAAAGTCCCATAGGGATGGAAATACATAATCTTACCAGATTTAGGCTTCCTAAAAGTCCCTATAATCCCCTTCTCTCTTTTTCCCCAGTATAGTGAAATCAAAGATTTACAAGCGTTTAACAAATATGGGGTCATATGCATCTTGTATTACTCTGTTGTTTCGTTCGTACAATTAAGTAAAAACGTTAATGGTTCAGGTTTAATTACTCGGCCCAGCATCAGAGAGATCATCTTCGCCAATTCTTCCCAAAATGGGGAGATTTTAGGGCAGAACCACCACATGTGCCCATGTGTAGCTCACTCTCCACATTCTCTCCAACACAGGGGCGAGGTCGAGTCGGACATTGCATGTAATTTTACTGGTGTATAATGTCATTGAGATAAAAGTTTAAAGTTTACCTCTGTCATTCTACTCGAGGTGGCGGGCATATAAGAAAATTGTATAATCTTATCTTTTTGTTTATCTGTAAGTGTAATTTTCAAATCTTTCTCCCACTGACCTATATAATCTGGGTATCCAGGGCATTGCAGATTCATCAAAGTTTTGAGAAAAAGAGAAATACAATGTTGTGGTTGATTTCTATATTGCATAATTGCTTCAATAGGATTTAGTTCTTTTAACGAACTAATAGGCTGCAGGAGATTCAGAAAAAAATTGAGACAACTGTATGCATCTCCATTGGTCCATAAACGTTGGCTGATCTACTCCACATAAGGACTTAATTGGTTTAATTTTTGAGTCTTTTAATGCTTGGTGTAATAGCAATGTTACCTCTGGGAACCTTGATTCAAAGCCCTTATCAAGTACTCCTGGCATGAAATATTCATGTTTCAGCAAGGGCATTAGTGGGGAATTATATTCCCAACAATACTGAGTATGTAGGGAGTCCCATATTGCCAGGGTTGATTTAGTCAGGGGAGATATTGTGGCCGCCAGCCCTCTCAAAGGTCATGGTATCCAAATTCAGAAGTTGATAATCACAGTGATTATTTAGGCACACAAATGTCATAAAAAACAAAAAACTTCTTGCAAGCTCCCATGCAGAAATCCAACTGATATTCAGGACAGCTGCTAGCATTGATCACGTCCCATATGCTCGTACCAACCCAGTGAAAAATAATAATAAAATGCTGCGCTATCCAAACTAAATCTTATAACCATCACATTCAGGATTGACATAACCATCTACAAATGGTGTTGTGAAATGTCGCAATCCCACATGACTCCCCACTTTACATAGATAGCAATCGCATGCAATTAAAACATTGTACTCCCATGCGATATTTCCAATATCAAACCTTTGCGATTAGGAATTGCAATCATTGCTATAATGACAGTGACAACCTACGTGCCTGGGTATCAATATACAGTGCATTCACATTATTAAACCAATATATAAAACAAAATAACAGTTTACCGTGCTTAAAGTGCTCTTGTGCAAAACATTCATGCATTGATGTGCTTAGAAAAGGATGCAGCATAAAAGTCCATTCCAATTTCCTTCTTTCTTCTAATTCACATTTATAAATAATGAAACAACAGGTGCTCATGTCCACTCTTGTGCTCCCCTTTGGTGTGTGCGCTCACCTTAGAGCGTGTGACCTTGCACCTAAGCTTGGTCAAAACATGCTTTTAAACCACCTCTGGGTTTGTTATCAGCATTCAGATCCTTGGCTGGTTGCTTGCAAATGTATCCATATAAAAAACAGAGGAAACCAAATAAAAATATATAAAAGTCTTCCCTATAGCAGGGTACTCACATTGCATAGGTGCTAAAGTGCACCATCCTATAACAGCCAGAAATAACAAGAACGCTGTCCTAATGTGTCCTCTCCTTCACTGAGACCTCTCTGCCATCTCTCACAATCATCCTGTGCCCTCCCCAATGCGTGTCAAAACCGGGAAATGACGTATGAATGCTATTGGACGGCTGAACTGTCAATCATTATATAGCGTCATCGTGGCCATTTTGTTGAAGATCACGGACACTCTACTATTCACTATATGATCACGGCCATTTTTTAGTAGGTTAGAGCGCTCAATAATATCTATAATACATGCCGTGTCTTATCACATCGTTTTGTATCCTCTGAGTGGCACTCACACCCGGTTCGCACGCACACAAAAAAAAACCCATCAATATCTCTCCCTCGTTACATAATCTTCCTATTATACCATAAACTAAATAAATCCCTTTATAGATTACATTCACAATGGTGTGTAAGGACAGGACACATCTCTCAGCGTTAATACACATGCAATATCATTAAACAACTTAAATCAACTATATCTTCTGCCTATGAATATAATCAACTAGCTGGAAATTATTGACTACTACATCATACTGTGAAAAATGATGATTTATATTAAATGCACAATATTACATATATCACTAACATAACATACTTATTCTTAAAATGTATAAAGATTACAATAGAAAATACATCTGTAGAGGGGCACACCCGTGCAATTGCACATAATGCGCGCCTCCACACATGCCCACCATACACACCATCAAGGGCCAATCATAGGCAGAAGATATGGTTGATTTAAGTTGTTTAATGATATCGCATGTGTATTAATGCTGAGAGATGTGCCCTGTCCTTACACACCATCCTGAATGTAATCTATAAAGGGATTTAATTAGTTTATGGTATAATAGCTAGATTATGTAACAAGGGAGAGACATTGATGTTCTTTTGTTGTGTGTGCGAGGCCAGTGTGTGAGAGATACGATACAGAGATACGAAGCGATGTCATAAGACACGGCATGTATTATGGGAATTATCGAGTGCCCTGAGGAAGATACGTCATTTCCCAGTATCGAAACATGTTGGGGTGGGGAGCGGACAGTTGTAATAGACTGCAGAGAGGTCTCAGTGAAGGAGAGGACACATTAGGACAGCGTTCTTATTATTTCTGGCTTCTATAGGATGGTGCACTTTAGCACCTATGCAATGTGAATACCCCGCTATAGGGAAGACCTTTATATATTTTTAATACATTTTTTAAACGGGATTACACTATTTGGTTTCCTCTGTTTTTTTTTATGGATACATTTGCAAGCAACCAGCCAAGCATCTGTATGCTGATAACAAACCAAGAGATGGTTTAAAAGCGTGTTTTGACCAAGCTTAGGTGCAAGGTCACATGCTCTAAGGTGAGCGCATACACGAAAGAGGGAGCACAAGAGTGGACACAAGCACCTGTTGTTTCACTATTTATAAATGTGAATTAGAAGAAAGAAGGAAATAGGAGTGGACTTTTATGCTGCATCCTTTTCTAAGCACATTAATGCATGAATGTTTTGTGTTAGAGCACTTTAACCACTTGCTGCCTGCCCACCGTCATATGACGGCGGGACGGTGCAGCTGTTATCCTGGGCATGACGGCCTACCAGGCCCCCCAGGGGGCGCGCGCGTGCCGCGTCACTCGGGTCCCAGTGCTCGTGCCCGGTGGCCGCGATGTCCACCGGGCACCCGCGATTGCCCGGTAACTGAGCAGGACCGTGGATCTGTGTGTGTAAACACGTCCACGTCCTGTCAGGTGGGAGGAGACCGATGGTGTGTTCCTTGTACAGAGGAACACCGACCGGTCTCCTCCCCTTGTGAGTCCCCTCCCCCTACAGTTACAATCACTCCCTAGGAACATAATTAACCCCTACAGCGCCCCCTCCTGGTTAACCCCATTCATTGCCAGTCACATTTATACAGTAATCAATGCATTTTTATAGCACGGATCGCTGTATAAATGTGAATGGTCCCAAAAATGTGTCAAAAGTGTCCAATGTGTCCGCCGCAATATCGCAGTTACGATAAAAATCGCAGATCGCTGCCATTACTAGTAAAAAAAAAATGTAAAAATGCTATAAATCTATCCCCTTATTTTGTAGACACTATAACTTTTGCTCAAACCAATAAATATATGCTTATTGCGATATTTTTTACCAAAAATAGGTAGAAGAATACGTATCAGCCTAAAAACTGAGGAAAAAAATAGTTTTTAAAAAAATAAAAATTTGAATATTTTTGATAGCAAAATGTAAAAAATATTGTCTTTTTTTCAGACTTGTCACTCTTGTTTTGCTTATAGCACAAGAAATAAAAAATGCAAGGGTGATCAAATACCACCAAAAGAAAGCTCTATTAGTGGGGAAAAAATGATAAAAATTTCATTTGGGTACAGTGTTGCATGACCGCGCAATTGTTATTCAAAGTGCAACAGCGCTGAAAGCTGAAAATTGGCTTGGGCAGGAAGGGGGTGAAAATTCCCTATATGGAAGTGGTTAAGCATGATAAAGTATTTTTTTTGTTTTATATATTGGTTTATTAATGTGAATGCACTTTATATTGAATGATACCTAGGCACGTAGGTTGTCACTGTCATTATAGCACATGATTGCAATTTCTAATCACAAAGATTTGATATTGGAAATATCACATAGGAGTGCAATGTTTTAATCACAATGGATTGCTATCTATGTATAGTGGGGAGTCATGTGGGATTGCAACATTTCACAACACCTTTTGTAGATGGTTATGTCAATCCTGAATGTGATGGTTATATGATTTAGTGTGGATAGCGCAGCATTTTATTATTATTTTACACAAATGTCATAAACCAGGATGGAAAATCCAGAAAATATATTGAAAATTGTCAAAACACTAACAACACAAATAGAAGGCTGCTGATTTACTAAAGGCAAATAGGCTTTTCATTTTGCAAGGGAATTATCACTTTGAAAGTGAAATTTCCATTAGGCTAGTAAATCACATTATGTTCTGCTGACTTCCATCATCCAATCACATGCCTTGCATGTAATTGTTTTTTTTTTTTTGCTCACCACATTCACCAATGTATGCAAAAGTTTCCCTGCAAAGTAAAGATTCCCTTGCAAAGTTAACAGCCTATTGGAATTAGTAAATCAACTCCTAGGGGTCCGTGTGCTAAGGTAAAGGCAAATACCGTATATACTCGAGTATAAGTCGAGTTTTTCAGCACATTTTTTTGTACTGAAAGTACCCCCCTTGACTTATACTTGAGTCAAGCACTTTTCTGCAGCAAAAAATTTCATTTTCTGAACCTACTTTGAGGCCCCGTATCTAAGTGGCCCCGAGATCCGGGTCCCAAATCCGGTTCGGAAAATGTCATTCTCTGCTGCAGAAAAGTGCTTGACATTTTCTGAACTGATTTTTGGGGCCCTGTATCGCTGGGCCACTTGGAGCTAGAAACCCCAGCTTTGGAAATTTTATGGTGCTAGTTCCACTGGGTTTGCACACCAAATTTGGGGTTCTTAGTACTAAGTGGCCCCCGAGATACGGGGCCCCAAATTCGGTCAACTGTGTCCATCTGCAGCAATGTCATTTCGGGACCCTTTGGGTTCAGAGACCCCAAATTTTGGCTGCAGCTAGGGGGCATCTAGGAACCCTTAACTACTGAGTTTGAAGTTCAGGGGACCTATGGCTGCAAATGGGCACTGTGAGGCATGCAATTGGGCATAGTGATGCTGCAAATGGGCATTATTGACCCTCTTTTCCACTTACAGTAGCTGTGCATTTCTCACCCTCATCTTATACTCGGGTCAATAAGTTTTTCCCATTTTTTTGTGGTACATTAGGGCCTTGACTTATACTCGGAACGACTTATACTCGAGTATATACGGTATTTGTTTGACTGGGTTTTTATTTTTATTTTATGTCAAGTGAGACGTTAATAGTATGCAGATTATTTAAACTGCTTTCACCTGTAGTTGAAGAGTCACAAATAATATGATCCAAGTACATATGTCTTTTACAGCTTGACAGTTAAATAACAGTGAAAAGAGACTGGCTAAGAGCCAGTAGATGACAGCACAAAAGATGTAAATTGAAAAATAAGACAGAGGTCATAAAAAAAACCCCTCAGAGCCTTTCATTTTTTTTTCTTTGCATTTTTATACAACCATGTTAGAAGATGAAATAATAAATACACATCGCGGATAACATGAGTTATCAGCATTGTAGTAGAGCCTATGACCTCGTAAACTGCATAATTTATAGATATACAGTGCGTTTATAAACAAGGGATGCAGGTGAAGGACGTGTTTCTGCTGTTTGCAGGTCTGTCAAGGAATAAAATTAATTGCCTTTTTCCAATATGGATCCTGTTCTAATTGAAAGACCATTGCTTAAATTGACCCCCCCCCCCCCCCCCAGGCAGCAGAAGATGCTGAAGTATTTGTCAGAAAATATCAATGCTTTTTCCCCAGTAGTTTAAAATACTACACAGAAAATAATACATTCCTCCATTCATTTGTATATATTAAAAAGCGGTAAATGCAAAAAAAACAAAAAAACAGTGTGATAATTATAATGTTAGCTGCAGTTCAGCTTTAATTTGTTATAAGTCATTTATGTAATATGTAATGTCCATCTTAAACTACTAGTCCATCTAATTGCACCCTCCCTAAAAAATGCTGCTGCCCAAAGGTAACGTCATTGCTCCTGATGGAGCAGCCACTCTAAAGCCTGGTACACACTAATGCTACGTACACACTGTCGGAATTTCCGAAGGGAAATGTTCGATGTGAGCTTGTTGTCGGAAAGTACAACCGTGTGTGTTCTCCATTGGACATTTGCTGTCGGAAGTTCTGCTCACAAATGTTTGAGAGCAGGTTTGTAGTTGGAAATTCCGAGCATGTGTACACAAGTCCGACGCACCAAATTCCACGCATGCTCGGATTCGAGTACGAGACGGGAGCGCTTGGTCTTGTAAAACTAGCGTTCGTTATGGAGATAGCACATTCATCACGCTGCAAATGTTTACATTTTTCAATGCAGCGCATTCTCTTCTTCTTTATAATGCTAGAATAATGAAGTTGCTTTGCTGCTGATAGTCGCACAGAGTTCTGACAAACAGATTTCCTATTATTTTTCGTGATCTCAAGAATAATCTTTGTTTTTGTTTGTTTTTTTTCGCAAGATAGATCTCCAGAATAATCTTTTTTTTTTTTTTATAGTGATCTACTTTTTTTTCCCCTCAAGATCTCCTGGAAAACATGTTTTATTTTTTTATATAGTGAACTCCATAATATTTTTTTTCATTTTGTGTGTCAAGTTACCACAACACCATTATCATCTTGTATTTATTAACCACAAAGAGGTTGGTTGGTGTTGGTGTCCCTTGTTAATTTGACATTGTATTTTTGAAAAGTACTTGCCTACTCACAAATAAACTGTCCTTTTTTAAGTAAAACACATAGCCAATTATTTGTCCAAACAAAAATTTAAAATTTATTAAGGGTCCGAACGAAATAAAGAGGAAGGCAATGCTGGAGAAACAGTTGGAATTGGTGAAGCCTTTGTACCCCAGGGCAGACATCAATTATTTGACGGGCAAAATTGGTATTTATTAGGGAGCACAATACGGTCCAGGTCTCCGAGAGATCGGGAGCAGCAACAGATGACATGTATGTCCCGAGGCTGTAATCTTACAACAGCCTGCGTCTTTTGCCAGACCACACCAAATCTAGGCCATAACTCTCAACACTTCCTTGCATGCTTCCTTCCAGGCTGTGGCTGTGGTGTTGAAGGTGTTGCTAGAGGTGGTGGAGGAGTCATATGGTCCAACTCACAGATGTGTCTTTTATTGGTGAGTTGGCCCCACTCCCCCTTATTTAGGGCCTGAAATATGGCCTCCTCACAGATGAGGTGTTGGCCCTTCTCCATTACTTGCATTCTACTGGCCGTCATACACGCAAAGGACTCCTGGAAACTAGGGGTGGTTGTGAGGACCGCAGTAGCCTGCTGAATCAAATTAGCTGTTTACTTTTCCAGGTTCCTCGCCTTCCTGGTTCTTTTTGTTGGAAGGTGGAGGGGAGGAACCTGGGATTTGGTCAGGCTACTGGGCATGGCCACCTCCTGGCTGCCACTTTCTACACGGCTAACTCCTGGCTGCCACTTTCCACGGCCTCCTCCTGGCTGAGACTTTCCTGTGTATGAAAATGGTACAAAGTTTTAGATTTTTGGTCATCAATCACACACAATTTTGAGATCAGGACTGTTGCAAATTAAATGTTAACAAATAGAAAAGACTATCATTCTGACCCCAGCATTTTTCATTCTTGTCCCAATCATTTTTGGCTACTACTGTCTATTGATATGTAAACCACTTTGTTAAATCAGAAATCAGTGATCGATAATAACATCTAGTTAACATCATTCATTTTTTGACAAGAAATATGTTGAACAACACTATACCTGGCTCAAGCTGGGCTCCTCCACATCTTCCTGGGTGGAAGGCCCAGGTTGTACATCGGAAGCCTCATCTAAGGTGGAAGGAAGAGTGGAAGAAAGGGTTAAGAGTGATGGCCTGAGTTCACTCTGGTCTGACAAAAACCACAGTGTCTCGTAGTACCAGAGCCTGGGGACATAAACGCCATCTGCTGCTGCTCCTGATCTCAGGTAATCCTGGATCTTTTTGCACTCCTTTTTATATGTGCTCCTCAGGCCACCAATTTTGCACTTCAAATAGTTGATGTCTGCCATGGGAATCACCAGCTTCACCAATTCCAACAGTTGATCCAGAGCTGCCTTCCTCTTTAGTTTGTTGTTATAAAATTGGTGTTTCACTTGCCACAGACAGGGCAGCTCCCTGTACTTATCAATAAAGTTGGGGAGGAAGTCATGGTCATTAAATGTATCCATTTTCTCTGCAAGACACAACACAAGACAAACCCTAATGTCATGCTAAACTCTCCTAATCTTGTCCCAATATAGGCTTCAATCTATAAGCAGTAAAGGCCACTAACCACTGATGCCCCAAGTTAAAATTGTACCTTCGTTTGCACAATCAGCACTTTTGCTACTCCGTCCTCCACTCACAGATCGTATATAGGACGCACCCATGTTATGCCTTATATACACTGCGCATGCGTGAAACTTCGCCCCTGACCTTCTTTCTAGTATATTCCCGCCCCTCCTCTTTCGGCGCAGTGGGTGAGCACATGGAAAAACAGGTGCATGATAATAGCAGCAATGATGAGGAAAGCCCAGAGCCAGAACCGATCCAGGAAGAGATTTAGGGCCTCAAATATGTCCTTTGTAGAGATAGTGGAGATGGTGGACATCTTGAAGAGGGCCGACTATGATGGGAAGTATGGACTGTACAGAAACCCAAATGTGAGAAAGGCCAAGATCACGACTAAAGTTGTGAGAAGTCTTGGGGTACAACGATCCAAGGAGCAATTGAGGAAACTCTGGTCAGACCTCATATTGAGGGAGCAGGGAGCAGGTAAGTATTTTGTCGTGTGCTCCTATTATTATTATTACTTTCATGCTGGTAAATGTGCTTTTCTCTACTGTTGTACAGTTTAAAATGGCAAGTTTCAGGTTCGTGGGCACAGTAATCGTTCGTATTAAACATCATTCTTTCGACCACTAATAGAATGTTTTTGGCAGGTGCAGGTTAACTACATTTGTTCATGCCTATTTGTATTAAAAGATGTTTAGTACATTGTTGTCTAGATGGGTTTGTAACTAGAATGAAATGCAAACTTGATTCAGTGTAAGGAGAGGACACTCAGCAGCTGTTTACACATCTGGATGCAGAAGCACTAGTGTGGGACACCAGAACACCCTCCCACACAGGTGCTCCAGTGGATACTAGGGGTCTCTCCATGTCTGAAACTTTAAAAAAAAGGTAAGTATTCCAGCTTTAAGAAAGGGAAAAAATCATGTCTTCAGCTTTGAACTCTACCAAAACAGACAATTGTACGTCACTTCCAAGCAATGTTTCATATTTCTATTTCTTGCCTCAAATATCTGTGTGCTAAGTATACCTTTTCATTCACATAGGGGAGAAAAGAATCGGGACACCTGCGGACACCACAAACCCACTACTCATGAAGAAGAGGAAATCCCCACACACCCTGAAGAAGATGTGGAGGGAGGAGAGGTTCAGGAAGTGGGCGAAATAGTGACCACAACAGGTCAGTGTCTGAGACCACAGCTTCAGGTAATAGATGTATGTATGCATATTTATAATAGAAATATTCAAAAAAGACCGCGCTAAAGGCAATAACATGTGATATGACTAATGAAAACATATACAGTTGTTAAAAATGAATTAATTCAAAATTAATATTTGTGAATAAAAAACACCAGAGCTCTATAGAAAAAGTGACTGAAAAATATAAGTCCCAAATGGAGATAACAGAAGTCCCAAATGAAGGTAAGAAAAGTGACTGGCGTCACAAAAACACACAGTTCATGAAGCTAAGACAAATGCAAACAGTGATCATGGACATGTAACGCAGTCCTTGGAGCCAAGGTAGGTGTATTCAATGTGCATAGACGTGAGACACCCAGTGAAAAATCCTCCACCTAATAAGATGTCCGCTTACCAGAGGTAAGCTGTGAATCAGCTTAGTAATAATCTCTGTACGGGGAAGATCAGCTCCTCAGGTCTCCAATTAGGGAAGAGGGTGGGCAGGATCATACGATGTATTGAGCTCAATCCACACAGTAGGAGGACCCAAAAGGACAAAACAAATTCTCCATAGTGTAAAACTGTATTACAATTTATTGAGGTATAAAACTGGTCACACTTACATTTAAAATCACGATATAAAAGCACATAAGGTAGGAACAGCCGGCCGGCTTGCATGCACCCGTTCAGGCGAAAAACGATGACGTCAGCGCGTCAACCTTCCGACGTACGTTTCGTCCTACTGGACGTCGTCATGGGAACGGGCGACGCACTGACTCATCGCTATATATAGACCAGAAACGAAAGCCAAACCTCGCTTTGAAGCTCAGATGGCGTCACCACGTCATCCTATACGGAAACAGGAAGTGTGTGACCTATAATTTTTTCGATGGGTAAACGGCAATTCCGCCCATACACTGAAACTATTCGAGAGCTGGCAAAACTCAATTGGTAAATGGTCACATCAATTGCGATCGAGACCAGGGTAACTAGTATTAATATTGGAGTATTACCCAATAATAGTATGAAGAGATGAAAAGCAAAAACGAACAAAACAGATGTATGTGTGGAACTCTCCTCCATTTAAGAGAGGGACAGATAGGGATTGTACTAAGAATGTTCAAACCACATTACAGACCTGACCGTAATAAGTGGAAAGAATAAGAGTACCACTCCAAAGGAGGTTAGAGATATTATTAAAACGACCTCCACTAGAGATTCAAAGCGAGTGAGCAAAATATAGTATATAACACATAAATATCAGCTAATTTTGGAACCATAAATATAATTTGGATAATGATATGGTTAAACCACACTTCCCTAAAATTAAGAAAATAAAAAGTAATACGAATAAAATATAAAATGACAAAAAATAAAACTAGAAATATATAACAAGGAGATACCATAGAACAACTATTACATTTGTCATGAATTGTCCAGAAATGCGTTGAGATCTACATCCACATTGAGTCCGAAAGGGGTGTAGCATTTCAATCTATGTATCCATGTCATCTCTAGCCTAGAGATCCCACGTATAATAGACCCCCCTCTCCAATGTGGAGTGTATCTATCAATACCTAGAAAAATGGTTTTCTTAGGGTCTCTATTGTGTGCCTCAAGGTAGTGTCTGGAGACCGGATGTTTCGGGAAACCGGTAAGAATGTTGGTGATATGCTCGTTGAGTCTTACAGATAGGGGGCGTTTCGTCCTCCCCACGTATTGTAATCCACAAGGACATTGAAGAAGGTACACCACCCGTTCTGTGGAGCAAGTAATAAATGATCTGATTTCAAACTCTGTAGAAGTACTGGTGGAAATAAATTTATGAGTTCTTCTATGAGCGCATCCACTAAGGTTACACACCCTACATCTTCTGCACTGATAGAATCCTATCATATATTCAAAGAATCCCCTCTTGGTAGGAGGGGGGTCAAGAATGTTTGGGGCCACTCTACCTCTCAACGAGGGGGCACCCTTATATATCACCTGTGGTTTAACTGGAAGGATGGTACCTAATACAGGATCATTTTTAAGAACATGCCAGTGCTTACCTATCAACTTAGCTATATGTCTGTGTTGTAGGGAGTAAGTGGTGATGAAGGGAACAGAAGGTGTTCTACCGCCATCAAAAGTCTTAGTTTTAAGTAGACTACTCCTATCGATGGTGGTCACTTCATCCAATGTGCTCCTTAGAGAAGTCTCAGAATATCCCTTCTCCAAAAAGCGTTCTATCAAAATATTCGCTTGAACCCAAAACTCCTCTTGATCGGAGCAATTACGCTTCAAGCGAATAAGTTGATTTTTTGGTACCGACCTCAGCCATGTCTCATGGTGGCAACTATCCGTCGGTATATAGGAATTCCTATCAGTATTTTTGAAAAAAGTAGCCGTGGTAAACTGCCCCTCTTTGATGCCAATTTTGAGGTCAAGAAAGTTGATTTCAGACTGGCTAGCCTCATATGAAAGTCTGATGCCACGATCATTTTCATTCAACCCTCTCATGTATATATCAAGGTCTTCACGGTCACCATTCCATAGGAGGAGGATGTCATCTATATACCTAGCCCACAACACCACCTGAGGTTTTTGTTGGGCATAGATGACATCCTCCTCCCACAGGGCCATGAAGAGGTTCGCCAGGCTGGGGGCATATTTAGCCCCCATAGCGACACCTCTATCCTGTCTATAGAACTGGCCTCCAAACCAAAAATAATTCCTAGTGGCCACAAAATGAAGTAGCTGCATAATAAAACATATTTGTTCATCAAACAAAGATGAGTCACGTCTAAGGTAATACTCAACCGCAAATAACCCCAAGTTGTGTGGTATCACTGTGTATAATGAGGCGACATCAGCTGTCACTAGCCACCAAGATGAACCCGGGGTATGGTCAGAGAGTTTATTGATCACATGGCGAGTATCCTTCAAATAAGACGGCATCCTTGTAACCAATGGTTGTAAATAAAAATCTATATACCTGCCCACCCGGGACGATATGGAATCAATTCCACTAACGATGGGACGTCCCGGGGGGCAGGTAGGATGTTTGTGAATTTTGGGTAAATAATAAAGAACCGGGGTACGTGGGGCTTTAGGAACTAAATAGGATTTCTCCTTACTATTTAGAATACCCTGGTCAAACCCAAATTTAATCAGCACCTCCAATTCTTTCTTATATTGGGCCTTGGGGTCCGATCTAAGGGGGGTGTAGGTTTCACGGTCACCCAATATTTTGGACATCTCTGCAAGGTAATCTTTTCTATCTAATACAATGATGCCCCCCCCTTTATCAGCTGGCCTGATAACTAAGTTTTTATTCAAACATAGAGAGTCCAGCCCCGTCTTGAGATCTCTATCAAAGTAGACTTTTTTGGTTGGTAGTTGTTCCAAATCCTTAAGAACTAAATCTTTAAAAACCTTAAGGGAGGGGGGTATAGCTCCTGGAGGGTTGAAAAGAGAGGCATTAGATAGCCCAGAATGGCGATACCCGTTATGACTAATCTCATTGTGTGTAATAGGATTGGAGGCCAGGTATCTCTTAATATTGACCTTACGTATAAATTTATGTACATCGATATAAGTCTGAAACTTATCAAGGCCTCGGGGGGGTGCAAATTTAAGTCCCTTATTAAGTAAAGATTTCTCTGAGTCACTTAAGGAGACTGAGCTCAAATTGAATATACCATTACTGGTTACGATTTTTTCTTTTTTTGATCGCACTCGCCTCCCCCCTCTAGATCCTCTCTTTGGTCTGCCGGCTTTTTGATGCCCTGATTTGCCCGGTGAAAACCCCACTGTTGGAAACTCAGATTAGAGGGGCCCGGTCTGTTGCCATCATCTATGGGTCCTATCGGATTAGGATAGGAGTGTGTGGCTATACTCTTATGTTCATCCATGATGGCGGAACTGGTGGGAGGACCATCCAGGTCTCTAAGGGGGTAAAATTGATTGTATGTACTGATGTTATACTCTGAGTGATCCCTTCTAGGATTCATATACCCTGAATTTTGAAATCCACGTGTTCTTCCATCATGGTGGCCCACATTGGGGTCATAACCAGGACCATACGAACGGTCATGGTACGTTTCCAAATCAAAGGTGCGGGGGGAGGGTAACTGATCGTCATATCTACTATGCTGATCATACGATCTACCCTCATATGGGCGATTTTCTGAGGGTCTCATATTATTGAAACCTCTACCTCTACCGCGTCCTCCTCGATATGGACCACTTGTTCCACGGGATCGTCTAGATAATGTGGATGGATAATGGGATGGGGTACCTCCCTTACCTCCTCCACCCCGTCTTGGAAGGGGTTGTTGGGCCCCTTGTGGAAATCTGTCTGAGGGACCATTAGGGCCTCCCAAAGGATAGTTGGAATAGCCAAGCTGTGATGGAGTAGGGGCATGAACAGCAGTGGGGGGTGGTCCGCCTATGTTGGACGGCCCCCATTCCATAGTGTTGACTGAAGCTTGTTCTGCTAATAGTTTCTTTTGCCATTCAAATACTACCGCCCCCCTTAGATCGGACCCCAAGGCCCAATATAAGAAAGAATTGGAGGTGCTGATTAAATTTGGGTTTGACCAGGGTATTCTAAATAGTAAGGAGAAATCCTATTTAGTTCCTAAAGCCCCACGTACCCCGGTTCTTTATTATTTACCCAAAATTCACAAACATCCTACCTGCCCCCCGGGACGTCCCATCGTTAGTGGAATTGATTCCATATCGTCCCGGGTGGGCAGGTATATAGATTTTATTTACAACCATTGGTTACAAGGATGCCGTCTTATTTGAAGGATACTCGCCATGTGATCAATAAACTCTCTGACCATACCCCGGGTTCATCTTGGTGGCTAGTGACAGCTGATGTCGCCTCATTATACACAGTGATACCACACAACTTGGGGTTATTTGCGGTTGAGTATTACCTTAGACGTGACTCATCTTTGTTTGATGAACAAATATGTTTTATTATGCAGCTACTTCATTTTGTGGCCACTAGGAATTATTTTTGGTTTGGAGGCCAGTTCTATAGACAGGATAGAGGTGTCGCTATGGGGGCTAAATATGCCCCCAGCCTGGCGAACCTCTTCATGGCCCTGTGGGAGGAGGATGTCATCTATGCCCAACAAAAACCTCAGGTGGTGTTGTGGGCTAGGTATATAGATGACATCCTCCTCCTATGGAATGGTGACCGTGAAGACCTTGATATATACATGAGAGGGTTGAATGAAAATGATCGTGGCATCAGACTTTCATATGAGGCTAGCCAGTCTGAAATCAACTTTCTTGACCTCAAAATTGGCATCAAAGAGGGGCAGTTTACCACGGCTACTTTTTTCAAAAATACTGATAGGAATTCCTATATACCGACGGATAGTTGCCACCATGAGACATGGCTGAGGTCGGTACCAAAAAGTCAACTTATTCGCTTGAAGCGTAATTGCTCCGATCAAGAGGAGTTTTTGGTTCAAGCGAATATTTTGATAGAACGCTTTTTGGAGAAGGGATATTCTGAGACTTCTCTAAGGAGCACATTGGATGAAGTGACCACCATCGATAGGAGTAGTCTACTTAAAACTAAGACTTTTGATGGCGGTAGAACACCTTCTGTTCCCTTCATCACCACTTACTCCCTACAACACAGACATATAGCTAAGTTGATAGGTAAGCACTGGCATGTTCTTAAAAATGATCCTGTATTAGGTACCATCCTTCCAGTTAAACCACAGGTGATATATAGGGTGCCCCCTCGTTGAGAGGTAGAGTGGCCCCAAACATTCTTGACCCCCCTCCTACCAAGAGGGGATTCTTTGAATATATGATAGGATTCTATCAGTGCAGAAGATGTAGGGTGTGTAACCTTAGTGGATGCGCTCATAGAAGAACTCATAAATTTATTTCCACCAGTACTTCTACAGAGTTTGAAATCAGATCATTTATTACTTGCTCCACAGAACGGGTGGTGTACCTTCTTCAATGTCCTTGTGGATTACAATACGTGGGGAGGACGAAACGCCCCCTATCTGTAAGACTCAACGAGCATATCACCAACATTCTTACCGGTTTCCCGAAACATCCGGTCTCCAGACACTACCTTGAGGCACACAATAGAGACCCTAAGAAAACCATTTTTCTAGGTATTGATAGATACACTCCACATTGGAGAGGGGGGTCTATTATACGTGGGATCTCTAGGCTAGAGATGACATGGATACATAGATTGAAATGCTACACCCCTTTCGGACTCAATGTGGATGTAGATCTCAACGCATTTCTGGACAATTCATGACAAATGTAATAGTTGTTCTATGGTATCTCCTTGTTATATATTTCTAGTTTTATTTTTTGTCATTTTATATTTTATTCGTATTACTTTTTATTTTCTTAATTTTAGGGAAGTGTGGTTTAACCATATCATTATCCAAATTATATTTATGGTTCCAAAATTAGCTGATATTTATGTGTTATATACTATATTTTGCTCACTCGCTTTGAATCTCTAGTGGAGGTCGTTTTAATAATATCTCTAACCTCCTTTGGAGTGGTACTCTTATTCTTTCCACTTATTACGGTCAGGTCTGTAATGTGGTTTGAACATTCTTAGTACAATCCCTATCTGTCCCTCTCTTAAATGGAGGAGAGTTCCACACATACATCTGTTTTGTTCGTTTTTGCTTTTCATCTCTTCATACTATTATTGGGTAATACTCCAATATTAATACTAGTTACCCTGGTCTCGATCGCAATTGATGTGACCATTTACCAATTGAGTTTTGCCAGCTCTCGAATAGTTTCAGTGTATGGGCGGAATTGCCGTTTACCCATCGAAAAAATTATAGGTCACACACTTCCTGTTTCCGTATAGGATGACGTGGTGACGCCATCTGAGCTTCAAAGCGAGGTTTGGCTTTCGTTTCTGGTCTATATATAGCGATGAGTCAGTGCGTCGCCCGTTCCCATGACGACGTCCAGTAGGACGAAACGTACGTCGGAAGGTTGACGCGCTGACGTCATCGTTTTTCGCCTGAACGGGTGCATGCAAGCCGGCCGGCTGTTCCTACCTTATGTGCTTTTATATCGTGATTTTAAATGTAAGTGTGACCAGTTTTATACCTCAATAAATTGTAATACAGTTTTACACTATGGAGAATTTGTTTTGTCCTTTTGGGTCCTCCTACTGTGTGGATTGAGCTCAATACATCGTATGATCCTGCCCACCCTCTTCCCTAATTGGAGACCTGAGGAGCTGATCTTCCCCGTACAGAGATTATTACTAAGCTGATTCACAGCTTACCTCTGGTAAGCGGACATCTTATTAGGTGGAGGATTTTTCACTGGGTGTCTCACGTCTATGCACATTGAATACACCTACCTTGGCTCCAAGGACTGCGTTACATGTCCATGATCACTGTTTGCATTTGTCTTAGCTTCATGAACTGTGTGTTTTTGTGACGCCAGTCACTTTTCTTACCTTCATTTGGGACTTCTGTTATCTCCATTTGGGACTTATATTTTTCAGTCACTTTTTCTATAGAGCTCTGGTGTTTTTTATTCACAAATATTAATTTTGAATTAATTCATTTTTAACAACTGTATATGTTTTCATTAGTCATATCACATGTTATTGCCTTTAGCGCGGTCTTTTTTGAATATTTCTGTTTAGTATGTGCACGCCTCACATTAATGACTGCAGCTTTTTTTATTATCAACTATAGTGAGTAGCGCGGTAATTTTTGATATTTATTTTAGCATATTTATAATACATAGTGTGTTTTTTGATTTTTAGGTGATGTGGATGTTGTGGAAGAAGGAACTCATTTCAACAGTGCAAGTGCACAGATCCTCATCGAGGAGATAATGATGTGCAATTGGGAATTAGAGAACATCAATGAAAACATCAATTATGTTGAAAAAAGACTCAACAACATCATTGATGTTTTAGGAAGAATCTAAAACACACAAAAATTTGGACAGTTTGTCGTTTTATTTTTAATTTTTGAAAAAGTCTATAAGTAATTTGAAAGCCAAATTTTGAAGATGCACACAGTGTGTCAACATGTGCTGTAAATCCGAAAAGAAAAATAATGCGCTATCCCTATAGTTATATTTGCATACAATTGTGTGGTGAAAAAATGAAAATAAAAATAAAAACCAGAATGAACCTAAGAACTCAAAGAACAGCTGCAACCTCAAATGTGAGACAACCCACACCTAAATAACCATGCAAATAATAGGCTGCGCTACCAAGGATTAGACGTGGTCATAATTGATAAAACCAACTGAGTGACATTCAAACATAAACAGAATAAAATATTAGAAAAATTCAATATCAGCAAAATTGAGATCACACTGATAAAATGATGGTGATACAAAAGTTCAACGATCGGAAGCAATTACAGTGAGTCCATATAATTAGAAAATAAAGTCCTTAAGGATGCAAAAATTTGATAGATAGAAGGAGAAAGACACCCGTTCTTCCAGTGATAAAGGCATGCAAAAAAAAACACTGTCTCCCTAAGGAGCGTGATGTTGCTGGGAGTTCCTCCACCTCAAGTAAATGGGCCCCTTACCAGATCCAGAGATCTCCTGTCACAGAGATCTTACACACAAGTGGCTGTGTCCCCCAGCCACTGGGTCTCTGTTGCGGTATACGTCACAGGCCACCACTCCAGGGAATCAACCTAGTGTAGATGTTTCCGCTCCCAGTCCACAAATAAGCAAGAAAAGAGAATACTCCATAGCGTAATACAGTATAAAACTCTTTAATTGTATAAAAGAATAACACTTACAGTGTATGCAGTAAAAGATCGCTTAAAAATCGAATAGTGCCGGCCGGCTTCAGCTGCTGCCCGTTCCTTCCGGGTTCAGCGTGGTATGGTGGTGACGTCAGCACGCCGGGAGGAGCGGCGTGCTGACGTCACCACCATACCACGCTGAATTAGTCCATTATAATAAGTAATTATCAAACTATAGCCACTGTAATCCAGCCCAAATTGCATATTACTTACTGTTTAAAGAGACTTTAAAAAAACTTGTTTCCAGGGGTTAGGCAGTAGAGTAGAGACCACAGTAGAGTGTGGTCCTTACATTGAGCACTTCCTGTACTGTTAACCAAGCCTCCTTCTCAATCCAACATTTCTATGGCAACCCTGTTTCACTGCTCATAGCTTTCATAGTATTTACTTGTGCCTATTATCTAGTGTTTGCCTGTGTCAGTCTTATCAGCTTCAGCTGATAAGGCTGCAGTAATCCTGTCTGATGCCCAAATTTACACTGTATGTGATGTCACATGGTCACATGGGGTGTAGTAGGAAGCTCTGAGTGATTATGCAGTCTCATGGGATTTCAGAGTTGTGCCGTAGGAAGATCTGATAATAGACAGATAAGTACACAGAGTGTGCCGTAAATCAGGGGAGATCTGGGGATGCTCAGTGAAGTCATTCTAAAAAGCAAAAAGGATTACAACAATACTAAAGCAAGTAAGGAGATATCTACAAGCTGTGTTAATTAGGGGTTTTATGCTGATTTACATGGGACAAAGTTGTCGGGAGAGTTTACAACCACTTTAAACATGCCTGTTTAACCAAAAAAGGCTATATACTGTCACACATAAATGTTACAAAACCATGTTGTTTTTTTTTTTCAAAAAACCCTTTTCTAACGCACATGTGAATGTGCACGGAGTAAAATGTTTTGTACTCAACAATGTGTGGCTTCTCCTTTCAATGCTCAATACCAGTTTTTGGAGTAAGTTGGTGTAGTTACAGTGACAATGGGGGTATTTACTAAATGCAAATCCACTTTGCACAACAAGTGCACTTTCAGTGCAGTTTCAGTGCACTTTCAAGTGCACTTGCAGTGCACGTGTAGTGCAAAGTGGATTTGCCTTTAAGTAAATAAGCCCCACAGTGCTCTAAAATTTGCCCCAATCAGGGCATTTTAGGGACTCAAAGCAATTAATTCACGGAGCTGAAAAAGATGATTATTTTTATCATTAATGCATTACATACATTAACAACAAAAACAATGTGTGTGTTTAGCAGACCCACAATGTAATAATTAGCTGAAGAAGAGATTATCACCTCATGTATCAAATAAATTATGTATGTACTATTGTAGAAAATGGCCTAAAATAAAAGGACATTGGAGAACCTGGGAGACAGCTAAAAGAAACACAAGCAGTAAATCAAATAAAAAATATGAGTTCAGTTTGTAAAAACAAAAAAAAAAAAATATTTAAAACATGTTTTAGACATTGTCTGGTAACCGCAACATGGCTTGAAAAGGAACGGCTGGTCAGAACAAACTGACAGAACGCACTGAAAATCAGAAAGGACCTGAGAAGAACGATCTGAAAATCAGAAACGAGCGGACAAGAACGCAATCAAATACAGATACGAACTATTAAATAGAATGCACTGAAAGACAGGAATGAACTGACAACACGCATTGAAGAACAGATATGAACCCACAAGCACAAACTGAAGAGTAGGGATGAGCTTCGAGTTCGAGTCGAACTCATGTTCGACTTGAACATTGGCTGTTCGCAAGTTCGCCGAACAGCAAACAATTTGGGGTATTCGCAGCAAATTCGAATGCCGCAGAACACCCTTTAAAAGTCTATGGGAGAAATCAAAAGTGCTAGTTTTAAAGGCTTATATGCAAGTTATTGTCATAAAAAGTGTTTGGGGACCCGGGTCCTGCCCCAGGGGACATGAATCAATGCAAAAAAAAGTTTTAAAAACGGCAGTTTTTTCAGGAGCAGTGATTTTAATAATGCTTAAAGTCAAACAATAGAAGTGTAATATCCCTTTAAATTTCGTACCTGGGGGGTGTCTATAGTATGCCTGTAAAGGGGCGCATGTTTCCCGTGTTTAGAACAGTCTGACAGCAAAATGACATTTGGAAGGAAAAAACCCATTTAAAACTACCCGCGGCTATTGCATTGCCGACAATACACATAGAAGTTCATTGATAAAAACGGCATGGGAATTCCCCACAGGGAAACCCGGAACCAAAATTTAAAAAAAAAATGACGTGGGAGTCCCCCTAAATGTCATACCAGGCCCTTCAGGTCTGGTATGGATATTAAGGGGAACCCCGCCCAAAATTTAAAAAAAAATGACGTGGGGTTCCCCCTAAATTCCATACCAGACCTTCAGGTCTGGTATGGATTTTAAGGGGAACCCCGCGCCAAAAAAAAAAAAAATGGCGTGGGGTCCCCCCAAAAATCCATACCAGACCCTTATCCGAGCACACAACCTGGCAGGCCACAGGAAAAGAGGGGGGGATGAGAGTGCGGCCCCCCCTCCTGAACCGTACCAGGCCACATGCCCTCAACATTGGGAGGGTGCTTTCGGGTAGCCCCCCAAAACACCTTGTCCCCATGTTGATGAGGACAAGGGACTCATCCCCACAACCCTGGCCGGTGGTTGTGGGGGTCTGCGGGCGGGGGGCTTATTGGAATCTGGAAGCCCCCTTTAACAAGGGGACCCCCAGATCCCGGCCCCCCCTGTGTGAAATGGTAAGGGGGTACTTACCCCTACCATTTCACTAAAAAACTTTCAAAAATGTTAAAAACGACTAGAGACAGTTTTTGACAATTCCTTTATTTAAATGCTTCTTCTTTCTTCTATCTTCCTTCATCTTCTTCTGGTTCTTCTGGCTCTTCTGGTTCTTCCTCCGGCGTTCTCCTCCAGCATCTCCTCCGCGGCATCGTCTATCTTCTTCTCCTCTGGCCACTCCGCACCCATGGCATGGGGGGAGGCTCCCGCTCTTCTCTTCATCTTCTTCTTCATCCTCTTCTCTTCTTCCTTCTTCTCTTCTTCTCTTCTTCATTTTCTTCTCCTGGCCGCTCCGCATCCATGCTGGCATGGAGGGAGGCTCCTGCTGTGTGACGGCATCTCCTCGTCTGACGGTTTGTAAATACCCCGCCCCGCCCCGCCCCCCTCTGACGTGACTTCCCTGTGGCATTCCCCGTGACGTCACAGGGAAGTCCCGTCAAGTCACCGTGCGTCAGAGGGGGCGGGGTCACCGGGTGGCCCCACCCCCCGTTATTTAAGAACCATCAGACGAGGAGACTCCATCACACAGCGGGAGCCTCCCTCCATGCCAGCATGGGTGCAGAGCGCCCCGGAGAAGAAAATGAAGAAGAGAAGAAGAGAAGAAGGAAGAAGAGAAGAGGATGAAGAAGAAGATGAAGAGAAGAGCGGGAGCCTCCCCCATGCCATGGGTGCGGAGCGGCCCGAGGAGAAGAAGATAGAAGACGCCGTGGAGGAGATGCTGGACGAGAACGCCGGAGGAAGAACCAGAAGAGCCAGAAGAACCAGAAGAAGAAGAAGATGAAGGAAGATAGAAGAAAGAAGAAGCATTTAAATAAAGGAATTGTCAAAAACTGTCTCTTGTCATTTTTAACATTTTTGACAGTTTTTTAGTGAAATGGTAGGGGTAAGTACACCCTTACCATTTCACACAGGGGGGGCGGGATCTGGGGGTCCCCTTTTAGATTCCGATAAGCCCCCCGCCCGCAGACCCCCACAACCACCGGCCAGGGTTGTGGGGATGAGGCCCTTGTCCTCATCAACATGGGGACAAGGTGTTTTGGGGGGCTACCCCAAAGCACCCTCCCAATGTTGAGGGCATGTGGCCTGGTACGATTCAGGAGGGGGGGCGTACTCTCGTCCCCCCTCTTTTCCTGCGACCTGCCAGGTTGTGTGCTCGGATAAGGGTCTGGTATGGATTTTTGGGGGGACCCCACGCGGTTTTTTTTTTTTTTTGGCACGGGGTTCCCCTTAAAATCCATACCAGACCTGAAGGGTCTGGTATGGAATTTAGGGGGAACCCCACGTCATTTTCTTTTTAAATTTCGGCCGGGGTTCCCCTTAATATCCATACCAGACCTGAAGGGCCTGGTATGGAATTTAGGGGGACTCCCACGTCATTTTTTTTTTTTTAATTTTGGTTCGGGGTTTCCCTGTTGGGAATTCCCATGCCGTTTTTATCAATGAACTTCTATGTGTATTGTCGGCAATACAATAGCCGCGGGTAGTTTTAAATGGGTTTTTTCCTTCCAAATGTCATTTTGCTGTCAGACTGTTCTAAACACGGGAAACATGCACCCCTTTACAGGCATACTATAGACACCCCCAAGGTACGAAATTTAAAGGGATATTACACTTTTATTGTTTGACTTTAAGCATTATTAAAATCACTGCTCCTGAAAAAACGGCCGTTTTTTAAACTCTTTTTTGCATTGATTCATGTCCCCTGGGGCAGGACCCGGGTCCCCAAACACTTTTTATGACAATAACTTGCATATAAGCCTTTAAAATTAGCACTTTTGATTATTCATGTTCGTGTCCCATAGACTTTAACGGTGTTCGTGTGTTCGAGCGAACTTTTTTCCTTTTCGCATGTTCTGGTGCGAACCGAACAGGGGGGTGTTCGGCTCATTCCTACTGAAGAGCAGTAATGAACTGAAAAGCACTAGGCTGAAAAGCACGAATCGTCTCTAACCAAACTTCTACTAACACAAGATAAACACGAGATTAGTAGAAGGAGCCCAAAGGATGGCGCACTGGCTATTGAACTTCCTTTTTATAGTCCCGTTGTACTTGTGGTACGTCACCGCGTTCTGGATGTTCGGAATTTCCGACAGCATTTGTGTGACCGTGTGTATACAAAACAAGTTTGAGCCAACATCCTTCGGAAAAAAATCCACGGTTTTGTTGTCGGAATGTCCGATTGTGTGTACGCGATATAACAGTTTTTGTTTGTTCAATCCAGCAGGCTGAAAGAAAAAAAAAACTGAAGAGCTCAGGAAGATTTGCTGTATTAACTACCCATACTATGTTAGTACAGCGATCTCCCCCACTTAGCTATTGTGTTCTGATAGGAGGACAGCCCCCCCGCCAAATCACACCAGTCAGCGCTCTCAACTTAGACAGCTGATCAGGTGCCAATCAGCAGACCTGTTTCGGTCATGCACTTTTGACAGAAGCCATACACACGGGCCAAATGTCGGCCAGTTTCTATATCTCTTCTCACCTCAGATGTCAAGATTTTGGCAAGGGTCCTTGCAAACAGGCTATCAAATTATATTATTAGTTTGATACATGAGGATCAAACGGGTTTTATCCCAAAGAGAGCAGCCGCAACAAACATTTGCAGGCTATTTTTGAATTTGCAATTGCCTATGGAAAATATGGGATCTAGAGCAATATTATGCTTGGATGCCCAAAAAGCCTTCGATATGGTGGAGTGGGAATACTTATGGGCCGTATTGGAGTCTTTCGGAATAGGACCAGGATTTTTAAAATGGGTTAAGATATTATATAGTGACCCTAAAGCAAGGGTAAGAATTAATAATACACTATCCAGCCCATTTACTTTATCTAGAGGGACAAGGCAGGGTTGCCCCCTGTCACCACTACTGTTTGCTATAGCAGTGGAGCCTCTTGCCCTTGCCATTAGACAATCAACAAAAATAATCGGGTTTTGACAGGCAGGGAGAGAGGATAACGTGGCCCTGTATGCAGATGCCGCTCTTTTTTTCCTGGGGGATACCTCAGATTCATTAACGGAACTTATGAGTCTTATCTCCATATTTGGGCTATTTCTGGCTTCCAGATTAACTGGGATAAATCCATATTATTACCACTAGATGAGTTAAAAACCCCCGTATTAAATCAAGCCTCTAAAATTCAAATTAATTACAGTGAAATATTTGGGGATAGAAATTAAGACTATATTAATTTAAATTGAAACCTCTATTAGCAAAATTTAAGGATAAATGCCGAAGTTGGTGTAAGTTACCAATGACGCTGATAGGAAGAGCAAATCTCATCAAAATGATTTGGAGGAAAAAACAACCACATATAAAGTTAACAACATTAATGTTAACCCAAGAAGAGGGAGGTTTGGCGATCCCCATCCCAAAAATTATTTCTTAGCCTCACAATTACAACACTTTAGTGGATGGACAATAGTAATGGACTCTGACCCTATACAGAGTCTGCTACTATCCGTTTATGAAGTATCTTCATTGGTTTCTTTATTAGAGTCGAGAAATCAACTGCGCGATAAAGGATTCCTTACGGGTAAATTGTTTGACAAGGTATGGCAACAAATGAGGAAAATTACTGAGATAAATGGATATACGTCATATACTCCAATCTGGAATAATAGCAGCTATGAGGAATTGATGAAACTGGAAGGGTTTGAGATCTGGAGGCAGAAGGGTCTAAGGTACATAGAACAGCTTTTTCAGGAAGATGTGATGAAAACCTTTAGTGAACTAAGTAGAGAATATAATATTCCAAATCAAAGATTTTTTCAATTTCTACAGCTCAGGCATGCATTAAAAATACAGGGCCGATCGCATGAATTGAGGTTTAATAAGTCAGTGGTAATAGCCTTGTTGGATAAGATAGGAAAAAAAAAGGGATTGATATCACAATTATATGATATACTATTTGATAAACTTAAAGGCACTGTGGATATACCAGCAAGATTAGCCTGAACGGGCGACATAGGGCCAATTTCAGATGAACAGTGGGCACGGGCACTATCGGCAATACCTCAGGCCTCTTTATCTCCAACACAAAATTTAACACAATTATTCATCCTACATAGGGCACATTATACACCAGAAAGATTATTGAAATGGAAATGCAGAGATACAGACCAATGTGCCAGATGTAAAGGGAGAGCAGCCAATCTAATACACTTGCTATGGAGATGTCCTAAACTCCATCGCTATTGGTCTGGGGTGGTATCTATGATTTTTTTCCCTCTTAATACGGGCTGGGCTTGTATATATCGTTTGTCGTTTTTTGTTGTGTTTTTTCTTTCCTGTTGTTGGTTTATAAATTGAATAAAAAGATGATTTGATTAGAAACGAAAAAAAAAAAAAATGTCGGCCAGTTTCTATTGAACCACCCAATATCGCCCGATATTCAGCCCATGTGTAGGCCCTTAAGGCTGAATCCACACTAGAACAGACAGCTGCCAGAGCACTTTACCTCTCTGGCAGGTGTCTATTCCAGACTGTGGTAGGGGACAGTGTGGTCCCCGATTCAGCGCATCACATAGCTCCCTTTCTTTTTTTGTTTTTTGTTCAAACCTTATTTGAAGTGTAAAAAGCATACTTCATTCATGTCTTAGTACAGTGCTATGTGGTGCTGCACAGGGCGCTGCGATAAAATGCAATGTGCTGCATTTTATTGCAGCGCACTGCAGCGCAGCTCTGGGATGCATTGCAGTGTGAATGGGACATACAGAAAACAATTGTTTTCTGTGTGTCCTTGGGGTAACAGACATTGTACAATGCAGTAAGATGCCTGTTGCTGCACTATGTGTGAATTCCCTCTAAGGCAAGAAGTATTTTATTTGTCAGATCACCAGGTAAAAATAATGGAAAAACATCCTAAAAACACAAAGAAAACAAAGGCAGCTACAGCATTTAAGGACTAGTAATCTGTAAAATATAAAATTTTTGTTTTTTGTTTTTAAAACTGCTTTAGGTAAACACTTCTATATCAATACAAGATATGCATGTACTGAAAATACAATATTCCTTTACATTTTAAGGATAAGTTCACCTTTAAAAAAAATAAATAAATGCACATTTTTGCAGGTAAATAAAATGTGCATTTACTATTTTTTTCTTAGGAACCTGAAAAGCATTGCACCCGGGATCAGCAGATCGTGAGTGCAATGTCTGGCTCCTGCAGATTGTCAGTGTAGCTGTTTTCCCATACCTCCGATGAGAGCAGGCAGTTAATTCAATCCAGGAATTATCAAGGAACTACAAGGATGCTCACAATTGCCCTTGTAGTTCATTGAGAACTACAATCTGTCAGCCACAAAGACTGTCGGTACTTCTAGTCTATTCATCCACAGAACTCTGTGCATGAATGATGCAGCATGTGGGTGGAGCCCTGTGCGGCCGTGTTCTTTTTAAATTATGACAGTGGATGCCTGGCCAGCCGTCACGGAGGAGGGGGTGGGGATATCAGGGGGAAAGATGCAGGAGTGTGATCATGTTACATGTTCCATCCTAAAAATAGGTGGAATTATGTAACCTGTTCTCGAAGGCAAATTTATCCTTTAATATGCTATCATACACACAAACATACTAATTTTCTTCTTGATGCAATAGATATCATTGCAGGAATTATGTCATCACATTGTAGCCCACATCATGACCTTTCCTTATCTTTTTTTAAATCAGGTAAGTTGTTTCGAAAATATCTCATCCAGAGCAAGATAACAGCCATTGAACATAAAGAATGACATTACAAGCATATCAAAGCATGAAGAAACATCAAGGTCTTTTAAAAAGACAAAGTCCAAGATATAAATTGTACTTCACTGTAAAATAACCAGAACTATACTAAGATTTAACAAAAGTTTGCACATATAGAAAAAAGATTAAGCGAGTTTAGTTATAGAAGTTTATTCATCATAAGGTCAATAGGTGATAGGCCAGGTATAGCTAACCAGTTGTCCAATAACCGTTCCTTATCTAAGTCAAAAGACTCTGTACATGATCGTGTGCATGAGGAGACTTCTGATGACATTAACATCTTCAGAAGTCTTCCCAGTTGATGAATAAAATAGGAAGCCCCAAGTATGCTGAAGCCCAGGCCTTAGTCAATCTATTTCTCTTATGATAATTCAGAGATATCCTAGTTTACAAAAAGAGTTTAAGTAATGGTTAAAATTATTTAGGAATAACATAAGTGTGCTGAAGTCCAGGCCCCAGTCGGTCTATTGCACTAATGGTATATCTGCTACATTCTAGTTTACATGAAGAGTGTAAGTAATAGTTAAAATACAAGGTGAGATTTGTAAAAGCAATGGAAAATATATATCAGATTCCTACCATTACAGCTAAGATATGCAGAGTAATTTTAATCTCTTGGAAGCACAAGAGAACCTTCATAATAACACATTTCTTGCCTGCAATAGATTGAAATGAATGTATTACAGATAAGCTGATTTATCAACTACATCTCCGTTTTTTTAAAATTACACTTTTAGAAGTTTTCATTGTGGCTTACAGATTAAAATTCTGTACATGTTATGAATCTCTAGGTATTTACTCTTTCTGCTGTTCATGTGACCCAAGTTGGAGTAGTGTGAACTGATTGAGTGATTTGTGTTCTGGTACTTTATTTCTGGTATTTAATGTACTGGTGGCATTTAATATACTGGTGGTGTTTAAATAAGCCCGGATTCTGCTTTGGCCCCAATGAGCCTAGATAATAGTTGTATGCCAGTGAACTTAGAAGCCAATTGTATTTTAGGCCTCTTGCACATTAAACTCCTGTTTGAGCATCTACTTTTTCCGACTTATTTTGTATGTATTTGCGTACATTTTTGCGTATATGCGTTTGTGCAATTTTCGTTTGCGCAAATTCGCGCACACGTGGAAAAACGTATTCTCGTGTTTTTGTTCTGCGCACATTTTGCACACAATTGCGAACAAAACGCGTATTTGCGCATATGAGGCATAAATTACTGACCAAAAAGGCATGTTTTTCAATTTTTATTTTACCGAAGAATGCGCGGCTCTTTACGCGCTTGTGTGCATAGGCACATTACAATTAATGGGCTGTATTTTAGCTCAGTAAAAAAAAAAGCTGTACTGAGATTTTTCAAGCTGTAGTGTGCAAGAGGACTAACAGCAAAAACCAATGGACACTATTCTGTACTCATACTTCTGGACCTTTTGGCTGCCTTAAATACAGTTGACCATGACTGGGCTCTTCTCTGGCTCTCATCCTACCTATCCCACCGCACCTTCAGTGTCACTTACAATTCTACTTCCTCCTCTCCTCTTCCCTTCTCCATCGGGGGCCCCCAAGGTTCTGTTCTTGGACCTATTTTCAATCTACACATCCTCCCTGGGTCAGCTGATAGCCTCCCATGGCTTTCAATATAATTTTGGATGTCACCAAAATCTATTTCTCCACCCCTCAGCTCACTCCATCCGTATCCTCATGCATCACTAATTTACTAATCTACACATCAGTCTGGATGTCACACCACTTCCTCAAAGGCAACCTGTCCAAAACTGAGCTTATAATATTTCCTCCCCCATGTGCCCCTTCCCTTGACTTCTCTGTCAAGAGCAATGGCACAACCATCAACCCATCCCTGCATGCCAGGGTGCTAGGTGTTGGCACCTTAACCTCCGCAACATCGTCAAAATACGTCCCTTCCTACTGCAACTTCCTCCTCATTGGCTTACCTCTAAACAGGTTATCCCCCCTTCAGTCCATCATGAATGCTGCTGCCAGATTCATCTACCTTACAAACCACTCAGTGTCTGCTACCCCACTCTGCCAATCCCTCTATCGGCTGCCACTCACCCAATGAATTAAATTCAAAATATTAACAATAATTCACAAAGCCATCCACAACTTTGCCCCCAGCTACATCACTAACCTAGTCTCAAAGTTTCTCCCAAGACCCCTTGCTCTCTAGCTCCCTCACCTGCTCCCATACTCGCCTCCAGGACTTCATCTGAGCCTCTCCCATCCTTTGGAATTTCCTACCCCAGTCTGTCTGTCTGTCTATCTCCTATTCTATCCACTTTTAGGCGATCCCTGAAAACTTTTCTCTTCAGAGAAGCCTATCCTGCCCACACCTAACAACTATACTTTCATTTTCTTCATCAGCTCATCGCCCCACAGTTATTACCTTTTGTATCACTTGACCATCCCTTCTAGATTGTAACCTATAATGAAAATAAATATGTGAGAGTCACCGGCGCATATGTAACTCTAAAATGAAAAAATTTAAATACTAATTTGGTTGCTGCAATCAAAACAAAGTCACAAATAATAAGTGATAAAGATATAAGATAAAGATAAGTACTACCTTAAAACTGTTCTTTGGATAATCCTTGTGCTTATGAGATTAATCATCCGTTTCTCCTCGTGACACTTCCACCATTTGAGTGACAATCTCACCACCACATGGATTAACCACTCACCAGATGCTGGTATGTATGCGCCTTTGGTTCATTTAAAAGGGATAACCACTCCACCTTTAACGTTTTCCTTGCTAACCCCAATAGCTATAGGCAAGCCAAATCCATCCTCATAGGAAATAAACAACGATCATTGCGCAATATGTAATTGCTATTTATTTAAAATTTAGATAAAAAAGACTATACACTCACATTTTATGGTGCTCATGAGCCGGCACCAAGCTGTTCCAGCGGTTAGAAATGTGTAAAAAAGTAGTGTGCTATGATTCCTAGGCCGGCGTGCGGTGTAAGCCTCGTTTTCGCCTGACTTGTGTTCCACACCTCGCTTAAACTTCCTGATGACACAATCGAAATTGCAAAACGCATAGAGGCTGCTGGGAAACTTTACCACGTCGTCACTTCCGGCTGGGCGTAAACGAGGTGTGGAACGCAAGTCGGGCGAAAACGAGGCTTACACCACACGCTGGCCTAGGAATCATAGCACACTACTTTTTTACCCATTTCCAACCGCTGGAACAGCTTGGTGCCGGCTCATGAGCACCATGAAAATGTGAGTGTATAGTCTTTTTGATCTAAATTTTAAATAAATAGCAATTACATATTGTGCAATGATCGTTGTTTATTTCCTATGAGGATGGATTTGGCTTGCCTATAGCAATTGCGGTCAGCAAGAAAAACGTTAGAGGTGGAGTGGTTATCCCTTTTAAATGAACCAAAGGCGCACACATACCAGCATCTGGTTAGTGGTTAATCCATGTGGTGGTGGGATTGTCACTGAAATGGTGGAAGTGTCACAAGGAGAAACGGATGATTATTCTGATAAGCACAAGGATTATCTAAAGAACAGTTCACATATAAGGTTCAATAACCTTGTACCAATCAGCACGTTGCACATAGCACAAATTGGACATTGGAGTTTTTCATTTAATTAAAGATTGTAATATATAAAATTTTTTGTAATGGCACATTGCACTTTAAATATTTAGTTGGTATTGCAAGTTTGGTAATTTTGATGTTACATTGAAATATAGAAATTTTGGTGGCACATACAGTTGTGGGCATACACAAAATTCATAACTAGTGGTGTGTTTCATTTTAAGGTAGTAGGGTAGCGCAGTCAACAACTTTTCTACTTGTAACCTATAACAAGCAGGGCCCTCTGTTTCCTCCTGTATTGAATTGTATTGTAACTGTACTGTTTGCCCTAAGCACTGCACAAACTGTTGGCACTATATAAATCCAGTATAATAATAATAGTGATAATATTTAAGTCCCATTGCAAAAAAAAGAATACCTACCTAGAGTTGTTGGGTGTCGCAATGCAAACACCAAGAAACCATCAGGGAAGGGAGTTGATAATACCTGATCAAGTGGGTTTGAACCCAAGATCTGTTTTATATGGTATTTCTGCTTTTTCTACTGCTCTGTTTCAGTACTTTAACTTGTTTTTGTTCAACACATTTCATTAATTATACAGCATGTGGTCTAACCTGCTCTTGGACAACTGTCACTCAACTCCCAGCAGCTTTCTGGCTATTAATTCCACTGCTATACATGCTGCAGACATTTTTCCTGACTGAGGAAGAGATGAGATTTCTTGAAATGCATCCTATTGCACATGCCTGAGGGTGACGTCAGAGGAGAAGGGATCCTGACCTTGGAGCCACACATCCTGGCTTGTTAGTGGTCCTAACCATCTGGCAGTTTTGCTGGCACTCTGCTATCTGTGGGTCATCTATACTTTCGGCCGAAGTATGGGTGTCCCTGTTAAAGATTTTCTGCTTCCCCACTGTGCAATGACCCAGCAGTATTTAACCATCCATTTGTTACTTTAACCATAGTGAGTACATTTCTTATGGATTTTAGTAAATATTTAGCACTGTGCCTTTTCTCCCCGAGAGCATTCTTCTTGCCTTTGTCAAAGTTAGATTGATTGACCATGCCTTTTTCCTCCAGCTTTCTTCTTGTCCATTGTTTGCTGGGTCTTGTCTAAATTCTTGTCCTTGTTGATTGTAGCTTTGCCTTGTTTTGTGTCTTGCTATGTGTAGTCTGTGATATCCATTGTCTTGCCTCACGTTGTTGCCCTTTTACTAATACTAATATTTATAGATAAAAGTTTATACAGGGAATATCCAATTGCCTGTTGGGGGATCAGGAAGGAATTATCCCCCCCCCCCCCACACCGCTGGAACAAATTGGATCATGCTTTATTGGGGTTTTTTTTTGTTTTGTTTTTTTTTGCCTTCCTCTGGATCAACTGTGGGTATATGATACTGTATATGGAGGTTTTTTTCTACTTGTGTGTGTGCGTTTTTTTTTTTAAATTTCTATGTTGGTTGATTTGGATGGACTTGTGTCTTTTTTCAACTAGATTAACTATGTAACTATATAACATGGCAGCTTGTCATCACAAGTACCTGGATAATTGTCATGTGCACAATGAAGACTGTGACAGTTGCTAAGGCAGTTTTACACCGGGGTGTAAAATCAGTCATGGTGGCCCAACCCCGTGCATTGAGAACCAAGAAGCACATTCCCTCATGAGACCACTACAGGAAAATAATCCTCATTGGTTAACAACAAAAATGTTCAATACATGAAAATATATGTAAAGCACACTAAAACTAAATGTGCGTAAAAACACACTAAAATGCACTTGCAAAAAATGCAAGCAAAGATGCATGACAGCGGTAAGAGAAACATGTAAACAGGACCTTACTGTAAAGGTATGGACTGGGCTAGTACCACATTCATGTTTTTATTACAGCATTTAAAATGGATAATTGGACTTTAAAGCACCACATAAAAATTCATGTATAATAAAAAAGATTACATATATTATTGCCAACCTATATTATATGATCACTGCAGTAAAAATGTTTACCTGTTTCCACAGGTCATAAAACTGAAGGCCACACTCACCTCAAATAAACCTTTTCCCCAGATACCACCAGATAAATAAATAAACAAGATTGAATTTTAGCAAAATTTTGGCCACAGCATCTTTTATTGGTTTACATATTTTAAAACATTAAAATTTTATTGTAAATGTTTTTTTATTCTTTCAGCATAACTTTAATGAAAACAAATATTATTAAACTGCCCAATTATCAGAACTCGAGCAGCAAGGCATCAACATTGCACCATATGCAATGACCCGACCACATAAATAGTGCCTGTGCCTGGGGAGGGAGGGAGTTCTTGTGCTCCTGCTCTGGTCCTGGGGGGAAAAGGAAAAAGCCCCACAGCAGCAGCACTTAAATAGCCTATCCCAGTTTTCAGAGAATTCCAATGATTCCCACTGGATCCTGGAATCTTTATTCCCCATTCATAAAACGACAGTAACCCTAAATAACTAACCTGCATATTATACATATAACAACGTTTCCTAGCCAAACATGAGGTGGGGTGGCCACAGTCTTATGCCGATGGGCCCCTATTTGTGCCCCCCATTTTCATGAGACTGAAGGCCATAATCACCTCAAATAAACCTTTTCCCCAGATACCACCAAATAAATAAACAAGATTGAATTTTGGCAAAATTTTGGCTGCAGCACCTTTTATTGGTTTACATATTTCAAAACATTAAAATTTTATTGTAAATGATAACTTTTAGCATAACTTTAATGAAAACAAATATTATTAAACTGCCCAGTTATTAGAACTCGAGCAGCAAGATATTAACATTGTACCATATAAAAAAAGTCCCCACAGGCAGGGCCTAAATTCAAGTCCGGCCCACCACTTTGGCCATTTTTAATCCATTTTCAATCCCGCACTACAGGCCTAGGTTAAATATATTGACACCAACATCTGAAAGGGTACACCCCGTCTTGCCTGTATAGCTTGGATTCCACCCTCCAGATCCACGTGTCGATACCATGCGGCACCAATCGCGGGCATCGCCCTGTTCATTCTTTTCCTCATCTTTTCCATAACCCTCCTTTGGGACGAGGACGGCCACGAAAGACATGGAATAATCTCAGAAAACAAAATAGTAGTACCTGGGGAAGTTAGGGTGAAATGGTGGAGATCCTATTTCATTCTGAACAGTAAATTTAAAGTTCTAATAGTTCCTGGGTCATTACCCCCTAAATCAGTGGTTCTCAACTCCTGTCCTCGGGACCCACCAACAGGCCAGGTTTGCAAGATAACTAAAATACATCACAGGTGATATAATTTTCTTCTCAGTAAATGCAGTAATCTAGTCTGCATCTGTCACGGAATGTCCCACACTCCGCTTGAGTGCTATCGTCAGTATACCGCTTCCTAAGTTCTGGAACACGAGTCCAATGGTTCTGGCTATAGGAACCCCCAAGAACTAGACAACACCAGTCTTGGAGTACATCAGGACTAACTCTTTATTTGAGATCTCACACACATTTATACAGCAGGCTGACTCAAAGCTAACCTAATTAACATGAGCTAATTTACTAAAACATTTACCCAGACCAGATGACAGACTTGTGGGCACCGAGCTTCACACAGTAGTATAAACACAATAGCTGGAGCTAATTACAATTAACAATACAAACATAACCTAATTAACCTAATTAACATGAGCTCCAATAGGAGTCGTCACGTCTCCTACATTGTATAGAGGACAATGTGATCAGCTCATTCAATTAACATAAACACAGGTAGTTGGAGTTGATGACACCAGCATCTCCTCACAGGATGTGTCCCAACAGTATAATTCAGTCTTATCATTCTAATATGGCATATAAAGGGTTCCCAGAGTCTGTGTGTTTTGGGGGGACATGGAGCTGAATCCAAAGTAACACCAACCCCAGGGTCCCCAGGCATACAGCTCACAGAGAGCACCATTCCCCCAAATGCTAGGGCCCATAATCGGTGGGCAAGAGGCTTGCGTTTAGTCCCCTCCAATAGCCTCTGTCCTGGGTGAGTCTGTCACAGCATCTCCTCAAGGTAATACTTAAAACCTGGCCTGTTAGTGGGTCCTGAGGACAGGAGTTGAGAACCACTGCCCTAAATGAACTACTAATATAGAGGGCGAGGGCCAAATCTGCAATAACCTGGATAAGTGGAAGTATAACTGGTGCCACTGAAGACCTCTTACTCCTTTCCATTAAAGGATTCCGGATGCAATGACAAGTTTAAAGAATAATTATGTTGAGTCGCTGTTTTTCGCGCCAAGTAAACAAAAGAGTGTCCCAGAATCCACACAGTACGACATAAATCTGAAAAATTAAACAAATTAGGTCTCACATATAATTGAAAACATTTTGACTTTCACCTCCCCATTTCTTTAATGGCCAAGTCCTCCAAACCCCTCTTGGCCGCCTCTGAAGCTGCGCCAATTCTAAAGGAATGGAAAGAGAACTTAAACTCATGTAACCCCATATGTCTGAGACATTTGTGCAAAATAAAATTAAACTGGTACTTCGTTAGTGGTGTTAAATCCAAATGTATGAGTAGATACCCTGCCACTGGGGGCCTAACCTCTAAAAATTCCTGAACTAACGTTAATGGGCACACAGATTTATTAACCTGAGCCCTCAAAGTAACCCACGAACCTCTACCACCAGGGTTAGTTTTGGAACATTGCAACCAAATGTGAACTGCTGATTGTTCCACAGAGATATGCTCATAACAGATGCCTGAACTGCCCAATTTGGAGCCCGGGAACAAGCTCTGAGATGTGAAATGCCCCCAAAAAAGTGAGGAAAAAGGCAGTCCTAAACAGCAAAGCTTCATATGCAGAAGCGCAGACTGCAGCCGTTGCCAATCCCAGACCACCCAAGATTTGGCACCACCGTCATCCTTTCATAACCTTTATTTGCCTACTTAACTGAAAAGTAAGACATACAGGAAGGTAGGCCCCGCAACCGAAAGAAAAAGGAAGGACCAGCCAGAGTCTTTACTAACTGAATGCTGGAAATTTGTTGTTGCATGAGGAATGTCATAAAGGCCAAAATACTCCCTTCCAATGGTCTGACACCAACAAAAGCCCTATTGCTCGGAAATGACAGCCAACTCCTCCAGGCAGCGGAATAACTCACCCAAGTCTTCGGAGCAACCGATCCCTGTATAGCTTCTGACACCAGGTTCATATTATCTGCCACAGGCTCCAAGCACCCTCCTGCTCGTCTGCATCTGGAAGTAGCTGACGAAAGCGGTCCATCTGAAACCGGGACAAGGAATCAGCTATCACATTCAACCTACCCAGAGTGTATTTTGCTTTCAACCATATATTGTACTTAAGACATAAGAAAACAATCTGTGTCAATACCTTAATTACAAATAAAGAACTAGAAGAAAGGCAATTCACCACAAACAGAACACCTTTATTATCTGTTTCTACTAAAATACTCCTATTCGCAAAACAAGCTCCCCAAAGCTCCATAGCTACCAAAATTGGGAACAATTCTGTCACGGAACATCCCACACTCCGCTTAAGTGCTTCCGTCAGTATACCACTGCCTTGTAGTCTGGATACAGATATCAGATATTCCAAATGCTTCCAAGCACAAAACAAGGCGACATTTGCTTCACTGCTAACATGGACTATTTTATTTAGAATCAAAATTACAAGACTTTATATGCCATTGGAACCCCCTCTAACAATACAACTGTAACCTAATTAACATGAGCTAGTTTACTAAATCATTTACCCAGACTAGGTGACTATTCAATACACATTACCATAAACATCAACACAGGGTTAATTAGAACAAACAACAATGTGTGGAATACCCTTAGAACCTGTGGTAAGCCAGACTAAACTCATTTACATTAAACGCATTATAGCAGAGAACAAGACAGGACAGGTAGTTGCAGTTGATGACACCAGCATCTCCTCCCAGTATGTGTCCCAACAGTATGAATCAGTCTTATCAGCAGGGGGGCTGCTGGAGGAATCTCCCCCTCTACAGGGACACACATCTCAAATGACCACAGCAAAGAGTCCACAACAGAATCCAACAACATACAATATATACATATATACACGACTGAGTCCGATTAGTACAGTTCAGACTGGATTTCTAATTCACCTCACAAAGAGTATTGTTCCCTTGAAAATCCAGGGCCCATAATCAAAAGGCAAGAGGCTTGCATTCAGTCCTCTCCAACAGCCTCTGTCCCGGCTAGGTCTGTCACAAATTCCAATAATACTACATTCTTCATGGCGTTTTTGCTAATCCAGGAATCTGGCCATGCCATACAACAGCAATGCGTGCCCCAAATTGCCGCAAAACATTTGGAACCAGGCGCATCTGTAAACAATCGAAAATCCGGGGCAAACACAAATTCACTCTGAAAGAAAGACCACCCGTTATAAGTATCCAGAAACTTAGCCCATACCAACAAATCCTCCTTAAGGGGATTAGACATTCTGATATGTGCCAATGGTGACTTGAGTCCTGATGCAGAAAGGTACAAGCGTTGAGAAAACATTTGACGAACCGGCATGATCCTGCATGCAAAAGCTAAATTCCCTAGAAGCGATTGCATGTCCTTTAGAAGCACTTTCTTTTTCTGTAAGAAGCGTGCCAGTAAAAATATCACAAGCTTTGTCTAGGGCAAACAGCATTCCCCTCTACACATGTCTATAAAAATCCCCAAAAATTATAACGACGATGTAGACAAGCACGCTTTTTCCTCCGCCAACGGAACCTCGAAAGCCTGAGCGATACCACTGAACGTTTGCAACAAATAGGTGGTCCTATCAATAAAAAATCATCCAAATTGCGTATCACACTGTCCCTCCCTGACTGAGAACAAACCACCCAATGAAGGAAAGTGGCAAAAGCTTTGAAATATGAATATGACAAGGAACATCCCATAGGGAGACACTTGTCAAAGAAAAAACACTCCTCAAAATGAAAACCTAGAGAACTGAACGCTTCCGAGGAGATTGGCAAGAGGCAGAAAGTTGATTTTATATCTGCTTTAATCATGAGAGCTTCCACTTCAAAGGACCTGATTTTAACAATAGCATCCTCAAAATCGCATAAGAGACTGAGCATGAAGCCTCATCAATCTTGTTGTTTCGAGAATTCCCTTTCGGAAAGGACAAGTGATGTATGAGGTGGAAGGCATTGGCCTCCCACTTGGGAACTACCCCTAACGGAGAAACGCGGAAATTCTGAAAAGGTGGATCCCTAAACGGGCCTTTCACGCTCCCCTCAGCGATCTCTTTAAACACTTTATCCATAACCACTTCTGGAAAAATCTGTACAGACTTCAAGTTACCAACCACCTCACAACCTTTACCCAAAAAGGGGGGCAACAGAAAACCCTGCTCAAAACCATTAATGAGAAAAAGTGCCTTCTCTTTGTTTGGGTACCTGTCCAACCATGGGTGCATTCTTCCCAGCCTCATTGGCGTGCAGGCTTTTTTGAAAAATATCCCTGTGTGCACTACCGGACCTGGCGTCCGCATTTTTCTTAAAACACTTAGCCGCCGGATGCGTTCCAGTGCAAAAGGCACATTCATGCCTATATTTACAGGAAGCATTCCAGCGGCATTGGCTCTCATTGAACGCAAAACAACAACCCCTCCTATATGCTGTCGGTAAAGGGTTAACTGCTCCTTGCTTTGGCGTGACTGGTTTCTGGGGCAAAATGAAATTCAACCACAGACCCACATCTTTCATGCCCCACCTAAGGGCAGGGTGTATGGACAATTTTTGTCTAAAAGACTCGTCATACACATACCACCCCAGGCCCCCAAAATGTTTGTAAGCCTCCAAAATGTGATCTAAGCGCTGGAACATACCCGCACACAACTCTGGATGTTGCTCTGCCATCACGCCAGCATACATACAGAAGGCCTGCAACCAATTGTGAAAAGGCCATGGTATATGCCTACGTCTGTCATCCTCTTGCTTTCCTTCGACTTTTCTATCTGTTTTAAACATAGCATCCTTGTGAACAGGGAGAAGTGACAATATCTCCACAAACTCCCCCTTCCAAATCCTCTCCTTTATTGACTGATTCAAATGATAACCCAGGGGTGAAATCTCGCATGGCTTAACCTTCTTCATGACAGGCGCAGCAGCATGCACTGATTCAGGGACCCCTAATGTGTTCTGTAATCCACTATCTATGAATGAAACATTGTGCTGAGAGGATTAATGAGAAGGATGAAAGGCAGGAACCATAGGAAGGGTTGAGATAGATACAGGAGGAGATTGAGCAGAATTAAACAGTGGAGGTACATTTTCAACCAAAGAAGACAGAGAAACCACTAATTCAGATAAGGCATTAAAATGAGGTGACTCACCAGCTGTTGGAGGTTGCGCCGTTTGCTGAGCCATCCCCTCCAGCAGCACACCAGGTTCAGGAACCTGTAGTTTCTAAGCAGCCAAGGTCACAAGCTGCCTCTCGCCTGCATACTCAGTGTCTTGCTGACAAGACACTGCCCCCTGACTACTAGGGGCTCCTGGTGACAATGGCTACCCCCTATTGTCCATCCCTGTGGGCCATCTGGCACTACCGCGCCGTCTTCCTGCTGGCCGATGAAGGAGAAAATGACCTCTTCTTCTTGCAGGCGAAGCGGCCCCGGCCCGCCATGCTGTTGCTATTCTCAGCCACTCCGCCCCGCTGTGCCTGCTCTTCCTCTGCTGTCTCCAACGCTGGGCTCTGTCTCTCCGGCGGGCTGCAGCAACGTGGTCTGTCCTCCCATGCAAGCTCTTCTCCCTGTCGGCCCGAACCTCTGAGCTGAGCCCATGGTCCCTCCACCGCCATTTCACTCCTGCACTCAGTTTGCTCTTCCCCAAAGTCTTCAGCTAATGTCTGGCAGAACTGCCTGTTGAGGGATTCCATTACCTCGGGTAAAAATTGCTGAGTTCTTGTGCAGTTCGTGTGCTGCTGCTCTGGTCCCGGGGGAAAAGGAATAAGCCCCACGGCAGCAGCCCTTAAATAGCCTATCCCGGTTTCCAGAGAATTCCAATGATTCCCATTGAATCCTGGAATCTTCATTCCCCATTCTTAAAGTGACAGTAACCCTAAATAACTAACCTGCATATTATACATATAACAACATTTCCTAGCCAAACATGAAGTGGGGTTGCCACAGTCTCATGCCGATGGGCCCCTAATTGTGCCTACCATTTTCACTCTGACTGTTTGCTGGCTGAATGAGAGAGTCATCTGTCCACTGGCTGGCAGAAATACTGTAGAATATAACCCACAGTGAGAGAGTAACACCTGCAAATGGGTGAGTACATCTTGCCCTGCCCTGTCCTGCATAGCATCTTGTGAGCAATGAGCTGTCACCAGCAAATTCATTCTGTTTATGAATTCATATTTTCCTTCATTGTATTTACCCTAGCTACTAGGATTTTGGACATATTACTATATACATTTCCTAGGATTATTTAACGTCACTATGAAGTTATTAAAATCTAAAATTAAAACCTTTTGTTTTTTTTAGGTCAGAAGTTTTACCAGGGCTCTCCTAAATCATACTTACAGCTACATACCAATATTATTTTGACTTTGGCTAATAATGAGCGAATTAGCACAGGTTATATTTTGTGGTAGGGGTGAGGGGTTGTATTCTGCTCGAAATCCGCAAAAAACAAATCTAGCTGAATCCCATTAAAGGATAGCGTCAGCTTTAGGAGCCTTTTACACATTACACCCATATTTAGGGTGTAACATGTAACCTGCTCCAATGCATCCACCTCCAGCTGCCAGATCTCTCCTATCTGTGACAGCAGGCGGGGGATCCTCTCCCTGCACCCGCTGTCACATTTTGAAAACAGAATAGCTGTGCTGGACTCTCTCCACACAGCTGCACCATTCATTCACAGGAATCTGTGAATAAATACACTACAAGTCCTATCTGCCACAGTGGCAGATTTACCTGTGGCATTGTAGTTAATTCACTCTGTCTGCAATTTTTTTGGTAAATTATTTACATATGTACATTTAAAAATAATTTTTATTTGTTTTCTTTTAAGCCCATCTCTGCCCAAGCCAAGCAGACAAGAGCAGGGGTGGCAATACAAGCTGGGTAAAATAATAGAAGCCGGGTAGGGAGACCCAACATGAATTTGTGGGGCTTCATTTTTCTTCTGCTATGGGTCTGTTGCAGAGACAAGAGGTAAAGTGCAGACAGCAGCAGTTTAGTGTGACCTCTGCACAGTGTTCAGCTAAAGCTACAAGTTAGAGTAGTGCATCCTCTGAACAGTGTTCAGCTAAAACTACAAGTTAGTGTAGTGCGACCTCTGCACAGTGTTCAGCTAAAGCTACAAGTTAGTGTAGTGCGTCCTCCTCACAGTGTTCAGCTAAAACTACAAGTTAGTGTAGTGCGACCTCTGCACAGTGTTCAGCTAAAGCTACAAGTTAGTGTAGTGAGTCCTCCTCACAGTGTTCAGCTAAAACTACAAGTTAGTGTAGTGCGACCTCTGCACAGTGTTCAGCTAAAGCTACAAGTTAGTGTAGTGCGTCCTCCTCACAGTGTTCAGCTAAAACTACAAGTGAGTGTAGTGCGACCTCTGCACAGTGTTCAGCTAAAGCTACAAGTTAGTGTAGTACGTCCTCATAGTGTTAAGCTAAAACTACAAGTTAGTGTAGTGCGACCTCTGCACAGTGTTCAGCTAAAGCTACAAGTTAGTGTAGTGCGACCTCTGCACAGTGTTCAGCTAAAGCTACAAGTTAGTGTAGTGCGTCCTCCTCACAGTGTTCAGCTAAAACTACAAGTTAGTGTAGTGCGACCTCTGCACAGTGTTCATCTAAAGCTACAAGTTAGTGTAGTGCGTCCTCCTCACAGTGTTCAGCCAAAACTACAAGTTAGTGTAGTGCGACCTCTGCACAGTGTTCAGCTAAAGCTACAAGTTAGTGCAGTGCGTCCTCCTCACAGTGTTCAGCTAAAACTACAAGTTAGTGTAGTGCGACCTCTGCACAGTGTTCAGCTAAAGCTACAAGTTAGTATAGTGCGTCCTCCTCACAGTGTTAAGCTAAAACTACAAGTTAGTGTAGTGCGACCTCTGCACAGAGTTGAGGTAAAGCTTCAAGTTAGTGTAGTGCGTCCTCCTCACAGTGTTCAGCTAAAGCTACAAGTTAGTTTAGTGTGACCTCTGCACAGTGTTCAGCTAAAGCTACAAGTTAGGGTAGAGTGTCCTCCTCACAGTGTTCAGCTAAAGCTACAAGTTAGTGTAGTGCGTCCTCCTCACAGTGTTCAGCTAAAGCTACAAGTTAGTGTAGTGTGTCCTCTGAACAGTGTTCAGCTAAAGCTACAAGTTAGTGTAGTCGTGCGTCCTCCTCACAGTGTTCAGCTAAAACTACAAGTTAGTTTTTTGCGAACGCTGCACAATGTTCAGCTAAAGCTACCTGTAGAAGGTTGGTGGGGTTTTCCTGATCCTATAACTACCGCAGGCAGCTAAATAAGCTACAAGTTAGTTTTTTGCGAGCTCTGCACAGTGTTCAGCTAAAGCTACAAGTTAGTGTAGTGCTTCCTCTGAACAGTGTTCAGCTAAAACTACAAGTTAATGTAGTGTGACCTCTGCACAGTGTTCAGCTAAAGCTACAAGTTAGTGTAGTGCATCCTCTGAACAGTGTTCAGCTAAAACTACAAGTTAGTGTAGTGCGTCCTCTGAACAGTGTTCAGCTAAAACTACAAGTTACTGTAGTGCGACCTCTGCACAGTGTTCAGCTAAAGCTACAAGTGAGTGTAGTGCGTCCTCCTCACAGTGTTCAGCTAAAACTACAAGTTAGTGTAGTGCGACCTCTGCACAGTGTTCAGCAAAAACTACAAGTTAGTGTAGTGTGACCTCTGCACAGTGTTCAGCTAAAGCTACAAGTTGGTGTAGTGCGTCCTCTGAACAGTGTTCAGCTAAAACTACAAGTTAGTGTAGTGCGACCTCTGCACAGTGTTCAGCTAAAGCTACAAGTTAGTGTAGTGCGTCCTCCTCACAGTGTTCAGCTAAAACTACAAGTTATATGTAACCAAGTGTAGCGCTAAAAAATGAGAAAGAAAATATTGCTATACCACATATAATAGCAAAATGAATTGTGAAAAGATAGTGTTTTGTATACTTTGTGAACATTCATACATATAGAACACTTATATTATAAAGCCTTAGGGTCACCAAAAGTGATAACAGGATGTAAAAATGGCAATAAAGTCCAAAACTGAATATGCAGATACGATGAACATAAATTTTGCAATGGTGATAAGTTCCAAAACATATACTCGTGAGAGATTTCTGTACGTAATCCAACATGTGCTAACAGACACTTGTGCGAAACCGCCACCTAGGATGACTGGAGGCTTACCAGAAAGTTGGGACCCACCTAGCATACGCTATATGGGTCAAACAGGCTTGGATTGCTCACTGGCAATGAAGGTAGGGAACCAAGGGCTGGTGAATGGTGAAGTTGTAACGTTGCTATCCCAAAGAGGTCTTCTTCATATGGAAGCTCGGACACCAACGGACATTACCCACATGTAATGAAGAAGGGGCTCATAGCGTAATTCCGTAAACCATAAAACATTTTTAAAAGGAAAAACACTTACATTTCAGAATAAAAAGAGCTTGCAAGTAAAATGGCGGCAGTGGAGTCCTCCTGACGCGTTTCATCATACAAGACTTCGTCTGGGGTACTTGCCCACTGCAGCCAGACTCCTTTATATAGGGACAAGGACCCCTCTGATGAGAATCCAGCTCCCAGGCTTGTTTGCATTGGCACTTCCGGGGTCATCCAAAATGGCGGACCAGAGTGCTATCCAAGCCTCTCTTTCATGTAATTCAATTCCCATAGGTCTAATGGTGTCATGTGTTTCAAGAGAAGACGTGGTGCTGAGTGCCTTCCAAGCCTCTCTTTCACATGATTCCATTCCCATAGGTCTAATGGTATCATGTGCTTCAGGAGGAGACATGATGCAGAGTCCATTCCCATAGGTCTAATGGTGTCATGTGCTTCAGGAGGAGACATGATGCTGAGTGCTTTCCAAGCCTCTCTTTCAAATGATTCCATTCTCATAGGTCTAATGGTGTCATGTGCTTCAGGAGGAGACATGATGCAGAGTCCCGGCATCCAGAACCTCCCACTTCCACTTGTTACTACCCCTTATGACCTCTTAGTGGGTGTATGGAGGGGGAGACCGTGACTCTGCATCACCACATCAGTCACAAGCAATATCATAATAGTAACCCCACTGGTTCACAATTTGTCATTATAGACAAATACGTCCCGCTGTGGAGGGGGGGGGGGCAAAATCAGAGGGGTCTCTCGCCTTGAAATGTTCTGGGCATATGAACTACAGACCTTTTTTCCTCAAGGCATGAACGTGGAAGTAGATGTTAATGCCTTTATAAACGAGTCTTGACAGATTTATCATGAGATAAGAAACATCAACTTCCGTTTAGGAGTACTAATACCTAGGGTGTATATTATGTCTGATACTTTTTACATGCATGTGCCTTTCCATCTGTTACACATTATTTTATTATTATTATGATTATATTTACTTTATTTTGACAATTGGGTAGTTATTATTAAAGTATTGTCGTTTTTGAAGTAATATAATATGAGCTATATGGGGACATAGAGTGAGTCAAGAGATGGAATAATTAATTGTCCATCTCTTCCCTCTCCTGCTGAGAATCCATCTTCTTCACATTTTTTTCATTTTTTTTTTTTTGTCGTTTTCATGGACTCATCTATCATCTTTGAATGAAATCCTGATCGTGTTTAGGTCACCCATTAATGCACACTCATTGCGTACACTTTGAAGGCCGGTCTGGGGATTACAACATAATTTCCGGCCCTTTTCCCCTCTCTGCAGGTCACTTCCTGGTGTGATCAAACGGAGACCGGAGGTGATGTACGCATGCGTCGTTTGTTGATGACGTCACCGCGCTGGACCACGCCGCGCGCATGCGCGAGCGAGGTCTCTATTAGACTATGGGGGATGTGATTGAGGTTGAGACGCACAGTTGCGGCCTCGCCCTTCATTGATGTCACCGCGCTGAACTACGCCGCGCGCATGCGCGAGCTTGGTTTTTTATCGTAATATACGTTAGGGGGGATGTCACTGATGTGGTGATGCAGAGTCACGGTCTCCCCCTCCATACACCCACTAAGAAGTCATAAGGGGTAGTAACAAGTGGAAGTGGGAGGTTCTGGACCCCGGGACTCTGCATCATGTCTCCTCCTGAAGCACATGACACCATTAGACCTATGGGAATGGAATCATTTGAAAGAGAGGCTTGGAAGGCACTCAGCATCATGTCTCCTCCTGAAGCACATGACACCATTAGACCTATGAGAATGGAATCATTTGAAAGAGAGGCTTGGAAGGCACTCAGCATCATGTCTCCTCCTGAAGCACATGACACCATTAGACCTATGGGAATAGACTCTGCATCATGTCTCCTCCTGAAGCACATGACACCATTAGACCTATGGGAATGGAATCATTTGAAAGAGAGGTTTGGAAGGCATTCAGCATCATGTCTCCTCCTGAAGCACATTATACCATTAGACCTATGGCAATGGAATCATGTGAAAGAGAGGCTTGGGAGGCACTCAGCACCACGTCTTCTCTTGAAACACATGACACCATTAGACCTATGGGAATGGACTCTGCATCATGTCTCCTCCTGAAGCACATGACACCATTAGACCTATGGGAATGGAATCATTTGAAAGAGAGGTTTGGAAGGCATTCAGCATCATGTCTCCTCCTGAAGCACATGATACCATTAGACCTATGGCAATGGAATCATGTGAAAGAGAGGCTTGGAAGGCACTCAGCACCACGTCTTCTCTTGAAACACATGACACCATTAGACCTATGGGAATTGAATTACATGAAAGAGAGGCTTGGATAGCACTCTGGTCCGCCATTTTGGATGACCCCGGAAGTGCCAATGCAAACAAGCCTGGGAGCTGGATTCTCATCAGAGGGGTCCTTGTCCCTATATAAAGGAGTCCGGCTGCAGTGGGCAAGTACCCCAGACGAAGTCTTGTATGACGAAACGCATTGGGAGGACTCCACTGCCGCCATTTTACTTGCAAGCGCTTTTTATTCTGAAATGTAAGTGTTTTTCCTTTTAAAATTTTTTTTATGGTTTACGGAATTACGCTATGAGCCCCTTCTTCATTACATGTGGGTAATGTCCGTTGGTGTCCGAGCTTCCATATGAAGAAGAACTCTTTGGGATAGCAACATTACAACTTCACCATTCACCAGCCCTTAGTTCCCTACCTTCATTGCCAGTGAGCAATCCAAGCCTGTTTGACCCATATAGCGTATGCTAGGTGGGTCCCAACTTTCTGGTAAGCCTCCAGTCATCCTAGGTGGCGGTTTCGCACAAGTGTCTGTTAGCACATGTTGGATTACGTACAGAAATCTCTCACGAGTATATGTTTTGGAACTTATCACCATTGCAAAATTTATGTTCATCGTATCTGCATATTCAGTTTTGGACTTTATTGCCATTTTTACATCCTGTTATCACTTTTGGTGACCCTAAGGCTTTATAATATAAGTGTTCTATATGTATGAATGTTCACAAAGTATACAAAACACTATCTTTTCACAATTCATTTTGCTATTATATGTGGTATAGCAATATTTTCTTTCTCATTTTTTAGCGCTACACTTGGTTACATATGATTTATTACAAATTTTCTATTTGTTGTGTTAGCTGCTTACATCTATGACTTTTTTGGAGTAAGTGCATGGTTTATAGGTTTTTTAAAACTACAAGTTAGTATAGTGCGACCTCTGCACAGTGTTCAGCTAAAACTACAAGTTAGTTTTTTGCGAGCTCTGCAGTGTTCAGCTAAAGCTACCTGTAGAAGGTTGGTGGTATTTTCCTGATCCTATCACTACCGCAGGCAGCTAAATAAGCTACAAGTTAGATTTTTGCGAGCTCTGCACAGTGTTCAGCTAAAGCTACATGTAGAAGGTTGGTGGTGTTCTCATACTACAGGCAGGCAGTTGATTTTGCTAGCTGCAGTATCAGTATATGTGTGTGTGTGTGTGTGTGTGTGTGTGTGTGTGTGTGTGTGTGTGTGTGTGTGTGTGTGTGTGTGTGTGTGTGTGTGTGTGTGTGTGTGTGTGTGTGTGTGTGTGTGTGTGTGTGTGTGTGTGTATATATATATATATATATATATATATATATATATATATATATATATATATATATATATATATATATAATGTATGTATGTATGTATGTATACCCCAGCTTAGTGCAGCTACAGGCCATTAGTATGTCTGGAAGGCCAACAAGGAGAGGCAGATAGTCACAAGCCAATAAAAGAGGGCAAGCAAGCTCTGTCTAGAGGCAACAGTGCTGGTCGTGGAGACAGTGCATCCTCATCAGCACGTGGCCGTGGGACACGCTTGGCCTTTTTTTCGGCAGCTGGCCGTGTTGAGCCGCAACATGCAGAAGACTTGGTTGAGTGGATGACCAAGCCGTCCTCATCCTCCTCATCCTCTCTCACCCATGCTCAGGGTATTTTGTCTGGCAAAGCAGCTGCCAACGCGGCCTCTTCCCTCGGCTCAATGGCATCAGTGACTCCTTCCCTAGCCCCACCATGTCCTCCTGAGGAGTCCCTCAAACTGTTTGACCACAGTGTTGGGTATATGCTCCAGGAGGATGCCCAGCGTTTAGAAGGCTCTGATGATGATACTGAGCTAGATGAAGGCAGTAACGTGAGCACGGACAGAGGGGGTGCCCAAGAAGGACAGAAATCTGGCAGTCATGCTCCCCCTGCTGCAGCATACTGCCAGGTTTGCTCCAGTGATGAGGAGGGAGGGGATGATGAGGTCACTGACTCAACGTGGGTGCCTGATAGGAGAGAGGAGGAGGAGGAGGCACATCACCAATGAGGCAGGATGCCTTCCAGGGGCCAGCCTAAGGGCAGCACACTGACTGCATCACACCCCAAAGCTCCGCATGAGCAGGGCGCTGCTGTCTCTGCGCGTTATTCCAAAAGTTCTTTGGTGTGGACCTTTTTTGAGACGAGTGCATCAGATCACACCGCTGCTATTTGCAACATATGTCTCAAGCGTATCTCACGTGGCCAAAACATCTCCCACTTGGGAACCACATGCTTGACCAGACATATGTGGACCTGCCATGCAGTTCGTTGGCAAGCGTATCTAAAAGACCCACACCAAAGAACAAAGAGGACCTCTCCTTGCTCCTCATCAGCTGAGATCTCCAACCCCACTATACCTTCAGCCCTCTCTGAGACCTGCACTGAGAGGAATGAAGGTGTAGAATTAGGTGTGTCACAGCCAAGTACTTGTGGGCAATCTGCTTTCGGTACACCAACGTCAGATTGTACCAGGCAAATTTCCCTGCCCCAGCTGCCACCGAAAGAAGTTCGCTCCCAGCCATCCACATGCCCAGTGGTTGAATGCTAGCTTGGCAAAATTGCTAGCACTTCAACTGCTGCCTTTTCATTTGGTAGACTCTGCCCTCTTCCGTGAGTTTGTGGAATGTGCGGTTCCTCAGTAGCAGGTACCCAAACGCCACTTTTTCTCACGGAAGGCGATTCCGGCTCTCTACCGGCATGTGGAAGGCAATGTCCATGCCTCGCTGGACAGGGCGGTCAGTGGTAAGGTGCATATTACTGCTGACTAGGGATGAGCTTCGAGTTGAGTTCGACTCGAACATCGGCTGTTCGCAAGTTTGCCACGGAACACCCTTTAAAAGTCTATGGGAGAAATCAAAAGTGCTAATTTTAAAGGCTTATATGCATGGTATTGTCATAAAAAGTTTTTGGGGACCTGGGTCCTGACCCAGGGACATGGATCGATGCAAAAAAAAGTTTTAAAAATGGCCGTTTTTTCAGGAGCAGTCAAACAATAAAAGTGTAATATCCCTTTAAATTTCGTAGCTGGGGGGTGTCTATAGTATGCCTGTAAAGGGGCGCATGTTTCCCGTGTTTAGAACAGTCTGATAGCAAAATGATGTTTCAAAGAAAAAAAAGTCATAAGTCCCCCGCACGCAGACCCCCACAACCACCGGCCAGGGTTGTGGGGATGAGGCCCTTGTCCTCATCATCATGGGGACAAGGTGTTTTGGGGGGCTACCCCAAAGCACCCTCCCAATGTTGAGGGCATGTGGCCCGGTATGGTTCAGGAGGGGGGGAGCGCTCTCTCGTCCCCCCCTCTTTTCCTGCGGCCTGCCAGGTTGCGTGCTTGGATAAGGGTCTGGTATGAATTTTTGGGGGACCCCACGCCGTTTTTTTTTTAAATTTTGGCACGGTGTTCCTCTTAAAATCGATACCAGACCTGAAGGGTCTGGTATGGAATTTAGGGGGACCCCCACGTCATTTTTTTTTTAAATTTTGGTCGGCGTTCCCCTGTGGGGAATTCCCATGCCGTTTTTATCAATGAACTTTTATGTGTATTGTCAGACCGGCAATGCAATAGCCGCGAGTAGTTTTAAATGACTTTTTTTTCTTTGAAATGTCATTTTGTTGTCAGACTGTTCTAAACACGGGAAACATGTGCCCCTTTACAGGCATACTATAGACACCCCCCAGCTACGAAATTTAAAGGGATATTACACTTTCTTTGTTTGACTTTAAGCATTATTAAATTCACTGCTCCTGAAAAAACGGCCGTTTTTAAACTTTTTTTGCATTGATCCATGTCCCCTGGTGCAGGACCCAGGTCCCCAAACACTTTTTATCACAATAACTTGCATAAAAGCCTTTAAAATTAGCACTTTTGATTATTCATGTTCGTGTCCCATAGACTTTAATGGTGTTTGCGTGTTCGAACAAACTTTTTTCCTGTTCGCATGTTCTGGTGCGAACCGAACAGGGGGGTGTTTGGCTCATCCCTACTGCTGACTTATGGTCCAGCAGGCATGGACAGGGACGTTACCTAAGTTTCACCGCGCATTGGGTGACTCTGCTGGCAGCTGGGAAGGATGCAGGACAAGGTGCAGTAGTGTTGGAGGTTGGTCCGCCACCACGCCTCCAAAATGCCACTACTAATGATTGTGACACACCTCTCTCCTCCACCCCCAACCAACCTCCTCTCTGCCCTCCAAAAGAAGTTTAACCTGCCCAAGAACCGCCTAATCTGTGACATGCCCACCAGGTGGAACTCAATGTTGGCCATGCTGCAGCGGCTGCACACACAGCAGAGGGACATCAATGAGTACCTGTGCAACTATGGCACCAGGACAGGGTCAGGGGAGCTTGTTTTTTCCCCACGCCAGTGGGCCATGATCAGGGATGCATGCACTGTCCTGTCACCATTTGAGGAGGCCACGAGGATAGTGAGCAGTGACAGTGCATGCATCAGTGACACTGTCCCCCTTGTCCACCTGTTGGAGCACACGCTGCGTGGAATAATGGACAGGGCACTTGAGGCAGAACAGAGGCAGGAAGAGGAGGACTTCCTTAGCTCCCAAGGCCCCCTTTATCCAGACAGTGTTCCTGCGTGCCCGCTGATCACACAGGAAGAGGAGGAGGAGGATTGTGTCAGTATGGAGGTGGAGCCTGGCACTCAGCATCAGCAGCAGTCTTTAAGGGATCAGTCCCAAGAAACACATGGACTTGTACGTGGCTGGGAGGAGGTGGCTGCGGACCATGTCGTCCTTAGTGACCCAGGTGACTCCGGACCGAATGCCTCAGCAAACCTACGCTGCATGGCCTCCCTGATCCTGCAAAGCCTGCGTAAGGATCCTCCTATTCGTGGTATCAAGGAGAAGGACCAATACTGGCTGGCAACCCTCCTTGATCCACATTACAAGGGTAAGGTTGCGGACCTTATCTTGCCATCACAGAGGGAGCAGAGGATGATGAAACATCTTTGGGAGGCCTTGCAGAAAGGTCTGTGCAACGCGTTCCCAGAGACTGGGAGGTTACAAACTCCTATTTCTGGACAACGTGTTGCTGAGGCTTCAGTCAGTCAAAGAAGGAGCAGTGGAGAAGGTGGCCATCTGACCGATGCGTTCAGACAATTTTTTGGTCCGCAGCCCCAAGGTATGATCGGTTCCAGCAACCATCGCCAGCGTCTGTTTTACATGGTGCAGGAATACCTAGGGGCAAGATCTGACTTGGACACCTTTCCCACCAAAAATCCTCTGGGTTACTGGGTTTTGAGGATGGATCACTGGCCAGAGCTTGCACAGTATGCAATTGAGCTACTGACCTGTCCTGCGTCCAGCGTTCTTTCGGAACGCACATTCAGTGCTGCAGGAGGCTTTGTAACCGATCACAGGGTGCGTCTGTCCACCGACTCGGTCGATCGACTGACCTTCATAAAAATGAATCCGTCTTGGATCACCACCAGCTACCAAGCACCTGATGCTGATGTAACCGAATAATTTTTTTTTAAATGTCAGATCCCTTCAAAGACTGCCTATGCTGATGCTGAGTGACTATCCTGAGGAATTATCCTCTTCCTCCTCAATGATCACGCTGATAGCTTGTAAGAACATTTTTGGTTCTGGGCGCCGCCACCAGTGCCTAAGGCCCAATTTGTGTAATTACAATTTTTGATGCAATACTTTGCAGCAGGGCTCATTCCTGCGTTCCAACTAGAGTATCTGTGAGGGGTTGCAGTGTTGTGGCACCAGCACCAGTGCCTAAGGCCCAATTTTTCAGCCCCTGTTTAACAGGGGTGTGTAATTACAATTCTTGATCTAATATTTCACAGCAGAGCCCGTTTCTGCGCCCACCAAGAGCGAGTGAGGGCTTACAGTGTTGTGGCACCAGCACCACCACCACCACCAAAGGTCCAATTTTTCTGCCCCTGTTGGGCATGTAATTACAATTCTTGATCTAATATTTCACAACAGGGTCCTGTGAGGGCTTACAGTGTTGTTGCCACAACAACACCTAAGGCCCAAATTTCTGCTGAGTATATAATGCAGGCCCCTACTTTCAAACATCCAACTTACAAACGACTCCTACTTGCAAACAGAAGGAGACAACAGGAAGGGAGATGAAATCTACCCCTAGGAAGGGAAATTCTCTCCTGTAAGAGTTATTTTTGGAAAAACATTTCTCCTTTCCACTGATGCTTTATCACCAATCCTTGTTTCACAAAAAAACCCAAATTTTCAAAAAACATTTGTCATTGGGACAAAAAGTGAGGTGAAATCTTCTGAAGAGGAGCAGAGGCAGCAAAACAAATGTCACAGGGGTGATGACCCTTTCCTATGTTTTCCAGGAAAGCTTAAAAGATATTTTTTGGCTGGAGCTAAACACGTTAAAAATATACCAGTTCAAAATTACAAACAGATTCTACTTAACAACAAACCTACAGTCCCTATCTTGTTTGCACCGCCAGTATACTGCTGTACAGAGTACAGAGCCTGTACTGCTGTTTCCTTTTTTAATTTGGGTGCGGGGTTCCCCTTATTATCCATACAAGACCCAAAGGGCCTGGTAATGGACTGGGGGGTACCCATGCCGTTTGTCTCACTGATTTTCATCCATATTGTAATATTTCATTACATTAATGCCGCAAGCAGTTTTAAATGACTTTTTTTCCTTTAAAAATGACATTTTGTACAGGGACTGTTCTAAGCACGGGAAACACGCGCCACTTCACAGGCATACTATAGACACCCCCCAGGTTTGATATTTAAAGGAATATTTCACTTTTTTTTTTTTTTTTTACTTTAAGCATCATTAACCACTTGACAACTAACCCCCTTCCTAACCAGACCAATTTTCAGCTTTCGGTGCTCTCACATTTTGAATGACAATTACTCAGTCATGCAACACTGTACCCATATGAAATTTTTGTCCTTTTTTTTCACACAAATAGAGCTTTCTTTTGGTGGTATTTAATCACCGTTGGGTTTTTTATTTTTTGCGCTATAAAAGAAAAAAGACTGAAAATTCGGTAAAAAAATGAAATTTTCTTTGTTTCTGTTATAAAATTTAGCAAATTTAGTAATTTTTCTTTGTAAATTTTGGCCACAATTTATACTGCTACATATCTTTGGTAAAAATAAGTACAAATCGGTGTAAATTATTTGGTCTTATTTGGTGCCAATATCTGAAAATTGATCATACCTGAATTACTGATGGCCTATCTATATTCTTGAGACCTTAACATGCCGGAAAAGTACAAATACCCCCCAAATGACCCCTTTTTGGAAAGAAGACATTCCAAGGTATTTAGTAAGGGGCATGGTGAGTTTTTTGAAGTTGTCATTTTTTCCCACGATTCTTTGCAAAATCAAGATTTTTTTTTTAATTTTTATTTTTTCCACAAAAATGTCATATTAGCAGGTTATTTCTCACACACCACATATGCATACCACAAATTACACCCCAAAACACATTCTGCAATTACTCCTGAGTACGGTGATACCACATGTGTGAGACTTTTACACAGCGTGGCCACATACAGAGGCCCAACATGCACGGAGCACCTCCAGGCGTTCTGGAGCACCCAGGCCAATTCTGACATTTCTCTCCTACATGTAAAAATCATCATTTATTTGCTAGAAAATTACATAGAACCCCAAAACATTATATATGTTTTTTTTGCAAAGATCCTAGAGAATACAATGGCGGTTGTTGCAACTTTTTATCTTGCACGGTATTTGCGCAGCAATTTTTTGAACGCTTTTTTTTGGGAAAAAAAACAGTTTTGTGCTTCAAAAAAAAACAAAAGCAGTAAAGTTGGCCCAATGTTTTTGCATAATGTTAAAGATGAAGTTACACCGAGTAAATAGATACCTAACATGTCACCCTTCAAAATCGCTCACGCTCGTGGAATGGCGCCAAACTTCGCTACTTAAAAATCCCCATAGGCGACGCTTTAAAAATTTTTACTGGTTACATGTTTTGAGTTACAGAGGAGGTCTAGGGCCAAAATTATTTCTCTCACTCTACCGATCGCAGCGATACCTGACATGTGTGGTTTGAACACCGTTTTCATATGTGGGCTGGACTTACGTGTGCATTCGCTTCTGCATGCGAGCACACGGACAGGGGCGCTTTAAAAAATTATTATTTTTTTTTTATTGTTCATTTTACTTTATTTATTTTAGTTTGACACTTTTTTCTAAAAAAAATTTTTTTTGGATCACTTTTATTCCTATTACAAGGAATGTAAACATCCCTTGTAATAGGAATATGGCATGACAGGTCCTCCTTTACAGTGAGATATGGGGTCAATAAGACCCCACATCTCACCTCTAGGCTGGGAAGCCTGAAATAATTAAAAAAAAAACGATCCTGGCTTCGATCGTAGCGCTGAGACGGTAGAAGCACCGGAGGGCGGCGGGAAGGGGGGTGGTCCCCTCTCGCCTCCCATAAGAACGATCAAGCAGTGGAACAGCCGCTATGATCATTCCTATGGTGTAGGGAATCGCCGGCTGAAAAAGATGATATCTGAATGATGCCTGTAGCTGCAGGCATCATTCAGATATCCCCACACAAAGTCAAGGACGTCGTATGACGGCCGGCGGGCAGGAAGTGGTTAAAACACTTTTTTTTTTTTTAACACAAAGCATGTACATACCAAAAATAACACCCCAAAATAGATTCTCCCACTCCTGAGTATGGCGATACCCCATGTGTGAGACTTCCACAGCCTGGCCACATACAGAGGCCGAGTACAGCTGAATATGGCTGAGCATGGCTGGGTATCGCCGAGTATGACTGGGTGTTGCGGAGTATTGCGGGGTGTTGCAGAGTATTGCGGGGTGTTGCAGAGTATTGCGGGGTGTTGCGGAGTATTGCGGGGTGTTGCGGAGTGTTGCGGAGTATTGCGGGGTATTGCAGAGTATTGCGGGGTATTGCAGAGTATTGCGGGGTATTGCAGAGTATTGCGGGGTATTGCGGGGTATTGCGGGGTATTGCAGAGTATTGCGGGGTATTGCAGAGTATTGTGGGGTATTGCAGAGTATTGCAGAGTGTTGCGGAGTAGTGCAGAGCATTGTGGGGTGTTGCGGAGTAGTGCAGAGTATTGCAGAGCATTGTGGGGTATTGTGGAGTATTGCAGAGCATTGCGGGGTATTGCGGAGTAGTGCAGAGCATTGTGGGATGTTGCAGAGTATTGTGGGGTGTTGCAGAGTATTGTGGGGTGTTGCAGAGTAGTGCAGAGTATTGTGGGGTATTATAGTATGGAGGGATGGCTGATCATGGTGGGATGGATGGATGTGACTGTATTTTTCACAGAGCAGCGTTGTGGGCTCTACAGATGCAGCCCACAACGCTGCTACCATCCGATCCCTCCCCCGCCCCTCCCCCTCTGTACCGATCGGCACACAGAGGGGAGGGAGGAACCGGCGTCATGACGTGACGCCGGTTTGTTTACATGTGATCGCTCCGTCATTTGACGGAGCGATCACATGGTAAACGGCCGCGATTAGCGGCTGTTCACCGTGATCCGTGATGCGGTCACGGAAGTTCTCGGGTGCGCGCCCCAGGGGGCGCGCGAGAGCAGTATTCTGGGAGGACGTCCATGGACGCCCTCCCAGGATAAGCCGACCGCGCTGTGGCCGTCTTTCGGCTATGGCCCGGTCGGCATGTGTAAAATCACTGCTCCCGAAAAAACGGCCGTTTTTAAAAGTTTTTTTTGCATTGATACATGTCCCCTGGGGCAGGACCCGGGTCCCCAAACCCTTTTTAGCACAATACCATGCAAATTAGTCTTTAAAATGAGCACTTTTGATTTTGAACGTTCGAGTCCCATAGATGTCAATGGGGTTCTAATGAATTTTCGGTCCGTTAGTAGGTTCTGGTGCGAACCGAACCGGGGGGTGTTCGGCTCATCCCTAGTGGACAGTATTTTCACATTTGTTTTTCAAAGGATGCAGTGAGGTTAAGTAAAAAAAAAAAAGTCTAATGAGAATTTTCCAAGCTAAAGAAAGCTGACATCCTTCTGTATGTGGTGGGTTTTGAGGCATAGTGGGTACAAGGTGGACAAAGTCATTGGGCACCAGACACTTCCTGGATGTAAAAGAGGTTTTATTTCTCTTAACAGTCCTTTTTGTATTTTGGGCGGAAAGAAAGAAAGAGGACTAGGGCCAGGACACCCTTAGATAGTTGCTATTTCAATTGGCAGACTCAGAGACTTCAATAGGACAGCCGTGCAGGAAAAGGCCCCATCAAGAAGCCACATCTGCACTTGCAGGAATACTGTCTCCTATGGTAACAGTCTTTAACAGTTCCTAACTCAAACTTAACAGTTCTTTCAGCTCCACTACAACTTCTTCTTGTAGTTCTTCAACACTGAGCTCCCGGTCTCTCGCTAAACCCTCTGATTCACTGACACTGAATCCCTTGAGCTCCTCCAAGGTTGGCGGTGGTAGCCCCTCAAGCATCACCCATGCTTCCCTGCTGGGTCCCTAGCTTGGCACTCCAGATGCTTCTCAAGCTTCACCCCTGCTAACTGGCGAGGTCCCTGGCTTGACTCACAAGGTTGCTCTGTAAACGTCTCCTCCGCGGGTTGGGTCCCTGACTTGATCACCGCCTGATTCTCCACTGTGCCTTTTCGGTGAGAATATGGTTTCCAGTACTTGCTTAAGTTACTCACTGCGGTCCCTGCTAAAGGTGGTTGGCCCCTTTGCTGCGACAGCTCCCCTCCTACCTCCAACCACTGACAGGTTCTCCGGCCGACAGAACCGTCACTTTTGGTTGGACTGCAAGCCGCACTCCCAACCCTGTGCTGCCCTCTTACTTCTGGATAGGCCCTCACACAGCCAAGCAGCCAGATGACCCAGGTATAGGCCCCACCTCTGGCCTAGTAGCCCAGAGCGTACGACACACCTCCACCCAGACAGCTATCCAGGTGGCAGAGAACATTGATCACCTGACCTCACCCGAATATATAGGTTCTCCCAGCAGGCCAAGGGATTCAAAAAAACCCCTGCCCATTGGCTGAGATACCCCATATACTCATAAATTGACCTTGGGTTGCCCCTCTCATATCTAGTACCACCAAGTACCCGGCCACCTAGTGGTAGAAGAGAAAAGTCCAACCAGGCCAAACTTGGGGAGAAATCAATAGATCTCTATAAATTGACCAAGATAACTACTCTTGGTAAGTGAATTTGTGAGGAGCTCCCTGACTAAACCCCAGGGTTCTACAGAAAAAATAGCTAAGGTGTTGACAATTGAGGTACTAGCTATCAATCAGTTGTTGCAGATAGATATTGGTCCTTGAAAAGTCTTTCTGGGTGTACAGATCAGTGCATACAGGCAGGGAACTTAAGATATGTACACTAGCACTGCAAAAAAAAAAAGCCATTTAGCAGAAACATGTGGGGTGGACCCACTTCTTGTATACGCCCTTGACGACTTTTAACATGTGAATTTTATTCTTCATTTACCTAATAAAAAAGCTTATACGGTATCATGTTATGCGAGTTTTTCATCTATTTTCGCATGGTATGTGAACATTGGTTTGGGGCCCCCTATTAGAGCATTATCTTTATGCCACTGTCCGTGATCATTGATACCAAGCTGCCGTCCTGATCTAGGATCCATTGTGGCTGTCCCAGGAGATGTACCCTTCTAGCCAGCTGGTTTAAAAGCCTTTGCAACTTGGGTGGTATAAGCCCTCCCAAGTCACCATCATCTGGTAAGCCTCCTAAGATCTTTGGTGGTGGCTCCCTTACTATCCTAGTCTCCCTTGAAGCGTTGTTGTTTATGAATACTGGTCCTGGTGTTCGAGGATTTCCTTTACATCTTTGGACTTAATATATATCAGTTTTTACTAACATATGCCTGGACTGCTGTCTTTTTTTAAAATATTAATTTTCTGTTGTGTATATTGGCACTTTAAATTCACACCAGTTACCTCTTTCCTATTTGTATCACTAATATGCACATATATATACTGTAATATGTATTTTGCACAGGGTATGACTATATCATAACTACGTATGTCCCTTGATTGGGATTTTTTCACTGATTATTTTAGGATTCATTTATTTTTGTTTCTATATCCCTTGATATTGGGATTCTAACTCTAGTTTTATTATCTTTAGAGTTAATGTTATTTAGGTTTATAGCGCTACACTTTCATATTCACATTTATTGCTTGGGTCTATAGCTGTGTTGGCTGCTGTTTATACCTGTAATTTACACAGCGCTGTACTTTTCTTTTATATACAATTAATTGGTAATGCTTATCATATTGCATAGAATAGATAATAACAAAAATTGGGGAATGAATAACAAGAAGTAATAATAACTTTAAGGTACAATATCTCAAGTTTGATATCCCATTACCGACCACCGAAAGTGGGATCATACAGTAGGTGGGAGCTGGTCATCAAATATTCAAATTTTTAGGAATGAAAAGAAGAAGAGGAGGGGCACATAAGAAATTTAATATCTTGGTGCAGGGCTGGACTAGGACAAAAATTTGGCCCTGGACTTCCTTATGACCGGCCCACTTTAATTTTGAGTGTCCCCAACAGCGTCCCCCTTACATCATAGTGTCCCCAACAGCGTCCCCCTTACATCATAGTGTCCCCAACAGCGTCCCCCTTACATCATAGTGTCCCCAACAGCGTCCCCCTTACATCATAGTGTCCCCAACAGCGTCCCCCTTACATCATAGTGTCCCCAACAGCGTCCCTCTTACATCAGTGTCCCCAACAGCGTCCCTCTTACATCAGAGTGTCCCCAACAGCGTCCCCCTTACATCATAGTGTCCCCAACAGCGTCCCCCTTACATCAGAGTGTCCCCAACAGCGTCCCCCTTACATCAGAGTGTCCCCAACAGCGTCCCCCTTACATCAGAGTGTCCCCAACAGCGTCCCCCTTACATCAGAGTGTCCCCAACAGCGTCCCCCTTACATCAGAGTGTCCCCAACAGCGTCCCCCTTACATCAGAGTGTCCCCAACAGCGTCCCCCTTACATCAGAGTGTCCCCAACAGCGTCCCCCTTACATCAGAGTGTCCCCAACAGCGTCCCCCTTACATCAGAGTGTCCCCAACAGCGTCCCCCTTACATCAGAGTGTCCCCAACAGCGTCCCCCTTACATCAGAGTGTCCCCAACAGCGTCCCCCTTACATCAGAGTGTCCCCAACAGCGTCCCCCTTACATCAGAGTGTCCCCAACAGCGTCCCCCTTACATCAGAGTGTCCCCAACAGCGTCCCCCTTACATCAGTGTGTCCCCATCAGAAGCCCTTCACATCAGAGTCCCCACCAGCAGTCCCCTTCACATCAGTGTGTCCTCCCTCTCCTCCCCCATGTACTCACAGTTTTGAAGGCAGCTTCTCATTCCTCTCTCCAGTCATGTGATAACAAGTGATAGGGGAGAGAGGAAGGAAAGTCTGCCGGCTGTCTATCTCCCCCTGCAGGCTGGAGGGAACATAACGCCTAATGCTCTCTCCAGCATATGACGGAAGCAGCTCCTCCTGACAGGAGTGAAATTGCGATCACTCACTGTCAGAGAGGAGCAGCCCCAATACTGCTCCTGACTGGCCCACTGAGCCATCGGCCCACCGGGAATCTCCTGGTAGTCCCGATGGCCAGTACATGCCTGTCTTGGTGTATCATATATCGCTATTCTTTAAGTAATTGGAGGCTCTCTGGTTGTTTATCCAAACTTGCCATTTTTTTTGAAGATAGTGATAGAGAAATTTTTGAATGCTAACATCAATTTGTTTTGGGCCTGAGTGTTTAGTCTTATAATGACATTTGACAAGTTAGGAGCTTCTGTGCATTTCCACGTATTGGCAATGGCAAGCCTCGCTGCTATCAGGAAATGTGATACTATTGTTCTATAGCAATGTTCTAGTATATCTAGATTTAATCCTAATAATGCTGTTGCCGGTGTCAGTTATGTCAAATTACCTGTAAGTTCTGCAATAAAGGAGGAAACTGAGTTCCAAAAGCTTGAAAGATTCTTGCATGACCAAAGAATATGGTATATGTTTCCCACTAATTCCTCACACCTCCAGCAGATGGGAGAGGTAGAAAGGAATATTTTGGATAATCTATAAGGTGTCAGGTACCATCTGTTAAGAATTTTTTTGTGAATTATCCCAATGTTCTATACATGAGGATGCTTTAATAGTGATCCATAGGGCTTTATGCCATTGTTCCCGAGTGAAGGTTTGTGAAAAATCCTTTTCCCATTTTAATGTGTTGGGATTTTTTTTCTCTGGGGAAGAAGGGGAAGAAGGGGAGAGAAGGTTGTAGAAAAGCCTAATTCCTCTTACTTTTTGAAATTTGTAGTGTGTGAAATATTGCCATATTAGTTGGGATATCAATTTTGTCAGAAAGGATTATATTTTTTAGATATGCGCATTTGCTGAATTTCCCTTTCACTATGTTCTTGAAGTGTGCTGGTAGGCAATTATAAATTTGGAAGCCTTGTTTGGTCCATTCTTTTGTTGACTGACGTATTTTACAGTATTCTATTATTCCTGTGGGCAATGCTATTTTAGCGAACAAGTTTCTCTTTTTGGTTTCAGATAGATTATGTTTCAAAGCTATTAAAGTTGATTTAATAGAAAGGAGGTTTGGAACAATTATTTTTTTGGTTATTACATGCTTCACCATAGAAAGGGCGAATAGGTCATGACCTATAGTAATTTCTTTTTCGATATTTAACCATAGTTTATCATTAGAAGAGGTAAACCAATATTTCGTTTGGTCTAATAAAGAAGCATAATGATAGTTTCTAAGGTCTGGCAGTCCCATTCCTCCTAGGTCTTTGTTGGCAGTTAGTATTGAGACTGCTACTCTTAGTTTTTTTCCATTCCATATGTAATTTTTTAATTTGGTGTTCATTTGTTTAAAGAATTTGGAGGGTAACGGAATTGGAAGAGAGTAGAAATAATATAGCATTTTTAGACAATATTTGCATCTTAAATGCTGCTATTATCCCGACCCATGAAAGTTGAGCTTTTTGGATTTGGTGCACATCATTATTAGTTTATTCTAGGTGTTTTGGAAAATTGACATCATATAGTTTGGAAGAAGAATATGTATGTTTTATACTTAGATATGTTATAGTTGTCTCGTCCCAATTATATCTGTATTTCTCACTAAGTTTTTCAGTTTGGGCTTTGTGGAGGTTCATGGGTAGGATATAAACTTTATTTTGATTAATTTTATAATAGGACACGTTATTATATTGGTCTAATAATTTCTGAACATTATAAAGAGATATGTCGGGATTTGTCAAGGTAAAGATGATGTCATCTGCATCTGCAAAAATACCCAGTTGTCATCATATTGTCCTATTTTTATGCCGCTGATGTCCGGATTAGTGCGCATATATTCAGCTAATGGCTCTATTGCTAGGGAAAATATTATTGGGGAAAGTGGGCATCCTTGTCTAGTGCCATTGGATAAATTGAAGCTTTTGGAGATTAATCCTGAGGAGAGCACTTTTGATGAGGGTTTGGAATATAATGACATAATAGCTGAGTGTATGAATCCTTTCATGACAAATTTTTCTAATGTTTTGGAAATATATTGCCAATGCATTCTATCGAATGCTTTTTCAGCATCTAAAGCTAACAGAAGAGCGGGTGTTTTGTTATTTTATTTATTTAATATGGTTGATTAGATTTACCACTCTTCTAGTGCCATCAGGGGCTTGTCTGCCTTTAAATTTCATATAAACTTTAACATGATAATGTCACTTGGAAAGCTTTTTTTTTATTTTTTATTTTAATGGCAAGTTTTTCTGACAACTAGTTATACTGATATAAAGGTTCTTGTTTGGACACTTTGTGTTGTGGGGTGACAATGCTTTGCCCCATCCCTCACAATCTCCTGCCTGTAAATCAACCTGTTCTCCCAAAGAAATCTATAAGCTTCTGTGCTGATGCACATTGACCAGGTAACATTTACTATTCTCACTATTTAAAAATAAAGCTGTTGCTAAAAAAAAAAAAAAAACTTGACTTTGACTTCCAATACACCTGCCTTTGGGTCTGGTATGAATTTTAATGGATTATCCCACACAAACAATACAGATCCCCCAAAAACCTCAGCAGATGCTTATATGAGCAGCCTTGCTGGCCAGAAATAGGTAAAAGGAGCTCGCACACCCTACAAATAAACCATACCAGGCCACATGCCCTCAACATGGGGAGGGTACCTTGTTGTTAGGAAAAGGGGCTTTTTACCCACATCCCTTGCCTGGTGGATATGGGGATCAGTGTGTGAAGATCTTATCAGAATCTGAAAGCCCTTTTAAAATGAGGGGTCTCCAGATTAATAAGTGTTAATCATTTACCCCCGGTTACTCACCCCCCCCAAGAGAAAAAAAAAGGAACACCACTGTGACAAAGTCTTTTATTAACCACTTAAGGAGTGGGCATATTTTTCAAACTTGTTGTTTACAACTTAAAATCAGTTTGCTAGAACATTACTTAGAACCCCCAAACATTATATATATATTTTTCTAACACCCTAGAGAATAATATGGTGGTCATTGCAATACTTTCTGTCACACTGTATTTGTGCACTTTTTTTGGAAAAAATACACTTTTTTGAATAAAAAAAAATAAGACAACAGTAGTTAGCCCATTTTTTTTTTTTATATTGTGAAAGATGTTATGTTGTTTGAAAGATGTGATGTTATGCCGAGTAAATTGATACCCAACATGTCACGCTTCAGAAATGCGCCAGCTCGTGGAATGGCGACAAACTTTTATTCTTAAAAATCTCCATAGGTGACGTTTAAAAACATTCTACAGGTTGCATGTTTTGAGTTAGAGAAGAGGTCTAGTGCTAGAATTATTTCTCTCGCTCTAACGATCGTGATGATACCTCACATGTGTGGTTTGAACACCATTTTTATATGCGGGCTCTACTCACGTATGCGTTCACTTCTGCATGCGAACTCGGCGGGATGGGGCGTGTTAAAATTTTTTTTCTTATTTATTTTACTTTTTATTTCCTTTTTTTTTTTTACACTTTTTTTTTTTTTTTTTTTTTAATTCACTTTTATTCCTATTACAAGGAATGTAAACACTGTATGGTGTAAATCCATTGTCAATCCTGCCATCCAGACATATAGATCCACGCCAATCACAATAAATTATGTTTGTCGGTCAGCTAAAACTAAACACACTTGCTCATCAAGACGATCTGGTCCTGACAGACTCTCACCACATAAGACATTTCCCCAGGCTGTAGCTGGATGTAAACAAAAGGGTGTGAGATCCCAGGTGATTTCATTGACTATACCATAGTAATTTATTTAGTAGTGGTAGTCATACCGCCACTAAATGAAGGACTTCTGATTAAGCAGCAGGAGGTTCAGTGGGCGGGCAAACCAGTCATTAAATGTATCTATTAACCACTTTAGCCCCAGAAGGTAATGACCAGGCCATTTTTTGTGATACGGCACTGCTTTATTTTAACTTACAATTGCACAGTCATGTGACGCTGTACCCAAATATAATTGATGTCCTTTTTTTACCACAAATAGAGCTTTCTTTTGGTGGTATTTGATCACCTCTTCGTTTTTTATTTTTTGAAGCTATAAACAAAAAACAGCTATAATTATGAAAAAAAGAACAATATTTTTTACTTTCTGCTATAACACACATCCAATAAAAAAAAAATTAAAAATCAAAATTTTTCATCAATTTTGGCCAATATGTGTTCTACATATTTTTGGTAAAAAAAATCCCAATAAGCGTATATTGATTGGTTTGCACAAAAGTTATTGCTACTACAAACTATGGGATTTTTTATGGCAGTTTTATTTATTTTTACTAGTAATGGCGGCGATCAGGGGTTTTTAGTGGGATTGTGGCGGACAAATTGGACACTTAGTTACATATTTTTGGGAACCAGTAACATTATTACAGTAATAAGGGCTAAAAATATGCACTGTTACTGTACTAATGACACTGGCAGTGAAGGGGTTAACATCAGGTGCGATCAAAGGGTTAAATGTGTCCCTAGGGGGTGCTTGCTAACTGTGTGGGGGTGGCTCTGACTGAGGGAGAACAAAGATCCGTGTTCCTGCAGGAACACAAGATCTCTATCTTCTCCCCTGTCAGAGTGGCGATCGGCCTTGTTTACATAGGCAGACCGCTGTTCTGCCTCTCTCGGGAACGATTGCAGGTGGCCAGCAGACGTTGGGTCCGCCAGACCCGCTGATTGCTGACTGTCCAATCAGCACGCGTGTGTGCCCCCAATAACTATTGCATGAAATGACATACAGGTACATGATTTCACACAATAGAGCCGACCTGCCGCAGTACGTGTACGTTAGGTGGTAGGCAAGTGGTTAAGTGAACCTTGAAAATGTAAAAACGCGTCTCATCTCTAGTCAGGAGAAAACAAACACTTTAAGAATAAACAGTTTTATATATGTATTTCAACTGTTTTATATAGCCATTTGGAGATCAAACTTTATAATCTTTTTGAAAGAACTTCAAGAATGTTTGTAAATGCAAACCTTCATTATCTACATGTCTTCTATTGTTTAATCTCAAACAACTTGTTTAAAAAGATATTAATACTTTTCACAAGACCTCCCATATTACTATGCTGCTCTGTGAACATTACCATTTGCTGCACTTGCTACTAAGCAGTTAAATTTGTACCATTGTAATATTTCATTGTCAAGACTTTGAGCAATATACCACCACACTGAAACCATCACAATTGATAATCGAGAGCTGTCTTACATAACAGTGCGGGATTCATTTCTAATAACAAAAAAGAGAACAAAGCAACACTATTCTGCACTGCCACAGTCAAGATTGAGGATTTGAAAGAAGAGATGGGCCATGTTTTTGATTTATAATGATTGCAATCTAATTACAATCCAATTCATGTCACCAAATGCAATTGGATTTTAAAGTGCTTCACTATAGCCTGCCAACTTGTACAGAAGAATTTGATCTAGACACTGTATTTTCCCTGCTACAGCAAGTCAGCATATAATGTAAAAAGAGATGGTTTCTTTAATCCAGCCAGCAAGAGAGAGATTAACTGTTGCCTCGGCTTCTTCTGTTTTACTGGAAACTTTTTGGGTTGTTTAATACTTATAATGACTTATGATAATGAGAAAGTTAAAAGCTGAAAAAACCTATTCTTTTTATTATACTCATTATAAAGTGCAAGCACGTTTTAAGTGTTTTGCAGAGAAAATTACCCATTTGCATTAATCTGTGCTCCAGTAAAGAGCAAACAATTCAGTTCTCCTTCCACAGCCATACACATGCAGACACACTGTAGAGTCAAAATTTGGATGGAAGCCAGTTAACCTATTAGTCTTTCTGTGGAATCTGGGAGGCAACTGGAGCACCAGAAGTAAGTTCTTGTACACAAAGGAAGAACATGAAGAACATACAAACTCTATGCAGATAGGGTCCTGTGTGGCAATTGAATTGACCATAGATCTGCAAGTCAAGAGTGGGGCTGAACCTTAAGAAAAAAAGACCCCTGCAGAACCCCCCCCCCCCCCCCCAAACTGCAAGGGTTAAATGCTTTTTTGTCTAGGGTGGACATAAAAAACAACCATATGTACCTTATTTTTTATTTCTACAGGTTTCCTTACAGCTACACAACAGGTCCCCCAAAGCGGCTTCTGTTCGCTGCTCCATTGATCACTGGCACTCTAACATCAATGCAGGACCAGCAGTAAATGACGACACCAAGGGCCTAATCAAAAGGGCCAGCTGCCATGGAAGCGAGGCACAAGGTAAGTCTAGTTGATACTTCATCCATGCCCTCCAAAATTAAACATGTTTGTTGTTTTTTTAGAAAATAAGTAAGATAAAAAAAAGGGAGATTGTATAACGGAGCATCGAACAATCCTCATCTGCTCCAAGCATGTATCAGAGAAACATAAAAATACAGGTTTAGGTAGAAACTAGTGGGGACCACTGCACTAGCAACAAATTCAAGTAGTTCTAACTACCACAACTTTAAAAACCTGTCACTATGGCAGCGACAGATTCTTAAAGAATTACCACCTGTTCCCAAGAAATTGGCAGTAGTTAAAGTAGAACTATAGGCAAAACATTTTCGTTATGCTACCATGGCAGCATACTAGTGATAGGCTCTGCCTTTGTTCCACTCCCTCAGGACCAATGAATAGCATAAATAGAATCTTAGTTAGGCCCCGCCCCATTCTTCTTTTTTTCCCTCATACCTCCACGCACCGGTGAAGAGTAAGCAGTTCTGTGTCCCTACCTCTGCCTCCAGGCAGCATCTGTCTGGGTTAAGCATCCCCCAGTGTGAAGTCCCAGCGTCAGGCTGCTAATTGCGCCAGAGTAGCTGCGGGGCCCCTTCTGTGTGTCTCGATGGGGCCCTGGAGTGTTTCCTCTTTAGGAACAAAATCTACCTTTAAGGTTAGTGACTGCAGCGCTTGTGGGATTGGGGGGGGGGGCAACTATGCATCCTTTCTTTACCTTTGCCCATTTCTCCTGTTATATCTCTCACTTCCTGCACCTTCTGTTTCCTTTCCTTCTTCAGTGGCTCATCAGAGCATGCACACTGGCTGGCTAGGAGAACGGGCGCCATTTTGCCTGTGGGCAAATGATGCCTTTTGCCAGTAATGGAGAGGAAAGTCCAGGAAAGAGACTCTCTCTCTCTCTCTCTCTCTCTCTCTCTCTCTCTCTCTCTCTCTCTCTCTCTCTCTCTCTCTCTCTCTCTCTCTCTCCAGAGATAGTTTAGTGGCCTCGATAGGTATAGGCGAGTGAGTGGTGGCTGGACTTCTATCCATAGCTCCAGCATTCATTTCTTTTTTTTTTTCGGTCTCTCCGCAGAGACACTTTCTGCTGGTGCCTCTGCTGCACTAGCAACAAATTCAAGTAGTTCTAACTACCACAACTTTAAGAACCTGTCACTATGGCAGCGACAAATTCTTAAAGAATTACCACCTGTTCCCAAGAAATTGGCAGTAGTTAAAGTAGAACTATAGGCAAAACATTTTCCTTATGCTACCATGGCAGCATACTAGTGATAGGCTCTGCCTTTCTTCCACTCCCTCAGGACCAATGAATAGCATAAATAAAATCTTAGTTAGGCCCTGCCCTATTCTTCTTTTTTTCCCTCATACCTCCACGCACCGGTGAAGAGTAAGCAGTTCTGTGTCCCTACCTCTGCCTCCAGGCAGCATCTGTCTGGGTTAAGCATCCCCCAGTGTGAAGTCCCAGCGTCAGGCTGCTAATTGCGCCAGAGTAGCTGGGGAGCTCCTTCTGTGTGTCTCGATGGGGCCCTGCAGTGTTTCCTCTTTAGGAACAAAATCTACCTTTAAGGTTAGTGACTGCAGCGCTTGTGGGATTCGGGGGGGGCAACTATGCATCCTTTCTTTACCTTTGCCCATTTATCCTGTTATATCTCTCACTTCCTGCACCTTCTGTTTCTTTTCCTTCTTCAGTGGCTCATCAGAGCATGCACACTGGCTGGCTAGGAGAACGGGCACCATTTTGCCTGTGGGCAAATTATGCCTTTTGCCAATAATGGAGAGGAAAGTCCAGGAAAGAGACTCTCTCTCTCTCGAGATAGTTTAGTGGCCTCGATAGGTATAGGCGAGTGAGTGGTGGCTGGACTTCTATCCATAGCTCCAGCATTCATTTCTTTTTTTTTGGTCTCTCCGCAGAGACACTTTCCGCTGGTGCCCCTGCTGCCTGCTATAGGTATAGCACGGATATGTCTGTGTGTGTGTATGTATAGGTATGTGGGCAGGTATGTATATGTGTATGTGTGTGTACATATGTTTATTTGTATGTAGAGGGGTGGTGTGTGTGTGTGTGTGTGTGTGTATATATATATATATATATATATCATGCATGTTATTAAAAAAAAAAGAAAGAAAAAGAGGCAATATATATAAAAAAGAGAGAGAAGGGGAACCGCTTTTAAATAATATCTATTCCTCCTCCTTCTTTTCTTGGGCTATACGTCTCGCAGCTGGCGATTCCATTTCTACACAGATCAGAAATCAGTCACCACCCATACAAAAGACCTTCAACACTTAGGGTGGGGACCACCGTGTTGGTAAGTTTTCAGGAAAACAGTGCCCTCTCATGCGGATTGCTTTGATTTGCTTCAGCCCTGCACGCCTGCACTCTCAAAGATCAGAGCCAGAGGCCAGGGAAAGGCGGACGTTCTTCAGAGGAGTATAGCCCGGATGCCGCTCCCACTCAGGAGAAAGTTTTCAAGGAAAACATCTTAGCTCCTCTTTCCCAGAGACAGCGCCCCAACAAGAGTCCTGCAGGACCTGTGGCGCAGTGCCTTTGCCTAGGAGGTATCGCCAAATGTCTTTATTATTTATAAAAGTGGCACAAAATTCTGTTTTGAACTCACTTTAATTACCCTACATAGGCAGCCCCCTCGTTGCTGGTCAAGCCACTAACAGAGCAGCCGGGCACATGGATTACTCAGCTCTCCTAATGAGGGGGGTAGCCTGCAAATGATTTTAGCTCCTCTTCACCAGAGGAAGATCTGAAGCTGCTTGGTTTCAGTTTTCCTTACTGGAACTAGTATCCAGGCAGTCACGCAGGCCATTACAAAAAGACAAAGTCATATTTAAATCAAGGTGGATATAGCATCGCTGAAATCCATGCCTACAGAGAGACCGGCTGTAGTCCAATAAGAAGGCGGCTGGGAAGGGCCTGCCACTCGTCAGTGGCCCTTACCTTGGTGACGGGTACTTTGGGTTTCTGGTCCCAGAATTTAGAGACAGCAGTTGGGGAGGAAATCCTTAAGGCTGATATCTTTCGGGCCCTGGCCAAGATGTATCAGCAAATTTTACTGCAGAAGCAGCATTAGTCTCAACCAGGTGCCTGACCAAGGCAATGCTATACTAGTCATGGCTAGGAGCCCTATGGTTGAGACCCGGGGCTGTGTATTGCTTCCTGGAAACAACATTGGGATAGTCACTTTATAGCACAGGATCTCTGTTTGGTAAGAAACCAGAGACAGCCATAAAAAGCGGAAGAGTAAAAAAAAAAAAAAAAAAAGAAAAAAAAAGAAATGTGTTTCTCCCGCTAGGTTCTCTAGGGGCAACCTTTCATAAGGTCCATAAATGAAAATCCTTTGGTATACCGCAGGTACCCACAAAACCCTTTTGCCGAGCGCATGCCCAGACTTTTAAGGTAAGACCCAGTGGGCGCGCTTCACGGATTGCTGGACAGCGTATTGTACAGATCCTTGGCGGATAGGCACTCATGGTCACTTGGTGGATTCCTCAATATTCCTCCTCCAAAGCATTTTCTCCCCCACGGAGCTGCCAAATCCACTGCAACAATGGGGGGGCTGCTAGAATACTTACAGACACTTCAGACTCAGGGGGGAATTGTCCTGGTCCCATTCACAGGAGAGATTGCAGGTTTGTAGGTCACAGGGCTTGGGGGTTAGCATCCACTTGCAGTAGACAGCTGAAGGCTTTCGCTAGATCATCAGAATTCCTATCCTTACATCCCAAACTTTTTTCTTTTCCTTTTCTTTCCAAAATAAGTAAGTTTGGCGATCGGTTAGATTCATCTCCACTTTATCAGCCTACCTTTTTAGCCTATAAATATGAAGAATCTTCGCAAAGGCCCAGTTCCGTGTCAGTTCCACTCAGAGAACAGGGTCTCCAGGTTCGGCACTACCTGGGCATCATTCATTTCTACCCAGGGGACTGGAACAATTGCTGCCACACCAACAGGTCCTCATATATACCTCCCAGAGGTATGACTGAGTTATCAGCTTTCAAAAAAAAAGAAGAGAAAGAAAGAGAGAGGAACAAAAGCCAACTTTTTGCAATCCAAAGGAGCTGTGGGGGCTCTACTGGTTCCTCTGTTTTGCTTCCATCAGAGAAGGGTGGTGACAGTCAGGAAGAAAATTCTGAGGACAGATACTTGGACTTCTTGGATGACTTCTCAGTGTCTCAGCCTTCTGGGCACAATGCTGTCATTCATACTGATGATTCCTTGGGTTCATGGGCCCCTGTTCCAGTTTCAAGTACAAGGGAGGAAACAGGATCTGGCACAGTTATTAACAGTGTCACGCAGTATGTATAGCTGAGGATGTCACGAACCGTTAGAACTGTTGGACTGGATCATTGTTATGAATCATATCGGCAAGACTGCCTGGAAGGCGCACTGCGAGGGACTGTCGGTCAAGGTAAGCAGAGATGCCCAGTCAAGGAGGGTAGTCTCAAAAGCACTGGAAGTTTAATCAGCCTTTTTTTTTTTAGCACTTTGGCCTTGTTACACAGAATCAAGGGAGACCAGTTATCTTGCGGTTGAACAACAGGATGGCAATTGCGTATATTCGGCTGCAGGGAGGAACTCGCAACAATATGCTATTGAGAGATGTAAAACCCATAGCGTCTGGGTAGGAAGATCACCAGCAAATTCAGAAAGCAGTTTACCTCCTAGGGGACTTGAGCGCACCACTCTGTATCAAGCTAAACAAATATAAAGGCACAGTGCTGATGTGTCCTCTACCGCTCTGAGAACACTCCACTGTCTTACAAACCGTGGAATTCCCCCTGAGGAAGATACAACATTTCCCAGTATCGACACATGTTGGGGAGGGGACAGGACAGTTTGTGAGACAGTGGAGTGTTCTCAGAGTGGGAGAGGACACATCAGCACAGGGCCTTTATATTTGCTTGGCTTGATACAGAGTGGTGTGCTCATAGCACCTATTAAATGTGAGTTCCCTAACATAAGGAATATTGTCATTTAAAAAAAAAAAAAATTAAAAACGGTGATACACTATCCAGTTTCCTCTGTTTTCCATATGAATATTGCTGCAAGCAACCATCCAAGGATCTAAATGCTGACCATAAACCTAGAGGTGGTTTAAAAGCATACTTTGACCAAGCTTAGGTGCAAGGTCACACACTCTAAGGTGAGCACATACACCAAAGGGGGAGCACAAGAGTGGACATGAGCACTTTACTGTTTTATCATCTGTTTTATCATCTGTAATGAGCAACAGGAATGTGGTAATAATATGGTAATTTTAATAAATAATGAAAGCAATATAAACTGACATTGTGTGTGCATTCACAGGCTATGGATGTACACCTAATGTCAGTGGATATTGCTTTTATTATTTAATAAAATTACTCATTGTTAACACATTTCTGCACCTTGTTTATGTCCCCATATTAAGGAAATTACTTGTGTCATCCTTACTGCAAAACTCCTTTGGTCATGAGCCTTTCAGTGTGGTGGGCACAGTGGCCGAGGAAGAAAGGAACGCTCCGAGGAAGGGACGTCCAGTATAGACACCCAAACCTCAGTACCAGGCACTAACAAACTTATGCACCTGTCTGTGACAGGTACATGAATCCACTGCAATCACTTAAAAATTCGGTTTTCAGCAGCCTGATGGAATTCTAAAGGGTGCCTATGACACCTTTTATAAAATTACCCCTATAATGCTTTAACCACTTCCCGACCGCCGCACGACGATGTACGTCCTAAGTTTGAACGGGGATATCGTTGTTATGGCAGCAGCTAGCTGCCATAACCCCGGTATCCCCGTTTTCGTGCCGCGGCCGGCTTTCAGATAAAAGTGGTCCCTGCGGCGGATTCGCCGCAAGATCACTTTTATCGGTGGCGGGAGAGGGCCCCCCCCCCCTCCCGCCGCGATCCGGTGCCCTCCGCCGCTTACCGGAGCCGTCGGTAGCGGCGGAGGTGATCGCGTCCACTCCCGTGGTGTGTCTGAAGACAAGTGAGCCCAAGATGGCGCTCACTCGTCTCCATGACACTGCTGGGCGGAAGCGACGTCAAAACGTCACTTCCGTCCACGCCTCTTAAAGGCATATTTTTTCAAATGTCATTTTTACAAATGACTTTTTTTTTTTTTTTATTTCATTTTAGTGTAAATATGAGATCTGAGGTCTTTTTGACCCCAGATCTCATATTTAAGAGGTCCTGCCATGCTTTTTTCTATTACAAGGGATGTTTACATTCCTTGTAATAGAAATAAAAGTGACACAATTTTTTTTTTTTTTTTTTTTTAAAGTGTAAAAATAAATAAAATATTGTAAAATAAATAATAAAAATAAAAAAAAAATTTTTAAAACCCCCCTGTCCCGACGAGCTCGCGCGCAGAAGCGAACGCATACGCGAGTAGCGCCCGCATATGAAAACGGTGGTCAAACCACACATGTGAGGTATCGCCGCGACCGGTAGAGCGAGAGCAATAATTCTAGCCCTAGACCTCCTCTGTAGTGCAAAATATGCAACCTGTAGAATTTTTTAAACGTCGCCTATGGAGATTTTTGAGGGTAAAAGTTTGATGCCATTCCACGAGCGGGCGCAATTTTCAAGCATGACATGTTGGGTATCAATTTACTCGGCGTAACATTATATTTCACAATATAAAAAAAAATTGGGATAACTTTACTGTTTTATTTTTTTATTCAAAAAAGTGAATTTTTTCAAAAAAAAGTGCGCTTATAAGACCGCTGCGCAAATACGGTGCAAAAAAAAGTATTGCAATGACCGCCATTGTATTCTCTAGGGTGTTAGAAGAAAAACCATATATAATGTTTGGGGGTTCTAAGTAATTTTCTAGCAGAAAAACCTGTTTTAAACATGTAAACACCTAAAATCCAAAACGAGGCTGGTCTTAAAGTGGTTAAAGCTGAACAAAGAAAAAATGGGCCAGGTGCCGTGTTACACTCTGCGATAGATGTGTGCAAATTGCAAGACTGGTTGAATAAAATTACAAATTATAGGTGATGTTAAAATTACCTTGGTCAACCTGTACGCTCCCAATACGCACTAAGATACTTTTCTAAAACGACAGCTAGACCTACTTCTTCAATTCTCAGACGGACAATTGATCATTGGCGGAGACTTGAACATTCCACTCACACCCACAGAAGACACTTCCACTGGAGTGTCTTCGACCTCTCGGGACCTACGTAAACGTATTAGCACGACATTGCACTCTTTACAACTGATCGACATTTGGCGTCTCTTTCACACAGGGGAGAGAGACTACACCTTCTTCTCTAAGCCACATCAGTCATATTCTAGAATTGACTACTTCCTAATCCCTCACAGACATCTGCAAGCGATTAAAGAAACCACAATAGGTTCAATTACATGGTCAGACCATGCCCCAATAACTCTCCGCTATGCTCTTTCGGATTCCCTGCGGACTCAGAGACCACCATGGAGACTGAATGAGGGACTTCTGAAAGATCCAGTAGTCTTAGCTGAGGTAACTAAGGAAATAGGTCACTACTTTGCTTTTAATGATACCCCTGAATGTGATACTGGTTTGGTTTGGGAAGCCCACAAAGCTGTAATTAGGGGGATACTTATCAAACATGGCTCACGCATTAAACAGCAGAGGGCTGCACAACTGGAAACATTACTAAAGACACTAGAATCGTTAGAGACACGCCATAAACAAACACCCACAAGACAACTAGAATCAGAACTAGATTTAGCTCGCATGCAAGTCACCGACCTCTTGCGATACAAAGCAAAAGCGGCACTACAGATTACCTGAAGGAAAATATATGAATCAGGCAACAAATGCGGAAGGTTGCTGGCTCAGTCCCTCCAGGAACAAAGACTTGCTTCATACATACCACATATCATGTCGACCACAGGTCAGAAAGTCTCCCTTCCCCAGCAGATAGCACAGGAATTCTGCTCCTACTACTCGTCTTTATATAACCTGACTGAGACACAAACCCCCTCAGAGAAAACAACAGAATACTTAGCGACTTCCTTCATGCCATCCCTCCCGGAGGAAGCTAAATCACTTTTGGATGACCCTATTACCCTGCCCGAACTACAAATTGCATTAAAAAACTCAAACAGGTAAAGCCCCAGGCCCAGATGGCCTCACCACCACCTATTACAAGACTTTCCTGCCCTCCTTAGGTGGACACATGGTTAGACTTTATAACGCTCTAGGCTCAGGGAATAAGTTCCACAGAGCCACATTACAGGCACAAATATCAGTCATACCGAAAGAAGGTAAAGATCCAGGTTTATGTGGTTCTTACCGCCCAATCTCCCTCCTGAATACAGACCTAAAACTCTTCACAAAGATCATTGCCACAGGACTGCAACACCACCTCCCCTCGCTTATACATTTAGACCAGGTAGGCTTTGTCCCGATGAGGGAGGCTAGGGACAATACGACTAAAGTCCTCAACCTACTACACATCACAAACAGCACTAAAACCCCATGTGTGTTCCTCGGGACAGATGCCGAAAAGGCTTTCGACCGAGTTAGCTGGAAATTCATGTTCGTAACGCTAAGACACATAGGTCTGGGAGACAGAATGTTAAATTGGATATTAGCGGTCTACTTGAACCCAACAGCTGGAGTTCGAGCTAACGGGGTAATGTCGGAGGTCTTTCCAATTACTAACGGGACCCGGCAGGGATGCCCACTATCGCCGTTGCTCTTCGCACTATCCCTGGAACCTTTCCTATGCCACGTCTGGCTAAATCCCGACATTACAGGAGCAGAAACCAACAGAGAACAATTCAAGGTCTCCGCATATGCGGACGACTTGATGTTCTCCCTTACAAAACCCATCATCTCGCTTCCTAGCCTTATGAAAGAATTTCACACTTACGGCCAACTTGCTAACCTGAAAATTAACTTCAGCAAGTCTGAGGCGATGGGTATTGGAATCCCTTTAACACAACTCTCACACCTCCAATCTAGCTTCCATTTTAAATGGTCCTCTACAGCCCTGAAGTACCTGGGTACGCTCATACCCCCGAAGCTTTCCCAGCTGTTCAAACTCAACTTCCCGCCCCTTTTAAATAAGGTCAAACAATTACTAGACAAATGGAACAGTGGGCTGCATTCTTGGTTTGGTCGCTGCAGCATTCTCAAAATGTCGATTCTACCCAAATTCATATATATCATGCAGGCCATTCCAATCCGCATCCCGGTAGACTACTTTAACCAGGTAAGAACAGCATTTATACATTTCCTATGGGCGGGGAAGAAGCCGCGTCTACACCGGGGGGTCCTCTCACTGCCTAAGCTTCATGGGGGACTGGCAATGCCAGATCTCCAAAATTACTATAGAGCGACCCACCTGAATAGACTCATAGATTGGTGCCGCCATACAAACATCAATTTATGGACAAGACTTGAACAGGCACAGAGTGAGATTCCCCTGCCTAGAGCTCCATGGTGTCACGCCCCCCTCCCAACGGAAATTACACGCCATCCCTTAATAGGTAACACAGTTCGGGTTTGCTCACAACTGATCCACACCTCCCCCCACTTCCCACGTAACTCACCACTCAGACCTATACTGGGTAACCCTCAATTCAAACCAGGTATACGAGATAGGAGTTTCCTGAAACTGAAAAAGGAAGGTCTGTACCAAGCCTCTCACTTAGGCACTATGGGAAGGTGGAAGACGCTCTCGGAGCTTACTGACCCAGACGGACAGTTCCGACTAGATTTTCTCAGAGCAATGCAGCTTCACCACTTTTTACGTTCACTGCCACCTCCCCAGGATGCTAATCAAACCCTCACAACCATGGAGGCTCTTTGTTCGGAGACAGGGAATCTTCCACACGCACTCTCACTTACTTACAAATTGCTTATCACACCGCCGGGAGAGTACCAGGTTCAAAGCCTCACCAGATGGGAAAGAGAACTAAATTGTAGTTTCACAACCAATAAAAGACAAATTTTAACGTTCACTCATAAATCCTCTATCTGCACCAAAATCCAGGAAACCAATTATAAAATCCTTACACATTGGTACAGAACTCCTGCACTTCTGAAAACAATCTTCCCCTCTTCAACAGATGCCTGTTGGAGATGCCAGGAAGAAAGAGGTACACTCATCCATATTTTCTGGTCCTGCTCTCAGATCCAGATTTTCTGGAGAGAAGTACGCTAGATAATCCAAAAATTTACTGATCGCATCGTTCCTGATGACCCAGCTTATTTCCTTCTACACGCGACCGACATACCAGTACGGTCCTACAAGAAATCAATCATACGGCATTTATTAGATGCAGCGAAAGCATGTATCCCTTCCTTCTGGAAATCCTCTCACACACCATTCATAGCCTTTTGGCTTCAAAAAGTTGAGGAAATAAACCAGATGGAGGATTTAATCCTCACAAGCCAAAATAGACAGGAGCAATACTCCAAAACCTGGCACCTTTGGAACATCTTCAAGTACTTGGAGGAGGGGAAAACCCTTCTAGGCAAGTGATTCCATTCCACACTAGATGTCTAGAAATGGAGAATAACAGACGACTGCCTACTTCCGTCTCTGCGAGTTGCCACCCTTACCACTTCTCCCCCTTCCCCCCCCCCTGTCCTCTTGTCCCCCCTTCCCCCCTTTTTTTTTCTACCCCTCCCCTCTCTCCCCCCCCTTCTCTTTCTCTCCTACTCCACTCCTTACTTTCTACTCGGTTCTTTCTTTTCTGATAATCTAATTTTTCTCTCTTCTCAAAACACAAAAATAGACAGGGAATCGTTCACGAAAGGATTGACACCCAGGAATATCCGTATTTAAATACAAGGTATACGGTTAGATAGAGAATATGAAAAGATGGGTCATATGTGTGTCCTCTGACTACAATAAATAAGCTACTCACACTAATATCTTTTTACAGGCCATACAAGATTTATAGTTATGTTGAGCATTTTCTTTTGTTTAGTGCCTTCGCTCTTAATAACTGTATGTGAACCTCTGTCATTGTTGTTGTAAATGCAACTATACCTTGTTATTTGTATCCCGGTGAACCGGTTTCCTGATACAAATAAATAATTTTGAAAAAAAAAATTACAAATTATTTGGCAAGCAAACCAGTTTACATATACTATATGTTTTACAACTCCATACTAGGCTGCTTTTCTATCTTTCTTCTTTTTTTTTTGAAAAATATTTATGGAATTTTCACGATAAAAAGACGAGAGCTGACAGTGTGCATAGAGCTGTATAGTCTAAAATCATAGACTTGGCAAATTTTCTTACTTCTGATGATGCCTAAATAGCTCAGGTTATCATGATATAATCTGTCTCCTGTAAAGGGAGTCTCTTTTGCCGCAAAACACATCTTCCAGGGAAATAACTCAGTGAATAGCTTTAGCTCCAATGTTGCAAAACTAATTTGTCACATCTGTGAGTTCTGATGCAGCTGCTTCCACCAGTATCTAATCATGCAGGTCTATTTCTTTGTCACAGTTTTACTTTATTCACACCCTCCTCATCAGCATTACTTTCTCTAGTTGACAAAGGAATGATCAATGGTAGTGGTTACATGAAAAGTGTGAAATTCACTCATTACTTAAAGTGGTGTTCCAGCTAAAACCTAGTTTTAATTTTAGCTAACATAGGGAATGGCTAGCTGTTAGGTATTTTTTTATGTCTGCATGCTTTTCTGAGAGCTTTACAACCCTTACCTATCACATTATTGATGGTAAAATGAAATCTTTTCATTTGGGAAACAGCAGTAAGAATCCTCCTTCATTTTTTTATTATTTTTTTATTTTTATTGCTGGCTATGTCCCCAATTGAAGAGACTTCTCCTTAGTGCACAAGCCAGAGGCTTAATGAGAAGTGAGCGAAAAAAAATCTTTTGAGTTACATTCAAGTTTAAATTGCCAGCTGTTATGAGCAGTAGTCAGTGACAGTCAGCTTTTAGCAAGTATGGATAAACAAAATCGAATTTCTTGTCGCAGCAGAGGGCCATCAATGAGTACCTGTGCGACTATGGCACCCGGACAGGGTCAGGGAGCTTGGTTTTTTTCCCCACGCAAGTGGGCCATGATCAGGGATCCATGCACTGTCCTGTCACCATTTGAGGAGGCCACGAGGATGGTGAGCAGTGACAGTGCATGCATCAGTGACACTGTCCCCCTTGTCCACCTGTTGGAGCACATGCTGCGTGGAATAATGGACAGGGCACTTGAGGCAGAACAGAGGCAGGAAGAGGAGGACTTGCTTAGCTCTCAAGGCCCCCTTTATCCAGACAGTGTTCCTGCGTGCCCGCTGATCACACAGGAAGAGGAGGAGGAGGAGGAGGAGGATTGTGTCAGTATGGAGGAGGAGCCTGGCACTCAGCATCAGCAGCAGTCTTTAAGGGATCAGTCCCAAGAAACACATGGACTTGTACGTGGCTGGGAGGAGGTGGCTGCGGATTATGTTGTCCTTAGTGACCCAGAGGACTCCGGACCGAATGCCTCAGCAAACCTATGCTGCATGGCCTCCCTGATCCTGCAAAGCCTGCATAAGGATCCTCGTATTCGTGGTATCAAGGAGAAGGACCAATACTGACTGGTAACCCTCCTTGATCCACATTACAAGGGTAAGGTTGCGGACCTTATCTTGCTGTCGCAGAGGGAGCAGAGGATGAAACATCTTCGGGAGGCCTTGCAGAAAGGTCTGTGTAACGCGTTCCCAGAGACTGGGGGTTACAAACTCCTGTTTCTGGACAACGTGTTTCTGAGGCTTCGGTCAGTCAAAGAAGGAGCGGTGGAGAAGGTGGCCGTCTGACCGATGCGTTCAGACAATTTTTTAGTCCGCAGCCCCAAGGTATGATCGGTTCCAGCAACCATCTCCAGTGTCTGTTTTACATGGTACATGAATACCTAGGGGCAAGATCTGACTTGAACACCTTTCCCACCTGTCACGGAACATCCCACACTCCGCTTGAGTGCTTCCGTCATATACCACTTCCTCCCAGTCTGTATACAGATATCCCAACCTCTCTGAGCACAAAACAAGGTGACACTTGCTTGTTGCTAACATGAACTCTCTTTATTCAGAACCAGAATACAGTCTTATATACAGGAGAAGATATTACTCTAACAATACAAACATAACCTAATTAACCTAATTAACATGAGCTAATTAACTAATCCTTTATACATCCTAGGTGATTGAGACATGACCTTTTGCCCAGACTGAGTTAATTATCACAGGACATTTTCTCACAATAGCAGCAGCTCCAATAGGAGTCATCCCGTCTCCTACATTGTATAGAGGACAATGTGATGAGCTCATTCAATTAACATAAACACATTATAGCAGAGAACAAGACAGGTAGTTGGAGTTGATGACACCAGCATCTCCTCACAGTACGTTTCCCAACAGTATGAATGAAACAACATACAATATATACATGACTGAGTCTGACTAGTACAGTTCAGACTGGATTTCTAATTCACCTCACAAAGAGTATTGTTCCCTTGAAAATCCAGGGCCCATAATCAAAAGGCAAGAGGCTTGCGTTCAGTCCTCTCCAACAGCCTCTGTCCCGACTAGATCTGTCACATTTCTCCCCTTTCGGCAGGAGACTAACACAGGAGGAAACCCCAGACGGGTTGACTCCGAAGTTAGTCCATAGTTCCAGTCCTCTAATGCCTGTACCCACACAGTACCCCAAACAAATTGTTCCAAACAGAGTATTACTCACCCAGTCAACCTCTGCCTCTCTCAGAGAACATATCTGCCGCTGGGGAGAGGCCTGGACTGGCCCTTCTCCCTGGAGTCCTTTCTGCCGCTGGAGATAAGACAGGGGGACTGGGCTCACTCCATCATGCTGTTGAGGATCTGGACCGACTGCCCAGCATCCCTGGGGTATACAGGTGGGGACATAAGCCCCATCCACCAACACCAAATCAAGCTGCACTTGTAAGGTGATGACTGCATTCTCTCCTTGGATCCTGATCTGCAGCCCGCGATAGACTGCCACCTCCTCACCTTGGGCCTCCACAATTGCTGCAGGTGTGGGGCAGAGGTCTTGGACAGCTCTTCTGCTGGGGGTTTGCCAGGTGGTTCCTCCTCTACAGAAACGTCTATTAAATCCCCAGTCTCTGGAATTGGTAAAAGTGTGGGACAGAGGTCTTGGATCCTCTGTTCAGTTACCAGATCTTCAGCTGGAGAAGTTTGTTTTAACTCCATAGATGCTGCTGGCAGAAAATCACATGTCCCTGTCAGTGTTGTGGGAGAAAGGCTGACTATCTCTTCTCTCAAGAAGGCCGAAGCCACTGTTGGTGCTGAGCAGAGCACAGTGAACTTTGGCCCTGATAGCAGTTCTTCTGCTGGAGGCTCATCAGGTTGTTCTTCCTCAGCAGAAAAGTCTATCAAATCCCATGTCTCTGCAACTGATGTCTGAGGATATAGGTTCACCATCTCTTGTCCATGAAGCTCAGAAGATGCTATCAGTGCTGGGCAGAGGTTAGCAGAGCTCTGCCCTGTTGTCAGCACTTCAGGTTTGGGGATGGCAATCTCCGGATTTTCCACTGCCGATTCTCTGACATGCTGCTGAACATGTTTTAGCAGTTTCCTTAACATGAGCTAATTAACTAATCCTTTATACAGCCTAGTTGATTGAGATATGACCTTTTGCCCAGACTGAGTTAATTATCACAGGACATTTTCTCACAATAGCAGCAGCTCCGATAGGAGTCGTCCCATCTCCTACATTGTATAGAGCACAATGTGATCAGCTCAGTCAATTAACATAAACACATTATAGCAGAGAACAAGACAGGTAGTTGGAGTTGATGACACCAGCATCTCCTCACAGTACGTGTCCCAACAGTATGAATCAAACAATATACAATATATACATATATACATGACTGAGTCTGACTAGTACAGTTCAGACTGGATTTCTAATTCACCTCACAAAGAGTATTGTTCCCTTGAAAATCCAGGGCCCATAATCAAAAGGCAAGAGGCTTGCGTTCAGTCCTCTCCAACAGCCTCTGTCCCGACTAGGTCTGTCACACCACCGAAAATCTTCTGGGTTACTGGGTCTTGAGGATGGATCACTGGCCAGAGCTTGCACAGTATGCAATTGAGCTACTGGCCCTTCCTGCATCCAGCGTTCTTTCGGAACGCACATTCAGTGCTGCTGGAGGCTTTGTAACCGATCACAGGGTGCGTCTGTCCACTGAATCAGTACAAAATATTTTACAGCGCACACATACAAGAATGACATTTCCTGCAGGGCTAGGTAAAAACATAGAGGAGTTTAGCTCCCATGGTTGAGACAAAGGATCTTCCATTCTATTACTAGTGTAGGACCCACTAATTCGGGGTACTTTGTCGCAGTAAGTGGGCTTAGCACTATATGACCATTTAGTGTGACCAAACCCCCGTATTTTTGAATATGTTCAGGTGTTTTTAACTAGCCCTGCAGGAAATGTCATTCTTGTATGTGTGCGCTGTAAAATATTTTGTACTGTTTGTAGGTCTTATAGCAGCACCATCTTGAATTTAAACGCATTGTATGGTGTGCCCCCCAAATATGTTCTTGTATATTGTAATAGGCCCTGACTAGGCTTTTTGGGCTGGAGCACCCCTCCCCCTCCTCATTACCTCCTATTTAGTGGCCACCAGTGTTTAGGATGTTTCCCTTTCTTTCCCTTTCCTTTTTCTTTATTCTCCTCACCTTTTTGCACGCCTCTCATAGGTTTTATTGCATGGACCGCTTGTGCAACACCTGATAATACACATAGCTACTCATTAATTACCTCTTACAACCTTTTAAATTCCTAATATACAGATATATTTTTTACATTTATATCACCCTCTTTTGGAGTTGTCCACTCAATATATTATGTTATCCCCTCCACAGGTGTGGCATACACCCTCCCTCATCCACTGCCCCTCCATTTTTGGGGAATATTTAGTGTGTGACTCCTTGTAAGGCATGCTTATATGCCACAATATATGGATTTGTTTATATTTGTTGTCTTACTTTTTTCTATGTATATTTTTTCCTTTTTTTCTTTTTCTGAAGTATTTTAACACATGTCTACATCCATACAGTTTTTATACATTATCCTCTGAAGAAGACCTATTGGGATCTTACACGCAAGACCTATATATTACTGTATTACTGTTGCATATGGTGTAACATATCCTATACTGCCTCTTGCTTATTGGTACTGCTGTTTTTTAATACAATGTTTTTTGTACTCATGTTAATGTTCTGACCGTAAATGTCAGTATTAATACTTTTTGTAACAATAAAACTTTATATTACATTATCATTTTTCCAGTTTGTTAATTATACCATTGTTGGCTGCTAAAAAAACCCTTGGGGGATCTCCTGCTCTTTTTGATATTCACAGCAGGGCCCTGTGAGGGCTTACAGTGTTGTGGCCACAACAACACCTATATAGGGCAGGCCCCTACTTTCAAACATCCAACTTACAAACAACTCCTACTTGCAAACGGAAGGAGACAACAGGAAGTGAGATGAAATCTACCCCTAGTAAGGGAAATTCTTTCCTGTAAGAGTTAATATGGGAAAAACATTTCTCCTTTCCACTGATGCTTTATCAACAATCCTTGTTTCGTAAAAAAACCCAAATTTTCAAAAAACATTTGTCATTGGGACAAAAAGTGAGGTGAAATCTTCTGAAGAGGAGCACAGACAGCAAAACAAATGTCACAGGGGTAATAACCCTTCCCTATGTTTTCCAAAAAGCTTAAAATAGATTTTTTGGCTGGAGCTAAACACGTTAAAAATGTACCAGTTCAAAATTACAAACAGATTCTACTTAACAACAAACCTACAGTACCTGTCTTGTTTGCACCGCCTGTATACTGCTGTTCAGAGTATATAGGGCCTGGTGGCCCAACGCCTTTCCTTTTTTTAATTTGGGTGCGGGGTTCCCCTTAAATATCCATACAAGACCCAAAGGGCCTGGTAATGGACTTGGGGGTACCCATGCCGTTTGTCTCACTGATTTTCATCCATATTGCCAGGACCCGACATTACATTAAAGCCGCAAGCAGTTTTAAATGACTTTTTTTCCTTTAAAAATTACATTTTGTGCAGGGACTGTTCTAAGCAAGGGAAACAGGTGCCACTTTACAGGCATACTATAGATACCCCCCAGGTATGATATTTAAAGGGATATTGCACTTTTTTTTTACTTTAAGCATCATTAAAATCACTGCTCCCGAAAAAACGTCCTTTTTAAAAGTTTTTTTTGCATTAATACATGTCCCCTGGGGCAGGACCTGGGTCCCCAAACCCTTTTTTGGACAATACCATGCAAATTAGCCTATAAAATTAGCACTTTTGATTTTGAACGTTCTAGTCCCATAGACGTCAATGGGGTTCTAACGTTCGTGCGAATTTTCGGTACCGTTCGCAGGTTCTGGTGCGAACCGAACCGGGGGTGTTCGACTCATCCCTATTAAAGAGGATCTTCACCCTAGAAAGAAAAACATTAAGGCTACTTTCACACTGAGGCGTGCGGGCGCTGGCGGTACAGTGGCGCTAAATATAGCTCCTACTATGGGGAACTGGCTGTGACTCCGTGCAGCTTCATGCCAGCTTCCCATTGTGCATGCATGAGCTGCACTGCATTTTGTGAATGTCCCCACCCTTAGGATAAAGTTACACGTTACTTTTCAAAAGTTTAGCATGAGACACACTACTATTTACAGTAGATGTAAACACTAACTGAAAGGCATTTCCTTCGCATATGCACTGTGTTTTATAAAACAAATTACAATTTTCCTCTTGAATAAGATACTATTTTCATAAATTTTTCATCGTTTATTGCGTTTCAGTGCCATTGATCCCCTGCAGCTTGCTTGCAGCCACTTCCAGTCTACATACAGTACATGCGGCTGCTTGTTGTTTCTTATAGAGGCCCATCTGACATTGTGATAATGCAGGCACACAATAGAGATACAGGGACAGAGCATTGTCACCCTATTAGAGAAAGCGCCCGAACAAAGACTTTAATGGCAGAATCACCAGGTATTGTATTAATGAAAGCTAGAGATTTAAAAATATACAAATCGGACTGTACTAAATTTGCAGAATTTCTGGATTTAGCAAAACTATGCAGACTATCCTACCTAGGGGCTGACAAAGGTGGCAAGGTTTGGCCTCTGAAATGTGTTCTGATTGGTCACAGCACCCTGGAAGGTTGACAGCTTCTTGACAGCTCCTTGACCAATCAAGTTTTTAGTGACGGCTCCCCAGCGGCTTGCTTGGAATCCTGCCCCGGCCTCACAGCGCTCCTGATTCGAAACTGATGACTTTTACTTGGAGCTTGTTTCAGTGCTTAACACCAGTGTGAGGGCATAAGCTTTGTATTTACAGTGGATATGGAAAGTATTCAGACCCCCTTAAATTTTTCACTCTTTGTTATATTGCAGCCATTTGCTAAAATCATTTAAATTCATTTTTTTCCTCATTAATGTACACACAGCACCCAATTTTGACAGAAAAACACAGAATTGTTGACATTTTTGCAGATTTATTAAAAAAGAAAAACTGAAATATCATATGGTCCTAAGTATTCAGACCCTTTGCTCAGTATTTAGTAGAAGCACCCTTTTGATCTAATACAGCCATGAGTTTTTTTGGGAAAGATGCAACAAGTTTTTCACACCTGGATTTGGGGATCCTCTGCCATTCCTCCTTGCAGATCCTCTCCAGTTCTGTCAGGTTGGATGGTAAGCGTTGGTGGACAGCCATTTTTAGGTCTCTCCAGAGATGCTCAATTGGGTTTAAGTCGGGGCTCTGGCTGGGCCATTCAAGAACAGTCACAGAGTTGTTGTGAAGCCACTCCTTCATTATTTTAGCTGTGTGCTTAGGGTCATTGTCTTGTTGGAAGGTAAACCTTCGGCCCAGTCTGAGATCCTGAGCACTCTGGAGAAGGTTTTTGTACAGGATATCCCTGTACTTGGCCACATTCATCTTTCCCTCAATTGCAACCAGTCGTCCTGTCCCTGCAGCTAAAAAACACCCCCACAGCATGATGCTGCCACCACCATGCTTCACTGTTGGGACTGTATTGGACAGGTCATGAGCAGTGCGAGGTTTTCTCCACACATATCGCTTAGAATTAAGGCCAAAAAGTTCTATCTTGGTCTCATCAGACCAAAGAATCTTATTTCTCACCATCTTGGAGTCCTTCAGGTGTTTTTTAGCAAACTCCATGCAGGCTTTCATGTGTCTTGCACTGAGGAGAGGCTTCCGTCAGGCCACTCTGCCATAAAGCCCTGACTGGTGGAGGGCTGCAGTGATGGTTGACTTTCTACAACTTTCTCCCATCTCCCGACTGCATCTCTGGAGCTCAGCCACAGTGATCTTTGGGTTCTTCTTTACCTCTCTCAACAAGGCTCTTCTCCCAGCTCTAGGAAGGGTTCTGGTCATCCCAAACGTCTTTCATTTAAGGATTATGGAGGCCACTGTGCTCTTAGGAACCTTAAGTGCAGCAGAAATGTTTTTGTAACCTTGGCCAGATCTGTGCCTTGCCACAATTCTGTCTCTGAGCTCTTCAGGCAGTTCCTTTGACCTCATGATTCTCATTTGCTCTGACATGCACTGTGAGTTGTAAGGTCTTATATAGACAGGTGTGTGGCTTTCCTAATCAAGTCCAATCAGTATAATCAAACACAGCTGGACTCAAATGAACGTGTAGAACCATCTCAAGGATGATCAGAATAAATGGACAGCGCCTGAGTTAAATATATAAGTGTCACAGTAAAGGGTCTGAATACTTAGGACCATGTGATATTTCAGTTTTTCTTTTTTAATAAATCTGCAAAAATGTCAACAATTCTGTGTTTTTCTGTCAATATGGGATGTTGTGTGTACATTAATGAGGAAAAAATGAACTCAAATGATTTTAGCAAATGCCTGCAATATAACAGAGTGAAAAATTTAAGGGGGTCTGAATACTTTCTGTCCCCACTGTATCCACCAATAAAACTTGCTACCACTATTGGCGGATTGGCACCTTTCTCTCCATCCCTTATCTCTCTTGCAATGTTTGGGTTCCCAGCCCGCTCAGGAGGCAGCCTTTCCCCCAGCCAGCTGTGTTAGCAATAGACTCGTTAATTAGTATTGATACCTCTGGGATTCTATACATTTTATATAGACATTCACATATATATATTTGCATTTTAAACATAAATCTGATTAATTTATGATGGCTTCTTTATCTGTACATATTTTTGGTTCACATGCTGATGATTTAATATTAATCCCCCATACACCGTTCAATTAGGATTGTATGAGATCTTTCCTCTGGATCTAGCAAGCGCAGCACAGAGTGCTGGTGTCTTCTCTTAACCAACCAAATATTGGTTATATTTGATCACTATCCAGGACATATAACACATGTTTTCGAGGCCCATTGATTCCAGATATTACAAGCCTACACAGTTTAGAGGTGTATGTACCCTCTACAGCAGCACTTGACAGGCCATAAGAAGGTGATTGTTCACCTCCTAATCACCTGCTTTAACCCCTAAAAGACTGCACCACCACCCCGCAAGCATGTGCATTTCCTGCTTGGTTAAAGGTGAAATAACTATGCAAGGGAAGTTGTACGTTTCAGGAGAATTTACCCAGAGCTTATTACATTTGATGTAGTTTCACTTTGCAAAGAACACCTAATCATGTGTGAGGAAAAAAGAAAAAAAAAAACAGCATTTTTGCTTGCAAATGATTGGGTGATGTCAGCAGAACTTCACCTCAGTCATTAAAGAAGAGCTCCAGTCTCCCCAAAAAATGTTTTAAGTCAGCAGCTACATATACTACAGCTCCTGACTTTTAATATAAGGACACTTACCTTCCAGGCATTTAGAGAAGTCCTCACCCAAGCCTACTCTTCAATCGGCTTCGGGTGCAGGCATAAGCATCTTAGGTAAGGAAAATCAACCCCAGTGCCTCAGATTCTCACTTCTCAAGTTGTGTCTTTCATCACTAGTTCCCATCAATTACCTATTTTTCTAATAGTGTTATTAGTATTATTAGGGCAGGGCAGAGCTACAATGCACATACACATGCACATTGACCAGTCACCATCTTTGATTGGGGTACTAGTACATACATCGCTGTTGACCTGGAGGAGATTTGTAGAGGTATTCAGCCTGCCTGTGTGTTTACGTAAGGTTTAAGGAGTTGAGCCTCTAAAAATCCTTTTAGTTGGACACCCTCTGGTAGTGTTTACATTATTTCATAGTAGTACTGGATGATATGTCAATAATGACCACTCTGGCAAAGAAGGTCATTGTCTTCTGGGGCTTGATGTTCAGAGTGGTGTGGTGTGAAGATTTCCACACATGACTTCTTCAGGAATTTCACATTTTGTTGGAGCACCATGATTATTTATGATTTATGGACTTTTTATTATTTAGTCATTTCAGGAATGTTTTTTAGGCACTTTTAAGTTCACTTTTTCATACGGGGAGATTGTTCTTTTTTTTTTGCACAATAGTACTTTAATGTAATGCATGCTTTAGTTCATTTTACTAGCTGTTATTTATTAACAATCTGCACAATTATGGGGCAATAGCCCATATTTTCGCACAATAACACTTTATGTAGTTTATGCTTTCTTATTTATCAAATTATAATATTTATATTGGTATTTATTATTTTTCTGTTAGTATTATTTTATGTTATGTATATATGTTATTTGGTTTATACTCTGTATCACGGTATGGTGGTGACAACTGGTTAGGCAGTTTTCTTTTTCCTTTTCCTGCTCAGAGCTCAAGCGCACAATTTTTTTACATTTTGTATCATTATTAATAAATGTTAGTAGACCATTATTTAAATTACTGTAATCATCTGCTCTTTTTCAATGGCAATTTGAATCATATTTGGAGTTTTTATTATTCATATATTATTTATTTCATATTCATTGTTTTATAGCATTACTTGTTATGTATTTCTTTTTACATAGATAGTCAGGTAGAAAAAATACACAAGTCCATCTAGTTCAACCAAAAAAAAAAAAAAATACAATTCCATATACACAATCCTTCACCCACAGTTGATCCAGAGTAAGGCGAAAAACCCCAGCAAAGCATGCTCCAATTTGCTACAGCAAGGGGAAAAAATGTTTTCCTGATCCCCTGAGAGGCAATCAGCTTTTCCCTGGATCAACTTTACCTATAAATATTAGTACCCAGTTACATTATGTACATTTAGGAAAGAATACAGGTAGGGATGAGCTTCGTGTTCGAGTCGAACGCATGTTCGACTTGAACATCGTGTGTTTGGTCGTTCGCCGAACTATGAACAATATGGACTGTTGCAAATTCAAGTGGCGCGTCACGGCCCATAATTCACTGCGGCATTACAGTGCAGGCTGATGATTGGCCAAGCATGCACTATGACCCACATGCTTGGCCAATCACAGCGCCGTGTGGACAGAGAGCCATAATTGCCCAAAGCCAGGGGGGCTTTGGCCAATTATGGCTCAGGGGGTTTAGTACATGCCCCACACTATATAAGGCCGCCTGCACGTCGGCCCTGTGTAGTGTGTTGTGGTGGAGAGAGATAGATAGACAGAGAGACAATGTCATTTGATTTAAGTTAGAGTAGGCAGGTCGAGTCAGTTAGCTGCACTTGCAGTGTATTGTGTATATATATGCATCCCAGGTGTTGTGTATATATATATATATATATATATATATATATATATATATATATATATATATATATACACTGTATTCAGTTTAGCTATATCCTGTTCTTCTCTTCCTAATATACTGACAGACAGGCAGGTGTTTTTACAGTATTTCCAGTTACTGTACTGTGTACCCTGCACAGTTGCAACTACAGAATAGCTACCTGAAGCCAGGTGCTTGTGTAGGCTCTTGAAGTATTTCCAGTTACTGTACTGTGTACCCTGCACAGTTGCACCTACAGTATAACTACCTGAAGCCAGGTTCTTGTGTGGGATCTTGACGTATTTCCAGTTACTGTACTGTGTACCCTGCATAGTTGCACCTACAGCATAACTACCTGCAGCCAGGTGCTTGTTTAGGCTCTTGACGTATTTCCAGTTACTGTACTGTGTACCCTGCACAGTTGCACCTACAGTATAACTACCTGAAGCCAGGTGCTTGTGTAGGCTCTTGACGTATTTCCAGTTACTGTACTGTGTACCCTGCACAGTTACACCTACAGTATAACTACCTGCAGCCAGGTGCTTGTGTTCGCTCTTGATGTATTTCCAGTTACTGTACTGTGTACCGTGCACAATTGCACCTATAGTATAACTACCTGAAACCAGGTGCTTGTGTAGGCTCTTGAAGTATTTCCAGTTACTGTACTGTGTACCCTGCACAGTTGCACCTAGAGTATAGCTACCTGAAGACAAGTGCAGGTGTTCTCATACTAATAATACTACAGGCAGGCAGTTGATTCTGCTAGCTGCAGTATAATCGATATATATATATACATCCCAGTTTTGTGCAGCTACATCTCACTGCAGTCCAATAGTATGTCTGGAAGGCCAACAAGGAGAAGCACATAGTCACAAGCCAATAAAAGAGGGCAAGCAGGCTCTGTGTCTAGAGGCAACAGTGCTGGTCGTGGACACGGTGCATCCTCATCAGCACGTGGCCGTGGGACACGCTTGGTCTTTTTTTCGGCAGCTGGTCACGTTGAGCCGCAACATGCGGAAGACTTGGTCGAGTGGATGATCAAGCCATCCTCATCCTCCTCATCCTCTCTCACCCAGGCTCAGGGTACTTTGTCTGGCAAAGCAGCTGCCAACGCGGCCTCTTCCCTTGGCTCAATGGCATCGGTGACTCCTTCCCTAGCCCCACCATGTCCTCCTGAGGAGTCCTTCGAACTGTTTGACCGCAGTGTTGGGTACATGCTCCAGGAGGATGCCCAGCGTTTTGAAGTCTCCGATGATGGTACTCAGCTAGAGGAAGGCAGTAACGTGAGCCCAGACAGAGGGGGTGCCGAAGAAGGACAGCAATCTGGCAGTCATGTTCCCCCTGCTGCAGCATACTGCCAGGTTTGCTCCAGTGATGAGGAGGGAGGGAATGATGAGGTCACTGACTCCACGTGGGTGCCTGATAGGAGAGAGGAGGAGGAGGAGGAGGAGGCACTTCACCAATGAGGCAGGATGCCATCCAGGGGCCAGCCTAAGGGCAGCACACTGACTGCATCACACCGCAGAGCTCCGCATGTGCAGGGCGCTGTTGTCTCTTTGGTGTGGGCCTTTTTTGAGACGAGTGCATCAGATCGCACTGCTGCTATTTGCAACATTTGTCTCAAGCATATCTCGCGTGACCAAAACATCTCCCGCTTGGGCACCACATGCTTGACCAGACATATGTTGACCTGCAATGCAGTTCGTTGGCAAGCGTATCTAAAAGAACCACACAAAAGAACAAAGAGGACCTCTCCTTGCTCCTCATCAGCTGGGATCTCCAACCCCACTATACCTTCAGTCCTCTCTGAGACCTGCACTGAGAGGAATGAAGGTGTAGAATTAGGTGTGTCACAGCCAAGTACTTGCGGGCAATCTACTATCAGTACACAAACATCAGATTGTACCAGGCAAATTTCCCTGCCCCAGCTGCTGCACCGGAGAAAGAAGTTCGCTCCCAGCCATCCACATGCCCATCGGTTGAATGCTAGCTTGGCAAAATTGCTAGCACTTCAACTGCTACCTTTTCAGTTTGTAGACCCCCTTCCATGAGTTTGTGGAATGTGCGGTTACTCAGTGGCAGGTTCCCAAACACCACGTTTTCTCACGGAAGGCGATTCCGGCTCTCTACCGGCATGTGGAAGGTAATGTCTTGGCCTCGCTGGACAGGGTAGTCAGCAGTAAGGTGCATATTACCGCTGACTCATGGTCCAGCAGGCATGGACAGGGACGTTACCTAAGTTTCACTGCGCATTGGGTGACTCTGCTGGCAGCTGGGAAGGATGCAGGACAAGGTGCAGTAGTGTTGGAGGTTGTTCCACCACCACGCCTCCAAAATGCCAGTACTGGTGATTCTGACACACCTCTCTCCTCCACCCCCTCCTCTTCTTCTTCCTCCATGGCCTCTTCCTGTGCTTTGTCCTCGGAACCAGCGGTGCTCCGTAGGCATTCAAGGGGCTACGCAAGTACGCAGGCCAAAAGATGCCATGCGGTGCTTGAGCTGGTGTGGTTGGGGGACAAGAGCCAAACTGGGGCAGAGATTCTGTCAGCTCTGCAGGGGCAGGTTCAGAGGTGGTTGACACCACGCCAACTTAAGGCAGAAATGGTGGTTTGAGACAATGGCACCAACCTCCTCTCCGCCCTCTGACAGGGACAACTGACCCATGTGCCCTGTTTGGCTCATGTCCTTAACTTGGTGGTTCAGCGTTCTTTAGCAGGTACCCGGGCTTACAGGATGTCCTAAGGCAGGCCAGGAAAGTCTGTGTGCATTTCCGACGGTCGTATAATGCCAGTGCTCGGCTGGCTGACCTCCAAAAGGAATTTAACCTGCACAAGAACCGCCTAATCTGTGACATGCCCACCAGGTGGAAATCAACGTTGGCCATGCTGCAGCAGCTGCACATGCAGCAGAGGGCCATCAATGAGTACCTATGCGACTATGGCACCAGGACAGGGTCAGGGGAGCTTTTTTTTCCCCATGCCAGTGGGCCATGATCAGGGATGCATGCACTGTCCTGTCACCATTTGAGGAGGCCACGAGGATGGTGAGCAGTGACAGTGCATGCATCAGTGACACTGACCCCTTGTCCACCTGTTGGAGCACACGCTACATTGAAAATAATGGACAGGGCACAGGGACAGTCCCAAGAAACCAATGGACTTGTACGTGTCTGGGAGGAGGTGGCTGCGGATCATGTAGTCCTTAGTGACCCAGAGGACTCCGGACCGAATGCCTCAGCAAACCTATGCTGCATTGCCTCCCTGATCCTGAAAAGCCTGTGGAAGGATCCTCATATTGGTGGTATCAAGAAGAGGGATCAATACTGGCTGGCAACCCTCATTGATCCACGTTACAAGGGTAAGGTTGCGGACCTTATCTCGCCGTCGCAGAGGGAGCAGAGGATGAAACATCTTCGGGAGGCCTTGCAGAAAGGTCTGTGCAACGCGTTCCCAAAGACTGGGAGGTTACAAACTCCTGTTTCTGGACAACGTGTTGCTGTGGCTTTGGTCAGTTAAAGAGGGAGCGGTGGAGAAGGTGGACGTCTGACCGATGCCTTCAGATAATTTTTTAGTCCGCAGCCCCAAGGTATGATCGGTTCCAGAAACCATCGCCAGCGTCTGTTTTACATGGTGCAGGAATACCTAGGGGCAAGATATGACTTGGACACCTTTCCCACCAAAAATCCTCTGGGTTACTGGGTCTTGAGGATGGATCACTGGCCAGAGCTTGCACAGTATGCAATTGAGTTACTGGCCTGTCCTGCATCCAGCGTTCTTTCGGAACGCACATTCAGTGCTGCTGGAGGCTTTGTAACCGATCACAGGGTGCGTCTGTCCACCGACTCAGTCAATCGACTCACCTTCATAAAAATGAATCAGTCTTGGATCACCACTAGCTATCAAGCACCTGATGCTGATGTAACCGAATATTTTTTTTAAATGTCAGATCCCTTCAAGACTGCCTATGCTGATGCTGAGTGACTATCCTGTTATGCTGAGTGATTATCCTCTTCCTCCTCAATGATCATACTGATAGCTTGTAAGAACATTTTTGGTTCTGGGCGCTGCCACCAGTGGCCAAGGCCCAATTTTTCAGCCCCTGTTTAACAGGGGCATGTAAATACAATTTTTGATGCAATATTTTGCAGGAGGGCTCATTGCTGCGCTCAACTAGAGTATCTGTGATGGGTTGCAGTGTTGTGGCACCAGCACCAGTGCCTAAGGCCCAATTTTTCAGCCCCTGTTCAACAGGTGCATGTAATTACAATTCTTGATCTAATATTTCACAGCAGGGCCCATTCCAGCTCCCACCAAGAGTAACTGTGAGGACTTACAGTGTTGTGGCACCAGCACCACCACCACCACCAAAGGCCCACTTTTTCTGCCCCTGTTCAATAGGGGCATGTAATTACAATTCTTGATCTAATATTTCACAGCAGGGCCCTGTAAGGGCTTACAGTGTTGTGGCAACACCAACACCTAAGGCCCCAATTTCTGCAGAGTATATAGGGCAGGCCCCTACTTTCAAACATCCAACTTACAAACGACTCCTACTTGAAAACGGAAGGAGACAACAGGAAGTGAAATGAAATCTACCCCTAGGAAGGGAAATTCTGTTCTGTAAGAGTTAATATGGGAAAAACTTTTCTCCTTTCCATTGATGCTTTATCACCAATCTTTATTTCACTAAAAAACTCAAATTATCTAAAAATATTTGTCATTGGGACAGAAAGTGAGGTGAAATCTTCTGAAGAGGAGCACAGACAGCAAAACAAATGTCACAAGGGCGCTAACCCTTCCCTATGTTTTCCAAAAAGCCTAAAATAGATTTTTTGTCTGGAGCTAAACACGTTAAAAATGTGCCAGTTCGAAATTACAAACAGATTCTACTTAACAACAAACCTACAGTCCCTGTCTTGTTTGCACCGCCTGTATACTGCTATTCAGAGTATATAGGGCCTGGTGGCCCAACACCTTTTCTTTTTTTAATTTGGGTGCGGGATTCCCCTTAATATCCATACAAGACCCAAAGGGCCTGGTAATGGACTGGGGGGTACCCATGGCGTTTGTCTCACTGATTATCATTCATATTGCCAGGACCCGACATTACATTAAAGCCGCAAGCAGTTTTAAATGACTTTTATTCCTTTAAAAATGTCATTTTGTGCAGGGACTCTTCTAAGCATGGGACACACGCGCCACTTTACAGGCATACTATTGACACCCCCCAGGTACGACATTTAACCACTTGCTGCCCGCCGTCATATGACGGCGGGACGTGCAGCTGTTGTTCTGGGCCGCCGTCATATGACGGCGCAGCCTTCCAGGCAGCGCCAGGGGGCGCCTGCCGCATTGCTCGGGTCCCGGTGCGCGTACCCAGTGACCGCGATGTCCGCCGGTCACCCGCGATTGCCCAGTAACCGAGCAGGACCGTGGATCTGTGTATGTAAACACACAGATCCATGTCCTGTCAGATGGGAGGAGACCGATGGTGTGTTCCTTGTACAGAGGAACACCGATCGGTCTCCTCCCCTTGTGAGTCCCCTCTCCCCACAGTTAGAATCACTCCCTAGCAACATATTTACCCTACAGCGCCCCCTCCTGGTTAACCCTTTCATTGCCAGTCACATTTATACAGTAATCAATGTATTTTTATAGCACGGAACGCTGTATAAATGTGAATGGTCCCAAAAATGTGTCAAAATTGTCCGATGTGTCCGCCGCAATATCGCAGTCACAATAAAAATCGTAGATCGCCGCCATTACTAGTAAAAAAAAAATAATAATAAAAATGCTATAAATCTATCCCCTTATTTTGTAGACGCTATAACTTTTGCGCAAACCAATAAATATACGCTTATTGCGATATTTTTTACCAAAAATATGTAGAAGAAAACGTATCGGCCTAAACTGAGGAAAAAATTTGTTCAAAAGAAAAAAAAAATTTGGATATTTATTATAGCAAAAAGTAAAAAATATTGTGTTTTTTTTCAAACCCGTCACCCTTGTTTTGTTTATAGTACAAGAAATAAAAACTGCAGGGGTGATCAAATACCACCAAAAGAAAGCTCTATTAGTGGGGAAAAAATGATAAAAATGTCATTTGGGTATAGTGTTGTATGACCGCGCAATTGTTATTCAAAGTGTGACAGCGCTGAAAGCTGAAAATTGGCTTGGGCAGGAAGGGGGTGAAAATGCCCTGTATGGAAGTGGTTAAAGGAATATTTCACTTTTTTTTTTACTTTAAGCATCATTAAAATCACTGCTTCCGAAAAAATTTCTGTTTTTAAAACTTTTTTTTGCATTGATACATGTCCCCTGTGGCAGGACCCGGGTCCCCAAACCCTTTTTAGGACAATACCATGCAAATTAGCCTTTAAAATTAGCACTTTTGATTTTGCTTGTTCGAGTCCCATAGACGTCAATGGGGTTCTAACGTTTGTGCAAATTTTCGGTCCGTTCACAGGTTCTGGTGCAAACCAAACCGGGGAGTGTTCGGCTCATGCCTAAATACAGGCTTTTTTTTAAAGCAATCTACTGAGCTGGCCAGAACCACCTCTGGAGGGAGTCTATTCCACACTTTTATAGCTCTTACTGTGAAAAAACCTTTTGGTATTTGGAGATGAAATCTTTTTTCCTCTAGACGTAAAGAGTGCCCCCTTGTCCTCTGTGATGACCTTAAAATGAATAACGCAACACCAAGTTCACTATATTAACCACTTATATATTTGTACATGTTGATCATATCCCCCTTAATCTCCTCTTCTCAAGAGAGAATAAATTCAATTCCTCTAATCTTTCCTCAAAGCTGAGCTCCTCCATGCCTCCTATCAGTTTGGTTGCCCTTCTCTGCACTTTCTCCAGTTCCCCGATATCCTTTATGAGAACTGGTGCACACAACTGAACTTTATATTCCAGATGAGGTCTTACTAATGATTTGTACAGGGGCAAAATGATTTCTCTCTCTCTGGAGTCCATACCTCTCTTAATACAAGAATACAGGGAAAAGGAGGGAAAGCCTGTTTTAAGGCCCCCCTTTTCCTTATAGGATCGTAACAGGGGCAGTTTCAAGGCCTCCCTCCTGCTGTAACTAGTGAGTGGGTTCATTATAGGTCAACTAGGTAAACTGGAATATTCTAGTTTTAGGGTTCTGGGTTTTATTGGATAAAAAAGATCACATGACCCATGGAAGCTTCTGGAACCCTGTGGGTTCCCTATAAATATGGCTTTTTCACAGGGTTGTGGCCAGTCGCCTGAGGGAAAAACATCTAGCGGAGCTTGGGGCTATAATACTGAGTTATAATAAATAAGCCTGCTGGATTTTTTTCTGTCAGCGGCATGAAGACTCTTTTAATACAACTTCTGGAACACGTGGAAGCCGAGAAGGGAGAAGAGTGGCTGTGGCAGTTCCTTGCCTTACCTTCGGATCAAGTGACCACCATGATGAATGCCGGTACGATGGAGCCAACAGATGCAGCCTCCATCCTACATGAAGAGGAGTTATCCGAAGTGGAATTTCTGGTTCCAGGTCGGAGGGGTATCGGTGTCACCGAAGATGTAATTGAAAGGGGAGTGGAAGGCGGAATGGAAGGTGGAGCAGAAGACTGAAGACAGGGAGGAGCAATGGGCGGAGTGAAGGGCGGAGCAGAAGGTAAACGTCTGAGCAAGCGACAGCACGTTCGGACCCGAAGATTCTCCCCTTCTCTGCCCAGACATGAGTCAGCAGTCAAAGCGGAGCCGGCCCATCACAGCAAGTGGCTGCTCGCGCAGAATGATTCGGTGGGTGGAGCCAGCAGGGGCAGAGGGGGCAGACAGTTGCCTAGGGACAGGATGCTTTCTGCTCAGCAGCAGATTTCTAATTCTATTTCCACAGGTTCAGCGCTGCGGAGCAGGGAGTCGGCTACACCAAGTAGCTCAGCAGTGTCTGCCCAGCAGGGAAACACTCCAGTTGAGTGCAACATTCCAGTGCTCCGTTCACCTCAGCAGCCAGATCCAGCTGGGAATGTGGTTTCTACAAATGCTGGTGAGTCTCAGATAATACGTTTGTTATGTGAATTGTCATCCTCTCTTTCTAAACTAGTAAAAGAATTACATTCCAAATCTGCTAGTTTGTCTTTTCCAGAAAAGGGGTCTTCTGATCCTGCTGCTTCAGTTTGGGCAGCTGGCTCAGGTAGTAAGGTAATGAACTTTTATATCAAGGTTTAATTGCTCCCACTACTGAAAGTGAGAAAGTGGTGTCTTTTAATCCTGGTTTAGTCCCTGAATCTCGTTTAAAGGAAACAATACCCTGTGTATTATCTCCTTTAGGTTTCCACCCTCCTTTAGGGATAAAAGAAAAAAAATGGAAGGGTGAATTCGTGGATGTTTTATCCCTTTGACCATCAGTCAAAGAATTCATTTGAAAATTAGAGAAAAAGAACAATCGAAATGAGGAAGATAGACACAGGCCAGTAAGAAAATCTTTTGCTAATTGGTTACAGGGGATGTGTATTATGTGAGATATTTCCAGAAAAGAGCCTGGGTATCTTCCAGCATATAGATATTATACAAGAAACTTATAAGAATTTTGGTGGTTTTTCTTGGTACACTTATGATGAAGCATTCCGCCAAAAATTGGCAGTACAGTCGGGTTTACAGGGGGTACAAAAGATGTTGGTCTTTGGCTTAATCTTTTTATTCCTCCTCGACCCAGTTTTTCAAGACCAGCATTACCTCCTACCAATACTAGCACACCTATGCAATACAAAAAAGGCATATGTTTTGCTTTCAATGATAGCGTGTGCAAATGGCATGCTAATTGTAAATTTAAGCATGAATGTTCTTTATGCGCCGGTTCACATCCAGTGTCTAAATGCTTTAGAAAAATGTCATACAATCATCAATCACAGTCTAATAGAGAACCTTTTCTTAAAAGCAGCCACCTCAGTGAAATTGGAAAGCATCTTCCCCTGGCTCCAATGTTACCCAATTCAACAGAAAGCAATGCTACTAATTTTATTTTTGATTTAATTTTTTTTTTTCAAATGGTTTTCTTATTCCACCATTTGAAGATTCAGGGTGTTCTATGGTAAAAAAAATCTTTCTTCAGTTTCGGACCTATCACAATTAGGGATGAGCCGAACACCCCCCGGTTCGGTTCGCACCAGAACCTGTGAACGGACCAAAAATTTGCACGAACGTTAGAACCCCATTGACATCTATGGGACTCGAACGTTCGAAATCAAAAGTGCTCATTTTAAAGGCTTATTTTTAATGGTATTCTCCTAAAAAGGGTTTGGGGACCCGGGTCCTGCCCCAGGGTAAATGTATCAATGCAAAAAAAACCTTTAAAAACAGCCGTTTTTTCGGGAGCAGTGATTTTAATGATGCTTAAAGTAAAAAAAAAAAAGTGAAATATTCCTTTAAATATCGTACCTGGGGGGTATCTATAGTATGCCTGTAAAGTGGTGCATGTTTCCAGTGCTTAGAACAGTCCCTGCACAAAATGACATTTTTAAAGGAAAAAAGTCATTTAAAACTGCTTGCGGCTTTAATGTAATGTCGAGTCCTGGCAATATGGATGAAAATCAGTGAGACTAACGGCATGGGTACCCTCCAGTCCATTACCAGGCCCTTTGGGTCCTGTATGGATATTAAGGGGAACCCGCACCCAAATTAAAAAAAGGAAAGGCGTGGGGCCCCAAGGCCCTATATACTCTGAACAGCAGTATACAGGCGGTGCAAACAAGACAGGGACTGTAGGTTTGTTGTTAAGTAGAATCTATTTGTAATTTTGAACTGGTACATTTTTAAAGTGTAGCTAAAGCCAAAAAAATCTGTTTTTAAGCTTTTTGGAAAACATAGGGAACGGTTATCACCCCTGTGACATTTGTTTTGCTGTCTGTGCTCCTCTTCAGAAGATTTCACCTCACTTTTTGTCCCAATGACAAATGTTTAAAAAAGCATCAGTGGAAAGGAGAAAAGTTTTTCCCATATTAACGTTTTAAATGTTTGAAAGTAGGGGCCTGCCCTATATACTCAGCAGAAATTTGGGCCTTAGGTGTTGTTGTGGCCTCAACACTGTAAGCCCTCACAGGGCCCTGCTGTGAAATATTAGATCAAGAATTGTAATTACATGCCCCTATTGAACAGGGCCAGAAAAATTGGGCCTTTGGTGATGGTAGTGCTGGTGCCACAACACTGTAAGTCCTCACAGCTACTCTTGGTGTGTGCTGGAACGGGCCCTGCTGTGAAATATAGATCAATAATTCTAATTACATGCCCCTGTTGAACAGGGGCTGAAAAATTGGGCCTTTGGTGGTGCTGGTGGCACAACACTGTAAGTCCTCACAGTTAATCTTGGTGGGCGCAGAAACAGGCCCTGCTGTGAAATATTAGATCAAGAATTGTAATTACATGCCACTGTTGAACAGGGACTGAAAAATTGGGCCTTTGGTGGTGGTGCTGGTGGCACAATACAGGGGCTGAAAAATTGGGCCTTAGGCAATGGTGCTGGTGCCACAACACTGCAAACCCTCACAGATACTCTAGTTGGAACGCAGGAACGAGCTCTGCTGCAAAGTATTGCATCAAAAATTGTATTTACACACCCCTGTTAAACAGGGACTGAAAAATTGGGCCTTAGGCACTGGTGGCGGCGCCCAGAACCAAAAATGTTCTTACAAGCTATCAGCATGATCATTGAGGAGGAAGAGGATAATTACTCAGGATAGTCACTCAGCAGGTTGCTGGAACCGATCATACCCTGGGGCTGCGGACTAAAAACGGCCACCTTCTCCACCGCTCCTTCTTTGACTGACCGAAACCTCAGCAACACGTTGTCCAGAAACAGGAGTTTGTAACCTCCCAGTTTCTGGGAACACGTTGCACAGACCTTTCTGCAAGGCCTCCCGAAGATGTTTCATCCTCTGCTCCCTCTGCAATGGCAAGAAAAGGTCCGCAACCTTACCCTTGTAACGTGGATCAAGGAGGGTTGCCAGCCAGTATTGGTCCTTCTCCTTGATATCATGAATACGAGGATCCTTACGCAGGTTTTGCAGGATCAGGGAGGCCATGCAGCATAGGTTTGCTGAGGCATTCGGTCCGGAGTCCTCTGGGTCACTAAGGAGGACATGGTCTGCAGCCACCTCCTCCCAGCCACGTACAAGTCCATGTGTTTCTTGGGACTGATCCCTTAAAGACTGTTGCTGATGCTGAGTGCCAGGCTCCACCTCCATACTGACACAATACTCCTCCTCCTCGTCCTTGTCCTCTTCCTGCGTGATCGGCGGGCACGCAGGAACACTGTCTGGATAAAGGGGGCCTTGAGAGCTAAGGAAGTCCTCCTCTTCCTGCCTCTGTTCTGCCTCAAGTGCCCTGTCCATTATTCCACGCAGCGTGTGCTTCAACAGGTGGACAAGGGGGACAGTGTCACTGATGCATGCACTGTCACTGCTCACCATCCTCGTGGCCTCCTCAAATGGTGACAGGACAGTGCATGCATCCCTGATCATGGCCCACTGGCGTGGGGAAAAAAAACAAGCTCCCCTGACCCTGTCCTGGTGCCATAGTCACACAGGTACCCATTGATGGCCCTCTGCTGCGTGTGCAGCCGCTGCAGCATGGCCAACTTTGAGTTCCACCTGGTGGGCATGTCACAGATTAGGCGATTCTTGGGCAGATTAAATTCCTTTTGGAGGTCTGCCAGTCGAGCACTGGCATTATATGACCAGCGGAAATGCACACAGACTTTCCTGGCCTGCCTCAGGACATCCTGTAAGCCCGGGTACCTGTCCAAGAACCGCTGCACCACCAAGTTAAGGACGTGAGTCAAACAGGGCACATGGTCAGTTGTCACTGTCGGAGTACGGAGAGGAGGTTGGTGCCATTGTCGCAAACCACCATTCCTGCCTTAAGTTGGCATGGCATGAACCACCTCTGAACCTGCCCCTGCAAAGCTGACAGAATCTCTGCCCCAGTGTGGCTCCTGTCCCCCAAGCACACCAGCTCAAGCACCGCATGGCATCTTTTGGCCTGCGTACTTGTGTAGCCTCTTGAACGCCTACGGAGCACTGCTGGTTCCGAGGACAAAGCACAGGAAGAAGTCATGGAGGAAGAAGAAGAGGAGGGGGTGGAGGAGAGAGGTGTGTCACAATCATTAGTAGTGGCATTTTGGAGGCATGGTGGCAAAACAACCTCCAACACTACTGCACTTTGTCCTGCATCCTTCCCAGCTTCCAGCAGTCACCCAATGTGCGGTGAAACTTAGGTAACGCCCCTGTCCATGCCTGCTGGACCATGAGTCAGCGGTAATATGCACCTTACCGCCCTGTCCAGCGAGGCATGGACATTGCCTTCCACATGCCGGTAGAGAGTCGGAATTTCGTGAGAAAAAGTGGCGTTTGGGTACCTGCCACTGAGGAATCGCACATTCCACAAACTCACGGAAGGGGGCAGAGTCTACCAACCGAAAAGGCAGCAGTTGAAGTGCTAGCAATTTTGTCAAGCTAGCATTAAACCGCTGGGCATGTGGATGGCTGGGAGCGAACTTCTTTCGGTAGTGCAGCAGCTGGGGCAGGAAAATTTGCCTGGTACAATCTGACGTCGGTGTACCGAAAGCAGATTACCCACAAGTACTTGGCTGTGACACACCTAATTCTACACCTTCATTCCTCTCAGTCCAGGTCTCAGAGAGGACTGAAGGTATAGTGGGGTTGGAGATCTCAGCTGATGAGGGAGAGGTCCTCTTTGTTCTTTGGTGTGGGTCTTTTAGATGCGCTTGCCAATGAGCTGCATGGCAGGTCAAGCATGTGGTGCCCAAGCGGGAGATGTTTTGGCCGCGCGAGATACGCTTGAGACATATGTTGCAAATAGCAGCGGTGCGATCTGATGCACTCGTCTCAAAAAAGGCCCACACCAAAGAACTTTTGGAATAACGTGCAAAGACAGCAGCGCCCTGCACATGCGGAGCTTTGGGGTGTGATGCAATCAGTGTGCTGCCCTTATTCTGGCCCCTGGAGGGCATCCTGTCTCTTTGGTGATGTGCCTCCTCTTCCTCCTCTCTCCTATCAGGCACCCACGTTGAGTCAGTGACCTCATCATCCCCTCCCTCCTCATCACTGGAGAAAACCTGGCAGTATGCTGCAGCAGGGGGAGCATGACTGCCAGATTGCTGTCCTTCTTGGGCACCGCCTCTGTCCATGCTCATGTTACTGCCTTCATCTAGCTCAGTATCATCATCAGAGCCTTCTAAACGCTGGGCATCCTCCTGGAGCATGTACCCAACATTGTGGTCAAACAGTTCGAGGGACTCCTCAGGAGGACCTGGTGGGGCTAGGGAAGGAGTCACTGATGCCATTGAGCCGAGGGAAGAGGCCGCGTTGGCAGCTGCTTTGCCAGACAAAGTACCCTGAGCATGGGTGAGAGAGGATGAGGAGGATGAGGACGGCTTGGTCATCCACTCAACCAACTCTTCCGCATGTTGCGGCTCAACACGGCCAGCTGCCAAAAAAAAGGCCAAGCGTGTCCCACGGCCACGTGCTGATGAGGATGCACCGTCTCCACGACCAGCACTGTTGCCTCTACATATATATATATACTGATACTGCAGCTAGTATGAGAACACCACCAACCTTCTACAGGTAGCTTTAGCGGAACACTGTGCAGAGCTCGCAAAAAACTAACTTGTAGCTTATTTAGCTGCCTGCGGTAGTGATAGGATCAGGAAAACACCACCAACCTTCTACAGGTAGCTTTAGGTGAACACTGTGCAGAGCTCGCAAAAAACTAACTTGTAGCTTATTTAGCTGCCTGCGGTAGTGATAGGATCAGGAAAACACAACCAACCTTCTATAGGTAGCTTTAGCTGAACACTGTGCAGAGCTCGCACTACATTAATTTGTAGCTTATTTAGCTGCCTAAGGTAGTGATAGGATCAGGAAAACACCACCAACCTTCTACAGGTAGCTTTAGCTGAACACTGTGCAGAGCTCGCACTACACTAACTTGTAGTTTTAGCTGAACATTGTGAGGAGGACGCACTATACTAACTTGTAGCTTTAGCTGAACACTGTTCAGAGGACGCACTACACTAACTTGTAGCTTTAGCTGAACACTGTTCAGAGGACGCACTACACTAACTTGTAGCTTTAGCTGAACACTGTGCAGAGGTCGCACTACACTAACTTGTAGTTTTAGCTGAACACTGTGAGGAGGACGCGCTACACTAACTTGTAGCTTTAGCTGAACACTGTTCAGAGGATGCACTACACTAACTTGCAGCTTTAGCTGAACACTGTGCAGAGGTCGCACTACACTAACTTGTAGTTTTAGCTGAAAACTGTGAGGAGGACGCACTACACTAACTTGTAGCTTTAGCTGAACACTGTGCAGAGGTTGCACTACACTAACTTGTAGTTTTAGCGGAACACTGTGAGGAGGACGCACTACACTAACTTGTAGCTTATTTAGCTGCCTGCGGTAGTGATAGGATCAGGAAAACACAACCAACCTTCTACAGGTAGCTTTAGCTGAACACTGTGCAGAGCTTGCACTACATTAATTTGTAGCTTATTTAGCTGCCTGAGGTAGTGATAGGATCAGGAAAACACCACCAACCTTCTTCAGGTAGCTTTAGCTGAACACTGTGCAGAGCTCGCACTACACTAACTTGCAGTTTTAGCTGAACACTGTGAGGAGGACGCACTACACTAACTTGTAGCTTTAGCGGAACACTGTTCAGAGGATGCACTACACTAACTTGTAGCTTTAGCTGAACACTGTTCAGAGGACGCACTACACTAACTTGTAGTTTTAGCTGAACACTGTGAGGAGGACGCACTACACTAACTTGTAGCTTTAGCTGAACACTGTGCAGAGGTTGCACTACACTAACTTATAGTTTTAGCTGAACACTGTGAGAAGGACGCACTACACTAACTTGTAGCTTATTTAGCTGCCTGCGGTAGTGATAGGATCAGGAAAACACCACCAACCTTCTATGGATACCTTTAGCTGAACACTGTGCAGAGCTCGCGCTACACTAACTTGTAGCTTATTTAGCTGCCTGCGGTAGTGATAGGACCAGGAAAACACCACCAACCTTCTACAGGTAGCTTTAGCTGAATACTGTGCAGAGCTCGCACTACACTAACTTGTAGTTTCAGCTGAACACTGTGAGGAGGACGCACTACACTAACTTGTATCTTATTTAGCTGCCTGCGGTAGTGATAGGATCAAGAAAACACCACCAACCATCTACAGGAAGCTTTAGCTGAACACTGTGCCGAGGTCCCACTACACTAACTTGTAGTTTTAGCTGAACACTGTGAGGAGGACGCACTACACTAACTTGTAGCTTATTTAGCTGCCTGCGGTAGTGATAGGATCAGGAAAACACAACCAACCTTCTACAGGTAGCTTTAGCTGAACACTGTGCAGAGCTTGCACTACATTAATTTGTAGCTTATTTAGCTGCCTGAGGTAGTGATAGGATCAGGAAAACACAACCAACCTTCTACAGGTAGCTTTAGCTGAACACTGTGCAGAGCTCACACTACATTAATTTGTAGCTTATTTAGCTGCCTGCGGTAGTGATAGGATCAGGAAAACACCACCAACCTTCTACAGGTAGCTTTAGCTGAACACTGTGCAGAGCTCGCACTACACTAACTTGTAGTTTTAGCTGAACACAGTGAGGAGGACACACTACACTAACTTGTAGCTTTAGCTGTACACTGTGCAGAGGTCGCACTACACTAACTTGTAGTTTTAGCTGAACACTGTTAGGAGGACGCACTACACTAACTTGTAGCTTTAGCTGAACACTATGCAGAGGTCGCACTACACTAACTTGTAGTTATAGCTGAACACTGTGAGGAGGACGCACTACACTAACTTGTAGCTTTAGCTTGACACTGTGAGGAGGACGCACTACCCTAACTTGTAGCTTTAGGTGAACACTGTGCACTACACTAACTTGTAGTTTTAGCTGAACACTGTGCAGAGGTCACACTAAACTAACTTGTAGCCTTAACTGAACGCTGTGAGCAGGACGCACTACACTAACTGTAAATAGTCTAGCTGCCTGACTGTGGTACTGTCACGTACCTGACGGTAGAGCCTGATGTGCAGGGAATGGCCTCTCTTGCTCCTCTGATTCTGGCCCCCTGATAGAGTAGACAGGAGGAGCAGAAGTGCAGAGTAGCACAAGTGCCAAACAGTTCATCTTCACTGTAATGTAGAACAGCGGCAGGTGGCACGGTGCTGGAGCAGGGTTCTCCAATGACCGGAAGATGCAGGTCGGGCAAGCCGGGTCAAACACTGGCAGGAACGTCAGGAACAGAAGCGGAGGCAGGTGCGTAGTCTGGATGCAGGCAGGGTCGGCAACGGGCTGGCAGCGTGGTAGTAGAAGGAGCAGGCAGATGCGGAGTCAGAACAAGCCGGGTCAGATGCAGGCAGCAGGTAGCAGAGTCAGAGGCAAGCCGGGTCGGTAAACAGGTGCAGGTATCACGGGTAAAGCAGGCAGGAACACACGGGAACGCTGTAGAATGGACAGCACTGGATGCAAGCACAGACCAGGTTTAAATAGCCCCTTGGTAATGTGCGCACAGGTGAACCAAAGGTGTTCTGACAGAGGCTGAGGTCACAGGTCGACTTCTCCGTCGGCCATCTTGAGTACTGGTTAGTCTTTCCTGACAGGCTGAGGTCACAGGTCGACTTCTCCTTCAGCCATCTTGAGTACTGGCTGGTCTTCCCTGACATTGCCCCCCCCTAACGGGCAGCCTCCGGATGCCCAATCTGGCTACTTTGTCAGGATAGGTCCTCTTAAAGGTTCGGATCAGTTCTTGAGCATGAATGTTGGTTTCAGTTTCCCACGAATTGTCTTCAGGACCGTAACCCCTCCACTTAATAAGATATTGAACTTGACCTCTCCTTTTCCTGCAATCTAAAATCGCCTCTATTTCAAATTCCTCTTCGCCATCTACCACCACAGGTTCGGGTGGCTCTGTATTCTGATCCGGAAAAGAGTTGGGGATGGCGGGCTTCAGTAAGGTTATATGAAACACCGGGTGGATCCTGAAGGTCTCCGGTAACTCCAGCTCATAGGCAACATGGTTAATTCGTCTCTTTACAGGAAACGGTCCCACGAATATGGGGCCTAATTTCCTTGAAGGACAGGCTAGTCTCAGATTTGTTGTGGCTAACCAGACTTGGTCCCCTGGGTTCAGGATCAGGTCCCCTCTTCTCTTCTTATCGAAGATCTGTTTGTTATAAGCTTGAGTCTTGGCCATTGTCTCTTGTAGCAGCTTGTTGTTGGATCTAAAGAAATCCAATGTTTCAAGTACAGCGGGTACCGGGCATTCAGGAATGTTATTAAACAGAAAGGACGGGTGAAAACCATAGTTTGCGAAGAAGGGAGATTGTTTCATGGCTGAATGAGAAGAATTATTGTAGGCAAACTCGGCTAAGGGAAGTAAGGACACCCAATCGTCTTGTGAAAAGGAGGAGAAGCAACGCAGATATTGTTCCAGTGTCTGGTTGGTCCTTTCTGTCTGACCATTAGTCTGCGGATGATAGGCTGAAGAGAATTAAAGTTCAATACCCAAGGATTCACACAAGGATCTCCAGAATCTGGAGGTGAACTGGATCCCTCTGTCTGAGACGATGTTAGCCGGAACCCCGTGGAGTTTTATAACCTCTCTGATGAAGATCCGTGCCGTCTCTTGTGCAGAAGGGGTGCCCTTCATAGGAATGAAGTGGGCCATCTTGGACAATCGATCAACGATTACAAAGATAGTACTGTATCCCTCAGATGGGGGCAGTTCCACAATGAAGTCAATTAAAATCATTCTCCATGGTCTGTTCGGGACAGGTAATGGCTTCAACAGACCCCAGGCCCTGGATTTGCTGTTCTTATTACGGATGCAGGTGGTGCATGATTCCACATATCTCCTACAGTCTCTTGCCACCCCCGGCCACCAGAAGGTTCGCTGCACCAATTCAGCAGTCTTGCTGACCCCAAAGTGTCCTGCCAGCACGTGGTCGTGGCACATGCTCAACGTGGTAGTTCGGAGATCCTCTGGCATGAAGACCTTATCATTATACCAGAGTAGCCCTTCCTGTGTCCGTAAAGTGATCCCAGATGGTGTAGAACTCCTCACAGAGGCTTGTTTAATCTGCGTCATTAAGTCCCCTTGTAGGAGAAGGAAATTTCCAGAGGACAGGATCGTATCCGGGGGAGAGATGTCTTGGGATTTGCTGAACATGCGTGATAGCGCATCTGGCTTTATGTTCTTGGATCCAGGTCTGTATGTCAGATGGAAGGTAAATCTCGAAAAGAAAAGTGCCCACCTGGCCTGGCGAGGTCTCAATCTCTTTGCTGTTTTTAGCTATTCGACATTCTTGTGATCTGTGTAGATTAAGATTGGATGTGCTGCTCCCTTGAGAAGGTATCTCCATTTTTCTAATGCTGCCTTAATTGCTAAAAGTTCGCGATCCCCAACGTCCTAATTCTTCTCCGCGCTAGACAGTTTACGCGAGAAGAACGCAACTGGGTGCAACAGGGCCTTGGGGCCCTGTCTTTGGGACAAGATAGCTCCCACCACAGTTTCCGAGGCGTCCACTTCTAAGACATACAGTAAGACCGAGTCTGGGTGCTTCAAGACGGGTGCGGATGTGAAAAACCTCTTCAGCGTTTCAAAGGCCGACTGAGCCTCTGGAGACCAGCGGAATCGGGACCCCTGTTTGGTAAGCTGTGTAATGGGGGCAATGATTGCTGAGAACCCCCGAATAAATTTTCGATAAGTTTGCAAAGCATATGAAACGTTGAATACTTTTCTTGTCACATGGAGTTGGCCAGTCCAGGATAGCGGTTACCTTCTGGGGATCCATCCGGATACCTTCGGTGGAAATGATCAGCCCCAGAAATTGGATACTCTGGCGTTCAAACTCCCACTTCTTGGGTTTGGCATATAATCCGTGTTGTCGAAGGTGGGTTAATACACTTCTCACGTGTCTGCGGTGGTGTTCTAAGGAGGAAGAAAAAATTAGCATATCATCAAGGTATACAATGACAAATAAGTCCAGGAAGTCTCTGAGAACATCATTAATGAAATGCTGGAAGGTAGCCGGAGAGTTGCAGAGCCCGAAGGGCATCACGAGATACTCATAATGCCCAAATCGTGTGCGGAAAGCAGTCTTCCACTCGTCTCCCTCCCGAATGCGCACTAAATTATAGGCGCCCCGAAGATCCAATTTTGTAAATATGGTAGCGGAACCAAGTCTTTGAAAAAGTTCAGGAACTAATGGAAGTGGGTAACGGTTCTTCACCGTCACCTTGTTAAGTTCACGGTAGTCCACACAGGGCCTTAACGACTGATCCTTCTTCTGGACGAAGAAAATCCCCGCCCCAGTTCTCGTGGTCCTGGGACATGATGGTCAGCAGAGGAATGGTTTGGTGAGTGACTGCTCCGGACTTAATGGTGGAACCATCGGCCAAGTGAACCGAGAACTTCTGTGCTTTAGGCTGCAGGGGGATATGATGTTCGGCAGCAAAGGACAAGTCCACAAAGCAGCTGCAGGCTCCGGAATCAATTATGGCGGTAGTCTGAAGAGTCCTTCCTGGCAGCTGTAGAGAAATGGGAATAGTAAAGTGAGCGGAGTTGCTAAGCGAGCTTGGGGTTAGCGAGGCAGAAGTAGTGAAGAGAGACTTACGAGGTTTCACTGGGCAGGACCTCACGTAATGTCCGGATCCCCCGCAGTATAAGCATAAGTTCTGTTGGCGGCGGTGTTGTCGTTCTTCAACGGTAAGAGAGGGCCGCAGCAGGCCGTGTTGCATAGGTTCCGGGGCGTCAGGAGCCGGAGTGGCTGGAGCAGGTGGAGCGGGATAGGACGAGCTAGGTACCCGAGGTAACATCCACACTGGACGGGATGGAGTGGACGCTCTCTCTAGTCTTCGTTCTCTCAACCGGCGATCGATCTGGATGGATAGATCAGTCTTCCACCGCCCTACGACCCTGTTGAAGTGCATGAAGGGCCGCTTCGGCTGAAGCTGTCTGCTGAGGATCTTCGTACAGCTGGGCCATGGCACTGAAGAGAGAGGTTAAGTCGGATAAGCATTCGGCCTTCTGTTCCAGAAGGCGGTGGGCCCAGGACTGTGGCTCCCCTTGTAGCAGGGAGATTACAAAGCCGACCTTGGTAGCTTCTAAGGAGAATGTCCCGGTGGCAGGAAAAGTTAGAAGAAGAGCTACGGTAGGGCAGGATTTCAGGTCCCTTTGATTAACCTCCCTTTAAAGATTTTTGATTATCCCCTCTGGGGCTGGTACCTAAAGAACCTCATTCTGACCATTTAATCCATCATTTATCTTTTCCTCTGGGTTCTTCTTTAAATGACCAAATTGATAATGATCTTTCTTTGGTTAATTATACCTCTTTTGATAGTGCGATACAAAAAATTAGACAATTGGGTGACAAAGCTTTATTAGCTAAGGCTGATGTTAAAGCAGCTATTCGGTTGCTCCCGATACATCCCAGTTGTTTTAATTCCTTGAGCTTTCATTTTGCCAGTAAGTTTTATTTTGACAGATGTTTTCCAATGGGGTGTCCCCTTTCTTGTTTTTATTTCGAATCATTTTCCACCTTTTTAGAATGGGTGGTTTCGGTCAATTCGGGTTCTTCTTTTTTAATACATTACCGTGATGATTTTCTCTTTATGGGGGCCGCAAATTCTGCACAATGTATTTCCCTGTTAACATTTTTTTATGAAGCTTGTGCTGAACTCGGGGTTCCTTTGGCAGGGGAAAAAACAGCTTTGCCCACAACATGCCTTGAATTTTTAGTTATCACAATTGATACTGTTGAAAAAGAGTTTAGGCTCCCTTTAGAAAAAATTTAAAAAATTACCGAGCTGTCATTAATAAAAAAAAAGAAAATTTTGTTCAAAGACATGCAGCCATTATTAGGACATTTAGCTTTTGCTCGGGTATGGCCAATAGTTAGCATATTTTCACATATAAGGTTGACCACCGATTTTAAATAGGATATGTTGATTTGGTTTAATTTCTTAATTCATTTTAAGGGAAAGACATTTTGGCAAGAAGAATTCATTGTAGATAGCAACTTTCATTTGTTTACTGATTCTGCTGGATCCATTGGCTTTGGAGCTATTTGGGGCACTCATTGGTGTTCGGCTCCATGGCCTGCTAATTGAATAAGAAACAATTTTTGTAGCGATATCATGTTACTGGAACTATTTCTTTTAATAGTGGCTATTGAGATTTGGGGAGAGCATTTTGCAAATAGAAGGCTCCTTGTTAGCACTGATAACAGGGGTGTATGCTCTTTGCTGTTAATTGCCTCTCTTCAAAGTCAAAATCCGGTTATTTCTCTTCTGCGCTACTTGTTATACCATTGTCTTTGTTTAAATATTTGGGTCAAGGCACAATATATTCCAGGTAAGGAGAATACACTTGCAGATGCACTTTCTCGTTCGCAGATGGAGCGTTTCTTTCTCCTGTTGCCGAAGGCAGATTCTCAAGCTATGCCATGCCCTCAAAGTCTATGGGAAATTATTTATTTTCTGACTGTATTAAACAATCACTAGCTTCTTCTTCGTGGGTTAGTTATAAATCTTCTTGGATGTTATGGTTGCAATTTTTGAACACTAATAACCAGAGCTTTTTTTCTCAGAAAATAGGTGCAGGAACGCCCTCCTTCTGAGTCACCCTTCGTCTCTGCCCCCTACCCACCTCTGACCACTGTCTCTTGGCTCCAACCCCTACCCACTTCCCAAAATCGTCCCTTTTAGAGAATACAAAACCAAGCATCATTTTGTGCTACTAATTAATTTGTATGGAATTTGATAGACCTCACCCCAGCAACAGTAGACCCTCCAGCAACAATAATTCCCCCACACAACAACAGACCTTCCCCCCAGGAACAATGCCCCCCCGCAACAAAATACCATCCCAACAACAATAGACCCCACCAGCAACAACAGATCCTCCAGCAGCCAGCAACAGTAGACCTCTCCCTCAATAGTAGATATTTCCCAGCAACAGTAGAGCCCCCTGCCAGCAACAATAGACCTGCCCAATAACAATAGACCCCTCACACAAAAATAGACTCCCAACAATGACAACAGATCCCCAGCAGCCAGCATAAATAGACCCTCCAGCACACCCCAACAATCCTTGCCAAAAAATACATTCAGTTGTGGAGGTGCCGGAACTGCGTTCCCCCATGTTCCCTCTAAAAAAGCCCTGCTAATAACATGGACACGTTTTAGTGTTCTGAACATATAGTTTGTTATTTGTTATTTTTTTTATCTGACGTCTTGTCTGAGTTTCTTTACAGTTCGTCAAGCATTGAAAGGATACAAAAAGGGTCATTTTTCCCCTGATGACAGGAGTCCTATTACCCCTGATGTTCTTACTTCTTTATGCACGAGGACTAGTTCAATTTTCTTTTCTATTTATGAGGCTATACTTTTTAACGCTGTTTTTACTTTAGCTTTTTTAACAGCAATGCGCATTTCTGAAATAATTTCTGTTAATAAAAAGAACCCTAGGGGGTTGCTGCAACGACATTTGGTTATGGAAGAAGGGAAGCTAAAACTCTTTATTCATTCCAGCAAAACTGATCAATTGGGCAAAGGTACCTCGCTTAGTTTATCTTCATGTCCTGGTTCGCCAATTTGCCCTGTGATGCGTATGCAGACTTATTTAGCCTCTCGCCCTGATGGGGGGAGCCTGTTATTTATTCATGTAAATGGATCACCTTTAACCAAATTCCAATTTAATAGGGTTTTATCTAAATGTAGCCAGTCTTTGCAGTTAAATGATAATATTAAGATCTCATCGCATTCTTTCAGAATTGGAGCTGCTACGGAAGCTGCTAGAATTGGTTTTGATTGCAAGGATATTAAAACATTGGGCAGATGGAAATCTGATTCCTATAAATTGTATTTTCGGCCTTAACATTTTATTTGATTGTTTTATAGGTCGCCCAAGAGTGGTCTTCCTGATTGGACACTCGTTCATTTATTGGGCGCACAAGAGAGCTGCATCTCACTCATACTCTACTAAGCTAGGATTGGATCCTTCGTTTCAAGTTTATTGGTTTGGGAGACGGGGTATGTTATGGGAGGAATTGTTAATTGAATTTGGTAGGATTCTGTTAGTCCATCCTGCCCCGGATATCCTTTTAATACATTTGGGAGGCAATGATGTTGGTCAACAGAAAACCCTGGAATTAATTTTGAATATTCAGCATGCTATTCACCAAATTAAACTATCTTTTCCTGATTTAGTGGTAGTTTTTTCAGAAATTATACCACGGCTGCGGCGGATTGAATCCTTAATGCTAAAACCATTAGAAAGAGTAGGTAAGAGAATTAATAAACCCATGGAAAAGTTCATGTTCCCAGTCTACGGGTTGTCGTTTAGACACATTGACCTGGAGGGTGGGCTTCCAGGCCTATACCAGGATGATGGGGTTAATTTGTCGGAAATTGGCCTGGACATATTGAATTTAGATTTCCAAACTAGTATAGAATTGGCCGCAGGCTTTTGGGGTGGTGTGACAGGTGGGGTGTCTTAAGATGACACCCACCTGTTGATTGGGGAAAGTTGTTAATAAAAAATGAAATATAAAATTTAAGTATTAAAAGTTTATTTCAGCTTCAGCTTATTTCAGAGTGGCTGAGATGGGTGTTTTTAGAAAATGTGTTATATGTATTAATGCTGATATACAATTTTATTAAGTTATATGGTATTAAAATAAAACAATGATAAATAAGCCACGGCCAAAATTATATACCAAAAATAATTCTAATGTTTTGTTTAAAAAATAAATAAATAAATAAATAAATATAAATATATATAAATTATATTATATATATAACATAACATATTTATATATAACAAAAGATCTTGATCAATTTTTGGTGTTGTGTTTATTTATTATGTCCATATCAAGACTTTGCTCGCTTTGGAAACCCAGTTTGGCATTGCGTGCTATTATTGAGCTTGTGATCTACCAAAACCCCCATATCCTTCTCCACTATGGATTCCCCCATTTTTACTCCCCCTAGTATGTATGATGCATGCATATTCTTAGCCCCCAAGTACATAACCTTACTTTTATCAACATTAAACCTCATTTGCCACTTAGTTGCCCAAACAGGCAGCGCATTGAAGTCAGCTTGTAAAGTGGAGACATCCTGTAAGGATGCTATTCCACTGCATAGTTTGGTGTCATCTGCAACTTTATGCTGTGATAGCTGAACTTATCAACATTCTAACCTATGAACTTATCAACATTCTAAGATCTGACAAGCAGGGCCCTCTGATTCCTTCTTTATTGAATTGTATTGTAACTGTACTGTATGCCCTCTTGTTGTAAGCACTGTTGGCGCTATATACATCCTGTATAATAATAATAACCCTTTTGATTCTGTAAACAAAAAATAAAAAAAGTTTCATGAGATGTGTTACCCTTAAGGGGTAGAAAGTTACAAAGTGCTAGGGAAAATTTGAACACTCCAGATGTTGGTATGTATATAGTTAGAAAACAGCTAGAAAAAGAACTGAGCATACAAACAGAGGGAATGAGTATAGCAAGAAAGTGCAACTGAGAGGAAAAACTGCAGCTATCAGATAGGAGAAAGAGAGAGAATTATAAATCCAAAGGAAAAAAGTGAGGACACGGAAGCCAAGAAAAGAGCGGGAAAAAGCTGACTTTGTGTTTCTTCAGAGAACATACTGTAGAATGACATTAACCTGATAAGTAGCAGTGTACCAAGAAGGATCATAAAACTGTGCATGATCAAATAGTGTTTTGGAGACTAGTACCTTATTGACTATACATGACTACTTTTTTTTTTTTTTTAACTTTTCCAAAGTCAATATATTTTAAAATGTGAACTTCTGTCTGTTTTCAACTCACATCTGCAAGTCCAATTTCTTCACCTCACATACACATTTGCACTTTGTTTGTAAATACATTTCAGTGAATTGATTTAATCGAGCCCATCATTCACTTATTATGTATTTGCTTTGTTGACATAAATTACGCATAATGAATACAGCAAATCCCCATTATTCTTGAAAGCTGTGCTATTAATGAACTGAAAATGCTGACTTCTTATATATCCTGACCGTGCGATGGAGACGTTTTACAATGGCTTTGCTGCTGAGATTGTAGAAAGATGTATTTTTCTTATAAGAGATATGGTGAATACAGCAAATGTGACTGGAGAAAAGCCAGAAGAGCTTCTCATCAGAAAATGAGAAATCTAGAGCTCTAGTAAATTATCTGGTTATTGTCTTACTGAAATGCTGCATGTTACTTGAAAAACCCAGAACTGATGGGTTAATTGCATTACATGGAAATGGTATGGATTGCTTTGTATGAAAGTAATAAAGGTGTGTTGTAAAAGATGAAAGGATTTGTTTTACAGCTACCCTTTGCTTTGGATGGATTTAATGTAAAACTTTACATCACCCACATATGAAAAGAGAACAAATTAGCCCTCCCAGTATCCTATATTTATCTTCCATTAAATTTCTCAACATGTCCAGCAAAGGAAAGCCATGTGAAATCTATAAACCACCAGAGTCATAGCTTACATAGGACTATAAACTTGTGACAGCACTGACTGGCCCAGCGCTGTTACATGGAATGAGCCAGTGAGATTGATTTGCTACAGGCAAATAGATTGTTCACTATCAAGGGAATTTGCTTCAGTACTTGGTGAGTGAGGTGAAGTTCTGCTGACTTCCATCATCTAATCATGTGCAAGCAAAATGCATTTTTTTTCTTGCACATTATTGGGTATTCTTTGCATAGTAAAGTTTCACCACATTCAATAAGCTTTGAAGAAAATTCCCTTGCAAAGTGCAACTTCCCTTTGCAAAGTGAACAGCCTATTTAATTTAGCAAATCAACACCATCAGCTCCTAAGTGCAATCCTAGCACCTGTTGCTTTGTCCTAAAAAAAGGAAAATAGAGGTTAGCTTTAACCACTTGCTTGCTGGGCACTTAAATCCCCCTCCTGCCCAGACCAATTTTCACCTTTCAGCGCTGTCACTCTTTAAATGACAATTGCGTGATCATGCTACACTGTACCCAAATGACATTTTTTAAATTTTTTTTCACACAAATAGAGATTTCTTTTGGTGGTATTTAATCACCAATGGGGTTTTTATTTTTTGCTAAACAAACAAAAAAGGACGGAAAATTTTGAAAAAAAAATCATGAATCATGTTTCATAGTTTGTTATAAAATTTTGCAAACAGGTAATTTTTCTCCTTCATTGATATGGGCTTTGATAGACTGCACTGGTGGGTTCTGGTAGGCTACACTGATGGGCACTGATAGGGGGCACTGATAGGCACAGATAAGGCGGTACTGATGGGCACAGATAAGACGGCACTGATGGCCACTGATAAGATGGCAATGATGGGTAGCACTGATAGGTGGTACTGATGGACACTGAAGGGCACTGATAGGTGTTACTGATAGGTACCACTGATAGATGGCAATGATGGGCACTGTTAGGTGGCACTGATGGGCACTGGTAGGTGACACCAATGGGCACTGGTAGCTGACACTGATGGGCAGCACTGTTGATGAGGCACTGATTGGTGACATTGATAGGTGGCACTGATAGGTGGCACTGTGGGCACTGATGGGTGGAACTGTGGGCAGCAGTAGGTGGCACTGGTGGGCTCTGGTAGGCTGCACTGTTGTGCACTGGTAGGTGGCACTGGCAGGTGGCACAAGTGGGCACAGATGAGCTGGCGGCTGCTCTCCTTGATCAGGACTGATGTCTCTCTGACAGCCACCGGTACTCTGCTTTTTTTTTTCACACTTTGTTCATAATGAGGAGAAAAAATAGCCGATTACCGGCTCTGTCATTGGCTGACAGCTGATCACGTGGTGAGGGGTCGTAATCGACCCCTTTCTCTGATCTGTAATCCAGTGAGTCTCAGACTCACTGATCACAGAGCACGCCGCATGTGCCCTGCGGGGGGGGGGGGGGGGCGTGCAGGCCGCTTGAGCATGGGAGGACATCTATTGACGCCCTCCTGGCAAAGCAGGTCCGCTCTGTAGCCGTCATTCGGCTATAGTGCGGATCTGAAGCGGTTAAAGTTTATGTATTGCCAAAATGCTTTTCTTTTTAGTTTTGCACAGAGTTTAAAAAAAGAGTTAAAACTCCTCCAAGTTTGTTTGTTTTTTGCTATCTGTGTAACATATATTTTTCCTTTCATTTCCTTTTCCAGAGTCACTACTGGAAGTAAGATGAAATCTTTACAAAGTGTAAGGGAAATATTTATTTTTTATCACGCTCAACAGAACAAATTATAAAGATTTGTTTCCTGAGCAGAGACAGCAATATAAACCAGGAAAGGTTTTAGTCCTGTCTAAGGCTTGATTCACACCTATGCATTTTTAGTGTTTTTTGCATTTTGCAGAATTGAACTACAGTCCATTTAACATGGTTTCCTATGGGACACGTTCTGTAGTGCAAATCTGCAAAATGCAAAAAGCACTAAAAATACATAGGTGTGAATCAAGCCTAAGGCTCGATTCACACCTATGCATGTTGCTTTTGAGCGTTTTTGGAGGTTTTTTTTTCATGCTTGCCACGTTTTTGAGCCGCGTTTTTGCCGCGATTTTGCCGCGATTTGCGTTTTGCGTTTTTATTATTTTTTTTTTTTTTTGCATTTTTTTTACAGTCTTTAAAAAAATTAAAAAAAAAAAAAAAAAAAACGGCAAAAACGCATCAAAAACGCACCAAAAACGCATTAAAAACGCTGCAAAAACGGTGCACTTGCGTTTTTGATGCTTGTCCATTGAATTCTATTACATGCAAAACGCTGCATTTTGCATGAAAAAAAGTCCCTGACCCTTTCCAAAAATGCAGAGAAACAAAAAAGCATTGATGTGAACATGTTCCATAGGAACCCATGTTAAAAAATTCCCGTGCATTTCTGCAAAATGCAAAATGCATCAAAAAACGCGCTAGTGTGAATGGAGCCTTAGAGGGGAATTCCCCCCTTACTTTATAGAGATTCCATCTCACTTCCTTTAGTGACCTCAGGACAGGAAGTGAGATAGAACCTCTACAAATTGATAGGTATTCCCCTCTTAGACAGTTGTTATCAGAACAGGTGTGCACATTGGAAATTGGAAACATTTTAGCTATTTACCCTTAAATCTTGTTCTGGTGACAGCTGTAACATTTTTACTTTTTGTCACTTACTTTCCTAGTGACAGCAGTTATCAGGACAAATAGTGAGGGTGAATATCCCCGGCGGAGACAGAAATATAAACTTAGCAAAGGTTTTAATTCTTCTCAATATCTATCGACAACTTAAAAAGACTTGAGTATACTTCCAATTTAACTACTTCAGGTCTGGAAGGTTTTACTCCCTTCATGACCAGGCCATATTTTGCTATGCAGCACTGTGCTACTTTAACCACTTCTGGACCGCCTTGCGCAGATATACTGTGGCAGTGAGGCCCTCCTGCGCCAAATCATGTACCTGTACGTGATTTTGTGCACAGGGTCTGGGGCGTGTGCACTTAGTGCCGCAGTGCCCGCTCCCGGTGTGATTGGACACAGCGGGAGCCAATCAGCGGGTCTGGCAGACACGATGTCTGCCGGAACCCATTGATCATTCTGTGGAGAGGCAGAACGGAGGTCTGTCAGAGGGGAAAATGGAGATCTTGTGTTTCTGCTAAGTAGGAACATGGATCTCTGTGTTCCTTTGGTCAAAGCACATCCCCCATAGTTAGAAAGCACCCCCTCAGCACACATTTAACCCTTTGATCGCCCCTGGTGTTAACCCCTTCCTTGTCGGTGTCATTTGTACAGTGACAGTGCATTTTTTTAGCACTGATCACTGCATTGGTGTCACTGGTCCCCAAAAAGTGTCACTTAGTTTCAGATTTGTCCGCCGCAATGTCGCAGTCCCACTAAAAATTGCTGATCATCGCCATTACTAGTAAAAAAAATAGAAAAAATCATTAAATATATTCCATAGTTTGTGGATGCTTTAACTTTTGCACAAACCGATCAATATATACTTATTGGGATTTTTTTTTTTTTTTTACCAAAAATATGTAGCAGAATACATATTGGTCTAAATTGATTAATAAATTAGATTTGTTTTACATTGTTTTTATTGGGTATGTTTTATAGGCATAAAGTAAATTTTTTTTTGTTTATAGCACAAAAAATTAAAACCACAGAGGTGATCAAATACCACCAAAAGAAAGCCCTGTTTGTGGGGAAAAAAAGGCCATCTGGGTACAGCGTCGCATGGCCATGCAATTGTCAGTTAAAGCAACACACTGCCGTATCACAAAAAATGGCCTGGTTATTAGGGGGTAAAACCTTCCAGGGCTGAAGTGGTTAACTGACATTTGTGCGGTCATGCAGCACTATACCCAAACTAAATTTATATAATTTTTTTTCACACAAATAGAGCTTTCTTTTGGTGGTATTCGATAATGAAAAAAGGCCGACATTTTTTTTACTTTCTGCTATAAAACATATCCCATAAAAAAAATAAAGAAAAACAAATCTCTTGACCAAAATGTATTCTGCTACATTTCCTTGGTAAAAAAAAAATCCCATTAAGTGTATATTGATTGGTTTGTGTGAAAGTTATAGCGTCTACAAACTATGGGACATATACTGGAATTTTTTTTTTTTTTACTAGCAATGGAACTAACGAACTAACTGCCACTGACATCACCAGTGACATTATTACAGTGATCAGTGCTAATATTATGCACTGTCACTGTATTAATGACACTGGGCAGGAAGGAGTTAACATCTTGGGCGATCAAGGGATTAAATATGTGCCTAACATATGTTTATGTGTGTACTGTGTGCTGCTTTTCTTGGGGATCTAGTTGTTTTCATTACCTGCTTAGCAACAATGAGATCCCTGTCACTGAACACAGTTCTGTGTTGTTTACATTCAGAGCCGATCGCTGAGTGCCGGCAGTCAATCACTTCCAGGGACCAATGATCAGCATGTGCTGTGATGAATCACGAGCACCCCCTTCACCCCCAAAAATGCAGAATCACGTTTATATTCATGATTCTGTGCAGCCGCCCCGCACTGTCGCAGTAAATGTACAGTGCACGGTCGGTAAGTAGTTAAAGTATAGTTTTGTTTACCTTTTTTAAGTTTTATGAATAGAGAAAATGTTTTATCTTGGTAACATAACCTAATTTGCCCGTAGTACAGCTGGCACATTATGGTAAACTCCTCCCACATTGCCTCTAGATATAAAGGAGAATGTGACTTACCTATTTGAGAAGATCATGACTCTGTCTGACTTCAATGACATGTAATAAGTCCAGGCTCCAGTTACTGCTCTGCACCCACATCCATTTCCTCCACCACCGCTTCTGGGTCCCGTGACACTTCTTGCCAGTAGGCAACCACTAATAGTCTTCTTTAACAGAAGTTACATCATCCCTGGTTCCAGTCTCAGCATCTTACAGATGCTAGGGATGAGGTGGGTCTGTACCTTGCACAACACATGCGTGTTGTACTAGAAATTACTAAACTACTGGAGCCAGGGGAAAAGTTTTTGGGCAAAATAGACTTTGTATGTAAAATAAACTATCAGTTTTTTTTATTGCAGGACTTTAGTTCGACTTTAAGAACTTTGGGAGTCAGTGGACAATATGCTAGTCTGCACCCTACCCTACCATTGACAGCCATGACACGCTGAGCAGTGGCTCCTAACAAAATGATGCTACTCAATGATGTGGGAATACTATAAAGAATAAAAAAAAATGTTATCTTTTCCTGTCAGTTTGGAAGCAGTAATATTTAGGAGTATTTCTTCTGGTGCTGACTCATTTAGAGCAAAACAATAGGTTTGCAGAAATGTCTTGAGAATTTATGGTTCTAATGTGGATATATTGAGGTAATTGGTCTGGGAGTTTGTGTGTTCCAGCCCCCCAAGGCTATGAACATAGTGACATGGTTAGGGCATGGTTTAGCATGCAAAGGGTGTCTGAACAGATCTGAGACTAAATCTAGTCAAATGTATCAAGATTTCTCTCTTTCAGCCCTACAGCTTGAAAAAACACAAATCAATGGATCCCTCCCCCCCATCCATGCTAAGCAGCATGGGTTGTGGGATCTCTACTGCTACCTGCTACAGCAGCAGCTGTCAGATTACCCAAACAGAGATCTCATCTAGTCCCCCATTTTGGGAGACAATCTAGACTAAGAGATTTTTGAGGATTGATATCAATGCTGGCAATCATAGGCAGTGGTACAAAACTGTTGATTTAAATCTTGGCAGCATTCTAAATCCTTAAATAGGGGACTGAAGAGTTTGCAGTGGGTTGTGAGAACCTGTGGATTGCGTTACCCTGTTAGCATAGTGGGACTAGCAGAATGCTTGCAGTTGAGAGGTGAGTTTAATGCTGCATACACACAGTCAGAATTTCCAGCAACAAATGTTTGATGTGAGCTTGTTGTCAGAAATTCCGACTGTGTGTAGGCTCCATCGGACATTTATTGTCGGAATTCACGACAACAAAAATTCGAGAGCTGGATCTAAAATTTTCCAACACCAAAATCCATTGGCGTAAATTCCGATCGTGTGTACACAATTCCGATGCACAAAATTCCACGCATGCTCAGAATCAAGCAGAAGAGCCGCACTGGCTATTGAACTTCATTTTTCCCGACTCATCATATGTGTTGTACGTCACCGCGTTCTTGGCGATCGGAATTGCCGAAAACATTTGTGCTACTGTGTGTATGCAAGACAAGTTCGAGCCAACATCCGTCGGAAATAAATCCAGGATTTTGTTGTCAGAATGTCCGATCATCTGTACGTGGCATAAGCGTGCACATGTATAGAAGTATAAAGACATTGTATAGCCTGTAAGCATGTGCAATCCCAGAAGGAAGCACTGTCTTTGCAGTCAGAGGGTAGAAATCTCTTCTGGAAAGTGATGGCCCCACAGAGGGGTCAACCCCCCCCTGGAGGTGCAATGTAAAGATGAAACAGTTAGGAATATCCTGCTGGATTGAGATCTGTGTTCTGCAACAGATATATCGAACTTATGTCATTTTGTGTATCCTCCTCATTACAGGCTTGATTGTATGTGAAGTACGGTATGTGCAGATTTTCTGCCTCAGTAATTTCACAGCCTGCTCAACCCTTCCTTTCTTCATAATGAGTATACGCAGCACTGTGAAAATATTGCTGTTTGTTTTTTAAAGAGTTACTGTAATCGTTTTGTTTTTGCCTTACAGGCAAAAAACATATGTCAGATTAATTCATGTGATAATGGTTTAAAAACATATGTCAGGTTAATTAATGTGATAATGGTTTAAAAATGTGCAGTATTGTTTTATTTGAATAGCTTAATGGTGACATGAACTAATACATTTTTCTAAAACTTGGACATCCTGATTGACATAGACTCACCTCATGAACATAAATAAAATTTGTTCTTTGCATTTTTTTCAGTTTTATTTCATTTAGGTTATTTTTTACAGTAAGTGTTTATTTCCTTTTAACTCTCTGATGTACCCCTGTACTTCACCCGAAGGCAGATATCCGCCCCCTTATTATAAAGAAGGCTTCAAGATTCCAGTAGTACTCCCCCGCCATGTTTCCCTCACCTGCTTTTTGGAGCATCAGAGATGGGGAAGGTGGGGAAGAAGACATGAGACATTGGTACATTGCAAAGAGGAGTTTAATTGCTGTCAGCTACAGCCTGGTACAGGAAGAGGACGGGCTGCATGCTTCCTGCCCTTTCTTTTCCTCATGCTTTGGTTAGGGTCTGAGCAGAATTTTAAGGGGAACCCTATACAATTTTTTCTACCCATTTTTAAGGACTACATTATACTGTTCTGTAATACCACGTGCAGTTTTAAGGGATCCACTAAGCATGTTATTATTGTGTATTTTTAATGTTGCCCTTTAACCACTTGCCGCCCCACACCTTACATTTACTACAGCAACTGCAAGCTCAGCGGCATACTGGTATATCGCTGAGCACATGCAGACTGGCATGCCCCCTGGGGCATTCAGTGGCACAATCCCATGATCACTTTGTCCACTAGACACAGCGGATAATGGCACGCAGTACCCAGCCACTGGTTTCATGTGATCACCATTACTGGTCATAGCGATTACATGATTAGAATTTCAACACAATAGTCATGAACGGCTTCCATTCATGACTGTTTTGCTTACCATTGTGATTGGCTTACAGCTATCATATGGTACCTGGGCCAATAACAGCACCCTATATAATGTAGCTGTAGCCAATCACAGATCACAAGATGACAAGAATGAAAGCCATTCATGACAGCTAAAACTATTGCTTATAACAGTGATCATTACTGTTATAAGCATTGATAGTGTAAAATAAAATCCCTGATAACCCCTACAGAGTAGTACAGCATCCCTACGGTGACACTAAACTGCTCTGATGACAGAATGTAAAAAACAATCTTAAAAGAAAAAAAAGTTTAGGAAAAATTAATAAAAAATAAAAATAAAAAAAAGAATTACATATTGTCACCAATCAGTATCCCTGATAACCACCACACCAGTCACATGACAATGCTGTACTGTAATAATGACAGTATGCAGTATGTAAAAAAAAAAGTGAAAACACCCAAAATTTGTTTCATTTCTTTATTTAAAAAAAAAATATGACAAAACAATGCAACTTCAAAAAACTCACCATGCCTCTTACTAAATATCTTGGACTGTCTACTTTCCAAAAAGGGATCTTTTGGGGGGTATTTGTACTGACCTGGCATTTTATGGCTTCAATAAATGAGCTAGGCCATTAGTACATCAGAATTCATCAGCTTCTGTGCTTTGTGTGATCAGTTTAGAACAAGGAAGAAAGAAAGGTGACCAGCAGGATTAAACAGATTCATCAGGTAGAAGAAGTACATATAATTTACAGACTATGGTTTATAAAATACATATATATAAACAGACATACAGAAAAAAATAAATACTTAGGTTAACATACACTTTAACCACCTGTGCTGACCTTCTAAAAGTAATTATACTGCAAGCCGGTGTTAGCTGCAGGCTCAGAGACATACTGGTACAGAGCACATGTGCACTGACGCGCCCCTTGAAGCGTGCAGCAGCACAAACCTATGACCAATATGTCTGGTGGATACAGCGAATCACAGTGATCGAGACCTGGCTGCTGTGAGCAGTCATGAATGGCTTTCATTGAATAATTTTTTGCTTAGTATTTTGATGCTGTGAGAAGGCCCAGGTGCCATGTGATAGCTGTGGGCCAATCACAGCACCCTGTACCGTTTTATTAGCTGAAGCCAATCACAGATAACAATAGTAATCAGGCTGTTATTAATGAAAGCCATTTATGAAGGTTAAAACTATTGCTTAGGGCTAGGGATGAGCTCGATGTTCGAGTCGAACATAAGTTCAACTCGAACATCGGGTGTTCACCCGTCCGCTGAACAGCGAATATTATGGGCCGTTCGTGGCAAATTGGAGAGCCGTAAAATGGCCCATAATGCACTGCGAGATTGCAGTGCATTAATGTCTGAAGATTGGCCAAAGCATGCACCTGACCTGCATGCTTTGGCCAATCACAGCGTGCTCTGCTGCAAGAGCCATAATTGGCCAAGCCCCATTGCTGCTTACAGCAACCGTGTATATTGTGTGACTGTGGAAAGAGATAGATTGAGCTAGATTAGGCAAATTAGGCAAGCAGGTTAGTTAGTGGCAGTATATTTAATATATATATATATATATATATACAGTCTAATTTAATATATATATATATATATATATATATATATATATATATATATATATATATACTCTGCATTTAGTGTAGACTAGATATTTAGCGTAGACTCCATATTCAGTCAGTGCAGACAGTGTAGTATATATAAACACAGTGTATTGAAGGTGTAAAGGAGAACCCTGCACCAAAATAAAAGAAATGGCGTAGGGGTCCCCCCAAAATCCATCGTAGGCCCTTCAGGTCTGGTATGGATTTTAAGGGGAACCCTGCACCAAAATAAAAAAAATGGCGTGGGCCCCCCCAAAATCCATACCAGACGCTTATTCAAGCAAGCAACCATGGCAGGCCAGGAAAGGCGGGGCAACCCTTGCCCAGTGGTTGTGGGGGTCTGCGGCAGGGGGCCTTTTAGGAATATCGGGCTTATCGGAATCTGGAAGCCCCCTTTAACAAGGGGGCTCCTAGATCCCACCCCCCATGTAAATGGGTATGGGGTACATTGTACCCCTACTCATTCACCAAAAAACTGTCAAAAAAGTAAAAACCACAGGAGACAGTTTTTGACAATTCCTTTATCAAAAAAAAAGAAATGTGTCCTGTGATGTCCATCCATCTTCAATCACGGCGCCTGACAGACCTGAAAAATAGAAAAAAAAAGCTACATATCGATGGGAGGCGTCCCGCCAACTGCTGCCTCTTGGCTGTGACAGCTGTTATATAGGGATGAGCCGAACACCCCCCGGTTCGGTTCGCAGCAGAACATGCGAACATGCAAAAAATTTGTTTGAACACACAAACACCGTTAAAGTCTATGGGACACGAACATGAAAAATCAAAAGTGCTAATTTTAAAGGCTTATATGCAAGTTATTGTCTTAAAAAGTGTTTGGGGACCTGGGTCCCGCCCCAGGGGACATGTATCAATGCAAAAAAAAGTATTAAAAACGGACGTTTTTTCGGGAGCAGTGATTTTAATAATGCTTAAAGTGAAACAATAAAAGTGTAATATTCCTTTAAATTTGTACCTGGGGGGTGTCTATAGTATGCCTGTAAAGTGGCGCATGTTTCCTGTGTTTAGAACAGTCCAAGAGTAAAATGACGGCCCTACAGGTCTGGTATGGATATTAGGGGGAACCCTTTACCCTTCAGGTCTGGTATGGATCTTAAGGGGAACCCCGCGCCAAGATAAAAAAAAATGGCGTGGGGTCCCCCCAAAAATCGATACCAGACCCTTATCCAAGCACGCAACCTGGCAGGCTGCAGGAAAAGAGGGGGGATGAGAGAGCGCCCCCCTCTTGAACCGTACCAGGCCACATGCCCTCAACATTGGGATGGTGCTTTGGGGTACCCCCAAAGCACCTTGTCCCCATGTTGATGGGGAGAAGGGCCTCATCCCCACAACCCTTGCCCGGTGGTTGTGGGGGTCTGCGGGTGGGGGGATTATCAGAATCTGGAAGCCCCCTTTAACAAGGGGACCCCCAGATCCCGGCCCCCCGTGGGAAATGGTAACGGGGTACAAATATACCCCTACCATTTCACAAAAAATCTGCAAAAATGGTAAAAAAAACACAATACACGCCTTGGGACAAGTCCTTTATTAAAAAAAATAATAATACAACTGTCCCATGGAGTCTTCTTCTTCCACTCTGACGGACCGAAAAAGAAATAAAAAAGCAGCACGCCGCCTACAATCTGCCCCCAGACAATTCATTATAGCCGCGAGTACTTTTAAATTACTTTTTTTCCTTTAGAAATGTAATTTTGCTCTCGGACTGTTGTAAACACGGGAAACATGCACCACTTTACAGGCATACTATAGTCACCCCCCAGGTACAAAATTTAAAGGAATATTACACTTTTATTGTTTCACTTTAAGCATTATTAAAATCACTGCTCCCGAAAAAACGGCCATTTTGAAAACTTTTTTTTGCATTGATGCATGTCTCCTGGGGCAGGACCCAGGTCCCCAAATTTTTTTATCACAATACCATGCATATAAGCCTTTAAAATTACCACTTTTGATTTCTCCCATAGACTTTTAAAGGGTGTTCCGCGGCTTTCGAATTTGGCGTGAACACCCCAAATTGTTTGCTATTCTGCGAACACCCGATGTTTGAGTTGAACTTATGTTCATCTCTTTATTAAGATTTTTTTTTTGAGACAAAAGAAAAACATTCATACAAAATCAGTTCAGCCTATCTGGGTTGTCACCCCCAACCCTGCTATACATAAAAAATTAGTTCCATCATTACAACCTCCCACCCCACCAGTTCTGGATTTCTGTACCATCGCACCAAGCACTTGTAGTTCATTTCTAGCGAACTACAGTCCGGTGATATAGCGTGTGTCAACTTTAGTATTTTACAAATATCTGCCTCCGTGCCTCTTGTTCCCATCTCTTCCTCCCATTTTTTAATAAATGGCGGGTGACCCGATATTTTTAATCTAATTAATATTTTGTAAATCCTCGAAATCCCTCTCCTACCGTCTGTTGCCAGGCACAACTGCTCAAATGGAAGCAGGCTGTCCTCCGATCTGATCGGCTGGGGGAGGGATTCCACAAAGTGTTTCAACTGTGCATACCTCCACCTATTTATTTCTAAAACATCTTTTTTATTGTATATCTTTATGCTTAATCCATCTACCAAAAAACCTCTCTTTCCCTGGAGCAAAATAAAAAGTGTCGCTTAGTGGTATCAGAGGGGAATTATACCCCCATTTTTCTGGTTTGTGTACCCCGTCCCACGTTGCCATAGCTGTCCGTGTGATTGTGTGAGTGTGCCCATCTAAGTCTCTTATGTGTGTCGGGATCCATATCACTTTCCCGAGATTAACTTTACTAATCATACTTTCCAATTTAACCCACCTTTTTTCTTTATTTTTTTTTACCCATTCAACCACCCGTGCCATAAGAATTGCGTTGTAGTAAGTTTTAATATCCGGTACCCCCAAGCCCCCTTGTACCTTATCCCTCATAAGTACCGCCAAGCTTATACGGGGCTTTTTATTTAGCCAAATACCTTCGTAGCAGCGTATTCATTTTTCTAAAATATATGTCTGGGATTGCAATTGGAAGCATTTGCATTTTATATAGTATTTTAGGAAGGATTACCATTTTGAAGCAGTTCATCCTACCGATCCAAGACCTTTGTCTGGAGGCTATTTTATTTAAATCAGATTTGATATCGTTTAACAGAAGAATACAATTTTGTTGGAAAATGGTTTCGTGTGAAGGTGTTATTTTGACTCCTAAATACTTTAACTCAGTGTCCCTCCATATAAATGGGAAGTCCTGTTTATAAATTTGTTCCTCCTGTGCCCTATCGCTTATATTAAGTATCTCTGCTTTTGAAGGGTTCATTTTAAAATTTGCTACATTGCCTTAAGTTTTTAGAATTTTCAGTAGGTTGGGGAGGGTTATACCAAGGCTGGTAATATAAAACAAAATGTCATCGGCATAAGCCGCCACTTTATGTACCTCGTTCTCGATCTGAATCCCCCTAATATCGGGGCTTTGTCTTACCCCGGCCAGTAATGGTTTCAATGAGAGGGCAAACAATAATGGGGACAGGGGGCAGCCCTGACGGGTCCCGTTGTACATTTCAAAGGGCTCGGATATTGTCCCATTAATTTTGACCTTCGCGGTAGGGTGGTTATAAAGGGCATTTATCCAGCGCATCATCCTATCTGTGTCTGTTATTGATTTTCATAACCATTTCTTATACTATTACACTACGTTGGTGTGATAGTATAGTTGCTGTAATAACTCTTTATATAAATATATTATTTACCCAAAGAAAGAAGTTATTTTTGGTTATTGGTTATTTGGTAACTATAACCATAATTGTATATTGTGGGTTAAAGTTGATATTCATATTGTTACAACACTGCACTACAGTTGTGTCAAGGGGATTGAACAATTGAAGAAGGGTGAAGAGCATAGAGGGCAGGCCCGCTTAAATCAGCAGCTATATATACCATCTTTCAAGACATTATAACTTTCAAACAAACCAACCACAACACCAATGTAGTAAAAACATTCATACTTACAGGCTTTAATTTCATATCATTCTAATCACAACCATTATAACCACATTACAAAAGGTGAGGGGAAGATCCACAAAATGAGGCTTTTAATTATTATGCTCCTCGGTTGCTTTCTTATTAGCATAAGTTATGCTGCATAACATTGGCAAACCGCTCTGAACAGAATATCTTGTCCCCCTGTTCCGTTTCCTAAACAGCCCCAAACCAAAAGGATAGCGCTTATTGCCTGGGGGTGGAGAATGTGACATTAACATTAACTTCTGCTTTGAGCAACATGTAATGCATAACTCCACATTTGTTGAGAAAAAAACATTCTCCTCTGGGTGATCTATGTACATTGCAAGGATTAGAACAATCTTTGTTGCAGATTCCTACCTTTTGTTATTCTGAAGAAATCCCTGTATGTTCCTCTGTGCCTCTGTGCTGAGCCAGTCTAATGGGAGTTGTTTCATAATTATCTATCAGCTTTGCAGCTTCAGGGCTCTAATGAGGAAATCTGCTGGGCCTGCATCCCTTTAGATGCGTTCCTACAGGAAGTATCTCACCAAAAAGGACATTTTTGTTGCAGGGGATGCCTGAAATCTGACTTGTATCTTAGGCAGGCTTCTGGGAAAATCAGTGAGCCAATCATGCAAGCAGGAAATGTTTCTGGGGGGGGGTGGTCAGTACACACTCTGTGTACAGAACAACTCCCGGTTGCCATATTGAATTGCATTTACAGAAAATTACAGTGGCTGCAGATTGAAAAGGAAAGGTAATTTTTAATAACATTCAATTACAATATGACTTGTGTCACAATTGTATACGCTATATTATTTTTTCTTTATTTGCTATATTTTTTCACCACAAAAGTGGAGTTACCCTTTAAACATAGGTATATTGTTGAATGCAATGTATTGTTTTACATTAACAGCCATTTGAAGAAGAAGTTAAAAAAAAATCTAAAATGTTGTTTTTATGGGATTAATCTAATAAGGTATCTATTACATGCATAGCCAATATTGTTCTCCTGATAATATTTTCAGTTTTTCTCTGCCATTATAGGATTACAAAAGGAATAGCGCTGCACATTTATTATATGATTGTTTTCCTTTTGTGGCGCTAGCAGCTTTTCAGTACTTTGAGACCATTACCACGGTATTCTTCTATATACATATGGTTACAAAAGGAAACCTGTGATAAGTGGAAAATGAAGGGTGCAACCACTGTTCCCTTGCTGTCATGTTTACCCTTTAGCTTCTGTGCTCTTTAAGCCTGGAAAAAGTAAGCAGAATAAGACAAAACTCCTTATGTTCATATGTGCCCAGTGTTAGTGACATTGGAGAAGCATCACAGCAAGGTAGTGGTCATTTTCAGAAACAGAGGCTTACTGCAGCAACAGGTTAGATTTATGCGATCCCTTCATGAGCATTTCTAAAAACTATTTTTTTTTTTAAGAAAATACATAAGCAAAATAGATGTGACTGAGCCAAACCCAGATTTAACAGAGTGGTGTGTGATATGATCAATGCCTTATTTCTGTAGGATCCAGATCCAGATAGTGCCTTGAACTTGGTGTATGATACAGCTCATATCATTAATTATTTCATCCTTAATTTTTCAGTACAGGATTAATTATGGGCAGGGTACTATAGAACAAAGGGATGGACATATATGTGAGAAAATAGTACAGTTGATGCATTCTACAATAAGGCCTGTTTCACCGGGAGGCCAGGAGGCAGTAAAAACAGGTGGTTAAGCAGCAGTTTTACTGCCCTGCGACTGCCCACCTCAAACATAGCATACAATCGGAAAAAAACGACATGTGCTGTGGCAACTGCAAAATTTTCCAACAAATTTCACCACCTGTCAAACTCACCCATTCAAGCCAATGGGACCATGCTTCAAATGCAAGACAAACAGTCGGCTCGTGGTTGTGGCAAATTAGTTCTATAAAAAAAAAAATTGCTATTGCCTCCTAAATGCCTGTAATTCACTACAGATCACTTCTCAGAGACTGCCCTAGTGTGAACTTAACCTTAAATATATAGACAGTTTTCTCAAAATTGTTTAACCACTTGTCTACCAAGGTACGCTTATGAATGGCATGGTAGACAAGGGGTTAAATCAAGCTCACCACGGCCACTGTAATAGCAAAGCAAAGGGCTTTCAGAAAAAAAGTGATCTGGATAGCTGTAGGACTGCCTAATCACCTTTGTGGGGCTCTAAAAGTCTGCCCCCCCACCAACAGTGGCTGTGTGGTATCCCAGCTCTCCCATTCCTTTGGGAAGCCTGAAACTGTGGTGAACTGCTTGTACAGTTAGAGCATGTTTTTCTAACTATTTATTCAACAAAACCATATTATTTATATTTACCAGTATAATGTGTTTGATTGCAATGAAATTCATATTAGTATACTTTTCTTGAAAATATGCATTTGATAAATAGCTGTGCAAATATCATGTGACAGAAAAAAATGCAATTACCACCATTTTATTCTCCAGGGTCTCTGCTTTCAGAAAATATATACTTTGAAGGTGGGTTAAAGTGGATGTAAACGCTCACTCACATATACCCAGTGAAGTGAACAGCCTCAGATGATACACAGAGATCTCCCTACATAAGTTTTACATCTGTCTTCAGCTGCATTCACACCTGAGCATTTTCAGATCGTAAAATGCTTGTAAAACGCCCGAAAAAGCGCCCAACAAGCAAAATCCCATTAATTTCAATAGCACCTGTTCACATCTGAGCGTTTGGTCACCTGAAGCAAAACGCCTGAGGCTGCATTCACACCTGAGCGTTTCAAAGTCGCACGTTTTTACTGCGTTTTTGCCGCAATTTTGTACAGGTCACCAACGTAAAAAGCAAAAAAAGCCTGTAATCTGTCCCAAAGAAGCTCAGGTTATTTTTTTAGCTTAAGGCGTTTTTCAGGCATTTTGCTTCAGGTGAGACAATGCTCAGATGTGAACAGATGCTATTGAAATGAATGGGATTTTGCTTGTTGGGCGTTTTTTCAGGCGTTTCACGAGCTGAAAATGCTCAGACGTGAATGCGGCCTGAAGCTCAAAAAAGTACATAAGCTTCTTTTTGGGCAGATTATAGGCGTTTTTCTGCTTTTTACATTGGTGACCTTCTGTCCTGTATAAAATCACGGCAAAATATGTGGAAAAATGCGGTAAAATCGCGGCAAAACGCTCAGGTGTGAATGCAGCCTTCAGCTTGCTATATTCTATTGACTCCTTTCACACTTGGGTGTTTTTCAAGTGGTAAGGCCCCATTCACAGCTGAGCGTAGCGTTTTCAGGCAGAATGTAGCATGATTTTACTGCGATTTTGCTGCAATTTTTTGTACCTTTTTTTGCCACGATTTTTACACGTCTTTGCCACAATTTTGTACAGGTTAAAAGGTCACCAATGTAAAAAGCAGAAAAATGCCTGTAATCTGCCTAAAAAAAAAGTTGAGCTTCATGCGTTTTGGAGCTTCTGGCTTTAAGCGTTTTTGGAGTAGAGATGTGAACCATCTCCATAGAGAATAATTGATTTTTTCCCCTCCAGCATTTTGTAGCTTCAGGCTTCAAGCTACAAAACGCTCAGGTGTGAATGGGGCCTAAGGCCCCTTTCACACTTGTACGACTTGTCCCACAATTTGGGACTGCAAAGTAGCATGACAAGTCGTTCCCCATGATTTCCAATGACAACCATTTATATTAGTATGACTTCAAGTCGTGCCAACTTCAAAGTAGTCCCTGCACTACTTTGGTCTGACTTTGATCCTATTTCAGCCCATTGAATATCACCGAAGTCGGATCAAAGTCGGATTGCCGTATCAACAGATCTGACTTTGGCATGTGACTTTTGCTCTGATGATCTTGAAGAGAAACTCCAAGCCAAAAAAACAACGCATGGGTTCCCCCTCCAGGAGCATACCAGGCCCTTTGGTCTGGTAAGGATTTTAAGGGGAACCCCCACGTCGGAACACGGCGTGGGGGTCCCCCCCCAAAATCCATACCAGACCCTTATCCGAGCACACAGCTGAGCAGGTCAGGAAAGGGGGTGGGGACGAGCGAGCACCCCCTCCTGAACCGTACCAGGCTGCATGCCCTCAACATGGGGGGGTGGGCCCTGCGCCCCCCCCACCCCAAAGCACCTTGCCCCATGTTGATGAGAACAAGGGCCTCTTCCCGTCAACCCTGGCCATTGGTTGTTCGGGTCTGTGGGCAGGGGGCTTATTGCAATCTGGAAGCCCCCTTTAACAAGGGGGCCCCTAGATCCTGGCCCCCACCCTAGGCGAATGAGTTTCGGGTACATTGTACCCCTACCCATTCACCTAAAAAAAGTGTCAAAAATAAAAACACAGTACACATGTTTTTAAAGTAATTTATTAGGCAGCGCCGGGGTCTCTTCTGACTTCTTCTGTCTCCTCTGCTGATGTCTTCTGCCTCTGCTGGTTCTTCTCCCTTCTCTGGGTCTTCTCCACTCTCGTCTTCTAGCCCTCTCCATTTCTTCTCCCTCTATCCGCTGTCTTCTGTCTCTACCAGGCCTTCTCCGCTATCTTCTCACTCTTTTGCCCCTCCTGCCCCAAAGCACCCACCCCCCATGTTGATGGGCATATGGCCTGGTATGGTTAAGGAGGGGGGCGCTCGCTCATCCCCACCCCCTTTCCTGACCTGCCGGGCTATATGCTTACATAAGGGTCTGGTATAGATTTTGGGGGGACCCCCACCCCTTTTTTTTCGGCATGGAGTTCCACTTAAAATCCATGCCAGACTGAAGGACCTGGTATGTTCTTGGAGGGGAAACCCATGCCGTTTTTTTATTTTACATTGTGCATGGAGTTCCCCCTAAAGATTCATACCAGACAGTACCTAGTATTGTTGTGGATCAAAGTCGGATCCCTGTTCATTGAAGTCGGACTACAAGTCGCAGGGCAAAGTCAGATCCACAGTCATGAGACTGTCTTGTCCGAATCGTGGCCACAAATTTGCATCAAAATTGTGCTACTTTGAGGTCGCACAAATGTGAAAGGGGCCTAAAGGGCTAGAAATAGCGCCTGTAAAGAGTCAGAAAAGTGCCTTCCCTGCAGCCCCAGTGAGAGAACCTGAGTGCTTTCACACTGGATCGGTGCGCTTGCAGGACGTTAGAAAAAGTCCTGCAAGCATCATCTTTTGGGTGGCGCGGGAGCGGTGAATACAACCCTCCTCCACTGCCCCTGGCATTGAAATCAATTGGCACCGCTGCCGAAGTGCCTGCAAAGCGATTTGGCAGCGGCGCTTTGCGGCACTATTAACCCTTTATTCTGCCGTTAGCAGGGGTCTAAAGAGTCCTGCCAGCGGCCGAAAAGCGCTTTACCACTAACGCCCCCCCCCCCCCCACCCCAGTGTGAAAGTAGCTTTAGAATTCTTAACTCATGTTAGAATTTTCACTTCCTCATTCAGCAGGGGGAGGGGAGTCTTGGCTTACACTGTGTGACAGCTGATTGATGGAAGGGCACCCCCCACAGCACATAGGCAGAGGAAATATTAAAAAATAGCAAAAAATGTATATTATAACATGTGTGTAGTTGTATGCAATATGCACATAGAGGCCACATTATAATCTCTTCACATATCCTGTGACTTACTGGTCCTTCTCACTGAAAATAATGTGCTTCCTTCATAACTGAAATTTTGAGGCTAATTCCTTAAAGTAGCTGAGAATCTTCACTCATAAAATTATTGGAATATTCACTTCAGTTATCCAATCATGTGAAAGGCAAATTTCTGTTTACTTTTAACACCCAATCATGTGCAAATGCTCTTTACGTAATTGGATAATTGAAGTAAATATTTCATAATTTTTTGAGTGAAGATTCGCAACTCTTATAGTAAATCTAAGAGACTGAATTATTAAATGATTTGAGCACGTTCATACTATAAACTGTATGAATATTTAATTCAGTTATGCAATCATGTGTAGATGAGTAAAAAGGGGTTTGCTTTTCATTAAATTGGATTACTTAAAGTCAGGGGCGTACCTAGAGCATTTGGCATCGGGGGCGGATCTGGCACCCCCCACCTTAAAATGTAAACACCCCACTGTGCCCCCTGCATCCTTCAATTTCTCTTTGTCACTACTGTGTACCCCCTCTCCACAACTGAACCTCTGGACCCCTTTACATTACTTAGTACCCTATACTTCTGGACCCCTTTACATTACACAGCACCCTGCATCTCTGGACCCCTTCACATTACACAGCACCCTGCACCCCTTTACATTACACAGCCCCCTGCACCCCTGGACCCCTTTACATTACACAGCACCCTGCATCTCTGGACACTGTTACATTACACAAAACCGTGCATCTCTGGACCCCTTTACATTACACAGCACCCTGCGCTCTGGACCCCTTCACATTACACAGCACCCTGCACCTCTGGACCCCTTTACATTACACAGCACCCTGCACCTCTGGACCCATTTACATTACACAGCTGCCTGCATCTCTGGATCCCTTTACATTACACAGCACCCTGCACCTCTGGACCCCTTTACATTACACAGCACCCTGTACCCCTTTATATTACACAGCACCCTGCACCTCTGGACCCCTTTACATTACACAGCACCCTGCACATCTGTACCCCTTTACAGTCAGTGTGAGTGTAGTGACCATTCATTTTTACATGGGATTGCAATATTCCAAACAAGATAAACAAACCAAAAGATTGGAGTAAACATGGCTGTGGCACTTTATTGGTTTAAATAATTAATTAACAAAAATTAATTTATAACAATCTTTCAAGATATGTATTTGAAGCAATAAATCTGCTCATTCCTCATGACTCAAGAATAAATGAATCAAAATTGAAACAAGGTGACAATCCTTTTAAAGTGCCAGTAATGAAGGGTGGGAGGGAGGGAAGCTTGTACTGTTGCTGCCAACCACTCTGAGGGAAGACTGCTGAAGAGAGGCCCTTTTTATAGGGAATTCCCAGATTCAGGGAAGTCCTGGAAAAAACGAAAAGCTTTCTTAAAAGGGCAATAGAAATAATACAACTGATGCAAAAGTCATTGCCGCCTTAAGTATTAAGAAGCATACTTAAAGGGGCAATATAAATTAGTGTCAGTTTATTTTGTCAGGGCAGGTTTACTGCAGTATAGTTCAATGTTAGTGTGCGTTTAACACAGTATATTTCTGTGCATTACTGCATGTTTTAATGCAGTATATTTCAGTACATTAGTGCACGTTTAATGCAGTATTGTCACTTGACAGTGTGTCACTTGCTGTTTAACGCAGTATATTTTAGTGTGTCACTGTGCATTTATTGCAGTGTATTTCTGTGTGTTAGTGTACATTTAACGCAGTATATTTTAGGGTGTTAATGCTCATTTAACGCACTATATTTCTGTGCGTTAGTATGCGTTTAATGCAGAATGTTTCAAAGCACATTTAATGCAGTATATTTTAATGCATTAGTGCATGTTTAAACGCAGTAAATTTCAGTGAGTTACTGCACGTTTAATGCAGTATATTCCTGTGCATTAGTGTACATTTAATGCAGTGTATTTCAGTGTGTTACTGCACGTTTAATGCAGTATATTTCTGTGCATTACTGCACATTTAATGCAGTATATCTTAATGCGTTAGTGCACGTTTAACGCAGTATATTTGAGTGCACTACTGCACATTTAACGCAATATATTTCTGTGCATTACTGCACTTTTAATGCAGTATATTTCTGTGCTTTACTGCATGTTTAATGCAGTATATTTTAGTGTGTTACTGCACGTTTAATGCAGTATTTTTCAGTGCATTACTGCACGTTTAACGCAGTATATTTCACTGCATTAGTGCATGTTTAACGCAGTATATTTCTGTGCGTTACATGCACATTTAATGCAGTATATTTCAGTGTGTTACTGGTCATTTAACGCACTATAGTTCTGTGGGTTAGTACACGTTTAATGCAGAATGTTTCAGTGCGTAACTGCACGTTTAATGCAGTATATTTCAATGCATCAGTGCATGTTTAAACACAATATATTTCAGTGAGTTACTGCACGGTTATCGCTGTATATTTCTGTGCATTAGAGCAAGTTTAACGCAATATATTCCTGTGCGTTACTGCACTTTTAATGCAGTACATTTCTGTGCATTACTGCACATTTAATGCAGTATATTTGAGTGCGTTAGTGCACATTTAACGCAGTATATTTCAGTGCGCTACTGCACATTTATCGCAATATATTTCTGTTCGTTACTGCACTTTTAATGGAGTATATTTCTGTGCTTTACTGCACGTTTAATGCAGTACATTTCAGTGCGTTACTGCATGTTTAATGCAGTATATTTCTGTGTGTTATGTGCTGTTTAACACAATATATTTTAGTGCGTTAGTGCATATTTACCACAGTATATTTTAGTGCGCTACTGCACATCTAACGCAGTATATTTCGGTGCTTTACTGCACATTTAACACCTTATATTGCGGTGTGTCAGTGCAGTTTTACTGCAGTATATTGTAGTGTGTCAGTGGAGTGTGTCTGTGCAGTGAGTAGTCAGGTCAAAGTGAACCATATCAACGAGGCATCATCGCGAAAGAGTAGAGAGCAACCACCCTATTCCATCACATTGTGGAGCTGTTATCTCCCAGCCCACATCCCACAGCTCAGCTGTCTGGGCCTTTTTTAGCACATGTGCTGTTGCAATTTGCAAACTTTGTCTCAAGCACATCAAGTGTGGCAAAAACACCAGCCATTTGGGTACTACATGCTTGACAAGGCATTTTTCCTCCCATCACTCAGCCTGTTGGCAAGAGCACCTGAAAGCCACACAAAAGGGATGCAATTCTGTTCCTCCTCTTTACTCACCTCAGTCTACCCCTGCTATACCTCATGGCCTCTCAGCAGCCTCCACTGACAGGGAAGATGGTATAGCGCAGGATGTCCCAGGTCCTTACAGCACATCTGCCAGTAGCACACCACCAGCTGTGGACTATAGCTGGCAAATTTCTCTGCCCCATCTGCTGCTGCGGGAAAAAAATACAGTCATTGCCACCCACATGGCTTTACAACTTCTGCCTTTTCGTCTGGTGGATTCTGCCCCCTTTCTTGAATTTGCAGAATGTGCTGTACCACAATGGCAGGCTCCCAGTAGCTATTTTTTTCCACGTAAGGCCATTCCAGCTCTGTATGGGCAAGGCAGTCAGCTGCAAACTCCATGTTACTGCTGACACATGGTCCAGAAAGCATGGTCAGGGATGATATATTTTGTTCACAACACACTGGGTAACTTTGCTTGCAACTCGGAAGGATGCTGGACAGGGCTCAGTGCTGCACCTTGTTTTGCCGCCACGTCTCCATACAGCTAGTGGTGTTGATGCGAGATGTGTCAGCTCTACCAACTCCTCCTTCTCCATGCCCTTTTCTGCTGAATTGTCCTATGAACCACAAGTACCCCCTAAGCGTTCAAGGGGATTTTCCATGAGTGAGCCTAAAAAGTGCCATGCAGTGCTTCAGCTGGTGTGTCTAGAGGACAGGAACCACACCAGAAAAGAGATTCTTGCAGCCCTGCAGAGGCAGGCACAGAGGTGGTTCACGCCACACCAACTGGAGCCAGGAATTGTGGTGTGTGATAATGGCACAAACCTCCTGTCTGCCCTTAGACAGGGAAAGTTGACACATGTGCCAACATGCGTCACATGTCCTCAATTTGGTGGTGCAGCGTTTCCTAAATAGGTACCCAGGGTTGGAAGATCAGCTAAAGCAGGCGAGAAGTGTCTGTAGCCATTTCAGGATAGTGGAAAGCCATTTCAGGTGGTCATATACAGCCAGAGCTCATTTGCCTGAAATTCAACGGGAATTCCACCTGCCCGTAAACCACCTGATTTGTGAACACCAGGTGGAACTCGACTTTGGAAATGCTGCAGCGGCTGCACATGCAGCGGAAGGCCATCAACAAGTACCTGTGTGAGTATGGCACAACGACACACTTGGCCTTTTTTCCCCACTGCAATGGCTGCTGATGAAGGATGCATGCATTGTACTGTCACCATTTGAGGAGGCCACAAGGATGGTGAGCAAAGCATGTATCAGTGACACAATCCCTGTTGTGCTCCTGCTGGAGCAGACTCTGCATGGCATATGGACAGGGCACTTGATGCAGAGCAGCGGGAGAAAGACAAGGACTTTCTTTCCTCTCAAGGCCCATTGTATGCAGATGCCCTTCTTTCTATGCCACAGAACACACAAGAGGAGAGGGAGGATGAGGAGGATTCTGGCAGCTTTGGGGACATTGAAGCAGAGGAAGACATATGTCAAACCTTAAGAACATGTGGCATCTGTAAAAGAAAGATTCACACATTACGTGATTCCAAATCTTCCTTTGATGCAAAATGGGACCCATGGTTCATTTACCGCTACTCGGATTTAATTTTAAATGATTATGGGCTCCATGACATTTGGTTCTCATGTAATGGATTTATGCTTATTTATTTCCGTTTTGGTTTTTAAGATTGTTTGTTTTTGGGACATTATAAATTCTGTATACAATAAACATTCTTTATCCATTTATAGATTGCAGAATATTCCTTTGGCTTCGGGTCTGTTTGCCATTGGACATTCCAAATTCGGTGATTCAGGTTCTTTGACAGTTATATTAAACTTCTTAGTTTACATGCATCACCGTATTATAATCTTACTGTATTGTTTTGTTTCCCTATGCCATATTTGTGGCATTTGTCTCTGCTCATATACTGTTAATTTTGTTTGTACTTTTTTCAATAAAAGTTTGTAAACAAACAAAAAAAAGTGTCATCAAGGAGAAGGATCACTATTGGTTGGCAACCATCCTTGACCACCATTACAAGGGGAAAGTCTCAGAACTCATCCCGTCCCCACAGAGGGTGCAGTAGATGAAATCTCCTGAGGACACCTTAAAGAGGAGTTTAGCTAACACTTTTTCTGACTGATAAGATTACAATGTCGTGGAAAACTTAGTTTTGAGGCTTCTGTTTGTTAAGAGAGGAGCAGTGGAGAAGGGGGCCACCTAAGTGATGCTTTTCACTATTTTTTTAGTCCACACCGCCCAGGCCTGTCAGCTTCCACATCCCATCGGCAGTGTCTGCATCATATGGTGGACGATTATCTAGGGGCAAAAACAGACCTGGAGAGCTTTCCAGTCAATGATCCACTGGGTTACTGGGTCATGAATAGACCACTGGCCAGAGCTTTCCCATTTGTATGCAATTGAGCTTCTGGACTGCCCTGTATCCAGCGTGCTTTCTGAACAGGTATTCAGTGCTTCTGGAGGTTTTGCTACTGATAATAGAGTGAGTCTTTCCACAGACTTCATGAACTGTCTGACATTTATCAAAATGAATCAGTCCTGGATTACCAGCAGCTATGAAGCCCCTGATGCTGATGTCACTGATTAAGTGTTTTTGTGATGTGAAATCTATTCAAGACTTCTAGGATGCCTGGTGTTGTGGGTGTTAATTTCATCTGAAATATTTTTTTGGTGTAGGTTTTATGGGCACAATTAACACCCAAAGATCATTTTTTTTGATAGGTGCATATCATTTAAATGTTTGACAGCAAGGCAATTCTTGCTTTCATCAAGATAACCTCTATAGGGTACGGTATGAAGGCACCCTCGACACCCAAAGACCAATTTTTCTGCACCTGTTTGACAGGTGTATATCGTTTCAATTTTTGACAGCAAGGCCAATTCTTGCTTTCATCAAGAGTACCTCTATAATGTTATGGTGTGAAGGCACCACTGACACCCAAAAAAAATTTTTTGACAGGTGCATATCATTAAAATTTTTGACATCAAGGCAAATCTTTGCTTTCTTTAAGAGTACCTGTATAGGGGTACGGTGTGAAGGCACTTCCAACACCCAAAGACCAATTTTTCTTCTAATACTTCTATCCAAAGTTGGCGGAAGAGACACCAGAATTTATCCAAAACATCTCTAATCTTGTTTCCAGTGCACTACATTGTGGCCTCTGTCTCCCTAAGCTGTTGTTTACAAAATAAAGAAAGCTTGCAGGAAAAATTTCATTTTTGTTGGCTTTATAAATGCAATTATTGCTGCAGCAGATTCTATACACAGTACAGACGTGCGTCTTTACAGATAGACTAAGGGGACCCCCCAGGCCCTATATTGAAACACATTTTTATTTTTTTTTCTCATTTTATGCTTTCACTTTAACCACTTCAGCCCCGGAAGATTTGGCTGCTCAATCACAAGGCCATTTTTTGCAATACGGCACTGCGTCACTTTAACTGACAAGTGCGACGCTGTAACCAAACAAAATTGACGTCCTTTTTTCCCACAAATAGCGCTTTCTTTTGGTGGTATTTGATCATCTCTGCGGGTTTTTATTATTTGCGCTATAAACAAAAAAAGAGAGACAATTTTGAAAAAAAACACGTTTTGTACTTTTTGCTTTAATAAATATCCCCAATTTTTTTTTAAAAAGCTAATTTTTTCCTCAGTTTAGGCCGATATGTATTCTTCTACATATTTTTGGTAATAAAAATCACAATAAGCATATATTGATTGGTTTGCACAAAAGTTATAGCGTCTACAAAATAGGAGAAAAATTTATGGTATTTTTATTATTAATATTTTTTTTTTTTACTAGTAATGGCAGTGATCTGCATTTTTATCAGGACTGCGACATTATGGCAGACAGATCAGACACTTTCGACACATTTTTGGGACCATTGACAATTATACAGTGATCAGTGCTATAAAAATGCACTGATTACTGTGTAAATGTCACTGGCAGGGAAGGGGTTAACACTAGGGGTCGATCAAGGGGTTAACTGTATTCCCTAGTGTGTGTTCTAACTGTAGGGGGATGGGACTGACTAGAGGAGAGGACAGATCGTTGTTCCTAGCTAGTAGGAACTCACGATCTGCCTCTCCTCACAGAACAGGAATTTGTGTGTTTACACACACGTCCCTGTTCTGGCTCTCATGCCCGCGATCGCGCATGGCCGGCGGTCATCGCGACCGCCGGCTATGCCCCTCGGCAGCCCCACAGTGCAGTGCTGTTATCCTTCTTAAAGTAGCCAATGTACAGCTACGATGGTTTGTGGGATCATGCCGACCTGCCACAGTATAATGACGGCGGCTGGTTGCAAGTGGTTAAGCATCAGTAAATCACTGCTTGAAGAATATTATTGATATCTAATATTCTTGTATCTCAGAGGCGCTTCCGGATGAATAGCATTGATAGTCAAACTGACTTAAAACAAAGTGTGAGTTTATTGTCATACAATTGGCATCATAAATACAATGTAAAAAATATAATAGTTCAGTTAAGTGTGGGTAAAAATATATGAAATAGAATAAAAAGTTATAAAGCTGTAATAAGCTTATGAAAGCATGTGTGCATCATGGATGCTGCCCTCCTGTCTCCATGCTGTCTTGTGTGTCATCCAAGAAGAAGCAGGAAATTACGTTCTCAGATTTCTGGCAGAATTCAGCTGTCCCAGCTTGTCAAAGTGTCTTGTGAACATGTCAGTGTCATCTATCCTAGAGGGTGTGTGTCTGTGTGTGTGTGTCTGTCTGAGTGACCTTCAATATGGAAGCATTGGCTTTATATGTTACATGTGAACGTGTGAACGTCATAACCTCACACCAACTTAGAACCTTGTATGGTACACATTCATTTCTGCTAACTTCAGCAATATGCTATCCAAAAGAAGATTCTAACTCAGAGTCATATATGTCATACGATTGACAAGCCCACATGTAACACTCCATACTTGAAGTATTGGGCTGATCATGTAATGTCATATAACCAAACATCTACATAATATGAACACATTTTACCAACTTTACATTAAAGAACTATATACTAGTACTTATTAATATGACTGGAACTACAAACTAACTTAACTTAACAGGATATAATCCACAATGTATATTCCTTTAGCTATGTGGACACGTGCCTATTTTTGTCTTCTCATGACATTCTATACCAAGATACCTTAAATGTCATACTCAAATTGGCTACACCAGAAAAATCCAGCAATGCTCAGCTTTAGATGAAGAATCATGTTAAATCAATTGATCAAGGTCATTCACACATACTCTATTTATTATGATTAATCATAAAACCAAATATGTTTTGCAAGCTTGCCATGAATATAATATAACACCTATAAGTGCCGAATTATGAATTTGGAAAAATATTCTAACAATCCCCCCTGAATTATGATTAATCATATCAAATTATTCTAATACATTCAAAACATCATTCATGTCACATTTACACATCCTTGTATCAAATGATCGAACACAATATTCCTCAGAACTGAAGCAGCTAGAAATAACTCTCCTCTCCTATAATGTATAACATAATGATGACTCATATCTATAATTACTATTATTAATAATAATAATAATAATAATAATAATTATTATTATTATTATTATTATTATTATTATTATTATTATTATTATTATTATTAATAATAAAATAAATGATGCAATAATATATTGCCATATTTGTGCTCAAATAATATTTTAGCTCTTTGGAAATATACTTTACACTCTAAAACTTGTCATAACTTTCCATTAAGAGTGATATGTTTCTTAAGTTATGAACAAAAGATGTTCTATAAACTCGAATGAGTGTGCAGTTGTTACCTAAAAATATTCAATATATGAATAAGGAAAAATAAATAAAAATAATAATGATAATCCTAACTTAATATGAACATTAATATCGGAATAATCGGATTATCAAAAAATGTATATGTGGACAAATGTTGAGTCCCAAATTGTTTATCTATATTAGATAGATAAAGTTTCTTCTGATTAATGTTTTCTTCATGAAATGTCTTCAAAGTTTCTTCTTCAAGTTCTGTTAGGTTAGAAAAACCTTGTTGAATAAGATAAAACAGTCATAATTCTGAAGTATAAATCCTTTGTCCAATATTCTTCCCTAGAGGATTCCTTCTTTAGCTTTTAATGTCCTGATATTCTCTTTGCTCTTCATATGAGCTTGTTATCCTCCATATTTATTTGATTTTAGATGCAATTTCTGTAAAAGAAATGCAGTATCATTAATTAGGCAAAAAATATTTACATTCAATTCTTGTAACTTTTTCTTTTTTTCTCAACAAATGTTAAAACATTATGAGACAATAACTTTGTGAATTTGTTAAACTATATGTAAAATAACACTATCTTATATTTTCCTTCAAAGAGAACTTCTGTATGACTGTGTACTGTCCTTATCCTGTCTAAGATGGCGTAAACTATAAAACATATGTACTGTGAAATTTAGGTATGACAGGACGCAACACCTCCTTTTGGTCATGATACAAATCTCTGTTTTCACAAACAAAAGAAAAGTTTTGTATCTCCCAGAGATAACAATGGACTATGCCTTTGTTCTCACCTCTAAAAGATTAGAAATGTGCGTAACTGTATTCTGTGTTGAAGCCCCCTTTTCTAGTGTTAGACTGTTCTACAGTAACAAGTACTGGCTCTATGTTCTCCTCTGTTCTTATGCTGGAAACCTGAGATAAAGACTTCTCAGATACAGCTGTATAAACATGTGCTGGTGTACATTCCTGAAGATGTCTTCCTTTTACATCTATCTGAATGTGTTTGGATGATAAAGCTTTGAACCATAGAGGATATGTTTTACAACATTCTTTAAAACAATCTTCCTCAAAAATACCTTTTAGTGAGCAGTCAGGTGTCTGTACAATTATTTTGTTTGATTTCATTATGCTCTCTGTAGCTTTAATTGCATAGTAAACACTTAGCAGTTGCTTTACACCTGACTCAAAAGTTTTTTCCAAAAATGATAAAACTCTGGAGAAATAGGCAATTATTTTCTCCTTACCTTCTTGTAATTGAGACAACGTTACTGAGATGGCATTCTCAGATACATGAGTTTTCAAAACAAAAGATGCTTCAGAACAAACCTCTATTGTACCTAATGCTGGAGCATTCTGCAAATCTTTTTTCAACATTTCAAAAGCATTTTTATCATTTGGACCCCATTGGTCAACTATCTTACCTTTATTTCTCAAAAGATTATATAGTGGATTAACTTTTTCTGTGAAACAGTGTACAAACTCTTTGCAATGATTTATTTTATGCAAAAATTGATGCAATGCCTTATGAGTTGTTGGAGTTGGGATTGCAGTGATCTCTCTAACTGTTTCTTGCAACAATTGTCTCTTTCCTTGACTAATTTGCATGTAAAGGTATTTCACTTGACTTTTCATCAGCTGAACTTTTGCCGTATTTAATTTTAAACCTTCAGCTTGTAACATCATAAACAACTCAGACAAAAGAACAATATGTTCATCGATATTCTGAGTACTCAGCAGAATCGTATCCACATGCTGACAAATGCAGTCTGGCCTATAAAATTTTGAAAGTATTTTTGCTATAGTTTCATGAACTATACCATCACCAATACCTAGGCCAGGTATTAATCGAGTGAACGTATAAGTCTCTTTTCTGAATGTGAATGCGAGTTTGTACTGACTGCTATTAGTTAAAGGAAGGGAAAAATGGCTATTAATGGTTTCTAATACAGAGAACACTTTGTCCTCAGCATTCAAATTTAACTTTAAGTTAGATTTATCAGGAAGAACTGGGTTATTTGGGATATGTTTATTCAGTGTCCTTAAGTCAACTAATAAAGAATATGAATTATCAGTATTTTTGATAGGCCAAATACAGTTATTTACCACTGATTTAGCTTTCTTTACAATTCCAAGTTGTACAAACTCTTGAATAATGGCAGAAAGTGGACCAATTGATTCTAGTGGTAACTCATACTGATTAAGAGGTTCTGGATCTTTTCCCTCAATATTCAATTCAGTATTTTTCAAAGTTCCAATGTCATTTTTGAACTTTGACCACAAACTTGGAAAACGTTGTACCACTTCCTTTAAAGCACAATTACCATCAACATCAGGCCATTTTTGTCCTGTAGACATATTGGTAATGGAACCAACATTACTGTATACAGAGGGATCAATAAGTACTGATTTGGGCCTAGATGGATCTTTCCAAATACTTTTATTAGCCAAATCAATTGATTACATCAATGCCGAGTATATTCTCTGCTTTGTGACATACCCAAATGTTAATGTTAGTTTTCACTAATCCCGGTACTTCAAATGTTACATTAGATACCTGTCTAGCAGTGAAATTACCTGTATTATTAAAACCCACTATATTACACATAGGAGAATTTGGTTTCACAGGTATGTTTTCTTTGGTAAGGCTAATCTCAGATACCCTGTCAATGAGACAATTAATATTTTTACCATTCAGCAAACATTGTATATATGGCCTACCATTCTCGTCCAAAATAATTGGTGCTACATATTGTAATGGCAGAGAAATTTAATCCCGATGTGATTCTATTTTTGGCAATGGCAATAAACCCTCTCTTTCAGTGACAGTGTTGTCTGAATTGCTGTTAACAGTCAAATTACTGATCTGTTTGACTTCTGTGGCATAAGGCAATTCAGTCAAAATTTTATCTTGACATGAAAAAACAGGTTGTACAAAAGTTGATTTTTCATTCTCTATATCTTTAGTTTTTATTTGTGAGTCACTCTTAAATTTACATCAATGTTTTCTCATATGGCCAGATCTATGACAGTAAAGACACGTGATAGGCTCTCCTTGCCTCACTTGCCTGCACCTGTCCTTGTCATTCCTGCTAAGACCTGTCATTTCTGACATGTCTGCAGCCTGACTATTTTTGTCACATTGAATGTTAGCTATCTCGTGTGTGAGATTGTTTTGATTCAATTGTCTCCTAATTTTATCAATGAAACTTACTATATCATTTAAATTTTGAAGTTCCTGTGCTATGGCTACTGAAGTTGGGTCAAGGTATTTAAATTTTTTTATGAAAGCTGTTTTTAAACATGGGTCATTGTCATTATCTACTCCAAATATCATTTCATAAACCTTGCAAAATTTTATTTTAAAATCAAATGGATTTTCTTCTGCAGTAGTCTGTAAAAGATCTAACATTTCTATGGTCAGTATTTGCTCACCGGTCATACATAGCAATAATTGTCGCAGTCTATCTGTCGTGTCATTTTGTTTTGCCTGACCTTCGTCATCAATAACAGGTGTGTTAATTTGTTTAACGAAATTAAGAGGAACCCACAACTGAAATATGTAATTGCGTTGATCATTTGACAGATTAAAATGATCTGCAAACATTTTAAATAAATCGCAATTGGAAAATACAGTTGCCTCAGTGTCATAAATAGGAAAATCTTTTAAAACTTTCATAAGTTGGTCATGCATTTGCAATTTTAGTTTTGCAGTTCTACATAATAAGTTTTTATGTTTCATTTCTTTTTCATCAGTAGCATCAACATTCTCCATATCCGAACTTTCCGGAATATAAGAGGATTGTTGCTTACATTTGGGATCAGTCTTTTTGTCATCTGTAGTTATTACAGCAATCTGTGTCAATCTACTGTCATTCTGAAGTTTTTCCAAAAGATTTGTTTTGGAGTCAATTTGTTCCTCAAGATTCTTTATATAATTACAAAAAATCTCACAGTTTAGACAATTAAGAGAATCTTGAGACAAATTTTCATGTTTCCCTGTGTTCTGTACAGTGTTACATTCTGTCTGCTATAATGTACACACATTTTTAGCAGGTAAATCAACATTAATAATCATTTTGTTAAATATTCTCACTAAGCTTAAGATATTAGATATCTTTTTACGCTGTTTGTTAACAGTAAATTTATTTTTGTCTATCTGCACATTAGCTTGAAAACATTCATTGTACATATATGCCCATAAGTGACTGTCATTTGGATAAAAAGACACATCTTTAAACTATAGTTTGCTTTCTCTAGCTATTTCATCAATAAATTCCATAACTTTACTCACCATATTTAGAAGAATTTCTCGTCTTCAGCCGTCTGTTGCTGGACTGTTGTCCACATCTGATGCAACACAAACACCTCTTGGTTGATAGGTTCTGAACCATCTTTTTTCTCGAAACTTGAATATTCGCAAAACTGCACTAATCTCTCCCCCCCTCAGCAAGGATCAAGATTTCCATACTAATTGAGAAATGATGGAAGTTTCTGGCTCGCCAAAATGAAGAATATTATTGATATCTAATATTCTTGTATCTCAGAGGCGCTTTCGAATGGATAGCATTGATAGTCAAACTGACTTAAAACAAAGTGTGAGTTTATTGTCATACAATTGGCATCATAAATACAATGTAAAAAATATAATAGTTCAGTTCAGTGTGGGTAAAAATATATGAAATAGAATAAAAAGTTATAAAGCTGTAAGAAGCTTATGAAAGCATGTGTGCTTCATGGATTCTGCCCTCCTGTCTCCATGCTGTCTTGTGTGTCGTCCAAGAAGAAGCAGGAAATGACGTTCTCAGACTTCTGGCAGAATTCAGCTGTCCCAGCTTGTCAAAGTGTCTTGTGAACATGTCAGTGTCATCTATCCTAGAAGGTGTGTGTGTCTGTATGAGTGACCTTCAATATGGAAGCATTGGCTTTATATGCTACATGTGAACGTGTGAACGTCATAACCTCACACCAACTTAGAACCTTGTATTTTTACAAGGTTCTAAGTTCATTCATTTCTGCTAACTTCTAAGTTAGCAGAAATTTCTGCTAGGTTCTAAGTTCATTCATTTCTGCTAACTTCAGCAATATGCTATCCAAAAGAAGATTCTAACTCAGAGTCATATATGGCATGCTATTGACAAGCCCACATGTAACACTCCATACTTGAAGTTATGGGGTGATCATGTAATGTCATATAACCAAACATCTACATAATATGAACACATTTTACCAACTTTACATTAAAGAACTATATACTAGTACTTATTAATATGACTGGAACTACAAACTAACTTAACTTAACAGGATATAATCCACAATGTATATTCCTTTAGCTACGTGGACACGTGTCTATTTTTGTCTTCTCATGACATTCTATACCAAGATACCTTAAATGTCATACTCAAATTGGCTACACCAGAAAAATCCAGCAATGCTCAGCTTTAGATGAAAATCATGTTAAATCAATTGATTAAGGTCATTCACACATACTCTATTTATTATGATTAATCATAAAACCAAATATGTTTTGCAAGCTTGCCATGAATATAATATAACACCTATAAGTGCCAAATTATGATTTTGGAAAAATATTCTAACACTGCTCATTTAAAAATTACGTTTTTTTCAAACTTTTTTTCATTGATACATGTCCCCCAGTGTAGTACCCTGACCCCATAACCATTGTATGCCAATTACTTGCATATAAGCCTTAAAATGAGAACTTTTGATTTTTACAGTTCGGGTCCCATAGACTTCAATGGGATTTATTATTCGGTTCCAAACTTTTGCTATGTTCTAAAGTTCTGCTGCGAACCAAACAGGGGGTCATTCAGCCCATCCCTAATTAAACAATTAACCTTGCATTTTTGGCAAATTATGTTTTAGTCTTTAACCGCTTCCCAACCAGCACGCGACGATGTACGTTGGTACAATGCTACGGGTGGGCAAAAGGGGCGTACATCCATCATAGCTGCATAGCGGGAGCGTGCACGCATCCCGTGGTTCCCGTGGATTCGATGTCCACCGGTAGCCGGCAATCGTGGCGAGGAGAGGAAAAACAGGGAACTGCCTATGTAAACAAGGCATTTCCCTGTTCTGCCTAGTGACATGTCAGGGATCCACTGCTCCCTGTCATCGGGAGCAGTGATCTCTGTCAAGTCCTAGGTAACCCATCCCCCTACAGTTAGAACACACTTAACCCCTTGATCACCCCCTAGTGTTTAATCAGTGGCTATTTTTAGCTCTGAGCGCTGTATAAATGTCAATGGTCTCAAAATAGTGTCAAAAGTGTCCGATCTCTCCGCCAAAATGTCACAGATCAGCGCCATTAGTAGCTAAAAAAATAATAATAAAAATGTCATAAATATATCCCCTATTTTGTAGACGCTATAACTTTTGCGCAAACCAATCAATATACGCTTATTGCGATTTTTTTCTACCATAAATATGTAGTAGAATATATATTGGTCTAAAGTAATGAAGAAATTATTTTATATATTTTTTGGGGATATTTATTATAGCAAAAAGTGAAAAATATAGCTTTTTTTCCAAAATAGTCGGTCTTTTTTTGTTTATAGTGCAAAAAATAAAAACCGCAGAGGTGATCAAATACCAACAAAAGAAAGCTCTATACCACGTCAATTTTGTTTGGGTACAATATTGCAGGACTGCGCAATTGTCAGTTAAAGCGATGCAGTACCATATCACAAAAAATACTCTGTTCATTAAGAGGGTACATTTTTCCAGGGCTGAAGTGGTTAATAAAAGTTAATTGAAAACTGAGATACAAATAAATGAGCCACCTAATCATTATTTCATTCATAGTATTACTCTGGTAACCAAATACACATCACAAGTAAAGGAGACTTCTAAGAACATAACCAGTAGTAGTGCAATGCCTAATGGCATGACACCAGTATTTACAATGCTAAAATAGTACATCATTATTGTTTTAAGGTAGGACAAAAGGCAATTTTTTTTATTACATTGTGGACAAGGTTACAACCCCTGTCAATTTTAATTTTGCTATCAGAATCCTGTTGGGAAGGTTTCTCTCCACTTCCTGTCCCAAACCAAAGTAGAAAGTGAGAGGAAATCCTTTCAAAGAAATCCCTGGTGTCTTTATTGGAAGGCCAATGGCTACTATTGTCTATTGATATGTAAACCACTTTGTTAAATCAGAAATTAGTGATCAATAATAACATCTAGTTAACACCATTCCATTTTTGACAAGAAATATGTTGAACAATGCTATACCTGGCTCAAGCTGGGCTCCTCCACATCTTCTTCCTGGGTGGAAGGCCCAGGTTGGACTTCTGAAGCCTGATCTGATGTGGAAGGAAGTCTGGAAGGAAGTGTGGAAGCAAGTGTAGATAGTGATGGCCTGGGTTCACTCTGGTCTGACAAAAAACACAGTCTGACGTAGTACCAGAGCCTGGGGACATAAACGTCATCTGCTGCTGCTCCTGATCTCATGGAATCCTGGACCTTTTTGCGCTCCCTATTATATGTGCTCCTCAGGCCACCAATTTTGGCCTTCAAATAGGTAATGTCTGCTGTGGGAGTCACCGGCTTCACCAATTCCAACAATTTCTCCAGTGCTGCCTTCCTCTTTAGCTTGTTGGAGTATTCTCGTGTTTGACTTGCCAGAGACATGGCAGCTCCCTGTACATGTCTATGAAGTTTGGCAGGAAGCCTGGGTAGCAGTAAATTTATCAATTTTCTCTGCAAGACACAACACAAGACAAACCCTAATGTCAGGCTAAACTCTACTAACCTTGTCCCAATATAGGCCTCAATCTATAAGCAGTATAGGCCACCAACCACTCTTGCCCCAAGTTAAAATTGTACTTTCGTTTGCACGATCGGCACTTATGCTAGTCCGTCCTTCGCTCACAGATCGTACGTACGACTCACGCATGTTATGCTTTATATATACTGCGCATGCATCAAACTCCGCCCCTGACCTTCTTTCTAGTGTATTCCCCGCCCCTTCTCTTTCGGCGCAGTGGAAGAGCACATGGCGGAGAGACAGCAGGTGCGTGATAATAGTAGCAATGAGGAGGACGACGAAGGCCCAAATCAAGGCAGTTCCCGATCCAGGAGGAGATATAAGGACTCAAATATGTCCTTTGTAGAGATGTGAAGAGGGCCGACTATGATGGGAAGCATGGACCGTACCCAAACCCAAATGTGAGAAAGGCCGAGATCATGACTAAACTTGTGAGAAGTCTGCACAGGAATTTTGGGGTACGACGATCCATGGAGCAATTGAGGAAATGCTGGTCAGACCTGAAATTGAGGGAGCAAGATCAGTATAGAAGGATCAAGAAAGTGCTGCAAAAAAGTATTTGTCGTGTGTTCTGTTGTACAGTTTAAAATGGTAAGTTTCAGGTTCGTGGGCACAGTAATCGTTCGTAGTAAACATCGTTCGTTCGCCCACTAATACAATGTTTTTGTCAGATACAGGTTAACTACATTTGTTCATGCCTATTTGTATTAAAATAAGTTTAGTACATTGTTGTCTAGATGGGTTTGTAACTAGAATGAAATGCAAACTAGATTCAGTGTAAGGAGAGGACACTCAGCAGCTGTTTACACATCTGGACGCAGGAGCACTAGTGTGGGACACCAGAACACACTTTTTAGGGTGTCCCACACAGGTGCTCCAGTGGATACTAGGGGTCTCTACATGTGTGAAACTTTAATAACAAAAAAGGTAAGTATAAAATTATGAACAAAAGAAGCTAAAGGGGGTACCTCATCCTAATACAGTATATACAAAACAAGAACAACATGACAGATTATCACAGTACCACAGAGGAATATAGACATATATTAGTTGATAAAGATTTATTACAAAAATTCATAAGTATAAACACTATAAAAACAACTAAATACTGTGCAAAGGTTCAACGACATAGGTTACAATGTGTGTAAAAATTTTTCAACAAGAAGATTGACGCGTTTCGCAAGATAGCTTCTTCAGAACCAACTTGAACATGTAACCAAGGAACCTTCAATTAAAGAATAGGGAGAGTTACATATAGAAAATACAGGCAGGTCCATTGCTATATAGCAAATACACATGAATATGACACATTGCTTAATGATCAAGGGTATACAAACTTATGCATTTAAAAACCAGACAGTCAAAGCTGAGGAGCAAAGACAGTGTGCCCCCCCACACACACACCCACAGAGAGCAGGAGGGAGGGTAGAGACAGAAAGACACTGGACCTGTGCCCAATTTTCATCCAGAAATGGCCTATATATGTTAAAAATAAAAAAACAACAATAACCAAAGAGACAATCCAATAACATAAATTATTCCAATAGAGCAAGTACATGAAAATAAAACGAACAGTGCCCAATGGACAATTATATTGTATAATACTATCCCAAATTTACCTAAAAAATCTGCAACCAGCCAGAACTTTTCAATCAGACAGACAGGAAGAGGGAAAATCTATCCTTCAAAGAGCCCCAAAAGAGGGGAGTATTCCAGCCATAGATGTCATCCAAAAACAGTTTTCCATTGGAAACCCTAACTGGAGGAATATCTGTTAGTCAACGCCACTGAAAAGGAAAAAAGAAGAAAGGGACCATAGAAAGTATGTATATACATGCTCACTCTAAGTATAATAGCCAATATAAATACCAAGTAACACTCAAATAGAGAGAAGGATCCATAGTATCAGAAATTACCAGTTAGAGAAAATAAGGCAAACACCTACCATTAACAGAGACCAACTCCACATAACACACCGCTCACCAGAAACATAGTAGGAGACTGAATAAATACCAAGTATGGTGCCAAAATTGAGCTTACACCTTAATTGCCCTGATAAGAGTCAGCTGTAGCAGCGGGATCGAGTGAGGCAGCCAGCACAGACGTACATACATCAAAATGACATCACACGCCATTGTATCAGTCCAGTAATAGAAACCGAGCATGCGCAGATTGAACGGGAATCACCGCTGTTGAAAAGCGAATAGCTGGGAGCCAAGAAAAAAAGATAAGTATTCCAGCTTTAGAAAGGGAAAAAACATGGTTTCAGCTTGGAACTCTGCCGAAAAAGACAATTGTACGACACTTCCAAGCAATGTTTCATATTCCTATTTCTTGCCTCAAATATCTGTGTGCTAAGTATACCTTTTTTTAATTCACATAGGGGAGAAAAGAGAAAAGAATCAGGACAACTGAGGACACCAGGAACCCCACTACTCATGAAGAAGGGGAAATCCCCACACACCATGAAGAAGATGTGGAGGGAGAGGTTCATGAAGTAGGCGAAATAGTGACAACAGGTCAGTGTCTGAGACCACAGCTTCAGGTAATACACGGTGTGTTTTTTGATTTTTAGGTGATGTGAATGTTGTGGAAGAAGAAACTAATTTAAACAGTGCAAGTGCACAGATCCTCATCCGTGAGATCATGGTGTGCAATCGTGATTTAGAGATGGTCAAGAAAAATATCACTGATGTCCAAAAAAAATGACCAACCAATCATTGATGTTTTAGGTAGAATCTAAAAACAACAAAAATTGTAAAGTTGCTTGTTGTATTTTATATTTTTGATATTTTTTTAAAGTAATTTGAAAGCCAAATTTTGAAGATGCACATAGTGTGTCAACATGTGCTATCTGCCATCGCGGGATTTCAATGTACGCGTTTTGTGGGTGCAACCCCTTCCTCGCAACTAAAGTAGATGAGAGGAAGGGGTTGCACCCCTGAAACACGTCCATTGATCCCCCATGATGGGAGCTAGCACATATTGACATTAGGCATGGGATCAGGAGGGAAATCCACATTTTGACTTCCGATTTGTGTGCATCTTCAAAATTTGACTTTTACATCACCTCATCTGATGAAGGCAAAATCAACATAGTTTTGACATACTAATGTCTCATATTGCCTTGACTTTATCAAAGTTGAACTTTGTAAGTTCCTGAGTTGTGTATGTTATGGTTTTAAACATGCCTGTTTAGCCAAAAAAGGCTATATACTGTCACACAAAATACATGTTATATACCAAAGATGTTGGTTGTTAAAAAATCCTTTTATGGTGGCCGGGTGCAGAGCTAGATGGATGTGTGAGAACTGAGCTCCTCTCCTCACAGACAAACAGTGGCTAATAGTGACTTTCCAGAGGGGATTTTCACACCAAAACGGAGCGATCTGCACACCACAGCATCGATGACCATGGCCAGTAAAAAAAAAGAAAAGACCTCAGGAAGCCCCAGAAAATGACGGCTTTTGTTTCATGGCAGACACATGGAGGTAGGCAAGATGGCACCGGCTGTTCATCCACCCTGGCCTACAACACACACTCCACCCCTGCTAACTCTAATAGCCAGCCAGCGATCCTACTCTAATACCCCTCAGTCTGCAAGCCCAGCTAAAGCCAAATTCTGGATGGATGGCTCTGGATGCAGCCCCACAGCTAGTCCCAGCAATGACTCTGGGGAGGACGCTAGAGAGCTGCCTGACATCATAGAGGTGTTCTCAACGAATAATCAGCCAGTTATGGACACAGTGCTAAAGGACATGTTACTGTCCCTAAGGAGCTCAATCCAAACTGACATGATGTCTTGCATGCAAAAGTTCAATAAGGCGATACAGGCTGTAAAATCCAGAGTGGGGCACATTGAAAACAAGATGGGGGAGTTTGCAGATACTGTGAACGATCTGGTAGATGCCCATGATGAAAAAGAGGAGGTAATAGAAGGGCTCAAATCTAAAATGGCTGACATGGAGCAGAGAGGGAACATTCTAAAAATCAGAGGGATCCCAGAGTCTGTACAGCAAGGAGACCTGCGTGAGTACACCACTACTCTGTTTAAAGAAATCCTTCCTGACCTCACGGATCTAGATGTGATCATAGACAGTATCCATCGCCTGCCTTAACCTTCATACCTCCCCGATTAGATCCCTAGGGATGTAATATTACGGTTACATTTTTACCATGCAAAAGAAAAATTAATGTCTGCAATGCGTACTAAGGATAATATCCCTCCACAGCATCAAAATCTGCATTTTTTTGCAGATCTATCGCAATACACTCTCCAAAAAAGAAGAAGCCTCACCACAATTACCAAAGCCCTCAGGAATCATAGGATCAACTACCGATGGGGCTTCCTCACAAAAATCACGATTACCAAAGAGGGTCTTACCTTCACCATAGACTCCCTGGAAAAAGGTCTGTTCCTGCTCAAAGAATGGCAGATACTTCCAGAGCCTGTCTGCAGGCCTGACCCCATAGGAGCATTCCCCATGCAGATCCTGGATGGTAAAAGGTAACGGCTAAAAATGCTAAAAGGCACTGAATACCTGGAAAGCTAATAATTATTATCTTCTGTTCTATGGGGAGAGTAGCCTCTCTCAGCTCACAAACTCACCCCCCTGATACTACTTGAGCAGCAAAATGCTGCATACTGGTATGCAATACCCATACTTGGATCACAATATTCACTTGACAAGTTTAAACATGTTATTCAAAGTATTCAAAGTTCAAGTTTTTATGTTCATAGTCAGTTTTATTTTTCTTATTATTATATTTTTCCAACACATTTAGAACTTACATATTACTTTACAGTTCTCAGATGAAGCCACTACCGTTTCTCCCAGGTCAACACCTCCAAAGAGACTTCACCAGTACAACAAATCTCTGGTCTGCACTAGCACTTAACAATCTATACCAGCTCTGACCACTTGAGGGAACTCTCCACTCACAAAAGAACTTACATGAACACAGAATGTCAAACATCTAAACCTACTTTGTCCACATGGGGGTGACATTTCTTTCTATAAATACCAAAGGACTTTGCGTAAGTCATTATAGAAAGAAGCTCAACAATTCTCAGGAAACGCGTTTTAATAGTTCGTATCCCCCAAAATGCACAAATAAACAGTTCCCCCATATCTTTACTGCAAACGCAGATTAAAAAAAAGAGGAGTTCTTATTGCAATAAGCGACACTATTGTTAACATTTATGACCCAAATTCCAACCAAATATGCTTTATTAAATTAACAAAACTTTTCAGAAGATACGGGGCCACCAAAAAGGAGCCCTGGTGATATGTTGGGGCTTCAACCTTATCCCAGACTCACACCTTGATTCCACTTCTACCCCCATCAGAAAAACCCAAATGCTTCAAAACACCATACATCAGCAAAATGTATTCGTCGCCTGGAGATGTCTTCATGCAGGGGAAAAAGACTTCACTTTTTTTTCTTCACCACACAGGTCATACTCACGAATTGATCTATTCCTAGTAGATCAATGGACCTTGTCTAGAACTGTAGCAGTATCCATAAATGATACTACGTGGTCAGATCACGCGTCTCTAGTGCTGACAATCAGTGACTCATTTTCCTCGAACCCTGTTCCCATCTGGAGAGCTAACCAGCTTATTTTACAGGAAAAACCTACTAAAACTATATTGGAACAACATTTAATGTAATATTTTAGCGATAAAGTGAATTCTGTGGATGATAAGTTTACATTGTGGAATGCCCATAAGGCGTTCATGAAGGGTATCTTTATTAAACTGGGGACAAGGAGGAAGAGGTAGCACCAACAGCAAATACAGGATCTCACAAACAAAATTCACAACTTAGAAATCAGTAATAAACAAAAACCCACACCCTCAATTTCTAAACAATTATCCCAACACCGTTATGATCTTTGATTGCTGCTATTAGGAAATTTTGAAAAGTCTACTAGACGTCTAAATATGAACTATAATGTAAATGGTAACAGGGAGGGGAAACTCCTAGCACAATGCTTACGGGGCTGCAGGTTCAAAACCAAGATACCATACATCCAACACCCAATCAATAAAGATAAACATCAACACCCACAAAAAATTGCCCACACATTTAGCCATTATTATGGATCTCTGTACAACTTGGCAGATGATCCAAATACCATTCAACCAACCCCCGAGGCTATACAGGGCTTTCTGAAGAAAGTCTCTCTTTCCCAATTAACCCCAACACAACTACAGCACCTCAGTTCTCCCTTCACAAAACAGGAAGTGTCTCATGCTATAGATAGACTATCACTAAACAAGTCCCCAGGTCTTGATGGATACATAGGAGAATACTACAAAACATTCAAGTACATCCTCACACCCCACCTAACCAATATTTTCAGTGCTGCAGCTGCCTCTTCCTCCTTCCCATCAGAAATGTTGAAAGCACTTGTAATCACCCTGCCCAAACCAGGGAAGGAACCATCTCTTCCACAGAATTTCAGGCCGATATCATTACTTAATATCGACCTGAAACTATATGCCAAACTGATCTCACTAATGCTGATAAACATACTTTAACAGCTAATACATATGGATCAATCTGGATTTACAAAAGGACGTCAAACCACTGATGCCACTAGACGCCTAATTAATATAATCTACCAACGCAAATCTGAAGGAAACGCCTTCTCTGCTCCTAACTTTGGATGCAGAGAAGGCATTCGATCGGATTCATTGGGGATATCTTGCCAGGGTATTGAAGAAGTTTGGATTCCAAGGCACCATATTTTCTGCAATTATGGCATTATATTCCAAGCCCTCTGCCCAGGTTTACACCTCGGGGGCACTTTACACTCCATTTAATATTACAAATGGAACTCGCCAGGGGTGCCCACTTTCACCGTTAATTCTCAACCTTCTCATGGAACCTCTGGCGAGTTACATACGCAACCACACTCAAATTACAGGACATAGGTTTAACAACTCAGCACATACCATCAGTCTATTTGCTGACGGTGTTATACTCATGATCACAGACATAAAGACCTCATTAGCCTCGATACATCAAACACTCAAAATGTTCAACGGTATATCCTACTACAAAGTAAACAACACTAATGCCCCGTACACACAGTCGGATTTTCCGATGGAAAATGTCCGATCGGAGCGTGTTGTCGGAAATTCCGACCGTGTGTGGGCTCCATCGGACATTTTCCATCGGATTTTCCGACACACAAAGTTGGAGAGCAGGAGATAAAATTTTCCGACAACAAAATCCGTTGTCGGAAATTCCGATCGTGTGTACACAAATCCGACGGACAAAGTGCCACGCATGCTCAGAATAAATAAAGAGATGAAAGCTATTGGCCACTGCCCCGTTTATAGTCCCGACGTATATGTTTTTTTTTATCATTTCAAGTTTATTGAAAGAAGAATAGTAACAAAAGAATACACTGTATATTGCAAATTTTGCAGGTGCAACTGCGTACTTTTCGTCTTTTTACAAAATAAACAGTTAGTGTGAAACTCGTGTAGAAGTCTAAATGTTTAACAGACACCGCATCACTGAGGTTATTTCCACTAAGCTGACTTTGTGACTGTAATAAATACAATATAATATTTCTATCTACGCTTCGCAAACCATTGCGACAAACATTTCTTATCAGTTGTTCAGATTATTTATTATTGAAAACAAGCAAAAATGTGGTCTCTATGATTCTCTGAGACAATCTAACTCACGTCTATAAGAGAAGTATGAATTTCCAAGATATATACCAGTGAGGACATAGGCTATAGATCAGCCATGAAGTGGTAAGAAGTTAGATGTAGAAAAAGAAGTAAGAAAAGGTAAAGGAAATAATGATGTGAAGGGCAGAAATAGGATGCAGAGGCAGGGCACCCGCCCAGGACCGCGAGGTCCCTCCCAAACCTAATTCAGGAAGGGAATTCTGCAGAGTATTTGAAAAGCAACCAGGGTTGCCACGTTTTGTGGAATCGTTTGATATGGCCTTTGTCTTGGGCCAATACGTCTTCCATTTCGTGGATTTCACTGACTCTCGACAGCCAGTCCCTAACAGTTGGAGTAGATGTAGAGAGCCAATGTAGAGGTATTTGAGATTTGGCTGCATTGAGGAGGTGAATCGTCAATGAGCGTTTGTAGCGTTTAAAAGAGGTATTGGACAGGTGTAGTAGACAACATGCTGGGGTCAGTTCTACTCTGGTTTCTGTAATTTTTTAAATTAAAACCTTAACTTCATTCCAGAATGGTTCAATTTTGTGACAATGCCACCAGATGTGGGCTAGTGTGCCTTTTTCGGAGAGACATCTCCAGCAAGTGTCTGGTTTTTGTGTATCCCATTTATGTAGTTTGTCGGGAGTGCTGTACCAATGGGTCAGAAGTTTGTAATTTGTCTCTTGCAGTTTTGTGCTTATGGAACATTTATGTGCTAGGACAGCCACGTACCTCCATTGTTTGTCTGAAATCTCCAATTCAAGTTCTTCCGACCATCTCCTCCTGTGCCCGTCCGATATCTCAGTCCCCGAGCGATTCAGCCACTCATACGCAACAGAAGTGGCCTTTTTAATTGGAATTCCCTCCCGACACACCGACTCCAAAGCCGTCAAGGGTCTATGTAGTGTTTGGGGTTCTTTAATGTTACCTAAATAGCTTCTTAATTGGAAATATGTCCAGAGTTTCAGTTGGGGTCGGTTTATGTCTGTCTTAAAAGACGACCAATCTCTGAATTTGTTTTCATTATAGCAGTCTCCGGCCAGCAAGGGATCCCCCGCCGGAATCGTCTTAAGAGTCGGGTTATGTAGGCCTGGGGCAAAGTCTGGATTATCTGTCAGGGGCGTTAGAGGGCTGGGTGTTGTTGTCAGCTTTTTTTGTTTAGCTAGGCCGGTAATGATCTTCAGTGTGGTACCAGTGATCGGGTGCATCCTAACGACATGAGGTAATGTTTTGATAGAGGATCATGGCAGGTATTTAAGCGGCAGCGTGGCAAGCGTTGACTCTAGTGATACCCAGTCTTTCTCCGACTCATGGCAATGCCAGTCTATGATTCTGGCTATGTGTGAGGCCTGGTAATAACTGCGGAAGTTCGGGAATTGGATTCCTCCTAGATCTTTGGGATTGACCAGGGTGCCTAGTTTGATTCTGGGTTTTTTATGTTGCCAGAGAAATCTCGTGACCATTGTATTAAGTTTGTTGAAAAATTTCTGAGGTATCTCTATCAGTAGTGTGCGGGTCAGATACAAAAATTTGGGCAATATGACCATTTTTACTATGGCTGCTCTGCCGAACCAAGAGAAATAGTTCTCATTCCAATTTGTTAGATCTTTCGCACAATTTTTTAGAAAGGTCACAAAATTTCTCTCATATGCCATTTTTAGAGATGGTGTAAGCCAAATTCCTAGATATTTTAGTTTGGTCCTATCCCAGGTAAATGTTGAATTCGCCTGTGTTAATTTGAGTACACTGTCTGGAAGGGAGAGGTTCAGGGCCTCTGACTTTGTGTAATTAATTTTTAGATTGGATACAAATCCGTAGTGTGCGAATTCTTGTAACAGGTTAGGGAGTGTTGTAATCGGTTTAGTTAAGAAGAACAATAAGTCATCTGCGTATGCAGCTAATTTGTACTCTCTATTTTTAATCTGGAAACCTTGTATTGCTGTGTTCTTTTGCACTGTTCTAATAAAGGGCTCTAGTGAGAGAATAAATAAAAGGGGCGATAGGGGGCAACCCTGTCTAGTCCCATTTTTAATATATACTTTTTCTGAGAGAATTCCGTTTATTTTTAATTCCGCTGTTGGGTTCTGATAAAGGGCCGAGATCCAATGCAACATGTTCGGACCTAAGCCCACCCCTCCACACACCGCCAGCATGAAGTCCCATGCTACACGATCGAAGGCCTTCTCCGCGTCTGTTTAGAGGAGAAAGCCTTCGATCTTCCGTTGTCTCACAGCCTGTGTTAGCAAGAGAGCTTTAGTAACATTGTCTCTGGCCTCTCTGTTTGGCATAAAGCCCACCTGCTCCAAGCCTATTCGTTTTGAGAGCAGCGGCCCCATCCTCAATGCAATGATCTTCGCGAACAGCTTGGCATCGAGGTTCAACAAAGAGATGGGACGGTAGCTAGCACATTCCTCTGGGTTTTTGCCCTCTTTCGGTATAACCGCAATATGGGCAGAAAGGAAACCAGGAGTAATACGTCTTGGCTTGGATAAGGCGTTCAATGCATCTTTTAAGGGTTCAGTCAGAATCTCTATGAAGGATTTGTAATATGTGGCGGAATATCCGTCAGGACCCGGGCTCTTGCCTGGTTTTAGTAATTCGATGGCCTGTTTGATTTCTTCTGTTGTGATTGGGGCTTCTAGGAGATCTGTATCCTCCTTGGGCAGAGATGGTAGTCCGCTATGTCTTATGTAGTCTTGTATGATTTGTGTCCTATCTCCTAGCATTTGTGGAGGTTTATGTTGTGGGGGCAGGTTATAAAGCTTCGTATAGAAAGCGTGGAAGTGTTTAGCTATTGCCTCAGGTGTTACCTCGAGCTTTCCCTCTTTGGATCTGATACCAACTATCTGATTGATTGAATTTTGTTCTCTGAGGGCCCTCGCCAAGAACCTCCCAGCTTTGTCGCCTGACTCATAATAGAGCCGCCTCTTAAAGAAAAGAATCCGTTTGGCTTTAGTGTGGAGAATCTGCTGTAGATCCTTCCTTGCCTCCAGAAGACTTTTGGCTGAGGTCTCCGATAGAGATTGTTTATGTGATAGTTCCAGTGACTCAATTTGGGTGAGTAATTTTCTGATCTGGGCATCTCTTTCCTTTTTGCGTCTTGAACCCATCCCTATCAGAACTCCTCGTATGGTACATTTATGTGCTTCCCATACTAGTAGGGGGTCTATCCCAGGTGTGTTATTATGTTTGAAGAAATCGGTTATGTTGTTTGTAAGTACAGGTAAGAGTGTCGGATCTGATAATAAAGACGTGTTCAGTCTCCATGTCTGCTGTTGTCTACTTGAGTTCTGTAAGTCCAGTGTCAGTGAGATAGGTGCGTGGTCCGATATTGTTTGTGTACCTATTTTCGCGGCGGAGATTTTTGATAGATCTCTCTGAGGGACAAATATGCAATCCAGCCGGGCATATCTGTTGTGTGGTGTCTAGAAATGAGTGTAGTCTCTACCATCGGGATTAAGGAAGCGCCAGGAGTCCACCAACTGGAGTTTGTGTAGGAGTGATTTAATCTTTTTCAGAATTTTATAGGTAATGCAAGTCCTTCCATTGGACGTATCCAGAAGTGGGTTTAGAGGTACATTAAAATCCCCCCCAAGTATAATACAACCATCGGCGAACTCCTGTAGCCTCCTCACGATGAGTTGGCAAAAAGTTATGTGAGACTTATTTGGGAAGTATACATTGGCGAGAGTCAAAGGCAAGTCATTGTATGTACCCTTCAGGAACACGAATCTGCCCTCAGGGTCACACAACTGTTCATTTAGTTTAAATGGTGTGTCTCTGCCTATTAGTATCGTGACCCCTTTTGATTTAGAATCGGCTGTGGTAGCATGGAAAGCTCTCGGGAACTGTGGGGTTGTTAATTTGGGGATGTTGTTTGTTTTAAAATGGGTCTCTTGTAGGGAGGTGGGTAGAGGGGAGAGGGGAGGAGAGGAGGCGACAACAAAACAACCTTTACTCCTATTAACCCTCCCCCATCCACTCCTCCCGTTCCCGCACAGTTTTGTAAATCTTCGTGTTTTGCAGCCGGAATCCCAGTGCTTCAGGGCTAGGTGTTGGTGTAGCAGTGAGCCACGTCCAGGGCACATCTGTCGTCGCATCTGGGGTCAAAGCCCCTCCTTCAATCAACAAGAGATATGGACCTGAAGGGATAGATCTCCTCCTGATCAAGCTTAATGGCTGTGCAGGGAGCTATGGGATGTTGTCATAATTACCCCTCCGGGTGATGCTTGTGGAAGTGTTCATCCCTTTTTCTTTTCCTCCATCGTCCCTCCCCCTTGGGGGGAATGTTCCACAGGCGACAGCAGTATGACATGAACATCAGTGTGGTAAGAGTTGTGCTTTGGACTGCAGGTTTGTTAAGGGCATGTCTATTGTGGTATATAGGGATCTATTCACATTCCTGGGCTCTGGATGGGCCAGCCAGTCTCCTTGGGGTATCTGCGTGGGAGCTGTTTCCTTTATTCTGTTTGTGTTTTTTCGATAACCATTTGTCTGGAGAAGAGAGTGGGGAGGTGGGGGGGCTCCTGACCAAGGGTGGTTGTAAGATTTCCTCATACCATTCCGGTAAATCCATTGGTTCCAGGTCTAATGCTTCACAGAACTCTGGTAAATCTGCTGGCGAACGCAGGATAGCTTGATGGCCATTATATGTAACTGTGAGAGCGAAGGGAAATCTCCAAGTATATCTCAAGTCTTTTGCTCTCAGTTTCTCCAGCAGGGGTCGCAGTGCACGTCTGTTCTTCAGAGTAATCTGAGAAAGATCCTGGAACAGCATAATCGTGGCGCCATTAAATATGATTTGATCATTTTGTCTCGCTTTTCGCATAATCTCTTCTTTGGTAGCAAAGCTTTGTAAGCAACAGATTATGTCACGGGCCGGTGCGGTATCTGAGCCTCTGGGCCTGAGAGTTCTGTGAGCTTATACAAAATCGATTTCAGTGTCTTCCTGCCTCTCAAGCAGGCTGTTGAAGACGCTCCGGAGTGCTGTGGTGATCTGATCTTGATCCACTGATTCCGGGATCCCCCTGACTCTGATATTACACCTCCTCCCCCGATTATCGAGGTCTTCAATGTGTCTATTCATGTTAATAAAGTGCTGCATGTAATTTGACGAAACCAGCTCTAGCTTGTGGATTGCTTTATCTCTCTGTCTGCCTGCACTTTCGGCCACCGCCATCTTTTCATTTATCACCATCATGCTTGTTTTCAGATCCGTTATGGCGGCAGAAAACGTAGCTTTTATGTCTGCAGCAAATACCGACATGTCCGCAAACGTGAGCGGGTGGTCCGGTTTGGACTTACCCCTACTGATGTCTTCAGAAGTGGACAGTGAGTCCTCACTCTCCCCTTCCTCCTGTGGCGTCGGCGCCATCTTGCTTCTCGGGGTCCCGCTACGGGCCGCTGATTTATGTTGGAAGATTTCAGCGATGTTGGCGCTGGCAGAAGCCGAGTTTCGGCGTGTCCGTGGTCCAGGCGTCCAATGTAGCTTTCTGCCCGGCATTTGTGAGCTGTAGGTCAGGTGTTAGGGCTTAGAACCTCCGCGTGTGCCTCAGAGCCTCTTCAGTGAGCAGCCATCTCCGCCGCGCGCCAAGCCACGCCCCCCTCGACGTACATGTTTTACGTCACCGCGTTTAAAACGATCGGATTTTCCGACAACTTTGTGTGACCGTGTGTATGCAAGACAAGTTTGAGCCAACATCCGTAGGCAAAAATCCTAGGATTTTGTTGTCGGAATGTCCGAACAAAGTCCGACCGTGTGTACGCCCTATAAGTCATACATCCTTGGCATCAATATACCTCCTAAAACTAGGTGCAAAATGGAACAATTATACCTATGCACGTGCAACACCACCAGTATAAATTACTTAGGCATCACCTTAACACCTAAGACAGAGGAATTGTTCAAAGCAAATTACTCCATGTTCTTAGATAAACTATACCCCAAACTCCAAGATCTAGCAAAAACAGAATTATCCTGGTCTGGGAGACTGGCAGCCTTTAAAATGGTACTGCTACCACAATTTCTATACCTTTTTAGGACCATCCCTATCCCAGTGCCTAACATCTTTTTTATTAAAGCCCAATCTATGATCAACAGACATCTTTGGCAAGGAAAGAGGGCGAGGTGTGCATTCTCTAAACTAATCAATAATACTCAGGAGGAGTGGGCTTAGTAGTACTTAAAGACTACTACATTGCCTCAAAATTGGCGCAAATTAAAACATGGTTCCCCCAAAGCCCCAATACCAGATGGAAAGAATTGAAAAATATACAACTTAAAGGTGGCGATCTTTATCACTTTCTTCTTACTAGCCAGCAATACACCCCTAGATAAGCATCGCTTTCTCCCACCATCACTTTATGCCTGGAAAACTTTGTTAAACACTCCATCTCAGGACTCCATTACCTCCACACTATCAATGCCTACTTATAGCTTGACACACATCATACCTGACATAAACATCTCAAGCTGGGTGGAAAAAGGGATAGAAAAAATTGAAGATATGTGTCAGGTCACCTGAGACCAGATGACAGATGCACTCCGTAGGAGTCGGATGTGCACCGCTAAGATAGTGAACCCTAGGACTGACTGCTGCGGATTGTACCCAGGGAGATCAGGAAGCAGGTCCACTGGAACACTAACACAGATCCCAGTGGGAGCTAGAGCATAGATTCCCCAGGGTGCTGAGTCTAAGAGCCAACAGGTGTTCACCAGAGCCTCTAGTGGGGAGGATAGACTGCGCTGCAGTCTGGCTCCAGGTCGCGGCCCCTATGGTCTCACAGCTCACGCTCACGGTAGACTACAGGAGAAGGAAGCAGCGGGCTGGAACTACAAGGATAGTAAAGGAATAATGCAGAGGTCAGGGTGACTAGCAGACAGGAACAACAGAGTACACGCCAAAGGTTCAGGGTCACAGACAAACAGGGATAGTCCAGGACAAGCCAAAAGGTCAGGGTCATGAGCAGACAGGAATAGTCGGGAACACATCAAGCTCGGTAACAGAGACAAACGAAGAGCACACGGCAAGCAGGAAACAGGAAGCCAAACACACAATGAATACACAAAGGTTGATCAGCACCGCTGGCTTGCAATGCACAGGTTAAGATTGGGTTCCCTGATTTGGCCTGGGGTGGAGCCATGCTTAGAGGAGAGGTTATAAAAACAGCCATGTGAGAGTGGCTGGCCTCTTAGTCTGAACACATGAGATGAGGTAAGCTGACAGAGAAAGATTACTGCATAATCATGACAATATGCTGATAGGTCCAACTTCAAAAACCTTCAGGTCCTTACAAATAGAATACAACCTAGCTAACTCAGAATATATACCATAGAATTACACATCTACTATGCTCCAACTTGAAAACAAATATTGAGATGCCATGGAGAGTACTCCAATACTACACAAACCCTACCACCAAGATTAAAGGTATATCATTGTTCTATAATATACTGAAAAATAAGGATATACCCTTGAAAACAACTCATATGATTGCCTGCGAGAAGGACTTAGATACCTCTTACTCCCTGGAACAATGGTGTAAAGCATTTCACATCACGTACGCTGCGACAAAGAGTGTAAACTTATGGGAATTATCACAGAAAATCCCCTTCAGATGGTATCTCTCACCACTATCTAGGGTGAGGGACATCAGGATTCTCCCCCGGGGCATCTCGGATCATGAACCGCTCCTCCTGACACAAGAGGTCTTCTCCACACCGGGAGTTTCCCTGTGGAGACTATCCAGATTCTGGGTGTCGGACGAGACGGTGGATGGTCATTTTAGAGAGGCAATGGGGGAATACTGGGATATTAATCCAGGTTCAGCCAGTGTAGCTACAGTCTGGGACATTTTCAAGGCATACACTAGAGGAAGATACCAGACCATTATAGCCAGGGTACGTAGGGAGAGGAGAGCAGACTTGGAGGCGGTAGAGAGGAAGGCAGATCTGCAGGAAGCACTTTTTCTTAGAACCAAAAACCCCAGTGACTATGACAAGCTTCAGCGAATGACTGGAGAGGCTGTCCGCATCCGCACCTCTCTCACCCAGAAACGTCTTCTCGCTCAGACACACCGCATAGTCGAGCAGGGGGAGTGGTCCGGGAAGCTATTGGCATGGTTGTCCAGGGAACAACAGGGGGGGTTGTGTATACCACACATAAGGGGACCTGACGGATGTCTCAAATATGACCCAGACGAGATAAACGACTGCTTCGCCTCCTTTTATAAAAATCTTTATTGCTCCAGGGCCGCATACACCAAGGAGAAGTTGACCACTTATCTAGAGCCTTTTGATTTCCCAGTTCTCACTGCAAAATACCGTGACAGTCTTGATGCCCCTATCACCACAGACGAACTGCTGAAGGCTCTTAAGACTCTCCAGGCGGGCAAATCTCCAGGCCCAAACAAGTAAAAAGGCGCAGAGAACAATTGCCTTAAAAAAAAAACGATTAGTCCAGAAACTTAAAATAGACGGGAAAAATGCATGCAAATGTTCATGCATATGTGTTAGGAGTATAAATGGAGGTCAGTCAGGGCAGCCACCGAAGGAGCCAAAAGCGGGATCCAGCAAGCTAGAACAATAACAAGGAGAGGGCGCCTCTGAATATATATCACAAACAAATTTTATTAAAAACAGCAATATCCACTCACATGAGGGTAGGAGAAGTTGCATTCAGGTCAGTTGGCTGAGCAGTAGAACTACAGGTCACAGCGGTTCCTGCAGGGCATGTGAGATCCAGAGATGGGAGATAAGCTGGTGCAGCCGGATGCAGACTCTTGTAGTAATCAGTCCAACACATATCCTGCTGTGTTTATCCTGGTGGTTTCCTGAATATCAGGATAAGGGTCCAAAGTTTAAAAGACAGGAAAAGGGGGGGACGTCACAGCAACCGTTCAGCCGCGCTGCCGCTCACCGCTGTACATAGAGAGCCTGTAAGCTATAACACGGCCGGCCATGTGGGAGATCACAGCGAGGCTTGGGGAGCAAACAAAGCTTGGCACCCGGTGATGACGTCACATTAATGCAACGCGTTTCAGAATCGGCTTGCCATTGATGGTAGAATGGCCGCATTCCTTTGTCAAGCAAATCTCCAGGCCCGGACGGAATACCCGTCGAGTTTTATAAGCAATATGCAGAGGAGCTGATGGGGAAACTACATACTATGTTTATGGAGGCACAACTCCTGGAGACGCTTCCGAGCTCATTAAGTGAGGCGGTGGTGGTTGTAATCCCCAAGCCAGGTAAAGATTTGACTCTGTGCTCCTCTTACCGCCCCATCTCTCTCATTAATGTGGATGCTAAGCTCCTGGCCAAAGTATTGGCCAGGAGGCTTAACACAGTAATAGCGGCCCTGGTACACCCAGACCAAATGGGGTTCATGCCGGGGAGGGGGACAGATATTAACATTAGAAGGCTTTTCACCCATATGGATAGGGCACAGGCAGACTCGGCAGGAGTGGTGGTGTCCCTTGACGCCGAAAAGGCCTTCGATTCGGTAGAATGGGAGTTCTTATGGGGGCTTCTATCAAAATTCTGATTTGGTCTGAAATTTCTGACATGGATACGGATGCTCTATGCCAATCCCAAAGCGAGGGTCCGTACAAACAGAGCCCTTTCTGAAACCTTCCCCCTGGGGAGGGGCACTCAACAGGGGTGCCCTTTGTCACCGGGACTCTTCGCCTTAGCGATAGAACCTCTTGCCATTGCCCTGAGGGCAGAGGCCGGGGTGAGGGGGATACCAGTAGGCACAATTGAAGAAAAAGGGTCCCTATATGCAGATGACACATTGCTTTACCTCGCTGACCCTAACCAGTCACTGCAGAAGGCTCTGGGCTTATTCTAAGACTTCGCTCGGTTTTCAGGGGTTTGCATAAACTGGGATAAGTCGGTCCTGTTCCCGCTCCACCCCTCGCTTCCCAGGGTAGATACTGCCACCCCACTTCAGTGGGTGGGTGAGTTTACCTATCTGTGCATCAAAATTAGTAATACCACACATCCCCACACATCCCCACACACACCGCTTTGGTGCAATCCCGCCCTCCCACATCTTTATGACATGCCAGATCCTTCCCAGTGGGCCACACGGGGAATAACCGCCCTAAAACATATCATAGCTAATGGGAAGCTTATGTCCTTTCAGGACATTAAATGGCAGTACTCCCTACCCCGATTCTTTGAGTTCAGATATTGGCAATTGAGACATGCAATGAGGGCACAATTCCCGGACAGATTAATTCTGGAACCGGACTCGGTTGAGCGACTTCTGACTTCAAGCGTGATGGGGAAGCCCCTATCCACACTGTACATGTATTTGACGGTAGCGCATGGCATTAAGCCCACTCGGGCATTTGATAAATGGAGGGTGGACATTCAGGCATTGGGAGATGACGAATGGGAGGACATTGTCTCGACCTATATCCCAACTGTAATAGCAGCTAAGGACAGATTTATACAGTTGAAATTTCTCCATAGGGCATACTTCACTCCACACAGGATGGCTAGAATTTATCCCCATAATGACCCCTTATGCCCCTGGTGTAGGACCGGAGAGGGGACATTCTGGCACATGGTATGGGCATGCCCGAAGCTCGAGCCATATTGGGAGGGAGTGAGGGGGGTGCTTAACGACATATGGAACCTCAGACTATCACTTGACCCTATGCTGCTCTTGCTGAGCTATATGGGAGACGTGGAAGGGGACAGATGCACCAAACTCTCTGTTACATTCCTGTTATTCTATGCTAGGAGGGAGATAATGATACATTGGAAGTCAGCTGAGCCACCCACCATTAGTTCTTGGATGAAAGCGGTAAACTCGGTGTTGCCACTGTACAAACTCACATATGAAAGCAGGCAGTGTCCGGATAAATTTGACAAGGTTTGGTCGACCTGGGCGGCGGCGCGTGGCTGAGGGACCGGGAGTGGGGGACCTACTAATGGATTCCCCCCTTGTGGTCAGGGGCAATGCCCCCCCCTCGGACACGGGGCGCTGTCGGGTCATACTGATGGATGATTGATTCCGATCTGATGAATTTATACACTTGCTGGACCTATGGGCGGTAGTGATTATGCGATCTGCTGATTTTTAGGGGTAAACGCAGACAGGAACATTCTCAGACCTCATCGGGTTAGGAAGAAAGAGAGTGGGCAGTTATGGATTAGAGGGAGACTATGAACGAGGCTAAATACTCTGATGTAAATGTAAATATGAGACTGTATGTAGTATTTGAAACGCACACCATTGCTGAGTAGCTAATTCATCACCCCTTTTATATCCGTTTGTATTTATATAACGGATGTACAGTGAACGTGCAAAAATGTACTTGTGAGATGCTGCATTATTGAACAGATGTTTTATTGTAACGATGTAAGGATTCAGATATTCTTTGTCGTACACTGACGGTTTTGTAATGCTGTTTTGTTTTTGAAAATAAAAACCTTTTGCTGTAAAAAAAAAATTCTCATCACAAAGTTCCAATACCTGCTGGAGGAACTGTGGTACTGTGGGAACATTGTACCATATACTCTGGTCTTGCCCTACTATAATCCCCTTTTGGAAAGGAGTATATGGAGTAATTTCACAAGTATTGAATATTAAAGTACCCATGTCACCGGGAAATGCAATTTTATTCTTAGACATAGAGTTAATTTCACCAGAATACAGGACCATAGCCGTGCACATTCTTCTGAGTGCACGATTAACGATAATGCGCCATTGGAGGGATCAACAAACCCCATCTCTACATGAAGTAACAAATACGACTAACACTCATGCTGCATAGGAGATGTTATATGCATCAACCCAAAACAATTACAGTAAAGCCCAACAAAAACATGGGAAAAATGGGTAGATTGGTACACAATGAAACATAAGACCTAAATGTATCACTTATAAACCATACTGTACTACCAAAGGGAAGTACCTATCTGACTGTGTTTTTCTTCTTTTTTTCCTAATTTTATTTTATATTATTTTATACTTTTATATTTTATAGTTCTTACTTTTTTCTTTTTCGAACACCAATGTCTTTTTCATATACTACTTAATCTAAAACTAGACGTTATCTAACAATGAAAACAATACAACAACCCCTAAAAGAGGGCTGGGGGTCACCAATCTCCTCCTGAGCGCAGTGTGTTCCCAGTTGGGGTGCCTGGGCAGGGGAGTGGTGTTCCTCACTTATGATCTAACAAGATATACTTTATATATCACCTTTTTTACCTTGGTTTACATGTCTATTGTATACAGACTTTGTTATAGAATAATCAAGATTGTGTAATAAGCTGAAGAAGTGCATGTCTGAGTGACTATTTTTCTACATGTTTTTTCACTTATGTTCTGTGAAATATTCAATGAAAAAATATTGATTTAAAAAACCCTTTTATAACGCACATGTGAATGTGCTTGGAGTAAAATGTTTTATACTCAACAATGTGTGGCTTCTTATTTCAATGCTCAATACCATTTTTTGGAGTAAGTTGGTGTAGTTACAGTGACAATGGGGGTTATTTACTAAAGGCAAATCCACTTCGCACTACAAGTGCACTTTCAGTGCAGTTTCAGTGCACTTTCAAGCACTACAAGCAATTAATTAATGCAGTTGAAAAGCATGATTATTTTTATCATTAATGCATTACATACATTAACAACAAAAATAAGGTGTGTGTGTAGCAGGCCCATAGCACAACATAATAGTTAGCTGAAGAAGAGATTGTCACCTCATGTATCAAATAATTTACGTTTGCACTATTGAAGAAAATGGCCAAAAATAAAAGGTCATTGGGGAACCTTGGAGACAGATAAGAAACACAAGCAGTAAATCAAATGAAATAAGAGTTCAGTTTCTAAAACATTAAATTATTTTAAACATGTTTATATATTCTCTGGCATATCAATGGCCCCCCTACCCGCAAAGTACTCTAGATACTTTTGGCGAATTTTGCGGGCGCTTTGGGGGGGTAAGTCAGGACGGCCAGGTTCAAGAGCCGTGAGAGTTGTCTCATCCTGTAATAGGCCAGCCTCAGTCCCAACTGAGGCCACATAGTTTGATGCATTTTTTCACAAAAAGTTATGTAATATGCAGCATGCAGGAACGATGTGATGTATTTTATATTCCGCCATGTTGATAGCTGTGAGAAATAGGCGGAAGCGGCTGGCCATTATTCCAAAGGCATTTTCCACCACTCTTCTGGATCTGGCCAGCCGGTAATTAAAAACCCTCTGTTCCGGGGTGAGGGTCCTTTATCGGGAATGGCCGCAGAAGATGGTCCCCCAGTGCAAAAGCTTCGTCAGCTACGAGCCTCTGCTCGGGAGAGATGGCTTTCCGCATGCAGGTGTCCTGCTTCATAATATAAGGGGACAGCAAAGCCAACAGATGGTGAAAAATGGGGTCCGTCATCCTGAGATAATTCCTGAAATCATCAGGATTATTCTCCTGGATCTCCCGCAACAAAGCCATGTGAGAGGAAAACCATTTTCCTGAAGACGTGTGCTTGGACACTAAATGCATAGAAATTGAGGCTGTAGATGCTAGACACAGGAGCTATCCCCTCCACCCCTAGCTGAGATGCATGCCGTGCTTCCTGGTTTCACATTCTAGTGACAGATCGGCCCCTGCCTCATCCCACAGCTGAGCTGTCATCTGCTGTACGTTTTAAGGCATGTAAGTGATCTGATGGTGAGGGAAAAGACTGCGCTAAAGTTTATCAAATGGGTGAACACAAGCTGCTGACACTCAAACATACAAAGTTCAAAATAGATAATATAGTGACAGTGTAGCGCTTCTAAAAAGTATAAATGAATCACAAAATAGGAACTGAATAACAAATCTAATAAATCCGAAAATCAATATATATTGGCTAGACTGGATGTGACCCAGTGAGTGTGTAAGAAAAAATGTCCACAAAAGTGTCAAATGGTATATCCCTCGGGTGAAGGTAGTCCCAATCGTGAAAAAATGGTGTAAGGCTTGTCTGTAGTCAATAACAACGAAACTCAAGAGGTAAATGGGTACTCTTACCAGCTGTGATGGACCCCAGATGTCATACGACAGAGGGGTCAGACAGGCTTAAGATCTTATGTTGTATTCATCAGATGTTGCTCAGGTACTGGACACAGATGGATGGAACCGGTTCAAGGTGATATCCTCAGCTTCTGGTCCATGAAAGCTCCAAGTGCTCCCCTGTTAGATAGCCGTCTCCAAAGTTGTTCCGTGAAAGCTCCAGGGAATAATCATATGAAAGCAGAAGGAAGGAGAAGGACTCAAATGGTGCAGGTCAAAACCAATTAGGTTTATTAAAAATAAAAAATCGAAAGGCAAACACCAATGTAATAAAAGTGATCACAAAAACGGGTATTAAAATAAAATAGAACCAATGTGGGATACAAGAGATGCTAGCCCGACCAGTTTCGACACTAAGGGTCTTCAACTGAGGCAAAACTGTAATGCTCCGAGTGTGAAGCACTGCCTGCCAACCCCGTTCCCGGATGTGACAACATCACGACACCACGGAGCATCCACGATATATGTCCCAGCCTCCTGGAAGCGCTGTGTGCATGCAGTGCGACCAGACAGCTACAGGACTGAGGATCGTTTCCAGCGGCCTGTGAACCTAACACCATTCTGGAACCATGCGGATTAACCATTTGTATTCTCATAACGCTGGAATATTACTGCTCCGATGTGAGTGTTTTTAATCCATTTTCATTAAACTTATTGTAAAACACACTGCATTTAGAGGGCGCCGTTCTCTTTTCTTTTGTTCTGTTCCAGGGCCTCTTCTAGATGCTATGGACTGCCTGCCTTCTAATTATTTAGCAACTTATCATCCTTACATGGACATATTTATTATGGATTTTGTCACGGAACGTCCCACATTCCGCTTGAGTGTTTCCATCAGTATACCACTTCCTCCCAGTCTGGACTCAGATATCAGATATTCCAAACACTTCAAAGCACAAAACAAGGTGACACTTGCTTCACTGCTAACATGGACTATTTTTATTAGAACCAGAATACAAGACTTTATACAACGTTAGAGGAGGTTCCCTCCTCCTGCTCATATTACTCTAACAATACACCTGTAACAAATAAATATGAGCTAATTAACTAATCCTTTATACAGCCTAGGTGACTGAGACATGACCTTTTGCCCAGACTTGTGGTCACCGAGCTTCACACAATAACAGAGTTAACTAGAAAAGGTACAATTTCTGGGGAAATTGTGAAAGTGTTCTTGCCTCTACAACTGGAGTGGGCGGAGTAACTGGGTGGGGTGGAGTGGCTTGAGTAACTGTGAAAAGTGTTAAAAAGCTTAATATTTTAAAAAGTATAAATAGTAGTAAAAAAGTTCCATCATTCGCTGAAAGAGCTGAACATTTTTTTCAAAAGTAATTTTTTTTTTCAAAAAATGAATTTTTTTTAATCAAAAATGATTTTTTTTTCTTCAAAAATGAATTTTTTTATTTCAAAAATAATTTTTTTTCGAAATTATTATTTTTTTTAAAGTAATTTTTTTTTCAAAAATAATTTTTTTTTTTCAAAAATATTTTTTTTTTTCAAATATATTTTTTTTTCAAAAATAATTTTTTTTAAAAAAAATTTTTTTTTCAAAAATATTTTTTTTTTCAAAAATAATTTTTTTTTTTCAAAAATATTTTTTTTTCAAAAATGATTTTTTTTTTCAAAAATTATTTTTTTACTTTTTAAAAAAAAATTTTTTTTTTTTCAAAAATATTTTTTTTTTTACTTGGGGCGGTCATAATGTTTTGGCTGATCATGGGGTGGTCATAATGTTTTGGCTGATCATGGGGTTGTCAGCTTTTGTCACTTCCCACTCTAGTTTTGAACATTTCGCCATTCATTCCTATGGGACCAATTTCGCCGTAAAAACGTCATTTCGTGGACCATTCGGCAAAACATTCCACAAAGTAATAACACACCAATCGGGAACAATCCGCTCGTTTCGGTATATTATTTGTCTCTGTAGTGTGAAAACTGTGGGAGGAGTCTACAAGCATTATCAAGTCTAGCAGATGAAGTCACATGCATTTGGAGTGTCTCAGCATCTTGTGTTTACAACCACTGTTTCCTAGCAACGCTCATGCCCTGTTTATGCTTCCCAAATACTACTTCATCAAAACTGCCCCATCAGAATTACCCCATCAAAACTGCCCCATCATATTCCTCTATTATAAATCAGTACATGGTGTGTCTGTCCCCTCCCCCGGGCTCTGTAATCAGCTGAGATGCTCCAGCCACCTTCCCCCCTGTGTATAACAGAAGCTTTGGTAACCATGGCAACAAAACAAACACTAACAGTGCACTCTGATTAATGGCTAAAATTTCCTGAAATGACCTCTAAACAAATGGCCGTATTTTAAAAACTATACATCCTACAGCGAAGATCTTTATATTGTGAGAATCACAAGACCCAGACCTAGATTTTGATACATAGTATGTCTCTGAAATATTAAAAATGAAGGCACAGTCGCAGTTTAGAAATTGCCCTTCAAATTTGGAGGGGGCTAGAGTGTAGTTTCAATGAATGTCAATGGACGGCGTGAGTTGCAAACAAATGGTCATATTGTGAAAACTATCAGGACTATGGCTTAGCCGTGGACATGTTTAGTGACAGCAGGGATAGCTGAACGTTTTGATATAAGATTTGTGTAGGTGGGCTTGAAAATGAGGGAGTGGCGGCAGTTTAGAAATCATGTTCTGATTTTCCAGCTTTTGTCATCTCCCACTCTAGTTTCCCCATTCATTCCTATGGGACCAATTTCGCCGCAAAAATGACGATATTTCGTGAACCATTCGGCGAAATGTTCCACAAAATAATAGCACACCATTCGGGAAAAATCCGCACGTTTCGGTATATTACTTGTCTATGTAGTGTAAAAACTGTGGGAGGAGTTAGGGTGGTAAATTTGGCTATAATAAGAATAAGAATAACTAGAAAAGGTACAATTTCTGGGGAAATTGTGAAAGTGTTCTTGCCTCTACAACTGGAGTGGGCGGAGTAACTGGGTGGGGTGGAGTGGCTTGAGTAACTGTGAAAAGTGTTAAAAAGCTTAATATTTTAAAAAGTATAAATAGTAGTAAAAAAGTTCCATCATTCGCTGAAAGAGCTGAACATTTTTTTCAAAAGTAATTTTTTTTTTTCAAAAAATGAATTTTTTTTAATCAAAAATGATTTTTTTTTTCAAAAGTAATTTTTTTTTTCAAAGGTAATTTTTTATTTCAAAAATAATTTTTTTTTCGAAATTATTATTTTTTTTAAAGTAATTTTTTTTTCAAAAATATTTTTTTTTTTTCAAATATATTTTTTTTTCAAAAATAATTTTTTTTTCAAAAATGATTTTTTTTTTCAAAAATTATTTTTTTACTTTTTAAAAAAAATTTTTTTTTTTTTCAAAAATATTTTTTTTTTTACTTGGGGCGGTCATAATGTTTTGGCTGATCATGGGGTGGTCATAATGTTTTGGCTGATCATGGGGTTGTCAGCTTTTGTCACTTCCCACTCTAGTTTTGAACATTTCGCCATTCATTCCTATGGGACCAATTTCGCCGTAAAAACGTCATTTCGTGGACCATTCGGCAAAACATTCCACAAAGTAATAACACACCAATCGGGAACAATCCGCTCGTTTCGGTATATTATTTGTCTCTGTAGTGTGAAAACTGTGGGAGGAGTCTACAAGCATTATCAAGTCTAGCAGATGAAGTCACATGCATTTGGGGTGTCTCAGCATCTTGTGTTTACAACCACTGTTTCCTAGCAACGCTCATGCCCTGTTTATGCTTCCCAAATACTACTTCATCAAAACTGCCCCATCAGAATTACCCCATCAAAACTGCCCCATCATATTCCTCTATTATAAATCAGTACATGGTGTGTCTGTCCCCTCCCCCGGGCTCTGTAATCAGCTGAGATGCTCCAGCCACCTTCCCCCCTGTGTATAACAGAAGCTTTGGTAACCATGGCAACAAAACAAACACTAACAGTGCACTCTGATTAATGGCTAAAATTTCCTGAAATGACCTCTAAACAAATGGCCGTATTTTAAAAACTATACATCCTACAGCGAAGATCTTTATATTGTGAGAATCACAAGACCCAGACCTAGATTTTGATGTATAGTATGTCTCTGAAATATTAAAAATGAAGGCACAGTCGCAGTTTAGAAATTGCCCTTCAAATTTGGAGGGGGCTAGAGTGTAGTTTCAATGAATGTCAATGGACGGCGTGAGTTGCAAACAAATGGTCATATTGTGAAAACTATCAGGACTATGGCTTAGCCGTGGACATGTTTAGTGGCAGCAGGGATAGCTGAACGTTTTGATATAAGATTTGTGTAGGTGGGCTTGAAAATGAGGGAGTGGCGGCAGTTTAGAAATCATGTTCTGATTTTCCAGCTTTTGTCATCTCCCACTCTAGTTTCCCCATTCATTCCTATGGGACCAATTTCGCCGCAAAAATGACGATATTTCGTGAACCATTCGGCGAAACATTCCACAAAATAATAGCACACCATTCGGGAAAAATCCGCACGTTTCGGTATATTACTTGTCTATGTAGTGTAAAAACTGTGGGAGGAGTTAGGGTGGTAAATTTGGCTATAATAAGAATAAGAATAATAAGAATAACTAGAAAAGGTACAATTTCTGGGGAAATTGTGAAAGTGTTCTTGCCTCTACAACTGGAGTGGGCGGAGTAACTGGGTGGGGTGGCTTGAGTAACTGTGAAAAGTGTTAAAAAGCTTAATATTTTAAAAAGTATAAATAGTAGTAAAAAAGTTCCATCATTCGCTGAAAGAGCTGAACATTTTTTTCAAAAGTAATTTTTTTTTTCAAAAATGAATTTTTTTTAATCAAAAATGATTTTTTTTTCTTCAAAAATGATTTTTTTTTCAAAAGTAATTTTTTTTTTCAAAGGTAATTTTTTTTTTCAAAAATGAATTTTTTTATTTCAAAAATAATTTTTTTTTCGAAATTATTATTTTTTTTAAAGTAATTTTTTTTTCAAAAATAATTTTTTTTTTCAAAAATATTTTTTTTTTCAAATATATATTTTTTTCAAAAATAATTTTTTTTTTAAATTTTTTTTTCAAAAATATTTTTTTTTTTCAAAAATGATTTTTTTTTTCAAAAATTATTTTTTTACTTTTTTCAAAAATTTTTTTTTTTTTTCAAAAATATTTTTTTTTTTTACATGGGGCGGTCATAATGTTTTGGCTGATCATGGGGTGGTCATAATGTTTTGGCTGATCATGGGGTTGTCAGCTTTTGTCACTTCCCACTCTAGTTTTGAACATTTCGCCATTCATTCCTATGGGACCAATTTCGCCGCAAAAACGTCATTTCGTGGACCATTCGGCAAAACGTTCCACAAAGTAATAACACACCAATCGGGAACAATCCGCTCGTTTCGGTATATTATTTGTCTCTGTAGTGTGAAAACTGTGGGAGGAGTCTACAAGCATTATCAAGTCTAGCAGATGAAGTCACATGCATTTGGAGTGTCTCAGCATCTTGTGTTTACAACCACTGTTTCCTAGCAACGCTCATGCCCTGTTTATGCTTCCCAAATACTACTTCATCAAAACTGCCCCATCAGAATTACCCCATCAAAACTGCCCCATCATATTCCTCTATTATAAATCAGTACATGGTGTGTCTGTCCCCTCCCCCGGGCTCTGTAATCAGCTGAGATGCTCCAGCCACCTTCCCCCCTGTGTATAACAGAAGCTTTGGTAACCATGGCAACAAAACAAACACTAACAGTGCACTCTGATTAATGGCTAAAATTTCCTGAAATGACCTCTAAACAAATGGCCGTATTTTAAAAACTATACATCCTACAGCGAAGATCTTTATATTGTGAGAATCACAAGACCCAGACCTAGATTTTGATACATAGTATGTCTCTGAAATATTAAAAATGAAGGCACAGTCGCAGTTTAGAAATTGCCCTTCAAATTTGGAGGGGGCTAGAGTGTAGTTTCAATGAATGTCAATGGACGGCGTGAGTTGCAAACAAATGGTCATATTGTGAAAACTATCAGGACTATGGCTTAGCCGTGGACATGTTTAGTGGCAGCAGGGATAGCTGAACGTTTTGATATAAGATTTGTGTAGGTGGGCTTGAAACTGAGGGAGTGGCGGCAGTTTAGAAATCATGTTCTGATTTTCCAGCTTTTGTCATCTCCCACTCTAGTTTCCCCATTCATTCCTATGGGACCAATTTCGCCGCAAAAATGACGATATTTTGTGAACCATTCGGCGAAATGTTCCACAAAATAATAGCACACCATTCGGGAACAATCCGCACGTTTCGGTATATTACTTGTCTATGTAGTGTAAAAACTGTGGGAGGAGTTAGGGTGGTAAATTTGGCTATAATAATAAGAATAATAATATATATGTGAGATAACAGTAAGTGGTCTTGCTATGCAAGAACACTTAATAATATATATGTGAGATAACAGTAAGTGGTCTTGCTATGCAAGAACACTTAACTAGAAAAGGTACAATTTCTGGGGAAATTGTGAAAGTGTTCTTGCCTCTACAACTGGAGTGGGCGGAGTAACTGGGTGGGGTGGAGTGGCTTGAGTAACTGTGAAAAGTGTTAAAAAGCTTAATATTTTAAAAAGTATAAATAGTAGTAAAAAAGTTCCATCATTCGCTGAAAGAGCTGAACATTTTTTTCAAAAGTAATTTTTTTTTTCAAAAAATGAATTTTTTTTAATCAAAAATGATTTTTTTTTCTTCAAAAATGATTTTTTTTTTCAAAAGTAATTTTTTTTTTCAAAGGTAATTTTTTTTTTCAAAAATGAATTTTTTTATTTCAAAAATAATTTTTTTTTCGAAATTATTATTTTTTTTTCAAAAATATTTTTTTTTTTCAAAAATATTTTTTTTTTTCAAATATATTTTTTTTTCAAAAATAATTTTTTTTTAAAAAAATTTTTTTTTAAAAAATATTTTTTTTTTTCAAAAATAATTTTTTTTTTTTCAAAAATATTTTTTTTTTCAAAAATGATTTTTTTTTCAAAAATTATTTTTTTACTTTTAAAAAAAATTTTTTTTTTTTTCAAAAATATTTTTTTTTTTACTTGGGGCGGTCATAATGTTTTGGCTGATCATGGGGTGGTCATAATGTTTTGGCTGATCATGGGGTTGTCAGCTTTTGTCACTTCCCACTCTAGTTTTGAACATTTCGCCATTCATTCCTATGGGACCAATTTCGCCGTAAAAACGTCATTTCGTGGACCATTCGGCAAAACATTCCACAAAGTGATAGCACACCAATCGGGAACAATCCGCTCGTTTCGGTATATTATTTGTCTCTGTAGTGTGAAAACTGTGGGAGGAGTCTACAAGCATTATCAAGTCTAGCAGATGAAGTCACATGCATTTGGAGTGTCTCAGCATCTTGTGTTTACAACCACTGTTTCCTAGCAACGCTCATGCCCTGTTTATGCTTCCCAAATACTACTTCATCAAAACTGCCCCATCAGAATTACCCCATCAAAACTGCCCCATCATATTCCTCTATTATAAATCAGTACATGGTGTGTCTGTCCCCTCCCCCGGGCTCTGTAATCAGCTGAGATGCTCCAGCCACCTCCCCCCTGTGTATAACAGAAGCTTTGGTAACCATGGCAACAAAACAAACACTAACAGTGCACTCTGATTAATGGCTAAAATTTCCTGAAATGACCTCTAAACAAATGGCCGTATTTTAAAAACTATACATCCTACAGCGAAGATCTTTATATTGTGAGAATCACAAGACCCTGACCTAGATTTTGATACATAGTATGTCTCTGAAATATTAAAAATGAAGGCACAGTCGCAGTTTAGAAATTGCCCTTCAAATTTGGAGGGGGCTAGAGTGTAGTTTCAATGAATGTCAATGGACGGCGTGAGTTGCAAACAAATGGTCATATTGTGAAAACTATCAGGACTATGGCTTAGCCGTGGACATGTTTAGTGGCAGCAGGGATAGCTGAACGTTTTGATATAAGATTTGTGTAGGTGGGCTTGAAAATGAGGGAGTGGCGGCAGTTTAGAAATCATGTTCTGATTTTCCAGCTTTTGTCATCTCCCACTCTAGTTTCCCCATTCATTCCTATGGGACCAATTTCGCCGCAAAAATGACGATATTTCGTGAACCATTCGGCGAAACGTTCCACAAAGTAATAGCACACCATTCGGGAACATTCCGCACGTTTCGGTATATTACTTGTCTATGTAGTGTAAAAACTGTGGGAGGAGTTAGGGTGGTAAATTTGGCTATAATAAGAATAAGAACTAGAAAAGGTACAATTTCTGGGGAAATTGTGAAAGTGTTCTTGCCTCTACAACTGGAGTGGGCGGAGTAACTGGGTGGGGTGGCTTGAGTAACTGTGAAAAGTGTTAAAAAGCTTAATATTTTAAAAAGTATAAATAGTAGTAAAAAAGTTCCATCATTCGCTGAAAGAGCTGAACATTTTTTTCAAAAGTAATTTTTTTTTCAAAAATGAATTTTTTTTAATCAAAAATGATTTTTTTTTCTTCAAAAATGATTTTTTTTTCAAAAGTAATTTTTTTTTTCAAAGGTAATTTTTTTTTTCAAAAATGAATTTTTTTATTTCAAAAATAATTTTTTTTTCGAAATTATTATTTTTTTTAAAGTAATTTTTTTTTCAAAAATAATTTTTTTTTTCAAAAATAATTTTTTTTTTCAAAAATATTTTTTTTTCAAATATATTTTTTTTTCAAAAATAATTTTTTTTTTTAAAGAAATTTTTTTTTCAAAAATATTTTTTTTTTTTCAAAAATATTTTTTTTTCAAAAATATATATTTTTTTTTTCAAAAATGATTTTTTTTTTCAAAAATTATTTTTTTACTTTTTTCAAAAATTTTTTTTTTTTTTCAAAAATATTTTTTTTTTACATGGGGCGGTCATAATGTTTTGGCTGATCATGGGATGGTCATAATGTTTTGGCTGATCATGGGGTTGTCAGCTTTTGTCACTTCCCACTCTAGTTTTGAACATTTCGCCATTCATTCCTATGGGACCAATTTCGCCGCAAAAACGTCATTTCGTGGACCATTCGGCAAAACATTCCACAAAGTAATAACACACCAATCGGGAACAATCCGCTCGTTTCGGTATATTATTTGTCTCTGTAGTGTGAAAACTGTGGGAGGAGTCTACAAGCATTATCAAGTCTAGCAGATGAAGTCACATGCATTTGGAGTGTCTCAGCATCTTGTGTTTACAACCACTGTTTCCTAGCAACGCTCATGCCCTGTTTATGCTTCCCAAATACTACTTCATCAAAACTGCCCCATCAGAATTACCCCATCAAAACTGCCCCATCATATTCCTCTATTATAAATCAGTACATGGTGTGTCTGTCCCCTCCCCCGGGCTCTGTAATCAGCTGAGATGCTCCAGCCACCTCCCCCCTGTGTATAACAGAAGCTTTGGTAACCATGGCAACAAAACAAACACTAACAGTGCACTCTGATTAATGGCTAAAATTTCCTGAAATGACCTCTAAACAAATGGCCGTATTTTAAAAACTATACATCCTACAGCGAAGATCTTTATATTGTGAGAATCACAAGACCCAGACCTAGATTTTGATGTATAGTATGTCTCTGAAATATTAAAAATGAAGGCACAGTCGCAGTTTAGAAATTGCCCTTCAAATTTGGAGGGGGCTAGAGTGTAGTTTCAATGAATGTCAATGGACGGCGTGAGTTGCAAACAAATGGTCATATTGTGAAAACTATCAGGACTATGGCTTAGCCGTGGACATGTTTAGTGACAGCAGGGATAGCTGAACGTTTTGATATAAGATTTGTGTAGGTGGGCTTGAAAATGAGGGAGTGGCGGCAGTTTAGAAATCATGTTCTGATTTTCCAGCTTTTGTCATCTCCCACTCTAGTTTCCCCATTCATTCCTATGGGACCAATTTCGCCGCAAAAATGACGATATTTCGTGAACCATTCGGCGAAATGTTCCACAAAATAATAGCACACCATTCGGGAAAAATCCGCACGTTTCGGTATATTACTTGTCTATGTAGTGTAAAAACTGTGGGAGGAGTTAGGGTGGTAAATTTGGCTATAATAAGAATAAGAATAATAAGAATAATAATATATATGTGAGATAACAGTAAGTGGTCTTGCTATGCAAGAACACTTAACTAGAAAAGGTACAATTTCTGGGGAAATTGTGAAAGTGTTCTTGCCTCTACAACTGGAGTGGGCGGAGTAACTGGGTGGGGTGGAGTGGCTTGAGTAACTGTGAAAAGTGTTAAAAAGCTTAATATTTTAAAAAGTATAAATAGTAGTAAAAAAGTTCCATCATTCGCTGAAAGAGCTGAACATTTTTTTCAAAAGTAATTTTCTTTTCAAAAATGAATTTTTTTTAATCAAAAATGATTTTTTTTTCTTCAAAAATGATTTTTTTTTTCAAAAGTAATTTTTTTTTTCAAAGGTAATTTTTTTTTTCAAAAATGAATTTTTTTATTTCAAAAATAATTTTTTTTTCGAAATTATTTTTTTTAAAGTAATTTTTTTTTCAAAAATAATTTTTTTTTTCAAAAATATTTTTTTTTTCAAAAATATTTTTTTTTTCAAATATATTTTTTTTTCAAAAATAATTTTTTTTTTAAAAAAAAATTTTTTTTCAAAAATATTTTTTTTTTTCAAAAATAATTTTTTTTTTCAAAAATATTTTTTTTTTCAAAAATATTTTTTTTTTTCAAAAATAATTTTTTTTTTTTCAAAAATATTTTTTTTTTCAAAAATATTTTTTTTTTTACTTGGGGTGGTCATAATGTTTTGGCTGATCATGGGGTTGTCAGCTTTTGTCACTTCCCACTCTAGTTTTGAACATTTCGCCATTCATTCCTATGGGACCAATTTCGCCGTAAAAACGTCATTTCGTGGACCATTCGGCAAAACATTCCACAAGGTAATAACACACCAATCGGGAACAATCCGCTCGTTTCGGTATATTATTTGTCTCTGTAGTGTGAAAACTGTGGGAGGAGTCTACAAGCATTATCAAGTCTAGCAGATGAAGTCACATGCATTTGGAGTGTCTCAGCATCTTGTGTTTACAACCACTGTTTCCTAGCAACGCTCATGCCCTGTTTATGCTTCCCAAATACTACTTCATCAAAACTGCCCCATCAGAATTACCCCATCAAAACTGCCCCATCATATTCCTCTATTATAAATCAGTACATGGTGTGTCTGTCCCCTCCCCCGGGCTCTGTAATCAGCTGAGATGCTCCAGCCACCTCCCCCCTGTGTATAACAGAAGCTTTGGTAACCATGGCAACAAAACAAACACTAACAGTGCACTCTGATTAATGGCTAAAATTTCCTGAAATGACCTCTAAACAAATGGCCGTATTTTAAAAACTATACATCCTACAGCGAAGATCTTTATATTGTGAGAATCACAAGACCCAGACCTAGATTTTGATGTATAGTATGTCTCTGAAATATTAAAAATGAAGGCACAGTCGCAGTTTAGAAATTGCCCTTCAAATTTGGAGGGGGCTAGAGTGTAGTTTCAATGAATGTCAATGGACGGCGTGAGTTGCAAACAAATGGTTATATTGTGAAAACTATCAGGACTATGGCTTAGCCGTGGACATGTTTAGTGGCAGCAGGGATAGCTGAACGTTTTGATATAAGATTTGTGTAGGTGGGCTTGAAAATGAGGGAGTGGCGGCAGTTTAGAAATCATGTTCTGATTTTCCAGCTTTTGTCATCTCCCACTCTAGTTTCCCCATTCATTCCTATGGGACCAATTTCGCCGCAAAAATGACGATATTTCGTGAACCATTCGGCGAAATGTTCCACAAAATAATAGCACACCATTCGGGAACAATCCGCACGTTTCGGTATATTACTTGTCTATGTAGTGTAAAAACTGTGGGAGGAGTTAGGGTGGTAAATTTGGCTATAATAATAAGAATAAGAATAATAATAATAATATATATGTGAGATAACAGTAAGTGGTCTTGCTATGCAAGAACACTTAATAACTAGAAAAGGTACAATTTCTGGGGAAATTGTGAAAGTGTTCTTGCCTCTACAACTGGAGTGGGCGGAGTAACTGGGTGGGGTGGAGTGGCTTGAGTAACTGTGAAAAGTGTTAAAAAGCTTAATATTTTAAAAAGTATAAATAGTAGTAAAAAAGTTCCATCATTCGCTGAAAGAGCTGAACATTTTTTTCAAAAGTAATTTTTTTTTTCAAAAAATGAATTTTTTTTAATCAAAAATGATTTTTTTTTCTTCAAAAATGATTTTTTTTTTCAAAAGTAATTTTTTTTTTCAAAGGTAATTTTTTTTTTCAAAAATGAATTTTTTTATTTCAAAAATAATTTATTTTTCGAAATTATTATTTTTTTTAAAGTAATTTTTTTTTCAAAAATAATTTTTTTTTTCAAAAATATTTTTTTTTCAAAATATATTTTTTTTTCAAAAATAATTTTTTTTTAAAAAAATTTTTTTTTCAAAAATATTTTTTTTTTCAAAAATAATTTTTTTTTTTTCAAAAATATATTTTTTTTCAAAAATGATTTTTTTTTTCAAAAATTATTTTTTTACTTTTTTAAAAATTTTTTTTTTTTTTTTCAAAAATATTTTTTTTTTTACTTGGGGCGGTTATAATGTTTTGGCTGATCATGGGGTGGTCATAATGTTTTGGCTGATCATGGGGTTGTCAGCTTTTGTCACTTCCCACTCTAGTTTTGAACATTTCGCCATTCATTCCTATGGGACCAATTTCGCCGTAAAAACGTAATTTCGTGGACCATTCGGCAAAACATTCCACAAAGTAATAACACACCAATCGGGAACAATCCGCTCGTTTCGGTATATTATTTGTCTCTGTAGTGTGAAAACTGTGGGAGGAGTCTACAAGCATTATCAAGTCTAGCAGATGAAGTCACATGCATTTGGAGTGTCTCAGCATCTTGTGTTTACAACCACTGTTTCCTAGCAACGCTCATGCCCTGTTTATGCTTCCCAAATACTACTTCATCAAAACTGCCCCATCAGAAATACCCCATCAAAACTGCCCCATCAGAATTACCCCATCAAAACTGCCCCATCATATTCCTCTATTATAAATCAGTACATGGTGTGTCTGTCCCCTCCCCCGGGCTCTGTAATCAGCTGAGATGCTCCAGCCACCTTCCCCCCTGTGTATAACAGAAGCTTTGGTAACCATGGCAACAAAACAAACACTAACAGTACACTCTGATTAATGGCTAAAATTTCCTGAAATGACCTCTAAACAAATGGCCGTATTTTAAAAACTATACATCCTACAGCGAAGATCTTTATATTGTGAGAATCACAAGACCCAGACCTAGATTTTGATGTATAGTATGTCTCTGAAATATTAAAAATGAAGGCACAGTCGCAGTTAGAAATTGCCCTTCAAATTTGGAGGGGGCTAGAGTGTAGTTTCAATGAATGTCAATGGACGGCGTGAGTTGCAAACAAATGGTCATATTGTGAAAACTATCAGGACTATGGCTTAGCCGTGGACATGTTTAGTGGCAGCAGGGATAGCTGAACGTTTTGATATAAGATTTGTGTAGGTGGGCTTGAAAAATGAGGGAGTGGCGGCAGTTTAGAAATCATGTTCTGATTTTCCAGCTTTTGTCATCTCCCACTCTAGTTTCCCCATTCATTCCTATGGGACCAATTTCGCCCGCAAAAATGACGATATTTTGTGAACCATTCGGCGAAATGTTCCACAAAATAAAAGCATACCATTCGGGGAAAATCCGCACGTTTCGGTATATTACTTGTCTATGTAGTGTAAAAACTGTGGGAGGAGTTAGGGTGGTAAATTTGGCTATAATAATAAGAATAAGAACTAGAAAAGGTACAATTTCTGGGGAAATTGTGAAAGTGTTCTTGCCTCTACAACTGGAGTGGGCGGAGTAACTGGGTGGGGTGGCTTGAGTAACTGTGAAAAGTGTTAAAAAGCTTAATATTTTAAAAAGTATAAATAGTAGTAAAAAAGTTCCATCATTCGCTGAAAGAGCTGAACATTTTTTTCAAAAGTAATTTTTTTTTTCAAAAATGAATTTTTTTTAATCAAAAATGATTTTTTTTTCTTCAAAAATGATTTTTTTTTCAAAAGTAATTTTTTTTTTCAAAGGTAATTTTTTTTTTCAAAAATGAATTTTTTTATTTCAAAAATAATTTTTTTTTCGAAATTATTATTTTTTTTAAAGTAATTTTTTTTTCAAAAATATTTTTTTTTTCAAAAATATTTTTTTTTCAAATATATTTTTTTTTCAAAAATATTTTTTTTTTTAAAAGAAATTTTTTCAAAAATATTTTTTTTTTTCAAAAATATTTTTTTTCAAAAATATATATTTTTTTTTCAAAAATGATTTTTTTTTTTTCAAAAATTATTTTTTTACTTTTTTCAAAAATTTTTTTTTTTTTTCAAAAATATTTTTTTTTTACATGGGGCGGTCATAATGTTTTGGCTGATCATGGGGTGGTCATAATGTTTTGGCTGATCATGGGGTTGTCAGCTTTTGTCACTTCCCACTCTAGTTTTGAACATTTCGCCATTCATTCCTATGGGACCAATTTCGCCGCAAAAACGTCATTTCGTGGACCATTCGGCAAAACATTCCACAAAGTAATAACACACCAATCGGGAACAATCCGCTCGTTTCGGTATATTATTTGTCTCTGTAGTGTGAAAACTGTGGGAGGAGTCTACAAGCATTATCAAGTCTAGCAGATGAAGTCACATGCATTTGGAGTGTCTCAGCATCTTGTGTTTACAACCACTGTTTCCTAGCAACGCTCATGCCCTGTTTATGCTTCCCAAATACTACTTCATCAAAACTGCCCCATCAGAATTACCCCATCAAAACTGCCCCATCATATTCCTCTATTATAAATCAGTACATGGTGTGTCTGTCCCCTCCCCCGGGCTCTGTAATGAGCTGAGATGCTCCAGCCACCTTCCCCCCTGTGTATAACAGAAGCTTTGGTAACCATGGCAACAAAACAAACACTAACAGTGCACTCTGATTAATGGCTAAAATTTCCTGAAATGACCTCTAAACAAATGGCCGTATTTTAAAAACTATACATCCTACAGCGAAGATCTTTATATTGTGAGAATCACAAGACCCAGACCTAGATTTTGATAGATAGTATGTCTCTGAAATATTAAAAATGAAGGCACAGTCGCAGTTTAGAAATTGCCCTTCAAATTTGGAGGGGGCTAGAGTGTAGTTTCAATGAATGTCAATGGACGGCGTGAGTTGCAAACAAATGGTCATATTGTGAAAACTATCAGGACTATGGCTTAGCCGTGGACATGTTTAGTGGCAGCAGGGATAGCTGAACGTTTTGATATAAGATTTGTGTAGGTGGGCTTGAAAATGAGGGAGTGGCGGCAGTTTAGAAATCATGTTCTGATTTTCCAGCTTTTGTCATCTCCCACTCTAGTTTCCCCATTCATTCCTATGGGACCAATTTCGCCGCAAAAATGACGATATTTTGTGAACCATTCGGCGAAATGTTCCACAAAATAATAGCACACCATTCGGGAACAATCCGCACGTTTCGGTATATTACTTGTCTATGTAGTGTAAAAACTGTGGGAGGAGTTAGGGTGGTAAATTTGGCTATAATAATAAGAATAAGAACTAGAAAAGGTACAATTTCTGGGGAAATTGTGAAAGTGTTCTTGCCTCTACAACTGGAGTGGGCGGAGTAACTGGGTGGGGTGGAGTGGCTTGAGTAACTGTGAAAAGTGTTAAAAAGCTTAATATTTTAAAAAGTATAAATAGTAGTAAAAAAGTTCCATCATTCGCTGAAAGAGCTGAACATTTTTTTCAAAAGTAATTTTTTTTTTCAAAAAATGATTTTTTTTTCTTCAAAAATGATTTTTTTTTTCAAAAGTAATTTTTTTTTTCAAAGGTAATTTTTTTTTTTCAAAAATGAATTTTTTTATTTCAAAAATAATTTTTTTTTCGAAATTATTATTTTTTTTAAAGTAATTTTTTTTTCAAAAATAATTTTTTTTTTCAAAAATATTTTTTTTTTTCAAATATATTTTTTTTTCAAAAATAATTTTTTTTTTAAAAGAAATTTTTTTTTCAAAAATATTTTTTTTTTTTCAAAAATAATTTTTTTTTTTTCAAAAATATTTTTTTTTTCAAAAATATTTTTTTTTTTTTCAAAAATGATTTTTTTTTTTTCAAAAATTATTTTTTTACTTTTTTCAAAAATATTTTTTTTTTTTCAAAAATATTTTTTTTTTTACATGGGGCGGTCATAATGTTTTGGCTGATCATGGGGTGGTCATAATGTTTTGGCTGATCATGGGGTTGTCAGCTTTTGTCACTTCCCACTCTAGTTTTGAACATTTCGCCATTCATTCCTATGGGACCAATTTCGCCGCAAAAACGTCATTTCGTTGACCATTCGGCAAAACATTCCACAAAGTAATAACACACCAATCGGGAACAATCCGCTCGTTTCGGTATATTATTTGTCTCTGTAGTGTGAAAACTGTGGGAGGAGTCTACAAGCATTATCAAGTCTAGCAGATGAAGTCACATGCATTTGGAGTGTCTCAGCATCTTGTGTTTACAACCACTGTTTCCTAGCAACGCTCATGCCCTGTTTATGCTTCCCAAATACTGCTTCATCAAAACTGCCCCATCAGAATTACCCCATCAAAACTGCCCCATCATATTCCTCTATTATAAATCAGTGCATGGTGTGTCTGTCCCCTCCCTCGGGCTCTGTAATCAGCTGAGATGCTCCAGCCACCTTCCCCCCTGTGTATAACAGAAGCTTTGGTAACCATGGCAACAAAACAAACAGTACACTCTGATTAATGGCTAAAATTTCCTGAAATGACCTCTAAACAAATGGCCGTATTTTAAAAACTATACATCCTACAGCGAAGATCTTTATATTGTGAGAATCACAAGACCCAGACCTAGATTTTGATACATAGTATGTCTCTGAAATATTAAAAATGAAGGCACAGTCGCAGTTTAGAAATTGCCCTTCAAATTTGGAGGGGGCTAGAGTGTAGTTTCAATGAATGTCAATGGACAGCGTGAGTTGCAAACAAATGGTCATATTGTGAAAACTATCAGGACTATGGCTTAGCCGTGGACATGTTTAGTGACAGCAGGGATAGCTGAACGTTTTGATATAAGATTTGTGTAGGTGGGCTTGAAAATGAGGGAGTGGCGGCAGTTTAGAAATCATGTTCTGATTTTCCAGCTTTTGTCATCTCCCACTCTAGTTTCCCCATTCATTCCTATGGGACCAATTTCGCCGCAAAAATGACGATATTTTGTGAACCATTCGGCGAAACGTTCCACAAAATAATAGCACACCATTCGGGAACAATCCGCACGTTTCGGTATATTACTTGTCTATGTAGTGTAAAAACTGTGGGAGGAGTTAGGGTGGTAAATTTGGCTATAATAATAAGAATAAGAATAATAATAATAACTAGAAAAGGTACAATTTCTGGGGAAATTGTGAAAGTGTTCTTGCCTCTACAACTGGAGTGGGCGGAGTAACTGGGTGGGGTGGCTTGAGTAACTGTGAAAAGTGTTAAAAAGCTTAATATTTTAAAAAGTATAAATAGTAGTAAAAAAGTTCCATCATTCGCTGAAAGAGCTGAACATTTTTTTCAAAAGTAATTTTTTTTTCAAAAATGAATTTTTTTTAATCAAAAATGATTTTTTTTTCTTCAAAAATGATTTTTTTTTCAAAAGTAATTTTTTTTTTCAAAGGTAATTTTTTTTTTCAAAAATGAATTTTTTTATTTCAAAAATAATTTTTTTTTCGAAATTATTATTTTTTTTAAAGTAATTTTTTTTTCAAAAATAATTTTTTTTTTCAAAAATAATTTTTTTTTTCAAAAATATTTTTTTTTCAAATATATTTTTTTTTCAAAAATAATTTTTTTTTTTAAAGAAATTTTTTTTTCAAAAATATTTTTTTTTTTTCAAAAATATTTTTTTTTCAAAAATATATATTTTTTTTTTCAAAAATGATTTTTTTTTTCAAAAATTATTTTTTTACTTTTTTCAAAAATTTTTTTTTTTTTTCAAAAATATTTTTTTTTTACATGGGGCGGTCATAATGTTTTGGCTGATCATGGGATGGTCATAATGTTTTGGCTGATCATGGGGTTGTCAGCTTTTGTCACTTCCCACTCTAGTTTTGAACATTTCGCCATTCATTCCTATGGGACCAATTTCGCCGCAAAAACGTCATTTCGTGGACCATTCGGCAAAACATTCCACAAAGTAATAACACACCAATCGGGAACAATCCGCTCGTTTCGGTATATTATTTGTCTCTGTAGTGTGAAAACTGTGGGAGGAGTCTACAAGCATTATCAAGTCTAGCAGATGAAGTCACATGCATTTGGAGTGTCTCAGCATCTTGTGTTTACAACCACTGTTTCCTAGCAACGCTCATGCCCTGTTTATGCTTCCCAAATACTACTTCATCAAAACTGCCCCATCAGAATTACCCCATCAAAACTGCCCCATCATATTCCTCTATTATAAATCAGTACATGGTGTGTCTGTCCCCTCCCCCGGGCTCTGTAATCAGCTGAGATGCTCCAGCCACCTCCCCCCTGTGTATAACAGAAGCTTTGGTAACCATGGCAACAAAACAAACACTAACAGTGCACTCTGATTAATGGCTAAAATTTCCTGAAATGACCTCTAAACAAATGGCCGTATTTTAAAAACTATACATCCTACAGCGAAGATCTTTATATTGTGAGAATCACAAGACCCAGACCTAGATTTTGATGTATAGTATGTCTCTGAAATATTAAAAATGAAGGCACAGTCGCAGTTTAGAAATTGCCCTTCAAATTTGGAGGGGGCTAGAGTGTAGTTTCAATGAATGTCAATGGACGGCGTGAGTTGCAAACAAATGGTCATATTGTGAAAACTATCAGGACTATGGCTTAGCCGTGGACATGTTTAGTGACAGCAGGGATAGCTGAACGTTTTGATATAAGATTTGTGTAGGTGGGCTTGAAAATGAGGGAGTGGCGGCAGTTTAGAAATCATGTTCTGATTTTCCAGCTTTTGTCATCTCCCACTCTAGTTTCCCCATTCATTCCTATGGGACCAATTTCGCCGCAAAAATGACGATATTTCGTGAACCATTCGGCGAAATGTTCCACAAAATAATAGCACACCATTCGGGAAAAATCCGCACGTTTCGGTATATTACTTGTCTATGTAGTGTAAAAACTGTGGGAGGAGTTAGGGTGGTAAATTTGGCTATAATAAGAATAAGAATAATAAGAATAATAATATATATGTGAGATAACAGTAAGTGGTCTTGCTATGCAAGAACACTTAATAATATATATGTGAGATAACAGTAAGTGGTCTTGCTATGCAAGAACACTTAATAACTAGAAAAGGTACAATTTCTGGGGAAATTGTGAAAGTGTTCTTGCCTCTACAACTGGAGTGGGCGGAGTAACTGGGTGGGGTGGAGTGGCTTGAGTAACTGTGAAAAGTGTTAAAAAGCTTAATATTTTAAAAAGTATAAATAGTAGTAAAAAAGTTCCATCATTCGCTGAAAGAGCTGAACATTTTTTTCAAAAGTAATTTTTTTTTTCAAAAAATGAATTTTTTTTAATCAAAAATGATTTTTTTTTCTTCAAAAATGATTTTTTTTTTCAAAAGTAATTTTTTTTTTCAAAGGTAATTTTTTTTTTCAAAAATGAATTTTTTTATTTCAAAAATAATTTATTTTTCGAAATTATTATTTTTTTTAAAGTAATTTTTTTTTCAAAAATAATTTTTTTTTTCAAAAATATTTTTTTTTCAAAATATATTTTTTTTTCAAAAATAATTTTTTTTTTTTCAAAAATATATTTTTTTTCAAAAATGATTTTTTTTTTCAAAAATTATTTTTTTACTTTTTTAAAATTTTTTTTTTTTTTTTTCAAAAATATTTTTTTTTTTACTTGGGGCGGTTATAATGTTTTGGCTGATCATGGGGTGGTCATAATGTTTTGGCTGATCATGGGGTTGTCAGCTTTTGTCACTTCCCACTCTAGTTTTGAACATTTCGCCATTCATTCCTATGGGACCAATTTCGCCGTAAAAACGTAATTTCGTGGACCATTCGGCAAAACATTCCACAAAGTAATAACACACCAATCGGGAACAATCCGCTCGTTTCGGTATATTATTTGTCTCTGTAGTGTGAAAACTGTGGGAGGAGTCTACAAGCATTATCAAGTCTAGCAGATGAAGTCACATGCATTTGGAGTGTCTCAGCATCTTGTGTTTACAACCACTGTTTCCTAGCAACGCTCATGCCCTGTTTATGCTTCCCAAATACTACTTCATCAAAACTGCCCCATCAGAAATACCCCATCAAAACTGCCCCATCAGAATTACCCCATCAAAACTGCCCCATCATATTCCTCTATTATAAATCAGTACATGGTGTGTCTGTCCCCTCCCCCGGGCTCTGTAATCAGCTGAGATGCTCCAGCCACCTTCCCCCCTGTGTATAACAGAAGCTTTGGTAACCATGGCAACAAAACAAACACTAACAGTACACTCTGATTAATGGCTAAAATTTCCTGAAATGACCTCTAAACAAATGGCCGTATTTTAAAAACTATACATCCTACAGCGAAGATCTTTATATTGTGAGAATCACAAGACCCAGACCTAGATTTTGATGTATAGTATGTCTCTGAAATATTAAAAATGAAGGCACAGTCGCAGTTTAGAAATTGCCCTTCAAATTTGGAGGGGGCTAGAGTGTAGTTTCAATGAATGTCAATGGACGGCGTGAGTTGCAAACAAATGGTCATATTGTGAAAACTATCAGGACTATGGCTTAGCCGTGGACATGTTTAGTGGCAGCAGGGATAGCTGAACGTTTTGATATAAGATTTGTGTAGGTGGGCTTGAAAATGAGGGAGTGGCGGCAGTTTAGAAATCATGTTCTGATTTTCCAGCTTTTGTCATCTCCCACTCTAGTTTCCCCATTCATTCCTATGGGACCAATTTCGCCGCAAAAATGACGATATTTTGTGAACCATTCGGCGAAATGTTCCACAAAATAAAAGCATACCATTCGGGGAAAATCCGCACGTTTCGGTATATTACTTGTCTATGTAGTGTAAAAACTGTGGGAGGAGTTAGGGTGGTAAATTTGGCTATAATAATAAGAATAAGAACTAGAAAAGGTACAATTTCTGGGGAAATTGTGAAAGTGTTCTTGCCTCTACAACTGGAGTGGGCGGAGTAACTGGGTGGGGTGGCTTGAGTAACTGTGAAAAGTGTTAAAAAGCTTAATATTTTAAAAAGTATAAATAGTAGTAAAAAAGTTCCATCATTCGCTGAAAGAGCTGAACATTTTTTTCAAAAGTAATTTTTTTTTTCAAAAATGAATTTTTTTTAATCAAAAATGATTTTTTTTTCTTCAAAAATGATTTTTTTTTCAAAAGTAATTTTTTTTTTCAAAGGTAATTTTTTTTTTCAAAAATGAATTTTTTTATTTCAAAAATAATTTTTTTTTCGAAATTATTATTTTTTTTAAAGTAATTTTTTTTTCAAAAATATTTTTTTTTTCAAAAATATTTTTTTTTCAAATATATTTTTTTTTCAAAAATATTTTTTTTTTTAAAAGAAATTTTTTCAAAAATATTTTTTTTTTTCAAAAATATTTTTTTTCAAAAATATATATTTTTTTTTCAAAAATGATTTTTTTTTTTTCAAAAATTATTTTTTTACTTTTTTCAAAAAATTTTTTTTTTTTTCAAAAATATTTTTTTTTTACATGGGGCGGTCATAATGTTTTGGCTGATCATGGGGTGGTCATAATGTTTTGGCTGATCATGGGGTTGTCAGCTTTTGTCACTTCCCACTCTAGTTTTGAACATTTCGCCATTCATTCCTATGGGACCAATTTCGCCGCAAAAACGTCATTTCGTGGACCATTCGGCAAAACATTCCACAAAGTAATAACACACCAATCGGGAACAATCCGCTCGTTTCGGTATATTATTTGTCTCTGTAGTGTGAAAACTGTGGGAGGAGTCTACAAGCATTATCAAGTCTAGCAGATGAAGTCACATGCATTTGGAGTGTCTCAGCATCTTGTGTTTACAACCACTGTTTCCTAGCAACGCTCATGCCCTGTTTATGCTTCCCAAATACTACTTCATCAAAACTGCCCCATCAGAATTACCCCATCAAAACTGCCCCATCATATTCCTCTATTATAAATCAGTACATGGTGTGTCTGTCCCCTCCCCCGGGCTCTGTAATGAGCTGAGATGCTCCAGCCACCTTCCCCCCTGTGTATAACAGAAGCTTTGGTAACCATGGCAACAAAACAAACACTAACAGTGCACTCTGATTAATGGCTAAAATTTCCTGAAATGACCTCTAAACAAATGGCCGTATTTTAAAAACTATACATCCTACAGCGAAGATCTTTATATTGTGAGAATCACAAGACCCAGACCTAGATTTTGATAGATAGTATGTCTCTGAAATATTAAAAATGAAGGCACAGTCGCAGTTTAGAAATTGCCCTTCAAATTTGGAGGGGGCTAGAGTGTAGTTTCAATGAATGTCAATGGACGGCGTGAGTTGCAAACAAATGGTCATATTGTGAAAACTATCAGGACTATGGCTTAGCCGTGGACATGTTTAGTGGCAGCAGGGATAGCTGAACGTTTTGATATAAGATTTGTGTAGGTGGGCTTGAAAATGAGGGAGTGGCGGCAGTTTAGAAATCATGTTCTGATTTTCCAGCTTTTGTCATCTCCCACTCTAGTTTCCCCATTCATTCCTATGGGACCAATTTCGCCGCAAAAATGACGATATTTTGTGAACCATTCGGCGAAATGTTCCACAAAATAATAGCACACCATTCGGGAACAATCCGCACGTTTCGGTATATTACTTGTCTATGTAGTGTAAAAACTGTGGGAGGAGTTAGGGTGGTAAATTTGGCTATAATAATAAGAATAAGAACTAGAAAAGGTACAATTTCTGGGGAAATTGTGAAAGTGTTCTTGCCTCTACAACTGGAGTGGGCGGAGTAACTGGGTGGGGTGGCTTGAGTAACTGTGAAAAGTGTTAAAAAGCTTAATATTTTAAAAAGTATAAATAGTAGTAAAAAAGTTCCATCATTCGCTGAAAGAGCTGAACATTTTTTTCAAAAGTAATTTTTTTTTTCAAAAATGATTTTTTTTTCTTCAAAAATGATTTTTTTTTTCAAAAGTAATTTTTTTTTTCAAAGGTAATTTTTTTTTTCAAAAATGAATTTTTTTATTTCAAAAATAATTTTTTTTTCAAAAATATTTTTTTTTTCAAATATATTTTTTTTTCAAAAATATTTTTTTTTTTAAAAGAAATTTTTTTTTCAAAAATATTTTTTTTTTTTCAAAAATAATTTTTTTTTTTCAAAAATATTTTTTTTCAAAAATATATATTTTTTTTTCAAAAATATATATTTTTTTTTCAAAAATATTTTTTTTTTCAAAAATAATTTTTTTTTTTTCAAAAATATTTTTTTTTTCAAAAATGATTTTTTTTTCAAAAATTATTTTTTTACTTTTTAAAAAATTTTTTTTTTTTTTCAAAAATATTTTTTTTTTTACTTGGGGCGGTCATAATGTTTTGGCTGATCATGGGGTGGTCATAATGTTTTGGCTGATCATGGGGTTGTCAGCTTTTGTCACTTCCCACTCTAGTTTTGAACATTTCGCCATTCATTCCTATGGGACCAATTTCGCCGTAAAAACGTCATTTCGTGGACCATTCGGCAAAACATTCCACAAAGTGATAGCACACCAATCGGGAACAATCCGCTCGTTTCGGTATATTATTTGTCTCTGTAGTGTGAAAACTGTGGGAGGAGTCTACAAGCATTATCAAGTCTAGCAGATGAAGTCACATGCATTTGGAGTGTCTCAGCATCTTGTGTTTACAACCACTGTTTCCTAGCAACGCTCATGCCCTGTTTATGCTTCCCAAATACTACTTCATCAAAACTGCCCCATCAGAATTACCCCATCAAAACTGCCCCATCATATTCCTCTATTATAAATCAGTACATGGTGTGTCTGTCCCCTCCCCCGGGCTCTGTAATCAGCTAAGATGCTCCAGCCACCTCCCCCCTGTGTATAACAGAAGCTTTGGTAACCATGGCAACAAAACAAACACTAACAGTGCACTCTGATTAATGGCTAAAATTTCCTGAAATGACCTCTAAACAAATGGCCGTATTTTAAAAACTATACATCCTACAGCGAAGATCTTTATATTGTGAGAATCACAAGACCCTGACCTAGATTTTGATACATAGTATGTCTCTGAAATATTAAAAATGAAGGCACAGTCGCAGTTTAGAAATTGCCCTTCAAATTTGGAGGGGGCTAGAGTGTAGTTTCAATGAATGTCAATGGACGGCGTGAGTTGCAAACAAATGGTCATATTGTGAAAACTATCAGGACTATGGCTTAGCCGTGGACATGTTTAGTGGCAGCAGGGATAGCTGAACGTTTTGATATAAGATTTGTGTAGGTGGGCTTGAAAATGAGGGAGTGGCGGCAGTTTAGAAATCATGTTCTGATTTTCCAGCTTTTGTCATCTCCCACTCTAGTTTCCCCATTCATTCCTATGGGACCAATTTCGCCGCAAAAATGACGATATTTCGTGAACCATTTGGCGAAACGTTCCACAAAGTAATAGCACACCATTCGGGAACATTCCGCACGTTTCGGTATATTACTTGTCTATGTAGTGTAAAAACTGTGGGAGGAGTTAGGGTGGTAAATTTGGCTATAATAAGAATAATAATATATATGTGAGATAACAGTAAGTGGTCTTGCTATGCAAGAACACTTAACTAGAAAAGGTACAATTTCTGGGGAAATTGTGAAAGTGTTCTTGCCTCTACAACTGGAGTGGGCGGAGTAACTGGGTGGGGTGGAGTGGCTTGAGTAACTGTGAAAAGTGTTAAAAAGCTTAATATTTTAAAAAGTATAAATAGTAGTAAAAAAGTTCCATCATTCGCTGAAAGAGCTGAACATTTTTTTCAAAAAGTAATTTTTTTTTTCAAAAAATGAATTTTTTTTAATCAAAAATGATTTTTTTTTCTTCAAAAATGATTTTTTTTTTCAAAAGTAATTTTTTTTTTCAAAGGTAATTTTTTTTTTCAAAAATGAATTTTTTTATTTCAAAAATAATTTTTTTTTCGAAATTATTATTTTTTTTAAAGTAATTTTTTTTTCAAAAATATTTTTTTTTTTTCAAAAATATTTTTTTTTTTCAAATATATTTTTTTTTCAAAAATATTTTTTTTTTCAAAAATGATTTTTTTTTTCAAAAATTATTTTTTTACTTTTTAAAAAAAAATTTTTTTTTTTTCAAAAATATTTTTTTTTTTACTTGGGGCGGTCATAATGTTTTGGCTGATCATGGGGTGGTGATAATGTTTTGGCTGATCATGGGGTTGTCAGCTTTTGTCACTTCCCACTCTAGTTTTGAACATTTCGCCATTCATTCCTATGGGACCAATTTCGCCGTAAAAACGTAATTTCGTGGACCATTCGGCAAAACATTCCACAAAGTAATAACACACCAATCGGGAACAATCCGCTCGTTTCGGTATATTATTTGTCTCTGTAGTGTGAAAACTGTGAGAGGAGTCTACAAGCATTATCAAGTCTAGCAGATGAAGTCACATGCATTTGGAGTGTCTCAGCATCTTGTGTTTACAACCACTGTTTCCTAGCAACGCTCATGCCCTGTTTATGCTTCCCAAATACTACTTCATCAAAACTGCCCCATCAGAATTACCCCATCAAAACTGCCCCATCATATTCCTCTATTATAAATCAGTACATGGTGTGTCTGTCCCCTCCCCCGGGCTCTGTAATCAGCTGAGATGCTCCAGCCACCTTCCCCCCTGTGTATAACAGAAGCTTTGGTAACCATGGCAACAAAACAAACACTAACAGTGCACTCTGATTAATGGCTAAAATTTCCTGAAATGACCTCTAAACAAATGGCCGTATTTTAAAAACTATACATCCTACAGCGAAGATCTTTATATTGTGAGAATCACAAGACCCAGACCTAGATTTTGATGTATAGTATGTCTCTGAAATATTAAAAATGAAGGCACAGTCGCAGTTTAGAAATTGCCCTTCAAATTTGGAGGGGGCTAGAGTGTAGTTTCAATGAATGTCAATGGACGGCGTGAGTTGCAAACAAATGGTCATATTGTGAAAACTATCAGGACTATGGCTTAGCCGTGGACATGTTTAGTGGCAGCAGGGATAGCTGAACGTTTTGATATAAGATTTGTGTAGGTGGGCTTGAAAATGAGGGAGTGGCGGCAGTTTAGAAATCATGTTCTGATTTTCCAGCTTTTGTCATCTCCCACTCTAGTTTCCCCATTCATTCCTATGGGACCAATTTCGCCGCAAAAATGACGATATTTCGTGAACCATTCGGCGAAATGTTCCACAAAATAATAGCACACCATTCGGGAAAAATCCGCACGTTTCGGTATATTACTTGTCTATGTAGTGTAAAAACTGTGGGAGGAGTTAGGGTGGTAAATTTGGCTATAATAAGAATAAGAATAACTAGAAAAGGTACAATTTCTGGGGAAATTGTGAAAGTGTTCTTGCCTCTACAACTGGAGTGGGCGGAGTAACTGGGTGGGGTGGAGTGGCTTGAGTAACTGTGAAAAGTGTTAAAAAGCTTAATATTTTAAAAAGTATAAATAGTAGTAAAAAAGTTCCATCATTCGCTGAAAGAGCTGAACATTTTTTTCAAAAAGTAATTTTTTTTTTCAAAAAATGAATTTTTTTTAATCAAAAATGATTTTTTTTTCTTCAAAAATGATTTTTTTTTTCAAAAGTAATTTTTTTTTTCAAAGGTAATTTTTTTTTTCAAAAATGAATTTTTTTATTTCAAAAATAATTTTTTTTTCGAAATTATTATTTTTTTTAAAGTAATTTTTTTTTCAAAAATATTTTTTTTTTTTCAAAAATATTTTTTTTTTTCAAATATATTTTTTTTTCAAAAATATTTTTTTTTTCAAAAATGATTTTTTTTTTCAAAAATTATTTTTTTACTTTTTAAAAAAAAATTTTTTTTTTTCAAAAATATTTTTTTTTTTACTTGGGGCGGTCATAATGTTTTGGCTGATCATGGGGTGGTGATAATGTTTTGGCTGATCATGGGGTTGTCAGCTTTTGTCACTTCCCACTCTAGTTTTGAACATTTCGCCATTCATTCCTATGGGACCAATTTCGCCGTAAAAACGTAATTTCGTGGACCATTCGGCAAAACATTCCACAAAGTAATAACACACCAATCGGGAACAATCCGCTCGTTTCGGTATATTATTTGTCTCTGTAGTGTGAAAACTGTGAGAGGAGTCTACAAGCATTATCAAGTCTAGCAGATGAAGTCACATGCATTTGGAGTGTCTCAGCATCTTGTGTTTACAACCACTGTTTCCTAGCAACGCTCATGCCCTGTTTATGCTTCCCAAATACTACTTCATCAAAACTGCCCCATCAGAATTACCCCATCAAAACTGCCCCATCATATTCCTCTATTATAAATCAGTACATGGTGTGTCTGTCCCCTCCCCCGGGCTCTGTAATCAGCTGAGATGCTCCAGCCACCTTCCCCCCTGTGTATAACAGAAGCTTTGGTAACCATGGCAACAAAACAAACACTAACAGTGCACTCTGATTAATGGCTAAAATTTCCTGAAATGACCTCTAAACAAATGGCCGTATTTTAAAAACTATACATCCTACAGCGAAGATCTTTATATTGTGAGAATCACAAGACCCAGACCTAGATTTTGATGTATAGTATGTCTCTGAAATATTAAAAATGAAGGCACAGTCGCAGTTTAGAAATTGCCCTTCAAATTTGGAGGGGGCTAGAGTGTAGTTTCAATGAATGTCAATGGACGGCGTGAGTTGCAAACAAATGGTCATATTGTGAAAACTATCAGGACTATGGCTTAGCCGTGGACATGTTTAGTGGCAGCAGGGATAGCTGAACGTTTTGATATAAGATTTGTGTAGGTGGGCTTGAAAATGAGGGAGTGGCGGCAGTTTAGAAATCATGTTCTGATTTTCCAGCTTTTGTCATCTCCCACTCTAGTTTCCCCATTCATTCCTATGGGACCAATTTCGCCGCAAAAATGACGATATTTCGTGAACCATTCGGCGAAATGTTCCACAAAATAATAGCACACCATTCGGGAAAAATCCGCACGTTTCGGTATATTACTTGTCTATGTAGTGTAAAAACTGTGGGAGGAGTTAGGGTGGTAAATTTGGCTATAATAAGAATAAGAATAACTAGAAAAGGTACAATTTCTGGGGAAATTGTGAAAGTGTTCTTGCCTCTACAACTGGAGTGGGCGGAGTAACTGGGTGGGGTGGAGTGGCTTGAGTAACTGTGAAAAGTGTTAAAAAGCTTAATATTTTAAAAAGTATAAATAGTAGTAAAAAAGTTCCATCATTCGCTGAAAGAGCTGAACATTTTTTTCAAAAGTAATTTTTTTTTTCAAAAAATGAATTTTTTTTAATCAAAAATGATTTTTTTTTCTTCAAAAATGATTTTTTTTTCAAAAGTAATTTTTTTTTTCAAAGGTAATTTTTTTTTTTCAAAAATGAATTTTTTTATTTCAAAAATAATTTTTTTTTCGAAATTATTATTTTTTTTAAAGTAATTTTTTTTTCAAAAATAATTTTTTTTTTCAAATATATTTTTTTTTCAAAAATAATTTTTTTTTTTTTTAAATTTTTTTTCAAAAATATTTTTTTTTTTTCAAAAATAATTTTTTTTTTTCAAAAATATTTTTTTTTTTCAAATATATTTTTTTTCAAAAATAATTTTTTTTAAAAAAAATTTTTTTTTCAAAAATAATTTTTTTTTTTTCAAAAATAATTTTTTTTTCAAAAATGATTTTTTTTTCAAAAATTATTTTTTTACTTTTTAAAAAAAAAATTTTTTTTTTTCAAAAATATTTTTTTTTTTACTTGGGGCGGTCATAATGTTTTGGCTGATCATGGGGTGGTCATAATGTTTTGGCTGATCATGGGGTTGTCAGCTTTTGTCACTTCCCACTCTAGTTTTGAACATTTCGCCATTCATTCCTATGGGACCAATTTCGCCGTAAAAACGTCATTTCGTGGACCATTCGGCAAAACATTCCACAAAGTAATAACACACCAATCGGGAACAATCCACTCGTTTCGGTATATTATTTGTCTCTGTAGTGTGAAAACTGTGGGAGGAGTCTACAAGCATTATCAAGTCTAGCAGATGAAGTCACATGCATTTGGAGTGTCTCAGCATCTTGTGTTTACAACCACTGTTTCCTAGCAACGCTCATGCCCTGTTTATGCTTCCCAAATACTACTTCATCAAAACTGCCCCATCAGAATTACCCCATCAAAACTGCCCCATCATATTCCTCTATTATAAATCAGTACATGGTGTGTCTGTCCCCTCCCCCGGGCTCTGTAATCAGCTGAGATGCTCCAGCCACCTTCCCCCCTGTGTATAACAGAAGCTTTGGTAACCATGGCAACAAAACAAACACTAACAGTGCACTCTGATTAATGGCTAAAATTTCCTGAAATGACCTCTAAACAAATGGCCGTATTTAAAAAACTATACATCCTACAGCGAAGATCTTTATATTGTGAGAATCACAAGACCCAGACCTAGATTTTGATGTATAGTATGTCTCTGAAATATTAAAAATGAAGGCACAGTCGCAGTTTAGAAATTGCCCTTCAAATTTGGAGGGGGCTAGAGTGTAGTTTCAATGAATGTCAATGGACGGCGTGAGTTGCAAACAAATGGTCATATTGTGAAAACTATCAGGACTATGGCTTAGCCGTGGACATGTTTAGTGGCAGCAGGGATAGCTAAACGTTTTGATATAAGATTTGTGTAGGTGGGCTTGAAAATGAGGGAGTGGCGGCAGTTTAGAAATCATGTTCTGATTTTCCAGCTTTTGTCATCTCCCACTCTAGTTTCCCCATTCATTCCTATGGGACCAATTTCGCCGCAAAAATGACGATATTTCGTGAGCCATTCGGCGAAATGTTCCACAAAATAATAGCACACCATTCGGGAAAAATCCGCACGTTTCGGTATATTACTTGTCTATGTAGTGTAAAAACTGTGGGAGGAGTTAGGGTGGTAAATTTGGCTATAATAATAAGAATAATAATATATATGTGAGATAACAGTAAGTGGTCTTGCTATGCAAGAACACTTAATAATACTAGAAAAGGTACAATTTCTGGGGAAATTGTGAAAGTGTTCTTGCCTCTACAACTGGAGTGGGCGGAGTAACTGGGTGGGGTGGGGTGGCTTGAGTAACTGTGAAAAGTGTTAAAAAGCTTAATATTTTAAAAAGTATAAATAGTAGTAAAAAAGTTCCATCATTCGCTGAAAGAGCTGAACATTTTTTTCAAAAGTAATTTTTTTTTTCAAAAATGAATTTTTTTTAATCAAAAATGATTTTTTTTTCTTCAAAAATGATTTTTTTTTTCAAAAGTAATTTTTTTTTTCAAAGGTAATTTTTTTTTTTCAAAAATGAATTTTTTTATTTCAAAAATAATTTTTTTTTCGAAATTATTATTTTTTTTAAAGTAATTTTTTTTTCAAAAATAATTTTTTTTTTCAAAAATATTTTTTTTTTTCAAATATATTTTTTTTCAAAAATAATTTTTTTTTTAAAAGAAATTTTTTTTTCAAAAATATATTTTTTTTTTCAAAAATAATTTTTTTTTTTTCAAAAATATTTTTTTTTTCAAAAATATTTTTTTTTTTTTCAAAAATGATTTTTTTTTTTTCAAAAATTATTTTTTTACTTTTTTCAAAAATATTTTTTTTTTTTCAAAAATATTTTTTTTTTTACATGGGGCGGTCATAATGTTTTGGCTGATCATGGGGTGGTCATAATGTTTTGGCTGATCATGGGGTTGTCAGCTTTTGTCACTTCCCACTCTAGTTTTGAACATTTCGCCATTCATTCCTATGGGACCAATTTCGCCGCAAAAACGTCATTTCGTTGACCATTCGGCAAAACATTCCACAAAGTAATAACACACCAATCGGGAACAATCCGCTCGTTTCGGTATATTATTTGTCTCTGTAGTGTGAAAACTGTGGGAGGAGTCTACAAGCATTATCAAGTCTAGCAGATGAAGTCACATGCATTTGGAGTGTCTCAGCATCTTGTGTTTACAACCACTGTTTCCTAGCAACGCTCATGCCCTGTTTATGCTTCCCAAATACTGCTTCATCAAAACTGCCCCATCAGAATTACCCCATCAAAACTGCCCCATCATATTCCTCTATTATAAATCAGTGCATGGTGTGTCTGTCCCCTCCCTCGGGCTCTGTAATCAGCTGAGATGCTCCAGCCACCTTCCCCCCTGTGTATAACAGAAGCTTTGGTAACCATGGCAACAAAACAAACAGTACACTCTGATTAATGGCTAAAATTTCCTGAAATGACCTCTAAACAAATGGCCGTATTTTAAAAACTATACATCCTACAGCGAAGATCTTTATATTGTGAGAATCACAAGACCCAGACCTAGATTTTGATACATAGTATGTCTCTGAAATATTAAAAATGAAGGCACAGTCGCAGTTTAGAAATTGCCCTTCAAATTTGGAGGGGGCTAGAGTGTAGTTTCAATGAATGTCAATGGACAGCGTGAGTTGCAAACAAATGGTCATATTGTGAAAACTATCAGGACTATGGCTTAGCCGTGGACATGTTTAGTGACAGCAGGGATAGCTGAACGTTTTGATATAAGATTTGTGTAGGTGGGCTTGAAAATGAGGGAGTGGCGGCAGTTTAGAAATCATGTTCTGATTTTCCAGCTTTTGTCATCTCCCACTCTAGTTTCCCCATTCATTCCTATGGGACCAATTTCGCCGCAAAAATGACGATATTTTGTGAACCATTCGGCGAAACGTTCCACAAAATAATAGCACACCATTCGGGAACAATCCGCACGTTTCGGTATATTACTTGTCTATGTAGTGTAAAAACTGTGGGAGGAGTTAGGGTGGTAAATTTGGCTATAATAATAAGAATAAGAATAATAATAACTAGAAAAGGTACAATTTCTGGTGAAATTGTGAAAGTGTTCTTGCCTCTACAACTGGAGCAGGCGGAGTAACTGGATGGAGTGGCTTGAGTAACTGTTGTGTGGTTGGAGTGTCTGGAGCTCCTGTGAAAAGCGTTAAAAAGCTTAATATTTTAAAAAGTATAAATAGTAGTAAAAAAGTTGAAGTCTCATCATTAGATGAAAGAGCACAAACATTTTTTTCAAAAATTATGATTTTTTTTTTTCAAAAATGATTTTTTTTGCAAAAAAATTTTTTTTCAAAAATGTATTTTTTTTTTCAAAAATATATATTTTTTTTCAAAAATATATTTTTTTTTCAAAAACATATTTTTTTTTTCAAAAATGATTTTTTTTTTTCAAAAAATTTTTTTTTTCAAAAATGAATTTTTTTTTTCAAAAATAATTTTTTTTTTTTCAAAAATTTTTTTTTTCAAAAATGAATTTATTTTTTTTACATGGGGCAGTCATAATGTTTTGGCTGATCATGGGGTGGTCATAATGTTTTGGCTGATCATGGGGTTGTCAGCTTTTGTCACCTCTCACTCTAGTTTTGAACATTTCGCCATTCATTCCTATGGGACCAATTTCGCCGCAAAAACGTCATTTCGTGGACCATTCGGCAAAACATTCCACAAAGTAATAGCACACCAATCGGGAACAATCTGCTCGTTTCGGTATATTACTTGTCTCTGTAGTGTAAAAACTGTGGGAGGAGTCTACAAGCATTATCAAGTCTAGCAGATGAAGTCACATGCATTTGGGGTGTCTCAGCATCTTGTGTTTACAACCACTGTTTCCTAGCAACGCTCATGCCCTGTTTATGCTTCCCAAATACTGCTTCATCAAAACTGCCCCATCAGAATTACCCCATCAAAACTGCCCCATCATATTCCTCTATTATAAATCAGTACATGGTGTGTCTGTCCCCTCCCCCGGGCTCTGTAATCAGAGCTGACATGCTCCAGCCACCTCCCCCCCTGTGTATAACAGAAGCTTTGGTAACCATGGCAACAAAACAAACACAGTACATGATTAATGGCTAAAATTTCCTGAAATGACCTCTAAACAAATGGCCGTATTTTAAAAACTATACATCCTACAGCGAAGATCTTTATATTGTGAGAATCACAAGACCCTGACCTAGATTTTGATACATAGTATGTCTCTGAAATATTAAAAATGAAGGCACAGTCGCAGTTTAGAAATTGCCCTTCAAATTTGGAGGGGGCTAGAGTGTAGTTTCAATGAATGTCAATGGACGGCGTGAGTTGCAAACAAATGGTCATATTGTGAAAACTATCAGGACTATGGCTTAGCCGTGGACATGTTTAGTGGCAGCAGGGATAGCTGAACGTTTTGATATAAGATTTGTGTAGGTGGGCTTGAAAATGAGGGAGTGGCGGCAGTTTAGAAATCATGTTCTGATTTTCCAGCTTTTGTCATCTCCCACTCTAGTTTCCCCATTCATTCCTATGGGACCAATTTCGCCGCAAAAATGACGATATTTCGTGAACCATTCGGCGAAACGTTCCACAAAGTAATAGCACACCATTCGGGAACAATCCGCACGTTTCGGTATATTACTTGTCTATGTAGTGTAAAAACTGTGGGAGGAGTTAGGGTGGTAAATTTGGCTATAATAAGAATAATAATATATATGTGAGATAACAGTAAGTGGTCTTGCTATGCAAGAACACTTAATAATATATATGTGAGATAACAGTAAGTGGTCTTGCTATGCAAGAACACTTAAATATATATGTGAGATAACAGTAAGTGGTCTTGCTATGCAAGAACACTTAATAATATATATGTGAGATAACAGTAAGTGGTCTTGCTATGCAAGAACACTTAATAATAATATATATGTGAGATAACAGTAAGTGGTCTTGCTATGCAAGAACACTTAATTATCATAAGTACAACCAGAGGACATTTTCTCACAATAGCAGGAGCTCCAATAGGAGATGGCCCGTCTCCTACATTGTATAGAGGACAGTGTGATCAGGTCTCTCAATTAACTAACATGTTGAGTTCAGAATCAATCAAACCAAGAATAGTCTCTACATACATCCTGGGAGATATTGTGGACAAATATTACTGTCCCATTTTAAGTAGTCCAAGATATATTTTCTCACTCACCCTGTGCCAAGATAGCACAGGGTGACTTAGACATAAGAGGTGTATGGGGAGCTGAAGCAAGGGCATCCCCTACTTTCCAAGGGATTCTGAGTTCCAGGGGCCCTCCCGTCACATCTCTCCTCTTTCGGCAGAAGACTAGGACAGGAGGAGACCCCAGACGGGTTGACTCCGAAGTTAGTCAGTAGTTCCAGTCCTCTAATGCCTGTACCCACACAGTACCCCAAACAAATTGTTCCAAACAAAGCATTACTCACCCAGCCAACCTCTGCCTCCCTCAGGGTGACACAGACATAAGAGGTGTATGGGGAGCTGAAGCAAGGGCATCCCCTACTTTCCAAGGGATTCTGAGTTCCACGGGCCCTCCCGTCACAGATTTGTTCTGATATACCCACATCTACTACCCAGTTCCCTTCTCCCCTCTCATTTTTTAGCCATTTGTATACAGCCACATCCAGAGTTGCACCATATTAACCCCTTGTTTTTTGTTTTATTCATCCTTTCCCCTTGCAATACCATCTTCCCAGCAACAAACAATGCAGGTGTTCCTTGTACCACAGGAGCCTCCTAAACTCTGCAGATTGTTGGCTGGGATTGGGTAAAGCTTGATAATGGGCACGGGGAATGGGGAAAATAGAAATCTAACAGGAGCCCCTGCTCTGCTGGCCTGTCTTGCAGCTCTCTCTTAATAAAGTCAGTCAACTAATCAGTCAACCCACACTAACCTGATACTTTTTACTGGGCAGACACCAAGGGGTCTATTTATAATACCAATTGTTGTATGAATGTCACAGCATTAACATAGCCATCATAATGCTCAAAATGTGTCTAAAATAGCCATCACTTATGGCTGTAATGTGGTATTTTCCTGAATCAGGAAAATACCAAATCATGGACACTAGATGGGACTGACAATTATAGAAAACAAAGATATTAGAATTTTTACAGGAATTATTTGCAACAGCTGTGTGAATACTGTGACATTTGCACAGCAACATTTTGCTGTGGATAAGGGGCTGGTATGGAATTTAGGGGGACCCCACACCATTTTTTCCCAATTTTTTTATCCGACAATTATTATTTTTTTAAATTCAACTGTAACCCCCACTGACAACTGATGACTCGTCAGTTGTTAAGGATGCGGCGGCTGGCTTCGCACCCCACAACCAGCTATACACAGTGTTTTTAAAGGGGAAAAATAAAAAAAATACAAAATGCATAAAAAACGCAACACTTGTGAGGGTGTACTCACTTTTGTGAGATACTGAATATATGCTGTCTTCAGCTCGCTATATTCTTTAGAATGCTCACATTTTTTTAGAATTTTCACTTCCTCATTCAGCAGGGGGAGGGGAGTCTTGGCTTACACTGTGTGACAGCTTATTGGAGGAAAGACACACACCCCCACTCCATATAGGCAGAGGAAGGAAGGAAGGTGCAAAGCTGTGGTGTGAATAGACCAGCTCTCTGCTAATCTATTTATAGCACCCACCACTGACACAAATTTTAGGCTGGTTTTATCTCCCATCTTGGAGAACTTGTCAGAAGTTTTCATACTGATAACAGAGGAACAAAACAGCAGAATGACACGGGACTTAGGGCTTTGGGGAGACATAAGAAAACACTACAGATAGATGTGGTCAAATTTCACGAATCTGGTTTACATCCACTTTAACTGACCTAATGCTTGAGGAATGCAGGGTGACCAAGCCCACTATCCTCCTTAAAAGGTGATATCACTGTTCAAACAACTTTGATTGGTCATTTGCTCACATACTAGCCCTGTATCTACCACAGCCCAAACTGGAGTAAGCTGGTCCTCTAACAGAATGTTGAAAAGCACATGTCTGGCCTGATCACCTGCCAAACTGTTGGAAAGCGAATGGGGACCTTTGGAAGAGAATCTATATTCTACCTGCAGCTAAGTCGCTTTATGTATTATTTTGATATACAGTGGGGCAAAAAAGTATTTAGTCAGCCACCAATTGTGCAAGTTCTCCCACTTAAAAAACTGAGAAAGGCCTGTAATTGTCATCATAGTTATACCTCAACTATGAGAGACAAAATGTGGAAACAAATCCAGACAATCACATTGTCTGATTTTTGAAAGAATTTATTTGCAAATTATGGTGGAAAATAAGTATTTGGTTACCTACAAACAAGCAAGAATTCTGGCTCTCACAGACCTGTATCTTCTTCTTTAAGAGGCTCCTTTGTCCTCCACTCATTACCTGTATTAATGTCACCTGTTTGAACTTGTTATCAGTATAAAAGACACCTGTCCACAACCTCAAACAGTCACACTGCAAACTCCACTATGGTGAAGACCAAAGAGCTGTCGAAAGACACCAGAAACAAAATTGTAGACCTACACCAGGCTGGGAAGACTGAATCTGCAATAGGCAAGCATCTTGGTGTGAAGAAATCAACTGTGGGAGCAATAATTAGAAAATGGAAAACCTACAAGACCACTGATAATCTCCCTCCATCTGGGGCTCCACGCAAGATCTCACCCCGTGGGGTTAAAATTATCACAAGAACGGTGAGCAAAAATCCCAGAACCACACGGGGGACCTAGTGAATGACCTGCAGAGAGCTGGGACCAACGTAACGAAGGCTACCATCAGTAACACACTACGCTGCCAGATACTCAGATCCTGCAGTGCCAGACATGTCCCCCTGCTTAAGCCAGTACATGTCCGGGTCCATCTGAGGTTTGCTAGAAAGCATTTGGATTATCCAGAAGAGGATTGGGAGAATGTCATATGGTCAGATGAAACCAAAGTAGAACTGTTTGGCAGAAACACAACTCGTCGTGTTTGGAGGAGAGAGAATGCTGAGTTGCAACCAAAGAACGCCATACCTACTGTGAAGCATGGGGGTGGCAACATCATGCTTTGGGGCTGTTTCTCTGCAAAGGGAACAGGACGACTGATCCATGTACATGAAAGAATGAATGGGGCCATGTATCGTGAGATTTGGAGTGCAAACCTCCTCCCATCAGCAAGGGCATTGAAGATGAAACATGGCTGGGTCTTTCAGCATGACAATGATCCCAAACACACTGCCCGGGAAACAAAGGAGTGGCTTCGTAAGAAGCATTTCAAGGTCCTGGAGTGGCCTAGCCAGTCTCCAGATCTCAACCCCATGGAAAACCTTTGGAGGGAGTTGAAAGTCCGTGTTGCCCAGCGACAGCCCCAAAGCATCACTGCTCTAGAGGAGATCTGCATGGAGGAATGGGCCAACATACCAGCAACAGTGTGTGACAACCTTGTGAAGACTTATGCCCCGTACAGACGGTCGGATTTTCCGATGGAAAATGTCCGATCGGAGCGTGTTGTTGGAAATTCCGACCATGTGTGGGCTCCATCGGACATTTTCCATCGGATTTTCTGACACACAAAGTTGGAGAGCAGGAAATAAAATTTTCCCACAACAAAATCCGATCGCGTCAATTCTGACCGTGTGTGGCCTGTTCCGACGCACAAAGTGCCACGCATGCTCAGAAGAAATTCCAAGACGGAACAGCTCGTTCTGGTAAACTTAGCGTTCGCAATGGATACAGCACTTTGGTCATGCTGCAATGTTAAAAATGGTTTAATACAGCACAATCTCTTCTTCTTTATAATGTGACAAGAATTAAGTAGTTTTGCTGCTCATATTCACACACACTTCTCACAAACTTATTTTGCTACTATTTATCATGATTCCCTCAATATATTTTGATTTCTCACATCTGACAACATATTTTTGTATATTTTTTATATATTTTTTGGCTTTAATGTAGATTCTTTTTTTGTGTTTGTATTTTTTTTTTTTTTTTAGGCGATTTTGATTTGTACTCCCGAAAATGTTTGTGTTTTTTGTGACAAGTTCCCACAACACTATTGATATGTTCTATTTAATCTGTAGGAGATTGTTTGGTGTTGGTGTCCCTTGTTAATTTCACATTGTACTTTAGAAATGTACCTGAATCGTCACCAACAAACTGTCCTTTTTGGATGAAAACACACACAGGAGAGTAGAATTTACCTAAAAAATTTTATTAAGGGGTCACAACTAAACAAAGAGGGAGGCAACGCTGGAGAAACTGCAGAAGTGGGTGAAGCCTTGGACCCCAGGGCAGACATCAATAATTTGAAAGCAAAATTGGTGGCCTGAGGAGTCCTTATCTAAGGGAGTGCAGTCTGGTCCAGAAGTCCCAGAGATCCTGAAAGCAGCAGATGACATCTGTGTCCCCAGGCTGTGGTCATACGAGAGACTGCATCTTCTGTCAGACCAGACTGAACCCAGGGTCATCACTCTCAGGTCTTCCTTCCGCGCTTCCTTACACGCGGTGGCTGTGGTGGTGGAGTTGTGGCAGCAGGAGGAGGAGGAGGAGGATGGTCCAACTCAATGACATCCGTCTTGGGTGTTAGTTCCCCACTCACCCCCTTACGTAGGACTTTGTACAGAAGGTCCTCACAGAGCCTGCGTTGACCCTCCTGCATGCCCTGCAATTTGGTGGCAGCCATGCATGCAAAGGCCTCTTCAGGAGTTAGTAAGGCTCTGAGGGACGCAGAAGCCTCCTGGATCAGCCTGAATGCTGAATCCTGCATGGGACTTGGAGTGGCCTTCCTGGTTCGTTTATGTGGCAGGCGGAGGGGAGGGACCTGAGACTCAGTCAGGCTGCGACTGGTCCCAGGCTTCTCCTGGCTGACACTTAGCCCCGCCTCTTCCTGGCTGCCACTAATCCCCGCCTCCTCCTGACTGCCACATTCCACAACCTCCTCCTGGCTGAGGTCTTCCTGTGTATGAAAAAGGGACATAGTTTTAGTTTTTTCTTCATCAATCACACACAATTTTCACCTCCTGACTGCTGCAAATTGAATGTTAACAAATATAACAGACTATCCTTCTGAGCCAAGCATTTTTCATTCTTGTCCCAATTTTGGGTGCCCACTACTGTCTATTGATATGTAAAACACTTTTTTCAATCAGCAATTAGTGATCAATAATAACATCTAGTAAACATCATTTATTTATTGACCAGAAATCTGTAGAAGAATGCTATACCTGACTCCAGCTGGGCTCCTCCATTTCTTCCTGGCTGGAAGGCCCAGGTTGGACATCGGAAGCCTCAGCTGGGGTGGAAGGAAGCGTGGAAGGAAGGGTGGAGAGGGATTCCCTGACTTCAGTGTGGTCTGACAGAAATCGCAGTCTCTCATAGTACCACAGTCTGGGGATATAAACGTCATCTGCTGCAGCTCCGGATCTCTGGGAATCTGTGACCTTCTTGCGCTCCCTAAGATATGTGCTCCTCAGGCCACCAATTTTAGCTTTTAAATAAGGGATGGTTGCTGTGGGGACCACCGGCGTCACCAACTCCAGCAGTTTCTCCAGCGCTGCCTGCCTCTTCTGTTTGTGATTATAGTGGGGGTGTCTCACCTGCCACAGACAGGGCAGCTCCCTGTATTTGTCAATGAACAGGGGCAGGAAATTGTGGTCATTGAACCCATCCATTTTCTCTGCAAGACACAACACAAGACAAACCCTAATGTCAGGCCAAACTCCCCTAATCTTGATACAATATAGGCTTCCATTTCGAAGCAGTATAGGTCGCAAGTTTAGATCTTACCTTCGTTATCACGATCGGCGTCTCCAATGCTCCTTCCTCCGCTCACAGATCGTACGTAATACGCACGTGTGTTACGCTTTATACACACTGCGCATGCGTATAACTCCGCCCGCCCCTGACGTTCTTTCTATTCTATTCCCCGCCCCTTTTCGTTCGGCACAGTGGGGGAAGAGCACATGGCAGACAGACAGCAAGTGTGTGCTAATTGTAGCAACAAGGAGGAGGGGGAGGAAAGGCCGGAGCCTGAAACGTCCCGATCCAGAAGGAGATTTAAGGACTCAAATATGTCCTTTGGGGAGATGTTGGAAATGGTGGACATCCTGAAGAAGTCCGACTATGACGGAAAGTATGGGCCTTACCCCAACCCCAATGTCCGAAAGGCCAAGATCATGGCGAAAGTGGTCAGGAGTCTGCACCGGAATTTCGGGGTACGACGATCGAAAGATCAGCTCAGGAAGTGGTGGTCGGACCTCAAATTCAGAGAACATGAGCAGTACAGAAAGATCCGGAGAGTGCTGCAAAAAAGTAAGTAGTTGTGCTGTGTTCCTATTCTTTGTGTTTATTACGTTCGTGCTGCTCCATGTGCTTTTAGGAACTGTTGTACAGTTTAAAATGGCAACTTTCATGTTCATGGGCACATTATTCGTTCGGATCAAACATTTTTCGTTCCAACTATAAAATACCATTGTTTAGGCCATATGCATTTGGCCACCATTTTGACGCCCTATACTTGTCTTCAAAGAATTGGGTTGTGTAGGAGAGGACACTCAGCAGCTGTTTTCACATCTGGACACTGGAGCACTAGTGTGGGACAAAAGAACACCATTTTTATTAGGGGGCCACACAGGAGCTCCAGTGTATACTATAGGGGGGTCTCCATCTGTGAAGCTTGTACCAAACAGGTAAAGTATTGCAGCTTGACAAAGGACACTAAAAAAGCTACATCTTGGAACTCTAAAATAGACAATTGTACCCCACTTCCAAGTAATGTTTCATCTTTATAGTTCTGCCATCAAATATCTCGGAAGACACCCCTTATCTGAGGAGACCAGAGCCCCCCCCCCTCTGGAAGAAGGGGAAATCCCTCCAACACAAGCTGAGCAGGAGGAGGAAGACGTGGTAAAACTAGTCACCACAACAGGTGAGTGTCTGCAGCCACAGGCTCAGATAAGAGATGGATGGTGGCATTTTTTTTATACCTAATTTATTTTGGGGTTCCTCTCTTTTTAGGTGATCGTGAGGGTGTGGATCTAGATCCTTTCACATCCGAAAGTGCCCAGATCCTGATCGGGGAGATCATGGGGTGTAATTTACAATTGGAAATCATCAAGCAAAACATCAATGATGTTATTCCAAAAAATAAAAACATCATTGATGTTTTGGGGCGAGTTTAAAGCCCCTCCAAATCACTTTCTTATTTTGTGTGCTACAATGTGCGAAATGTTTTTGTGATTTTTCCCAAAGCCAAATTTGGAGGATGCACACAGTGTGTCAACATGTGCTATCTGCCATGACGGGAGATCAATGGACGCGTTTTGAGGGTGCAACCCCTTCCTCAATAATAAAGTAGCTGAGAGGAAGGGCTTGCTCCCCCAAAACACATCCTTTGATCCCCCGTAATGGCAGCTAGCACATGTTGACATTGGCAAAATTGTGTGCATCTTCCAAATTTGGCTTTTCCAGGGGTGATTTCCCCCATCTGAAAGCAATATCAAACACAGTTCCTAAATACTCATATCTGATATTGCCTTCAAGTTCTACCAAATGTGAACTTTGTAAGTTCAAGATTTGTGTCTTTCTTGTTGGTTTTACACATACCTGTTTTATGTAAAATGGACATTTTGAGTTTTGATAATGCCACCACAAAAATTGGTATACCACAAACATGTTGGTTTGTTTGAAAAACCTTTGGTAAATGCACATGTGATTGTGCAGGTATTAAAAAGATTGTTAATCAAGAATGTGTGGATTATTGTCTCAATGCTACAACACTTTTGGGGTGATGTAATTGTTGTTTTCTGAGAAAATGGGGGTTATTTCCTAAGGGCAAATCCACTTTGCACTACAAGTGCAGTTTCAGTGCAGTTGCAAGTGCACTTGTAGTGAAATGTGTTTTTGCATTTAGTAAATAACAGCCAACAGTGCTTTGTATAAGGTTACACAATCACGACATTTTCTGCACTCAAAACATTTCTGTCAGGGTCAGCTAAAACAAACACAAGCAGTAAATGTACACAAAGAATTTCTTTTTTGTTTTATTATAAAAAGGCTTCACAGATTGTCTGGCATATTGATAGCCCCCCTACCCGCAAAGAACTCCAGGTAGCGTAACCGGACATCACGGGCACTCAGGGAGGGCAAGCCAGGACGGCCACTTTCAAGCGCCGTCAGTGTGGTTTGATGTATCATTCTGGCCTCAGGCCCAACTGAGCCAGCATAGTTGGCCAAATGTTTCCTTAAAAAGTTATGGAGAACACAGCACGCAAGTATAATATGGTTCAGTTTATACGCCGCCATATGGATGGGTGTCATAAATAGGCGGAACCAGCTGGCCAGGATTCCAAATGTGTTCTCCACCACTCTTCGGGCTCTGGCCAGCCGGTAATTAAAAACCCTCTGTTCCGGGGTGAGGGTCCTCATTGGGAATGGCCGCATCAGGTGGTCCCCCAGCGCAAACGCTTCATCAGCAACGAACACAAATGGGAGTCCTTCAACATTGTCCTCTGGAGCTGGCAAGTCCAAGCTGCCATTCTGGAGACACCTGTAAAACTCTGTCTGGGCGATGACACCACCATCGGACATCCGGCCATTCTTCCCCACGTCCACATACAAGAAGTTGTAATTAGCCGTCACCACCGCCAACATCACTATACTATTAAACCCCTTGTAATTATAATAGTACGACCCCGAGTTGGGTGGTGGGAAGATGTGGACGTGTTTCCCATCAATTGCCCCTCTGCAGTTAGGAAAGTCCAACCGCTCGGCAAAGTGGGAGGCCACAGTCTGCCATTCCTGTGGCGTGGAAGGAAACTGTTGAGGAAAAAACAATAAACATTACTATTTTTACTCTGAAACATGGCAAGCAGATTAGACACAAACATTATGGGGCAGCCTCCAGATAGCATTTATTAAGGGGAATTTAACAAGGCCAAAGTATAAGGTACACCTATCATATTCCCCCTCCCCCCTCTAATGGGCCATAACATTATAGGGGGTGTGTGGAAATCTTGGACAGGTAACCCTCTTCACTTCATTGAGAGATGAATGCCTAAATAATGGGTATTACTTGGAACAACCCCTCCTTAGTTACACTATTGGCAGTCCACTGGACAGGTAAGAAGTGTCATAATACAAAGATATAAATACACATTGTACACATTTGTGGACATTTGGACATTCTGCTATTACCTATCAAGATAATAATAGGATACAAAAACTTTAAACAGTACCATTGGAAAGTATACAGACAGGCCCTTGCACTACATGCTTTGGGGAATTCATCCATATATCTGAGCAATAAAGAGATGGGTATAGTGTGTATGGGTTTGGCAAAGTCAGCAGATAGATGATTGAGGATAGAGAATTGTGATCAGCTGACTTAGCAGTTGGGGGAGGGAGGGTTACTAAAAATTATTTGGGGACACCACAAAAAAAAAACCTCTGGCACTCTGTCTGAATTTAAATCAAAAATAACATTGCCAAACATTTTAGGAGTGTTTGGGGTAAAGCACTACTATGGAGCAGATAAAATACATTGTTAAGTGACTACATGAGGTGAATATAGGCCAGGAGACACCATGCTGGGGAGGTAAGTGAAGGGCAAATATGTATGAAGGACATAAAATAATAATTACATAAAAATCCAGCATGCATGAGAACAAAGGGGACATTCACAGCATATTACAATCATGGTAATTAGGGAATGAGGAAAAAAATACAATATATTAACAAACATTAAATACAATAAAATGTGATATAAAAGGATAAAAATCTTACCTTCATATACTCCTTCTGCAGGACCTGTATGATGGCAGAACAGGTCTCTGGGATGATGATCCCCAGAGCCTGGGGGGAGATGCCTGTCGAGAACTTCAAGTCCTGCAGGCTTCTCCCTGTCGTCAAATACCGCAGGGTAGCGACCAACCTCTGCTCCGGAGTGATGGCTTGCCTCATGCAGGTATCCTGCCTGCTGATATAGGGGGTCAGCGAAGCCAACAGACGGTGAAACACGGGGTCCGTCATCCTGAGAAAGTTCCTGAAATCATCAGGATTATTCTCACGGATCTCACGGAGCAAAGGCATATGAGAGAACTGGTCACGCTGAAGCAACCAATTCTTGGTCCATGAACTCCTCCCCACCCTGTTCATGGACTGGACTTGTGTCAAGGTTAGGACCCCAACATCAAGCCCCCGCACAGCACGAACTCTACGAGGAGTACACATATGAAACATGGCTAGAAAACGGTCGGCTGCTCAGAACGAAGTAACAGAACGCACTGAAGAACAGCAAGGCCTGTGAAGAGCGACCTGAAAAACAGTAATGAACGAACAAGAATACAATGACTAAGTCACGCGGAACTTGCTTGCACGCACTGAAGAGCAGATACAAACCCACAAGCACAAACTGAATGGCAGAAAACGATCTGAAAGCCACGAGTCTGAAAAAGCGCAAATCATCTCTCACCAAACTTTTACTAACACAAGATTAGCAAAAGGAGCCCAAAGGGTGCCGCGCTTGGTTCTGAACCGGCCTTTTCTAGTCTCGTTGTACGTGGTGTACGTGACCGCGTGGTTGGCGATCGGAAATTCGGACAACTTTGTGCGACCGTGTGTAGACAAAATAAGTTTGAGCCAACATCCGTCAGAAAAAATCCTAGGATTTTGTTGTCGGAATGTCCGAACAAAGTCCGACCGTGTGTACGCCCTATTACAGAAACGTTTGACCTCTGTCATTGCCAACAAAGGATATATAACAAAGTATTGAGATGAACTTTTGATATTGACAAAATACTTATTTTCCACCATAATTTGCAAATAAATTCTTTCAAAAATCAGACAATGTGATTGTCTGGAATTGTTTCCACATTTTGTCTCTCATAATTGAGGTATACCTATTATGACAATTACAGGCCTCTCTCATCTTTTTAAGTGGGAGAACTTGCACAATTGGTGGCTGACTAAATACTTTTTTGCCCCACTGTAATTGCATTTGTACTTCTGTCACTATATCTATCATATATATATCTACAATTGTTTGTGTGATCTCATTTTGCACATATTGAATACAACCTATGTTACTTAATTCCTCTAGACCAGGGGTCTCAAACTGACAGCCCTCCAGCTGTTGCAAAACTATAAGTCCCATCATGCCTCTGCCTGTGGGAGTCATGTAACTGTCAGTCTTGCAATACCTCATAGGACTTGCAACAGCTGGAGGGCTGCCAGTTTGAGACCTCTGCTCTAGACCCATCCTCTCTTACCCCTTTAGCCCCATGACTTATGCCCCGTACACACGGTCGGACTTTCCAACGGCAAATGTGCGTTCGGAGCTTGTTGTCGGAAATTCCGACCATGTGTAGGATCCATCTGACTTTTTCCATCGTAATATCTGACACACAAAATTTAAGATCTGGATCTCAAATTTTCCGACAACAAAATCCGTTCTTGTAAATTCCGATCATGTGTAGACAATTCTGACGTACAAAGTGCCACGCATGCTTGGAATAAATTACAAGACGGAAGCGCTCGGTCTGGTAAAACTAGCGTTCGTAATAGAGATAGCACATTCGTCAACCTGCAATGTTAAAATTATTTTAATGCAGCGCATTCTCTTCTTCTTTAGAATGCTAGAATAATGATGTTGTTTTGCTGCTCATATTCACACAGAGTTCTGACAAACTGATTACTTTATTATTTCTCGTGATCTCCTGAATCATATTATTTATTTTATTTCGTCAGATCTCCATAATAATGTTTCTAATTTTTGTTTATATATATATATATATATATATATATATATATATATATATATATATATATATATATATATACATATATATATATATAATATATATATATATATATTTTATCAAGATCTCCCATTTTTTTTATAGTGATCTCCATAATGTTTTTTCTCATTTTGTGTGTCAAGTTACCACAACACCATTATGATCTTGTATTTTTTAATCTCAAGGAGGTTGGTGTTGGTGTCCCTTGGTAATTTGACATTGTATTTTGGAAATGTACCTGCCTACTCACAAAATAAACAAAATAAAGAGGAAGGCAACTCTGGAGAAACTGCTGAAATTGGCAAAGCCTTTGTACCCCAGGGCCCACATCAACTATTTGCCAGCCAAAATTGGTGGCCTGAGGAGTCCATATAATAGTGAGCACAATCCGGTCCAGGACTCCAAGAGATCAGGAACAGCAGCAGATGACATCTATGTCCCCAGGCTGTGGTCAGACCACAGCCTGCATCTTTTGCCAGACAAGACTGAACCCAGGCCATCACTTTTTTGTCTTCCTTACACACTTCCTTCCAGGCTGTGGCTCTGATGTTGGAGGTGTGGCAGGAGGTGGAGGAGGAGGATGGTCCAACTTACACAGGTGTGTTTTGTTTGTGAGATGGTCCCTCGACCCCTTATTTTGGGTGATCACCATAAGTTGCTCACACAAGAGGCATTGGCCCTCCTCCATTTACTGCATTTTGTATGCAGTCATGCATGCAAAGGCCTCTTAGAGAGTGGGGTTGGCTTTGAGGGTCTCATTAGCCTCCCTAATCAGTCTGAGTGCTGCCTCCTCCACGTTACTCCCCTTCCTGGCCCTTTTGGTTGCAAAGTGGAGGGGAGGGACCTGCAATTCTGTGAGGCTCCAATGGGCCCGGCCACCTCCTGGCTGTCATATTCCCCAGCCTCCTCCTGGCTGCCACATTCCCCAGCCTCCTCCTGGCTGCCACATTCCACAGCCTCCTCCTGGCCGAGGTTTCCTGTGTATGAAAACGGGACAGTTTTAGTTTATTGTTCATCAATCATACACAATTTTAAGCTCATGACTGTTGCAAATTGAATGTTAATAAATAGAAAAGACTATCATTCTTACCCCAGCATTTTTCATTCTTGTCCCAAACATTCTTGGCCACTACTGTCTATTGATATATAAAACACCTTTTTAAATCAGCAATTATTGATCAATAATAACATCTAATTTCACATCTTTTTTTTACGACAAGAAATATGTTGAACAATGCTATACCTGGCTCAAGCTGGGCTCCTCCACTTCTTCCTGGCTGAAAGGTCCAGGGTGGGTGTCGGAAGCCACAGCTGGGGTGGAAAGAAGCGTGGAAGGTAGGGTTGAGAGGGATTCCCTGACTTCAGTCTGGTCTGCCATAAAATGAAGTCTCTCATAGTACCACAGCCTGGGGACATAAATGTCATCTGCTGCTGCTCCTGATCTCATGGATTTCTGGACCTAAGTATGCTAATGATTATATGTGCTCCTCAGGCCACCAATTTTTTTTTTAAATAGGGGATGTCTGCCGTGGGGACCTGCGGCTTCACCAACTACAGCAGTTTCTCCATCGCTGCCGGCCTCTTTATTTTGTTATTATATTGCGGGTGTTTCACCTGCCACAAACAGGGCAGCTCCCTGTATTTATCAATGAATATTGGAAGGAAACTGTGGTCTTTGAACCCATCCATTTTCTCTGCAAGACACAATACACAATGTCAGGTGAAACTCTCCTAATCTTGACCCAATATAGGCCTCAATCTATAAGCAGTATAGGCCACTGATGCACCAAGTTAAAATTGTACCTTCATTATAACGATCGTCAATTCCGCTACTCCGTACGTATGACGCACGCGTGTTACGCTTCTTATACAATGCGCATGCGTGAAACTCCACCCGCCCTTGATGTTCTTTCTACTATATTCCCCGCCCTTTTCTCTTTTGGCGCAGTGGATAGAGAACATGGAGGAGACACAGCAGGTACATGCAGAGGAGAGCAGCAACGAAGAAAGCCCAGAGCCACGAACGTCCCACTCTTGGAGGAAATTTAAGGCCTCAAATATGTCCTATGTAGAGATAGTGGAGATGGTGGACATCTTGAAGGGGGCTGACTATGATGGGAAGCATGGATCTTACCTAAACCCAAATGTAAGAAAGGCCAAGATCATCACTAAAGTTGTGAAGAGTCTGCACAGGAATTTTGGGGTACGACGATCCAAGGATCAACTGAGGAAATGCTGATCAGACCTGAAATTGAGGGAGCATGATCAGTACAGAAGGATCAAGAGAGTTCTTCAAAAAAGTAAGTATTTGTCCTGTGTTCCTATTATTATTATTACTTGCATGCTGCTCCATGTGCTTTTCTTTACTGTTGTACAGTTTAAAATGGCAAATTTCATCGTTTGTTTGCCCACTTATAAGATGTTTTGGACAGATGCAGGTTAACTACATTTGTTCAGGCCTATTTGTATTAAAAGAAGTTTGTTGTCTAGATGGGTTTGAAACTAGAATGAAATGGAAAATTGATTCAGTGTAAGGAGAGGACACTCAGCAGCTGTTTACACATCTGGACGGAGGATCACTGGTGTGGGACACCAGAACAAACTTTTTAGGGTGTCACGCACAGGTGCTCCAGGGGATACTAGGGGTGTCTCCATGTGTGAAACTTGTACAAAAAAGGGAAGTATTCCAGCTTTAGAAAGAAACTAAAAATGTCTTCAGTTGGAACTCTGCCAAAACAGACAATTGGATGACACTTCCAAGCAATGTTTCATATTACTATTTCTAACCTCAAATATCTGTGTGCTAAGTATACCTTTTTTTTATTCACATAGGGGAGAAAAAGACTCGGGACATCTGAGGACAGCAGGAACACACAACCTCCTAAAGAAGGGGAAATCCCAAAACCACAAGCAGAGGATGAGGAGGGAGACATTTATGAAGTGGGCAAAATAGTCACCACAACAGGTGAGTGTCTGAGACCGCAGCTTCAGGTAATAGATGGATGCCTGTATATTTATAATACATGTTGTGTTTTTTTATTTATTTTTAGGTGATGTGGATGTTGTGGAAGAAGAATCTCCTTTCACAAGTGAAAGTCCCCAGATCCTCATCGGGGAGATAATGGCGTGCAATTGTGATCTAGAAATTATAAAGGAAAACATCAATGATGTTTAACAAAAAATGAAGAACATTATTGATGTTTTAGGCAGAATATAAAACACACACAAAATTGCACCATTTTATCATGTATTTTTGCTTTTAAAAACAAGTTTTAAAGTATTTTAAAAGCCAAATTTTTAAGATGTATACAATGTCTCAACATGTGCTTTCTGCCATCACGGGATATCAAGGTATGCGTTTTGTGGGTGCCACCCCTTCCTCGCAACTCAAGTAGGTGAGAGGAAGGGGTTGAACCCCCAAAACACGTCCATTGATTCCCCATGATGGGAGGTAGCACATGTTGACATTAGGCATGGGATCAGGAGGGAAATCCCCATGTTGAATGCCAATTTGTGTGCCTCTTCAACATTTTGCTTTTACAGGGGTGACAATCACCCCATCTGATGAAGGCAAGATCAACACAGTTTGGACATACTAATGTCTGATATTGCCTTCATTTTATCAAAGTTGAACTTTGTAAGTTCCTAAATTGTGTATGTTATGTTTTGAAACATGCCTGTTTAACCAAAAAAAGGCTATTTCTAATGTGACAAAAAAAATGTTATACAACAAAGATGTTGGTTTGTTCAAAAACCCTTTTCTAGCACACATGTGAATGTGCTTTGAGTAAAATGTTTTCTACTCAACAATGTGTAGCTTCTTATTTCAATGCTCAAAAGCAGTTTTTGTAGTAAGTTGGTGTTTACAGTGACAATGGGGGTTATGTACTAAAGGCAAATCCACTTTGCACTACAAGTGCACTTTCAGTACAGTTTCAAGTGCACTATTGCAGTGCACTTGGAGTTTAAAGTGGAATTTTCTTTAGTAAATAACTCCCACAGTGCTTTATAATTTGCCACAATCAGGCCATTTTCGTGACTCCACAAATTTCAATCATGGTGCTGAAAATGATGAATATTTGTATCGGTTTTGTATTACATACATTAACAACAAAAACAAGGTGTGTGTGTGTAGCAGACCCACAACATAATAGTTCGCTGAAGAAGAGATTGTCACCTCATGTATCCAAAAAATTATGTTTGCAATATTGAACAAAAAGGGAAAAAAGAAAAGCCCATTGGATATACTAGGAGCCAGCTAAAAGAAACAAGCAGTAAATCAAAGTAAATATTATTTCCGTTTAAATAAAAAATGTATTTTTCACATGTTTGTTAAACATTTTGTGGCATATCAATGGCCCCCCTACCCACAAAGTACTCTAGATACTTTTCACGAACTTCATGGGCGCTTTGGGGGGGCAAGCCTGGAAGCCAGCTTCAAGAGCCATCAGGGTTGTTGTATCCGGTAATAAGCAGGCCTCAGTCCCAACTGAGGCCACTTAGTTCGATGCATTTTTTTCTTAAAAAGTTATGCAATATGCAGCATGCCATAACGATATGATTGATGTTATACTCCGCCATGTTTATTGCAGTGAGGAATAGGCAGAACCGGCTTGCCATTATTCCAAAGGCATTTTCCACCACTCTTCTGGCTCTGGCCAGCCGGTAGTTAAAAACCCTCTGCTCAGGGGTGAGGGTCCTCATCGGGAATGGTCGCATCAGGTGTTCACCCAGACCAAATGCTTCATCAGCAACAAAGATGAACGGGAGTCCTCCACGTTCTCAGGTGGGAATCCCAAGCCACCATTCTGGAGCCGTCTGTAAAATTCGGTCTGGGCGATGACTCCACCATCCGGCCATTCTTCCCCAAGTCCACATACAGGAACTCATATCGTGTCGCCGACACCACTGCCAACATTAAAATACTATTAAACACCTTATAGTTATAACAGCATGACCCCGAGTTGGGGGTGGGACGATGTGGACGTGTTTCCCATCTATTGCCCCTCCGCAATTGGGAAAGTCCCACTGCTGGGCAAACTAAGATGCCACAGTCTGCCATTCCTGTGGCGTTGAAGGAAACTGTGGAGTCAAACAAGAAAAAAAATTAGTCATTTTGCACATAAACATTGCAAGCAGATTAGACACAAACATTCTTGGCCAAAATCAGTATTAACATTTATTTGAAGGAGTATATAAAGACAAAAAGAGAACGTCCACTTATCAGATTCCTCACCTCTCTGATGGCCCATTGTAAAAATTTTAGGGGGCTGTGTTTTGGACAGGTAACCCTCTCCACTTCATTAAGAGCTGATAAGATAATAGGAGAACAAAACTTTAAACAGTACCATTTGAAAGTATTCAGGCAGGCCCTTTCACTACATTCTTTGGTGAATTCATACAGAAATCTGACCACAAAAGAGGTAGATATAAGGTGTATGGGTTTGGCAAAGTCAGCAGATAGAGGATTGGTATCGGTTGACTTAGCGGTTGGGGGAGGGTTCAAAATGATTTTGGGACCCCCCAAAAAAGCCTCTGGCACTCTGCATAAATTTATAGACACAACTAACATTTGTACACATTTTAGGGGGTATTTAGAGTAAAGCACTACTATGAAGCTGACAAAAGACATTGTTAAATGACTAGACTAGGTGTGTATGGGACCAGGATAGCATGCTGGGGAGATTAATGAAGGCAAATATGCTAGAAGGACAAAAAAAATAAGTTTTAAAGCTTCCAGCATGAATGAGAACAAAGGGGACATTCACAGCATATTACTGCTAATTGTGGTAATTCCCTAATTACCATGTCCTAATCATGGTAATTAGGGAATGATGAAATAAATACAATACATTAGCAAACATTAAATACATATAATGTGATGTTAAAGGAGAAATCTTACCTTAATATAGTCCTTATGAAGGACCTGAATGATGGCAGAACAGGTCTCTGGAATAATGATCCCCAGAACCTGGGGGGAGATGCCTATTGAGAACTTGATGTCCTGCAGACTTCTCCCCATCGCCAAGTATCGCAACGTGGTGACTAGACTCTGTTCGGGAGTGATGGCTTGTCGCATGCAGGTGTTCTGCCTGCTAATATAAGGGGACAGCAAAGCCAACAAACGGTGAAAAACGGGGTCCGTCATCCGGAGATAATTCCTGAAATTGTCAGGAATAGTCTCACGTTTCTCCTCCAACAAAGGCATGTGAGAGAATTGGTCACGCTGACGCAAACAATTCTTCGTCCATGAACTCCTCCCCACCCTGTTCATGGACTTGGCTTGGGTCAAAGCAAGAACCCAAACACCAAGCCCCCACATAGCACGAACTCTACGACGAGTACATAACCGCAACATGGCTTCAAAACGGTCGGCTGGTCAGAACGAACTAACAGAAAACACTGAAAAAACAGAAAGGCCTGAGAAGAGCAAGCTGAAAATCAGAAACGAGCGGACAAGAACGCACTGGGGATCAAATAGGTACTATAATAATAATAATACACACTGACAAACATATGCGAACTGACTACACGCACTGAAGAACAGGTACGAACCCACAAGCACAAACTGAAGAGCAGTAAAGATCTGAAAAGCACGAAGCTGAAAAGCGCGAATCGTCTCTCACCAAACTTCTACTAACATGAGATAAACACGAGATTAGCAGAAGGAGCACAAAGGGTGGCGTACTTGATTTGAAACTTCCCTTTTATAGTGCCTTCATACATGTACGTCACCGCATTCTTGACGTTCACAATTTCCGACCAACTTTGTGTGACTGTGTGTATGCAAGACATGTCTGAGCCAACATCCGTCGGAAAAAAACATGGATTTTGTTGTCGGAATGTGCGCTCGTGTGTACGCGGTATTAGTCTGTTCTCATCGAAATGACCAAAGTTTCTTCCTCCATTACCCCCACCATTACATTTCCCCAGGCATATGTTTTAATCACATGGTTGATTCCAGTATGGTGTAGGAGAGAAGTATTCTACGTCAGTGTTTCTCAACTCCAGTCCTCAAGGCGCCCCAACAGGTCATGTTTTCAGGCTTTCTATTATTTTGCACAGGTGATTTGATCAGTTTCACTGCCTTAGTAATGACCACAGCTGTTTCATCTGAGGGAAATCCTGAAAACATGACCTGTTGGGGCGCCTCGAGGACTGGAGTTAAGAAACACTGTTCTACGTGATGATGAGTGTATGAGGTGTGTATGAAGTGTGATAGATGAAGTGAAATTTTTAAAGCATATGACGTGTCCTAATGGCTTCCTCTCCTGGTCCTATACACCATTCTGGACAATCAGCTCATAAAATTTTAATAAGCCTAGAAGGTGGAACTTCTTTTCATTGGTTCATGTGGCTAAATATTAATTCCGTTATTTGCTTAGGCATTGCCTCTCTTAGCCACCAAGTGTCATTCTTGGACAAGGAATATATTTGTTTTAAATGATTCTTATAAATAATTTGTTATAAGAATGTCCATTTCCTCATGGTACAGACGTGCCCATATGATATTTCTAATATATATCTCTAATGTTTAGGAGATCTGGTAACACCATCAGATGACTATACATTTCTAATGCAGCAATATTTCAAACATAATTATATTAATTAGGAAGATATACCTACAGTGTATATATTCTATGATTATTTTATGATTAATTATACATCTAGGTAAAGGAAGAAAACCATATGGGTATCTATATATGGTTATAGTATTTATAAATATATATACAGTGGGGACGGAAAGTATTCAGACCCCCTTACATTTTTCACTCTTTGTTATATTGCATCCATTTGCTAAAATCATTTAAGTTCATTTTTTTCCTCATGTACACACAGCACCCCATATTGACAGAAAAACACAGAATTGTTGACATTTTTGCAGATTTATTAAAAAAGAAAAACTGAAATATCACATGGTCCTAAGTATTCAGACCCTTTGCTGTGACACTCATACATTTAACTCGGGTGCTGTCCGTTTCTTCTGATCATCCTTGAGATAGTTCTACACCTTCATTTGAGTCCAGCTATGTTTGAATATACTGATTGCACTTGATTAGGAAAGCCACACACCTGTCTATATAAGACCTTACAGCTCCCAGTGCATATCAGAGCAAATGAGAATCATGAGGTCAAGGGAACTGCCTGAAGAGCTCAGAGACAGAATTGTGGCAAAGGGGAGAAGAGCCTTGATTAGAGATGTAAAGAACAACCCAAAGATCACTGTGGCTGAGCTCCAGAGATGCAGTTGGGAGATGGGAGATAGTTACAGAAAGTTAACCATCACTGCAGCCCTCAACCAGTAGGGGCTTTATGGCAGAGTGGCCCAACAGAAGTCTCTCCTCAGTGCAAGACACATGAAAGCCCACATGGAGTTTGCTAAAAAACACCTGAAGGACTCCAAGATGGTGAGAAATAAGATTCTCTGCTCATTACCTGTCCAATACAGTCCCAACGGTGAAGCATGGTGGTGGCAGCATCATGCTGAGGGGGTGTTTTTCAGTTGCAGGGACAAGACGACTGGTTGCAATCGAGGGAAAGATGAATGCGTCCAAGTACAGGGATATCCTGGATGAAAACCTTCTAGAGTGCTCAGGGCCTCAGACTGGGCTGAAGGTTTACCTTCTGACAAGACAATGACCCTAAGCACACAGCTAAAGTAATGAAGGAGTGGCTTCACAACAACTCTGTGACTGTTCTTGAATGGCCCAGCCAGAGCCCTGACTTAAACCCAATTGGACATCTCTGGAGAGACCTAATAATGGCTGTCCACCAATGTTTACCATCCAACCTGACAGAACTGGAGAGGATCTGCAACGAGGAATGGCAGAGGATCCCCAAATCCAGGTGTGAAAACTTGTTGCATCTTTCCCAAAAAGACTCATGGCTGTATTAGATCAAAAGGGTGTTTCTACTAAATACTGAGCAAAGGGTCTGAATACTTAGGACCATGTGATATTTCAGTTTTTCTTTTTTAATAAATCTGCAAAAAATGTCAACAATTCTGTGTTTATCTGTCAATATGGGGTGCTGTGTATACATTGATGAGGAAAAAAAATGAAGTTAAATGATTTTAGCAAATGGCTGCAATATAACAAAGAGTGAGAAATTTAAGGGGGTCTGAATACTTTCCGTCCCCACTGTATATATATATATATATATATATATATATATATATATATATATATATATATATATATACACACACACAATAATTTGTATATTTAAACTATTTCTTCATATAGGATATTTCTATTTAGATTAAATACATACTACATAACAAGTTTTTTATTATGACAGCAAACAATAAAATCATGACTTGAATCTATTTCATGGGATATGATACATGAGGTTATAGTCTCATAATCATACACTCATATATATATGCCGATATGGTGCAGATGGTTGTATATAGGGATGAGCCCAATGTTCGAGTCAAACTTAAGTTTGACTCAAACATCGGGTGTTCGCCCTTTCTGTGAATATCAAACATTATGGGGTATTTGTGGCAAATTCTAGCACCGCGGAATGCCCCATAATGTACTGCGAGATCGCAGTGCATTGATGTCTGATGATTGGCCAAAGCATGCTCCTGATCTGCATGCTTTGGCCAATCACAGCGCGTTCTGCTGTGAGAGCCATGATTGACCAAAGGCAGGGTGCCTTTAGCTAATCATGGCTCAGGGGGCCACGCCCCATACTATATAAGGCAGCTTACACGGCGGCCATATATAGTGTAATGAATGAGAGAAGTTAGCTAGAGGCAGGTTAGTTAGTGGCATGTAGGCAGTTTAAAAAATATATATATATAATATATATATATATATATATATATATATATATATATATATATATATATATACAGTATATACAGTGTAGTCAATGTATTGTAGCCTATATATACAGTGCAAGCAGTGTGTATATATGTATATATATATACTCTGCATTTAGTGTAGAATATACAGTCGTGCTCAAAAGTTTGCATAACCTGGCAGGAATTGTGATATTTTGGCATTAATTTTGAAAGTGTGACTGATCATGCCAAAAAAACTGTCTTTTATTTAAGGCTAGCAATCACATAAAGCCATGTATTATCACCTAGTTTTTTGGATTCTTTTAAAATAATAATAATAACAGAAATCACCCAAATTATAAAAGTTTACATACCCTGGAATGTTTGGCCTTTGTACAGACACAGAAGGTGGCACACACAGGTGGCAATTAAAAAGGTTCATTTCCCACATTTGTGGCTTTTTAAATCACATTTAGTGTCTGTGTATAAGTAGTCAATGAGTTTGTTAGCTCTCACATGGATGCACTAATCAGGCTAGACACTGAGCCATGAGGAGGTAGAAAAGAACAGTCAAAAGACCTGCGTAACAAGGTAATGAAACTTTACAAAGATGGAAAAGGATATAAAAATGTATCCAAAGCTTTGAATATGCCAATCCGCACTGGTTACTGTACTATACATTAAAGCGGTGTTTCAGCCGTTTTTTTTTTTTTTAAGTCAGCAACTACAAACACTGTAGCTGCTGACTTTTAATAAGGGCACTTACCTGTCCAGCAAGCCCGCGATGTCGGCCCTCCGAGGCTGATCCGTCCATCGGATCGGGTTCCGGCGCTGCCATTGCAACTAAGGGAAACCTGCAGTTCACTGCCCGTTTCCTATTGCGCATGCGCAAGTCGCACAGCGTTTTGTGAATTCCCCCGTCCTCTTCTGGGACACACACAGGTCCTAGAAGACAATGGGGAAGCTCGCCAAAGAGGAGGAAGTGACGGGACAGCTCCGTGGACTAGGAAGAGGCAGATTAGGAAGACTGCCTAGCAACAGGGGCTTCTGTTAAGTAAAAAAAAAATTTTTTTTGTATGTTTTTTAATTTATTTCAAGGAAAATTTTAATGTATAAATGCTTTTTAAGGTGGACCTCCTCTTTAAAGCAGCAAGCAATTTTAAATGACATTTTTTCCTTTGGAAATGTAATTTTGCTGTGGCACAGTAAAACACATGAGACAGATGCGTGTCAGGGCTGGGCTCAGCCCTTCCTTCTCTGAGCTGGCCACTCAACTGTTGGCTAATTGCCAGCTTCTATCTCTCCACAGTTACTCAGCTGTTGATGATATCCTGCTCGACAGTCCTGCCTACTTAAGCTGTCCAGCCCAGAGGAGCTCTGCCTTCGCCTTGGTCAACATCACAGAGACTATCTCCTGCATTCCTGTTTAAAGGCTTGCTTGGCTGACATCCCTTCTGTCTCCAGATCCTGCTTGCTGTTTCACTACACTGATCCCTGACCTTCTGGCCTGGCTGACTATCTGTTCCAGTTACCAAACTATTGGCTATGTTTTGACTACGTTTGTTCTACTTACTTTTTTATTAAACAAGTGTGATTTAGCTGTACTACTGTCTCGGTCTGATTTCATGGTTTCTGATGGTAGGCGAAGGCCATGAATTCAGAAGATACAGTCAATCCACTTGTTGGTAATATTTTTTCCAGATTGGATGAGCAAGATCACCGCATGGATCAGTTTGCCATGGCGTTACAAATACTCCTGAGTCGCACGGCTCACCTGCAATCTCCCACTGTGGCTGCATCGGTACAACCGGTGTTGCAGGCCATCCCTGCTGCTGCTCCAATCTCTGTGCAGGCACCCGCCTTGAGTATTACCTCTATAAGAGGGATGTCTGGTTCCGCTCCGCTTCCCCAGCGATTTGGGGGCAATCCAGTCCAATGCAGAAGGTTTCTCAACCAGGTTGAGATATACTTTGAGATGCTACCCCAGGCGTTTCCCACGGACAGAAGCAAAGTAGATTTCATGATATCTTTGCTTTCTGAGAGAGCCTTGGCAAACCCTCTATGAGAGACGCAAAAACCTGTTGTCTTGAGTTACCCTGAGTTTGGGGCTTCCTTTAAAAGGGTTTTTGATGTTCCCGCATGCTCCACTTCTGCTGCCAAGTGCCTCATGTCCATCAAACAGAGTTATCCAGAAGGATAAGCCCCTGGTTTTGGTCACCCTTTCTTGGGCTGAGTCGACCGTCGAGATACAGGCTCTAATCGACTCTGGGGCTGCAGGCCTGTTTATTGATGCTGGCTTTGTATCGAAGCACTTGATTCTGCTGCAGCTGCGTGACACTCTACTTGCCATTGAGGCTCTTGACAGGAGACTTCTACAGCTCTGCCTTCGCCTTGGTCAACATCACAGAGACTATCTCCTGCATTCCTGTTTAAAGGCTTGCTTGGCTGACATCCCTTCTGTCTCCAGATCCTGCTTGCTGTTTCACTACACTGATCCCTGACCTTCTGGCCTGGCTGACTATCTGTTCCGGTTACCAAACTATTGGCTATGTTTTGACTACGTTTGTTCTACTTACTTTTTTACTAAACAAGTGTGATTTAGCTGAACTACTGTCTCGGTCTGATTTCATGGTTTCTGATGGTAGGCGAAGGCCATGAATTCAGAAGATACAGTCAATCCACTTGTTGGTAATATTTTTTCCAGATTGGATGAGCAAGATCACCGCATGGATCAGTTTGCCATGGCGTTACAAATACTCCTGAGTCGCACGGCTCACCTGCAATCTCCCACTGTGGCTGCATCGGTACAACCGGTGTTGCAGGCCATCCCTGCTGCTGCTCCAATCTCTGTGCAGGCACCCGCCTTGAGTATTACCTCTATAAAAGGGATGTCTGGTTCCGCTCCGCTTCCCCAGCAATTTGGGGGCAATCCAGTCCAATGCAGAAGGTTTCTCAACCAGGTTGAGATATACTTTGAGATGCTACCCCAGGCGTTTCCCACGGACAGAAGCAAAGTAGATTTCATGATATCTTTGCTTTCTGAGAGAGCCTTGGCAAACCCTCTATGAGAGACACGAAAACCTGTTGTCTTGAGTTACCCTGAGTTTGGGGCTTCCTTTAAAAGGGTTTTTGATGTTCCTGCATGCTCCACTTCTGCTGCCAAGTGCCTCATGTCCATCAAACAGAGTTATCCAGAAGGATATGCCCCTGGTTTCGGTCACCCTTTCTTGGGCTGAGTCGACCGTCAAGATACAGGCTCTAATCGACTCTGGGGCTGCAGGCCTGTTTATTGATGCTGGTTTTGTATCGAAGCACTTGATTCTGCTGCAGCTGCGTGACACTCTACTTGTCCATGGCCACAGGGGCTCTTCACCATGAGATAGTCTAATTCCAAATTATTTTCTCACCTAAGTTTCCACTGGTTATTGGTTATCGTTGGTTACAGAGGTAAACCCCTCTTTTGATTGGCTCTGTGCTGAGGTTTCACGATTAAGAATGCCTATCCGATTCCATTGATTATGGAATTATTTGACTGCCTCAAGGGAGCAACGGTTTTCAGAAAGCTTGATTTGATAGGGGCATACAATCTCGTGAGGATTAAGGAGGGCAACGAGTGGAAAACTGCGTCTAATACCAGAACAGGCCATTATGAGTACCTCGTAATGCCTTTTGGCCTTTGTATTGCCCTGACAGTTTTCCAGGAATTTATTAACGATGTCCTCCAAGATTTGTTTCAGTTATGTGTGGTGGTTTATCTCGATGATATCCTCATATTTTCCAAGTCCCTGGAGAGCCACCACACAGATGTCTGTTGTGTGCTTCAGAAACTAAGAAAGAACAATCTCTATTGTAAACTGGAGAAGTGTGAGTTCCATCGTGAACAGGTTAACTTCCTGGGCTATGTAATTTCCACTGCTTGTTTTTTGATGGACCCAGAGAATCTTTCAGCAGTCCTACAATGGCCCCAACCCGTGGGTTTACATCCTCTGCAGAGTTTCCTGGGCTTTGCCAACTATTATCAGAAGTTTATTTGTAACTTCTCATCTCTGGTCAAGCCCCTGACTGGTATGACCAGAAAGGATGGTAACCCATAGAGTTGCTCTACAGAGTCCGTTAAGGCCTTTGAGAGTCTCAAGGCTGCCTTTGTTTCTGCTCCTGTGTTGGCACATCCTGATCCTAAGTTACCCTTTATCCTTGAAGTTGATGCTTCTGAGACTGGTGTTGGCGCCTGTCTGTCTCAATGTCCTACCTCTGTGATAGAGCTGCACGATTCTGGCTAAAATGAGAATCACAATTTTTTTGCTTAGAGGATAGATCACGATTCTCTCACGATTCTCGCGGCGTAACATCATCTTTCACATTAAAACAAAAAAAAATTGTGCTAACCTTACTGTTTTTTTTTTTTTATTGAAGCGTATTTTTTCCCCAAAAATTGCATTTGAAAGACAGCTGGGCAAATACAGTGTGACATAAAATATTGCAGCAATTGCTATTTTATTCCCTAGGATCTCTGCTAATATATATATATATATATATATATATATATATATATAATGTTTGGGGGTTCCAAGTAATTTTTTTAGCAAAAAAATATTGATTTTAACTTAAGAAAGAAGTGTCAGAAAAAGATTTAGACTTTAAGTGGTTAAACTTCCTGCATTTACACATTGTTTAAAACTTGGCAGATTGCCCAGGTTATTTGTTTACACAGAGAAGTTTATCCCTTTGATCTAAAGTTAGTTACAATGTTTCAAGTTCTAAACTTGGCAGACTGCCCAGATGCTTTCTTTTGACAGCTGAATGAGCAGATAATCTCTCCACTTGTTTATATGAAAGAATCGGCAAACTCTGCAGGAGAGATCATCAGGGGAGGTGAATTGAGATCACGATTTTTTAACGATTAATTGTGCAGCTCTACTCTGTGAGTGCTATGCATCCTTGTGGCTACTTTTCCAAGAAATTGTCACCTGCAGAGTGCAATTACGAGATTGGTGACAGAGAGCTGTTGGTGATCATTTTAGCCCTGAAAGAATGGAGACATCTCTTCAAAGGTACCACTGTGCCGGTTCTCATTCTTACTGACCATAAGAATCTCACATTCTTGTCTGAGGCTAAACACCTCTCTCCCAGAAGGGCGTAATGGGCTTTTTTCTAGCCAAGTTTCAACTACATTCTCTCATTCTTACCCGGTACTAGGAATGTAAGGGCTGACGCTTTATCACGACAATTTTGCTCCACTTCCAAGATGGAGTCGGTTCTGGTTCCTGTGATTCCTCCTGATCATATTCTGGCTACGGTTCACACCAGTCTCACTTCTCCATTGGGTGACAAAATTCTTGCTGCTCAGATCCATGCTCCTCCTGAGAAACCTTGTGACCGCTGCTTTGTCCCATAGAGTCTCCATACTGCCATGCTCCAGACCTACCATTCTCCCAAGACATCTGGCCACCCTGGGAAGAACTCTTTTGGGCCATTTCCCAACAATTTTGGTGGCCTAGTCTATGTGCTGATGTAACCGCCTTCGTAGCTACCTGTTCCATGTGTGCTCAGAGTAAGACTCCACGACACCTTCCAGTGGGCCTCCTACAACCCATACCCAATGGAGAGAGGCCCTGGACCCACCTGTCTATGTATTTCATTGTGGAGTTCCCCAATTCCCAGGGCAACACAGTTATCCTTATGGTTCATTGTATTCCACTTAAGAAGATGGAACTGGCTTCCATTTGTGCTTGGGAGATCTTTCGCTTACATGGGCTACCGAAGATGAATGTCTCAGTCAGTTTCTGTCCTGGTTCTGGTGAGCCTTTTGTGCACAGTTGGAAATTCAGCTTGCTTTCTCCTCTGCGTATCACCCGCAGTCTAATGGGGCCACAGAACGTGCCAATCAGTCCTTGGAGCAATTCCTACGTTGCTATATTTCTGACCATCATAACAAATGGTCAGACCTATTACTGTAGCCAGAGTTTGCTCACAACAGTGCCTTGAACTTTGCTTCCCGATTGTCCCTGTTTAGGGCAAGTTATAGTTTCCAACCTTCCATGTTGCCTGACTCATTTGTTCCGCAGAGTATTCCTGAGTTAGAGGAGCATCTCCATGGTCTTCGTTCCACTTGGGCACAAGTCCAGGAGGCTTTGCGACATGCTAATGATAGCTACAGACTCCATGCTGACCACAGACACCTGCCTGCGCCTTCCTACCAGGTTGGGGACAGGGTTTGGCTGTCATCTTGCAACCTCCAACTTCGTGTTTCCTCTCAGAAGTTTGCACCTCGGTTTATTGGGCCTTTCCATATTCTTCGCAGGATTAACCCAGTGGCTTACGCATTAGACCTTTCTTTTAATATGCATATTTCAAATGTATTTCATGTCTCCTTATTAAAACCTTTGGTCTGCAACCGCTTTACCAACTCGGTGCCACATCCTCACCCTGTACAAGTTGAGAAACATGAGGAGTATGAAGTACAGTCCATTTTTGACTCCCGTAGGTTCCATGGCCACATACCGTAACTGATGCATTGAAAAGGGTACGGTCCGGAGGAACGCTTTTGGATCTCAGCTTCGTCCTCCTCCGTGATTTCAATAGACATTTTCCCCTCAAGCCTGGTGGTCCTCTGAGGGGGAGGGGTCGTTGAGGAGGGGGTACCGTAAAGGTTGGGCTCAGCCCTTCCTTCTCTGAGCTGGCCACTCAGCTGTCGGATAATTGACATCTTCTATCTCTCCACAGTTACTCAGCTGTTGATGATATCCTGCTCGTCAGTCCTGCCTACTTAAGCCGTCCAACCTAGAGGATCTCTGCCTTCGACTTGGTCAACATAACAGAGACTATCTCCTGCATTCCTGTTTGAAGACTTGCTTGGCTGACATACCTTCTGGCTCCAGATCCTGCTTGCTGTTTCATTACACTGATCCGTTCCAGTTACCAAACTATTGGCTATGTTTTGACTACGTTTGTTCTATTTACTTTTATTATTAAACAAGTGTGATTTAACTGTACTTCTGTCTCAGTCTGATTTCATGGTTTCTGACAATGAGACACTTTACAGGCAGACAAAGGGGACCCCCAGACACGATATTTAAAGGAATATTTCTTTTTTATTGTTTACCTTGAAGCATTATGAAAATCAAGTCCCCTGGGACAGTACCCGGGTCCCCAAACACTTTTCATGGCAATAACTTGCATATAAGCATTTAAAAACACTTTTGAGTTTTCACGTTTGTGTCCCATTGCCTTAAACACTGTTCGCATGTTTGCACAAATGTTTTGTCTGTTCACATGTTCTGGGGTGTTCAGCTCATCCCTAGTTGTATAGTGTCCACATATTTTAAATGGTGTATGAGATGTATACATATGTATTTTTCAGTGGTGAGGAATTTTAGGGGGATTTTTTTTACTGCTAGCCTGAGTCTGTTTACCAAGCTACTGTATATTATACATTATTTTACTCCAACAGAGTGAGAAAAACATAGGGTGTCTCAGGTTGAAAACTCAGGTGACTGTATCCTAAAGCTGACCTTTGTTCTGGGGCTTATTCAGTCTTAAACCTCCATATAAAAAATATGAAAATATATTTATTTCTTTACAATCATTCTGTCAGTAGTAATGCTAAACCAAATTATAACTGATGCAAACATAGTTAAGAGTATTGGCATTTACTAACCCAAAAATAAAGGTCCTTGTGTGCACACTACACATACAGCCAATAGTTGGTGGGAGTATGCACTCCTGACAAAAGTGGGTACCCCTGAAGGTATAAATAGAGTACCTAGGGCCTAATTGTCAGTGTTTTTGTCAGTATTTTTGTCATTACCAGTCACTTTTTGTAATTTATCTACTATCATACCCTTATTTATTCCACCTTATACCTCCTTCTTCACAGATAGTCACACTTCTGTGGTACACAACTTCTTCTCCTTTTTTGATCCATGGGGGCCATTCCCTGGGGAATACTGTCTCCCTCTGGTGATCCATCTACGCCCGGGTTTGTCCACCTCAGCTCCTAGGACTGATGTTGTTTCCGGTCAGCTCTCCGGCCCTCCACGCCTGCACTTAGTCTCATTGACATTTCTGTAATTAGTTGTGGTAAATTGGGGTTATCTCCCCTTTCCTCTTCCTATTTACAATAATGATTATTTTATTTTATAAATTAATTATGTGTTTTAATACATATAGACCTCTACCTCATACTTGCTCCTGAAGAGTGGCAGTCGCCACGAAACGCGTAGAGCCAATAGATGCCTTTTTGCTCATACAGTACTATATCAGCACTCACCATACTTACCAATTGGATCGGAGCAATGAACTAGAGATACAGTTTTTTATCAAGGAGACACGCTTCTATGAAAATGGTTCTCTATAATGTGCATGATATGATCTCATTATGCTATTATTGTTGTTGTCATTATCATTGTTATATTATATTTATCCTAATGTACTTTGCTCTATATAATGTTTCACATTATGAAACTTACTGTGTCATTATTTTATTATGGTATTATTATTATTGTTATACTTTTATATCAATAAACCATTGACTGCCAATTGTTGTTATGCAATTCTGTCATTAAATGTCCATAGTTCTGTTATACCTAGTACCGCCCATTTTTCATATATATCTTGATTTCTCCAGGGGTGCATTCTTCATATAAAGTCCCACTTTCCTTCCTTTTTATCAAATTAACAGGGATGGAGGCGCTTGGCGGTGGTAGCCCTGCGTTCTCATATAAAGTCCCAAATAGCTGTTTTCTGTTTTGCATAATTGTCAGTGTTAACCAGCTATCATTGGGGCTCTTCTGTATGATGGTGCGCGTGAAGCTGTCCCTTTAAAAGTGTGCAATGGATGTAGGATGGGCTGCTAAACAAGCAGCAGTCTCTATTACATTAACTGTGTCATTGTTGAGATAAGCACAGATGGTCCAGCTACTCTTGGTACACAGGAATCTGGTCAAGCTCACATGGCGGTCTGTTGCCCTCAGGTATCTGGGAAACGGTGACTCCGTCCTGAACAGGTCCGTAAAAAGTGTAGTCTCTCAGTTCTGGTTCTTGCTAGTTCTCCCTTGCTGTAGACACCCATGTCAACAGGTTCTCCCAGCTGTGGTCCCAGTTCAACAAACAGTCTCTTTGCAGCTCAGTCCTCAGGCTCTTGGATACAGCAAAGGCACCCAATCTCTGCATAGGCTCAGCAAAGGAAACAGGTATGCACCCTCTGGTCCCCACACCTCTCTGGGATGGCACACTAATCTCTGAATAGTCCCAGCCAAGGCCACAGGTCTGTACAGATTGGCTTCTTTCCCCCGAAGATGCTGATCTCTCCAAAATTGCCTGGGAAAAATCTTTCCACCTCTGTTATGCAGGGAATGCTGGGTATTGAAGTCTGCAGTTCCATTAGCCTCCATTGTACAGTGGCCCTTCTCAGTGGCATATCCAGGGTATGGCACATATTGCAAGTGCCATGGGCACCATATGAAGAGGGCACTCGTGAGTGGCTGGGCAGCAAGGCACTTACCAGGGTTTGATGAGTGAGGTAGGTGATGATAATGAGTGAGGTAGGTGATGATGATGAGACTCTCTCTGTCTGTCTCCCTGCGTCACCTCTCCCGGTCTCACCTGTGTGTGTGTGTTTCCTGCACTGGGAATAGGAGGATGTGCCCAGAGTGCCCTCTAGCGTCCCGTGGCTGGCATTGCTCTCTCTTGCCTGCTGTACCAGCAGCCTCTCCCTGGCCCGGGCCGCCCTTATCCCAGCAAGATGGCGGAGGGTGAGAGCATCACCGAGCACGAGAGGATCCTACAGGAGATAGAGAGCACAGACACGGCTTGTGTGGGGCCCACTCTGCGATAAGATGTTGGGGAGGGGCAGGGTGTCAGGTGCTGATTTCCTCCTTTGTCCCCCCCATGGATCTGATGTCCCCGATGCTCCCAGTAATGTAGATTGGTGGTGGGAGAGAGAATGTCCGGTGCTCGGTGTCCTCTCTTGCTGTCATTAGTTGGTAGGCTGGGGAAATCATGTGATGATTGTAGTGCCCCAGGGTCCGAGTGATGATGTTGTATGGAGGACACGGCGGGCTTCTCCCTTCATTTCTATGATTGGATGTCCCGGTGCTGTACTATTAGATTGTAAGCTCTGTGGTCCACCTGTCATTGTAAACGTCACTGAATATTTATTTATTATTTCAGAGGAGTCTGCCCATCCTCCACACAGGGCGGAGCCTCATCACCCAGGTGCTGGAGAACTACAAGTCCCAGAAAGAATTCCAGGACCGACATCCCAGATAGGACCCCAGAGGGATGATGGGACTTGTAGTCTCTGCACAGCTGGGATGCTAACGGTCCCCACCCCCATCCTGAGGACCGCACCCCATCCTCATATCTATGTGATAGAAACGGTGTGTGCATTTTCAGGGAGGCTCACCAGAGGACACATGTGGTTTTCCCATCAATGGGCTGCCAAACGCAGGGTAACACACAAACGGTGCAGGTGGTACTTTTACCAATCACACCATACTGCAGTGCCACACACATGCCATGTTTTCTGGATGTATTCGGGTGCTGGCCACAATTAATGACACCCGTATGCCTCTGGCAAGGGCAGTACGTTCCTGTGTGGGAAATACACATGGAAATGCACTTTCCTTGACCACATTCTGGTGTGAATCTTCCCTATACAGCAACTCAACACATACACAATGGCGCAGTTTCAGTGCTTGCCATAGGTTCCATTTTTACTAGATATGCCTCTGGCCCCTCCAGACTACATTTCCCAAAATAAATGGTGGCTGCATAGCAAGTCCTCTTGCCACTGATTGGTTTTAGTCAACTGCTGCCAAGAGGTAGGAGGAGCAGTAGTAAAGGGGGGTATCAAACACACAGAGCTTCTCCAATGCTGCCAGGAGGGAAGCAAGAGGTGAGAGCCACTTTCTCATATACCAAAGTCTGAGTGGCAGCCTGTGCTCGTGTTGAAGGAGGAAAGTGGGCACCTGAGAGTACAGCCTGCTCCTCACACATGTGGCTGGCAGCACACCCGGCTAAACACTGACTGCCAGGAAGAAAGGAGAAGAGCAGGCTCAGGAGCTCACAGTCCACTCCTCCAGCCAGCTACATTTACAAACAATGCAGGCAGACTGTCCTAGAGTGTGATTGATTTGATTGAATCTGATGTTGACTTGGCAACTGCATTGAAATGTCAGCATTGCCAGGTCAACTACGGCATATTCCCAGATATGTTACTCGGCCACACAAGAGCATTCAGTATGCATGGTTCTCATCCACTTTTTATAATAATGCAGTAGGTAGGGCAATGATTTTATAGACTTAGGTTTGAGCTACACACAGCAACATAGTACAACAAAGAATTTCAGTAGCAGATGTCAGTCCACAGCCATCACATTAACAACAGGAACGTTTGCCTCTCTTTCCGCAATGTGGTGTTTCCTCTCCTCTCTTAGCCTTTCAAAATTATAATAGTGATATATCATGTAGCTATTTAACAAACAGTGCTTACCAGAGCACTTTACCAACTTTCCAATGAAAGCCCTATACCTCAAATAAGCATCAGATTAATTATTGCAGTCTGATCTAGCCTGGCTGCTTCTAGAATTTCACTTTTTTTTCTTGTTTCTGAGTAGAGATGATTCCTCAGATTTTATTCGGTAGAATACAATGGATAATGAAAATTCCCTATTGAAAATGTACTTCGGAACCACAGCCTACCTACCTACACATAAATTCAATTTTTAACTTGGTAATGGTTGCACAGTCTTCAGATTCCTTGCTGACAATTCTAGCATCCTCACAATCTAGTACAGTATATCTTATAAAGTTCATCAATTTAATGGAATTCTCATATCCACACTTTAGGTGCTTCTTGGCACCTTCCTGATACCATCAGGTGCAGGCATATTATGTCCCAGTTCTCTGGGTCTCTGGTTTCAGGCATTCTGGTTGTCTTAAATAGCCTTGACATTTAACCAGGAGGCAAAGTGATACCTGCATGGGGAGCTGTAGGCTTATTGGTAAAATAATAGCCCTTGGTCCTTCATAACACTTGTTAAAGGCTGAATGAATAAATCAAACCCCTGTTCTGTTTTATGTGAGAGATTGGTCAAATTTTAGGAAGACATTTAACAATTACTCTACAGATACCCTTCACTGCATGTGTTTGTTGTGCTGACACCTTGGCGTATTAACTCCCTGCTCAGTATGCGTTCATTCCTTCTCAGTTGACCTCCCACTGTGTTCCTGCAATGCAGCTATTTCCTGCTGATAACTAACATTTTCAAACACATTGTTAATCAGATTATTTTTCTCCTGGTAACATGCTGTTTTGTGAAGAAATGGATTGACCTTGCTCAGTTTACTTGAATAAGGACAGGTTAGAAAACAGCAGTAGCTAATAGTTACTAGTGAGCATAAAATTGCTTTGTTTGATGTTGTTCAATTACAAATTCATAGCATTTAAATATAATCTTGGACATGCTTTCTAATTCAATTTATTCTTTAAAAAGTCATAATAAAAGTTTATAATGTTTTGCATACACGGGTTATCAGTGTGATACAGAAAAAAGCCTCCAGTAAGGTGTAAGAAATAAACATACACAATCGTTTTTCTTTGGCTACATTTAGAAATAATTTTGTGCTTGAATTTATTGCTGCTATAATGCACTGATGAATCAAAAGGGGGATTTGCTCTCTCCCAGCCCCCCCCCCCCCAATACTTACTCAAGCCCGATCAAGCAATGTGTACAACCAAAGCAGTGGCTTCCTGAGCCTTTACCTCCTCATTGGCTGAGATGCAGCAGCAATCACAGCCGGGGGGGGGGGGGGGGCTTATGTCTTATGGATACACAGTGAGGAGCTCGGGAGCAAGAAAGTGGCTTACTCTGGGGGCACTTGTCAGAGGGAAGGAGCTTCATCCAGCCAGTGCCAGCGAGGGGACCCGAGAAAGAAGCTTTGGGGCTTCTCTATGCAAAACCATTGCACAGAGCTGCTAAGTATGATGTGTGTTATTTTTTATTTAGCCTTTACAAACACTTTATTGATAAGAATAGTATTTTTTCTCATAGATAGACCAATAAAGGGCATTTACAGATTAGCTAAGGTATAGGCCATGTTACAATATTGAATAGCAGGTAGGGAAGATGTGGTTGTGTGGTGTTTGTACTGCTGCCTGTATTTGTTGTTCCTCGTATAGGAAATTACCACTTGTCAGATGATTTATCCATTTCATCCTTGAGGTCACGTACAATTTTTTTTTTGCTCTGTTAAATATCCTAAATGGTGGTGGCCACCTGCCTGTGCTGTTTTTTTTTCTGCCAATAGCTTGGCCATTAGCCTTGAAAGTAGACAGAATTTGGTATCAAGATACGCCTAACATAGACAAGCTTGCGTTCTGCAACTTCAGTTATGTGAAGGAAAAGAAAGGAAAAAAAGATTGCTTTTCCTTCACTCTACCTTACTCTATCCAAAATAAAACAAAATGCTTTGGTTTTAGACATAATTTAATTAACAATGCATGTTTTATGTCCTAATGTAGACTTCAGCTCCCACATTCCTGCAAAATTTCTTTCCTTATGAGTATGCTGTTTTTATTCATTCAATTCAATTATATATTCATATAATATTATTATAGATTATTGTGAATCTATAATATTTTTTATTAACAATAAACATTATTGTTATTACATTATTAATTATTCTAATAACAAATTTTATTTTGAATATGCTGTAATAATGTTACACCCCAAGGAGGGATCTTACCCGGGTTCCTCTTTCGATTCCTGTGTGGGTTCCTGCCATTCAAGCAATGGGTAAGGCTTATGGCTCAGCCTGGAGTTTATTAATTTACTGACGTTTTGTTTATGTGTTTGTTGTCAACTATTAAACTATGCCTCCATCTCTGCCTCCTGAAAACTCTCACTGCAAAACATGTAGAAGATTATAATGTGGTTGGAGTTTGTGTTCCCCTATATTGTACTTCACCCCGGGATTGGGGTATTAGATCTATACTTCATTAGTTGCCAAGAGAGATGTTCCCCATGATTTTTGATTTGTGTATAAAAATGGATATTTTGGAATAAATTGTTTTAAGAAAGTCCAAATATATTTTTTCTTCAATTAGAACCCTAGTGCTAGATGTGGTATCCCCTGTCCTTCTGTTTTTTTGATTTGGCACCAAGGTCTGGATCTCCCTGATACCATCAGATAGAGGCATATCATGACCACATGTTGTACCTCTATTTTTTGTTCGCCATGTAGATAATCACCAAGTGTTTGATATTTTATTGGTCAGTATATATTGGTCACTTGTATTATTTCAGACCTTCTGACAAACACAAGACATGTTGAACAGCCTGATCTATATGTATACAGTATCTTATCTGCCACATGCATTGAATTTAGTGGTGTCAGTGTCATAATTTATGTATGAGATGATGTGCTTATTGTAACTCTAAAACACTGTTTTGGGTCATTAATTTGTATTCTTGGTAAAAGTAAATACAGTAATCACAACTAGTACAAACATAAATACCTATACTTTATACTCTAGTGCAGGTTATTCTATTTATTGCTGTAACACTGGCTTTAGGTGAATAATTGTTTTATTTGTATACTGTACTCCTGTAGACAGAAAGTTTCGATGAAGGGGAAACTGTCATGGATAGTACAGAATCAACAAAAAGGATGTTCCATCCTTGTATGTCTCATAATCAGTACGTTATTTTTTGTACATCAACTAAAAAAAATTGAAGATTTTTCTTGTGTAGCAGTTGTGTCCTATAATGTTGATTAGCCCCTGATAGGAATATGACAAAAACCTTTGAGTAAAGCTTTCACCTTATCCATGCCCAATTAACAGGTTCTCTTTCTGTATATCTGTAAATATTGGCTACTGAGATTACTCTTAGAATATATAACATATAACATATTCAATTCCATATGCTATCAACTTGGCATGTGTGTTCTCAGAGCAGGGATCACATCTTGGTGATGAGCGCTGACTAGTACTTCATAGCATATTATTATTCCCAGTCCTGACATGATGGTTCACAGCGTGCATAAGCTGGAGCCCTGGTCAACTGCTCATAGGACATGTGTCTGAATCCATTCCGATATGTGGTTTAAGAAAATATTTTACCTTTAGATAATATGTTATAGAAAAACCTTGCACTAAATATAGGTCGGCTTGGCGTCCTCGTGGCGTGGACAAAGCCGGCCGGTGAGCTGTCCATCTCCAGCGATTGGAGGGGCTTGTTGGGACGCTGCCGGTGGACTGGCTTGGTGTGTCTGGCCATCTCCGCCATTGCGCCTCCCTCGCCCCATCTCCCGCTGGTGCATGACGTTGGGGGTCCCCCTGTGGTGGCTCGTCCCTCCTGGGCCTCCCCCGGATCAGGTCCCCCACTTTGGCTTTCTCCTGGTTACCTCTCCCTCTCCCTGGCCTCTCCATGCACCTTGGCCATTCATCCCCATTCATCTTTGCAGTAGGTAAAGATTTTCTTTGTCACCCCCGCTATTTCTTTTCTCCCTCACTTTCTACTTCAGTTTTCCCCTTCTTTGGCTGTTTTCACTTTCCTTTGCTTTCACTTTTCCTCTCCTCTTCACCTCACTTCCACCCATCACCTACCTAACACGTCGCCCATCAGTCCAATTTACATGTCACTTATTTTTCACAGGCTTTCCACTTCTCTGAGGATTATTGTCCCGCCTAATTTACACAACTCTCCCTCACCTCACCAATCATCATCATGCTTTCCCTCTGTGACCCGTCTGAGGTGGTGCTTGGGTTGGTGGTGTGCCGCCCCAGGAGGCCCCCTCAGCTCCGGAGCGTGACATCAGTGGCTGACCTGACTCGCGGGGCCCCGCCACCTGTGTGCGCAAGTATATGTATGTAAGTTTGATGGGCTAGGTGTACTATGTGGGGAATATACTCCACACTTATCCACTATTTTCCCCCACAGCAACTTTCTCCCTATAAATACAACTGTTTTCCATATTCCTAGGTTACCTTGGTTTTTGCTCCTGAAGAGTGGCGATTAAGTCCCGAAACGCGTAGAGCTTACATCTACCTATAGGCATACCTCATCAACAATCATGTATTACGTTCCATTTCCACTCGTTATTTTCCTTTGTTTTTGTAACCTGTATATCAGACACTTTAATGTGTCACATATTCTCTACTTGTGATTCTAGCTCTTAAATTGTTCATGCAATGTAATTCTAAGTCCTTGTTGGAATGTATACTTTGATGTAATATAGAGTAAGAATAGTAGCTATGTACATTTAAAATCATGTGAATATATGTCAATTTTGAATATAATAAAACCTGTTTTATACTTGACCTTTGTACTTGCCCCCTTGTGCCTCATTTAAAGTCCCGCCCTTTGCTCTTTTCTTTGGTATACATATTGAACCGGGATGGAGGAGGGGAGTTGAACGCCCCCTACCTAACCTCATTTAAAGTCCCAAATCTTCTGTTCTGCTTTTAAATTAATTTAATTAGGGATGGAGGCACACGGACAGGCACCAACTTTATCTATCATGCTTTTCTATTTTATAATTTTATTTTTGATTTTTTATTTCTATCTCTTTCTTTTTTTTTTTAATCCTTAGCCCCCTATTCATCCAGTTTATCTTTTGCCATTTTATCCCCAATTAGTAATTCGATGCCGCATCTTCCCATTGTCAGGCTATGCATGCTGTATTTGTGCCTAGTTGGCTGGGCCGTCGTTTGTTTTTGGTGGGCCTTGTTTCACCCTCCGGAGCTGCGACGCGCACTGGGGGTATCCCCGCCCCCTCGATGTGACGCGGGGGGGAGGGGCTTCCCCCACTGCGCATCGACGTCATGCCGCTCATGCCGTCGGCTTGGCGTCCTCGTGGCGTGGATAAAGCCGGCCGGTGAGCTGTCCATCTCCAGCGATTGGAGGGGCTTGTTGGGACGCTGCCGGTGGACTGGCTTGGTGTGTCTGGCCATCTCCGCCATTGCGCCTCCCTCGCCCCCATCTCCCGCTGGTGCATGACGTTGGGGGTCCCCCTGTGGTGGCTCGTCCCTCCTGGGCCTCCCCCGGATCAGGTCCCCCACTTTGACTTTCTCCTGGTTACCTCTCCCTCTCCCTGGCCTCTCCATGCACCTTGGCCATTCATCCCCATTCATCTTTGCAGTAGGTAAAGATTTTCTTTGTCACCCCCGCTATTTCTTTTCTCCCTCACTTTCTACTTCAGTTTTCCCCTTCTTTGGCTGTTTTCACTTTCCTTTGCTTTCACTTTTCCTCTCCTCTTCACCTCACTTCCACCCATCACCTACCTAACACGTCGCCCATCAGTCCAATTTACATGTCACTTATTTTTCACAGGCTTTCCACTTCTCTGAGGATTATTGTCCTGCCTAATTTACACAACTCTCCCTCACCTCACCAATCATCATCATGCTTTCCCTCTGTGACCCGTCTGAGGTGGTGCTTGGGTTGGTGGTGTGCCGCCCCAGGAGGCCCCCTCAGCTCCGGAGCGTGACACCAGTGGCTGACCTGACTCGCGGGGCCCCGCCACCTGTGTGCGCAAGTATATGTATGTAAGTTTGATGGGCTAGGTGTACTATGTGGGGAATATACTCTACACTTATCCACTATTTTCCCCCACAGCAACTTTCTCCCTATAAATACAACTGTTTTCCATATTCCTAGGTTACCTTGGTTTTTGCTCCTGAAGAGTGGCGATTAAGTCCCGAAACGCGTAGAGCTTACATCTACCTATAGGCATACCTCATCAACAATCATGTATTACGTTCCATTTCCACTCGTTATTTTCCCCTGTTTTTGTAACCTGTATATCAGACACTTTAATGTGTCACATATTCTCTACTTGTGATTCTAGCTCTTAAATTGTTCATGCAATGTAATTCTAAGTCCTTGTTGGAATGTATACTTTGATGTAATATAGAGTAAGAATAGTAGCTATGTACATTTAAAATCATGTGAATATATGTCAATTTTGAATATAATAAAACCTGTTTTATACTTGACCTTTGTACTTGCCCCCTTGTGCCTCATTTAAAGTCCCGCCCTTTGCTCTTTTCTTTGGTATACATATTGAGCCGGGATGGAGGAGGGGAGTTGAACGCCCCCTACCTAACCTCATTTAAAGTCCCAAATTTTCTGTTCTGCTTTTAAATTAATTTAATTAGGGATGGAGGCACACGGACAGGCACCAACTTTATCTATCATGCTTTTCTATTTTATAATTTTATTTTTGATTTTTTATTTCTATCTCTTTCTTTTTTTTTTTTTATCCTTAGCCCCCTATTCATCCAGTTTATCTTTTGCCATTTTATCCCCAATTAGTAATTCGATGCCGCATCTTCCCATTGTCAGGCTATGCATGCTGTATTTGTGCCTGGTTGGCTGGGCCGTCGTTTGTTTTTGGTGGGCCTTGTTTCACCCTCCGGAGCTGCGACGCGCACTGGGGGTATCCCCGCCCCCTCGATGTGACGCGGGGGGGAGGGGCTTCCCCCACTGCACATCGACGTCATGCCGCTCATGCCGTCGGCTTGGCGTCCTCGTGGCGTGGATAAAGCCGGCCGGTGAGCTGTCCATCTCCAGCGATTGGAGGGGCTTGTTGGGACGCTGCCGGTGGACTGGCTTGGTGTGTCTGGCCATCTCCGCCATTGCGCCTCCCTCGCCCCCATCTCCCGCTGGTGCATGACGTTGGGGGTCCCCCTGTGGTGGCTCGTCCCTCCTGGGCCTCCCCCAGATCAGGTCCCCCACTTTGACTTTCTCCTGGTTACCTCTCCCTCTCCCTGGCCTCTCCATGCACCTTGGCCATTCATCCCCATTCATCTTTGCAGTAGGTAAAGATTTTCTTTGTCACCCCCGCTATTTCTTTTCTCCCTCACTTTCTACTTCAGTTTTCCCCTTCTTTGGCTGTTTTCACTTTCCTTTGCTTTCACTTTTCCTCTCCTCTTCACCTCACTTCCACCCATCACCTACCTAACACGTCGCCCATCAGTCCAATTTACATGTCACTTATTTTTCACAGGCTTTCCACTTCTCTGAGGATTATTGTTCTGCCTAATTAACACAACTCTCCCTCACCTCACCAATCATCATCATGCTTTCCCTCTGTGACCCGTCTGAGGTGGTGCTTGGGTTGGTGGTGTGCCGCCCCAGGAGGCCCCCTCAGCTCCGGAGCGTGACACCAGTGGCTGACCTGACTCGCGGGGCCCCGCCACCTGTGGGCGCAAGTATATGTATGTAAGTTTGATGGGCTAGGTGTACTATGTGGGGAATATACTCCACACTTATCCACTATTTTCCCCCACAGCAACTTTCTCCCTATAAATACAACTGTTTTCCATATTCCTAGGTTACCTTGGTTTTTGCTCCTGAAGAGTGGCGATTAAGTCCCAAAACGCGTAGAGCTTACATCTACCTATAGGCATACCTCATCAACAATCATGTATTACGTTCCATTTCCACTCGTTATTTTCCCCTGTTTTTGTAACCTGTATATCAGACACTTTAATGTGTCACATATTCTCTACTTGTGATTCTAGCTCTTAAATTGTTCATGCAATGTAATTCTAAGTCCTTGTTGGAATGTATACTTTGATGTAATATAGAGTAAGAATAGTAGCTATGTACATTTAAAATCATGTGAATATATGTCAATTTTGAATATAATAAAACCTGTTTTATACTTGACCTTTGTACTTGCCCCCTTGTGCCTCATTTAAAGTCCCGCCCTTTGCTCTTTTCTTTGGTATACATAGGTAAGACTGCTGCACTTTTACTACTCCTTGAATATGAGGAGGTGAAGATACGGTGCTCAAAATATAAAAGATATGTGAATCAATAGAGTGAAGTTTTGTGAACAAACACAAAAATTACCATCATGTGATTAAATGAACATAATAACATTCATTAGAAAATTATTAATCAAAAAATGATATTCATCAAAAAATAAAAGATCCTCAAAAAATGTTTTTAATTAAAATGATAATTTTTCCATCATAAAAATACACATATAAAGCGTCCTGGTGTTTTAATTTCAATCCATGCTCAAATCTTTCTATAAAATCAATGAACCACTTTCAGTGAAAAAATATTTTCAATCCATTTATCCAAATATAATTAAATGTGCCGCTTACCAGATCCCAATGATCTCCAAGTTATAAGAGATCATATATCGCATGAGGTGAACAAATACGTGGATTCCTCCTGTATGTAGCCCGACCTCCTCGATGGATCAATCAAGCAGCCCCCTAATTAGCTTCCCCACCCTGCACACTCCAGCCTGGATTCGCTTGATGCTCTCCACTTGGTGTATGTGTGGGGTTTAAACATAGGGAAGACTCATCGCATAATACATTTTCAAAAAGGTTTAATAAAGCTAATATAATGCACTTACAGCAGCTAGGATAATTTTAGGCAATAGAGAGGGTAATCCAACCAAGAGTTCATCAACAAGTATGGACAGGGCCGCTGATAGAGTGTCATGGTTGGGCTCAGCCCTTCCTTTTCAGAGCTGGCTGCTCAGCTGTCGGCTAAATGCCAGCTCTTATCTCTCCACAGCTACTCACCTGTTGAGGATATCCTGCTCATCAGTCCTGCCTACTTAAGCCGTCCAGCCCTGAGGATTTCTGCCTTCGCCTTGGTCAACATCACAGAGACTACGTTGCTGTTTAAAGACTTACTTGGCTGACATCCCTTCTGGCTCCAGATCCTGCTTGCTGTTCCATTACATTGATCCCTGACTTTCTGGCTTGGCTGACTATCCGTTTCGGTTACCGAACTTGGCTATGTTTTGACTACGTTTGTTCTATTTACTTTTTTTATTAAAAAAGTGTGATTTAACTGCACTTCTGTCTTGGTCAGATTTCATGGTTTCTGATCGTAGGCAAAGGCCATGAATTCAGAAGATACAGTCAATCCACTTGTTGGTAATATTTTTTCCTGGATCGCCCCCAGTCCAGATTCTCTGCGGATGAGAGAGATTTAGGAGGAGGGAGAGATTGTGCCTTTATTGTGGTCAGGCAGGTCACTTTTTGAAGTCTTGTCCTACCCGTCCAGGGAACACCCAAACCATGAGGTCCTGTCACGGACAGACCTTAGGTGGCTTTGTTTCTTCCCTAGTTATGCAGAAGGATAAGCCCCTGGTTTCAGTCACCCTTTCTTGGGCTGATTCATCCATCGAGATACAGGCTCTAATTGACTCTAGAGCTGCAGACCTGTTCATTGATGCTGCCTTTGTATCAAAGCACTCTATTCCACTGCACCTGGGTGGCACTCCACTTGCCATTGAGGCTCTTGACGGGAGACCTCTACAGCCTGCCCATGTGACTCATGAGCCTGTTCCGTTGTCCATGGCCATAGGGGCTCTTCTCCATGAGATAATTTCCTCTGGTTATTGGTTATCCTTGGTTCCAGAGGCACCACCACTCTTTTCATTGGCTCCATGTTGAGGTTCTCTCCTGGTCGCCACAATGCAGTAAGACATGCTATCAGAAGGTAGCAAAGGTTCTGTGCACCTCTTCACTCTCCTCCCTGCCGGAGGAGTACAGCGGTTTTAACGATGTCTTTGACCTTCAACCTGGTTTCATACCCCCTCGTGGCCGGGTTTACCCTTTGTCAGTCTTGGAGGATAAGGCCATGGAGGAGTATGTTGCAGACGCAGTTTTTTCAAAGTTTTATCCGCAAATCCTTGTCTCCTGCTGGTGCTGGTTTCTCCTTTGTGAGAAAGAAGAGTGGTGAACTGAGACCTTGTATTGATTATATTGGTCTCAATTGTTTCAATAAGAATGCCTATCCGATTCTGTTATCTAAAGGTAAAATATTTTCTTAAACCACATATCGAAATGGATTCAGACACATGTCCTATGAGCAGTTGACCATCATGTCAGGACTGGGAATAATAATATGCTATGAAGTACTAGTCAGCGCTCATCACCAAGATGTGATCCCTGCTCTGAGAACACACATGCCAAGTTGATAGCATATGGAATTGAATATGTTATAGGTTATATATTCTAAGAGTAATCTCAGTAGCCAATATTTACAGATATACAGAAAGAGAACCTGTTTCTTGGACATGGATAAGGTGGAAGCTTTACTCAAAGGTTTTTGTCATATTCCTATCAGGGGATAATCAACATTCTAGGACACAACTGCTACACAAGAAAAATCTACTAATTTTTTTAGTTGATGTACAAAAAATAACGTACTGATTATGAGACATACAAGGATGGAACATCCTTTTTGTTGATTCTGTACTATCCATGACAGTTTCCCCTTCATCAAAACTTTCTGTCTACAGGAGTACAGTATACAAATAAAACAATTATTCACCTAAAGCCAGTGTTACAGCAATAAATAGAATAACCTGCAGTAAAGTATAAAGTATAGGTATTTATGTTTGTACTAGTTGTGATTACTGTATTTACTTTTACCAAGAATACAAATTAATGACCCAAAACAGTGTTTTAGAGTTACAATAAGCCATCATCTCATATATAAATTATGACACTGACACAACTAAATTCAATGCATGTGGCAGATAAGATACTGTATACATATAGATCAGGCTGTTCAACATGTTTTGTGTTTGTCAGAAGGTCTGAAATAATACAAGTGACCAATATATATTGACCAATAAAATATCAAACACTTGGTGATTATCTACATGGCGAACAAAAATATAGAGGTACAACATGTGGTCAGATTGGATGAGCAAGATCACCGCATGGATCAGTTTGCCATGGCGTTACAAACGCTCCTGAGTTGCACAGCTCACCTGGAATCTTCCACTGTGGCTGCTCCGGTACAACCTGTGTTGCAGGCCATCCCTGCTGCTGCTCCAGTCTCTGTGCAGGCACCCATCTCGAGTCTTACCTCTATAAGAGGGATGTCTGGTTCGGCTCTGCTACCCCAGCAATTTGGGGGCGATCCAGTCAAATGCAGAAGGTTTCTCAACCAGGTTGAGATATACTTTGAGATGCTGCCCCAGGCATTTCCCATGGACATAATCAAACAGAGTACAACTGCTGCCAATTACGCCATTGAATTCCGTACTCTGGCAGCAGAGGTTGCTTGGAACAATGAGGCCCTCGTGGCTGCTTTTTCTCATTGTCTCTCGTATACCATCAAGGATGAGATAGCAGCCCGAGATATACCCACTGAGTGGAGAAGTTGATCACGTTTGCCATCCTCATTGACTCCAGACTCAGAGAAAGACTCTCTTTTAAGGAGCACTTGCAGAAGCCTCCTGTATGTTTGTCTCCGAGCTTTGCAGTCCCACCCGTACCTCCCTTACCTCACATGCCTCCTGGTACCGAGTCAGTTTGTGAAGATGAACCCATGCATTTGGGTTTGTCTCTCTGCGGATGAGAGAACCTTTAGGAGGAGGGAGAGATTGTGCCTTTATTGTGGTCAGGCAGGTCACTTTTTGAAGTCTTGTCCTACCCGTCCAGGGAACACCCAAACCATGAGGTCCTGTCACGGACAGACCTTAGGTGGCTTTGTTTCGTCCCTAGTTATGCAGAAGGATAAGCCCCTGGTTTCAGTCACCCTTTCTTGGGCTGATTCATCCATCGAGATACAGGCTCTAATTGACTCTAGAGCTGCAGGCCTGTTCATTGATGCTGTCTTTGTATCAAAGCACTCGATTCCACTGAACCTGCGTGGCACTCCACTTGCCATTGAGGCTCTTGACGGGAGACCTCTACAGCCTGCCCATGTGACTCATGAGCCTGTTCCGTTGTCCATGGCCATAGGGGCTCTTCTCCATGAGATAATTTCCTCTGGTTATTGGTTATCCTTGGTTCCAGAGGCACCACCCCTCTTTTCATTGGCTCCATGCTGAGGTTCTCTCCTGGTCGCCACAATGCAGTAAGACATGCTATCAGAAGGTAGCAAAGGTCCTGTGCACCTCTTCACTCTCCTCCCTGCCAGAGGAGTACAGCGATTTTAACGATGTCTTTGACCTTCAACCTGGTTCCATACCCCCTCGTGGCCGGGTTTACCCTTTGTCAGTCTTGGAGGATAAGGCCATGGAGGAGTATGTTGCAGACGCAGTTTTTTCAAAGTTTTATCCGCAAATCCTTGTCTCCTGCTGGTGCTGGTTTCTCCTTTGTGAGAAAGAAGAGTGGTGAACTGAGACCTTGTATTGATTATATTGGTCTCAATTGTTTCCATAAGAATGCCTATCTGATTCTGTTGATTAGGGAGTTATTTGACCTCCTCAAGGGATCAACGGTTTTCTCCCGTCTAGTTTCAATTACATTGTCTCATTCTCTTCGGTACTAAGAATGTAAGGGCTGACACTCTGTCACAACAATTTTCCTCCACTTCCAAGATGGAGTTGGTTCCAGTTCCTGTGATTCCTCCTGATCGCACCAGTCTCACTTCTCCTTTGGGTGACAAAATTTTTGCTGCTCAGGTCCATGATCCTCCTGAGAAATCTTGTGACCGCTGCTTTGTCCCAGAGAGTCTCTTTACTGCCGTGCTCCAGACTTAACATTCTCCCAAGGCTGTTGGCCACCCTGGGAAGAATCAACTCTTTTGGGTCATTTCCCAACAATTCTGGTGGCCTAGTCTACGTGCTGATGTAACCCCCTTCGTAGCTGCCTTTTCTGTGTGTGCTCAGAGAAAGACTCCACGACACCTTCCAGTGGGTCACCTACAACCCATACCCAATGGAGAGAAGCCCTGGACACACCTGTCTATGTATTTCATTGTGGAGTTACCCAACTCCCAGGGCAACACAGTAATTCTTATGGTGGTTGACAGGTTCTTTAAAATGTCTCATTGTATTCCACTTAAGAAGTTGCCCACTTCTAAGGAACTGGCTTCCATTTTTGCTCGGGAGATCTTTCGCTTACATGGGCTACCCAAGGTGATTGTCTCGGACAGGGGTAGTGAGTTTGTGTCCCGGTTCTGGCGAGCCTTTTGTGCACAGTTGGGAATTCAGCTTGCTTTTTCCTCTGCGTATCACCCGCAGACTAATGGGGCCGTAGAATGGACCAATCAATTTTCTTGGAGCGATTCCTATGTTGCTATATTTCTGACCATCATAACAACTGGTCAGACCTATTACTGAGGGCAGAGTTTGCTCACAATAGTGCCTTGAATTCTGCTTCCCAATTGTCCCCATTTATGGTGAACTATGGTTTCCAACCTTCCATGTTGCCCGACTCATTTGTTCCTCAGAGTATTCCTACATTAGAGGAGCATCTTCGTGGTCTTCATTCCACTTGGGCACAAGTCCAGGAGGCTTTGCGACACGCTAATGATAGGTACAGCCTCCATGCTGACCACAGACGCCTGATGCTTGAGGAAGGCAAGCACCTGTTAAACACAGTGCGCATTCACCGAAACGTTGTCGCACTGCTAGTGACGGCACTGCGCCAGAGGCCTGTGTTCCACAGCTCAAGCCTCGCTTCCATCCCTGGGATAGAGCCTCCACATCCTGCTGGACGGGACTGTTGTTTTTTTCTCTCCTATGGACAGATCTTTCACATACAGGCTACTCACGCTGGGACATCACTACCTGAGGATAATCTGTGCTCTACTTGTCTCATTACATGTAAGTGGACATATTCGTTCTGTATATCTAACTGATCCTGATCTGGAGGCGCTTTTTTCTGTTTATTTCTTTCATGTTCCTGGAGCCTGCTTCATGCTTCCCTAAAGGCTTGCCCTGGATCACAGACTTTGAGCCTATATACAAAGGTTTTTTTGTCCATTTGTTTTTATACCACACTTTGTCATTACCTATTAGCTTTTCCCAGTGGGCATGCGTTTTTTATCTATTCTTAACCAGCAACAGCACTACTTACCATTGTTTTTATCTTGCAAACTCCGACTTCGTGTTTCCTCTCTGAAGTTCGCACCTCGGTTTATTAGGCCTTTCCGTATTCTTTGCAGGATTAACCCCTGTCCTCCTCCATGATTTCCATAGATGTTTTCCCCTCAAGCCTGCTGGTCCTCCATTGGGGAGTTGTCATTGAGGAGGGGGTACTGTCAGGGCTGGGCTCAGCCCTTCCTTTTCTGAGCTGGCTGCTCAGCTGTCGGCTAGTTGCCAGCTCCTATCTCTCCACAGCTACTCACCTGTTGATTATATCCTGCACATCAGTCCTGCCTACTTGAGCAGTCCAGCCATATTTTGGCTATATTTTGACTAAATTTGTTCTATTTACTTTTTTATTAAACAAGTGTGATTTAACTGCACTTCTGTCATGGTCTGATTTCATGGTTTCTGACATAGGGCAGTACAACCAGCCCTGTTGTACCGGGCCCGACCAGCAGGGGGGCCTGAGCAGCTTTGTAGTTAATTTCTAGCTAAAAAAACAAATTAGCTTAATAACTTTATTAACCTGCACCTACTGGATTATTAAGGTATATAGTACCTTCCTGGGCCCCATCAGGGTAACAGAGGGGCCCAGGAGGTAAGGACAGAAGAGGGACTTTTTCTCCATTTTCGGGCGCAGGCAGACAATCCCTGCTCTGCACCAGTGTACCTTGTAACAAACTAAAGTTCCATCTGCTCACTGTATGCTGTTCCCGGCGGATGGATTCAATTGTAATGTGGCTCCCTTCCCTCAGTTAGTGCCATGCTGCTGCAGCCTGTGAGCCTAAGGGAGAGAATGATCACTGAGGAGGCTGAGACAGTGCAGAAAAAGTAATCCCAGCGGCAGTGCACAGGCAAGCAATCCCCCTGCACACACACTGACACATCACACAGGCTAAGGTGCAGTCCCCAGATTCCCCATTGTGTGCTCATGGTCATCATCATTATGATGATCAGAGCACAGCAGGTGCTGAATGTCTCTGTCAGTGTAATGTGGCAGATAGATAGATAGATAGATAGATAGATAGATAGATAGATAGATAGATAGATAGATAGATAGATAGATAGATAGATAGATAGATAGATAGATAGATAGATACTGTTTGGCAGGGAGCAGTGATTTTAAAGCAGTATTCAACCCAACAGCAAACATATTGCAGCTTACCAATTCCTAGATGTGATAGCTGCATTCGTTTTCTTTTTTAGGCTGTCTTTCTTCTAGTTGTATCTGGTAATCCAGCTAGTAAGTCTGTTGTTTTTCAAAAGAGCAAGCTCACTTGTGGATGTATCAGGAGTGCTTACAATGATCAGCTTTTAATAATGACTAATAGTGAAGTGAAACCAAAAACATGCAATAAATGCCTGTGATATATACAGTATATATAATCAATATACAACAAATAATACTGATTTTACAATTGTGTGCCCATGTATTAATAAATGTATAAATGCTGCAAAAAAACAAAAGCAAAAATGACAGTCCACTGTTAGTGTTTATCCATCACACTATAAAGTGTATTCACACATGCAAGCTTTCTTCCAATTATATGCACCAGAAATATCAGTATCTCAAAAAGAGCCTTCCCAGATCTCTGGGTATAACCAAGGCAGAAGTGATCCAGAAGATGCTTCACAGATATAAAAATCAGGTTACCCAGTGCTTCTCAGTATCATAATTTTCAAACTCAGCCAAAAATAAATCAAATAGAAACTATCATGGTGTAGTATGTAAAACCAAAGGACTGCTTTATTAATAAAACTAATATGAACTCACAAACGGAGTACACTCTCCAATCCAGTGCACTGAATAAAGATGCCTGTTACATGCGCATGGATATTACATTCTTAATTTAAAACATCCACAAACTAGAAAAGTAAAAATGTGCGCTTGCCGGTGTTCTGCCGAGAAAGTTCCGCTCGGCGGATTAGTTCCCCCTCTACTGCGCATGCGCAGTAGAAGCCGGCGGAAATAGCCGAAGCGGAACAGCTGAAAATCAGCTGTACACGGCGCCTGTAAGAGGGCCCCTCGCGGGCTCGCTTCGCTCGCCACGCTTCGGGCACGGCCTCGCTGCGCTCGGCACTTTTAGATTCCCCCTCTAGGTCCACTTGGATAGAGGGGAAGGAATCTGGACCCAGAGCGCAGGCGCCGTGTACAGCTGATCGAAGCGTTTGAGCTTCGGCTATCTCCGGCGGCCAACAGTACTACGTACTGCGCAGGCGCTGCGCCTGCGCAGTACAGGGGGGGAACCTATCCGCCGAAGGAACTTATTCGGCAAGACACCGGCTTCTGGGCATTGTGACGCCACATAGCTCCGCCCTGTGACCTTTGTCACATGGTACAATGACTTCCTCATAAGACCCCCCTGTGTAAAAGACAGCTTGAACAGTTGGTGGAGCACAGCAGTGGAACACTGATTTTTCTGGCACTTATGTGGAAGCATTTTTGCAGCATTTATACATTAATAGATGGGCACACAATTGTAATATCAATATTGTTTATTGTATATAGATTATAGTATATATATCACAGACATTTATTGCACGTTTTTGGTTGCGCTGCACTATTAGTCGTTATTAATTTATTAGATGTGGGAACACATGTCAGTGAAGAGCGGCAACTGTACATGTTATTAACGCGTATTTTGTATACACATTACTGGTATTGTGGAATCTTTTTTTTACAGCAAAAGGTTTTTATTTTTTTCAAAAACAAATCAGCATTACAAAACCGTCAGTGTGCGACATTGAATAGCTAGATCCTTACAGCATTGTAATAAAACATCTGTTCAATAATACAGTATTTTATAAGTACATCTTTGAAGTTCCCTGTATACCCGTTAGGATATATGAGGGGTAGTGAGTTATCTGCTTAACAGTAGTGTGCAATTCAGATATTACATATATTCTCCTATTTACATCTGCAGCAGAGTATATAGTCTTATTCATAGTCTCCCCCTGATCTTTTTACCGCCCAGTCCCCAGCCCCCCCCCCCCCCATTCGATAAATTCTGAGGATGTCCCCGTCCACTTTTACCCCCAAGGGTAAGCAGCCAGTCCAGTCTCTACCACCCTTGGGTCCGTCCAGTGAGTAAATCTGTCAGATCTGAATCACCCATTCATCAGTAAGACCCGACAGTGCCCCGCACCGAGGGGGGGCCACCGCCCCTGACCGCGGGGGAGGAGTCCATCAGTAGGTCCCCCACTCCCGGTCCCTCAGCCACGAGCCGCCTCCCAGGTCGACCAGACCCTGTCAAATTTAGCCGGACACTGCCTGCTTTCATACGTGAGTTTGTACAGTGGCAGCACCGAGTTCACCGCTTTCTTCCATGAGCTGATAGTGGGTGGCTCAGCCGACTTCCAATGTAGCATTATCTCCCTCCTAGCATAGAATAGCAGGAATGTAACAGAGAGTTTGGCGTATCTGTCCCCCTCCACATCTCCCATATAGCTCAGCAGAAGCAGCATAGGGTCAGGCGATAGATTGAGGTCCCATATGTCATTAAGTACCCCTGTCACCCCCTCCCAATACGGCCCGAGTTTCGGGCATGCCCATACCATGTGCCAGAATGTCCCTTCTCCGGTCCTGCAGCGGGGGCATAGGGGGTCAATGTGGGGGTAAATTCTGGCCATTCTGTGTGGAGTGAAATATGCCCTATGGAGAAATTTTAATTGTATAAATCTGTCCTTAGCTGCTATTACAGTTGGGATGTAGGTTGAGACAATGTCCTCCCATTCGTCGTCTCCCAAAGCCGGAATATCCACCCTCCACTTATCGAATGCCCGAGTGAGCTTGACGTCATGTGCTACTGTCAGATACATATACAGTGTGGACAAGGGCTTCCCCATCACGCCCGAAGTCAGAAGTCGCTCAACCGAGTCCGGTTCCAGAGTGAGTCTTTCCGGGAACTGTGCCCTCATTGCGTGTCTCAGTTGCCAATATCTGAACTCAAAGGATCGGGGTAGGGAGTACTGCTGTTTAATATCTTGAAATGACATGAGTTTCCCATTGGCTGTGATGTGTTTTAGGGTGGTTATACCCCGTGCAGCCCAGTAGGAGGGGTCCGGGATGTCATAGAGATGTGGGAGGGTGGGATTGCACCAAAGCGGTGTGTGTGGGGAGACCCTATTCGGCTCGTCATAGATAGCTCTTGCTTCCCTCCAGGCTCTAATGGTGGTTTTCATCAGTGTTGTCAGGGGGTACGGTGCTTTAGGACCCCTATATACTAGGTTTGACAAAGCCGCATAGGAGCCGACGACAGCAGCCTCCAGCCTGACTGCAGGATTCTGTCTGGGCTGGGAGAACCACCAGCGCACCGTGACCAACACGGCAGCCCAGTAGTATATCAAAAAGTTTGGAAGGGCCAGTCCCCCCCCCGAGAGGGGAAGATAGAGTATCCTCTTTGCCACTCTGGGTGTCCTCCCAGCCCAGATGAAAGAGGTCAGAACTCCCTCCAGACGTCTAAAAAAGGACCTAGGTATATGGGATGGTGTGTTGCGGAAGAAGTAGAGGAATTTTGGAAGAAACACCATTTTAATCAGATTTATTCTTCCCACAGGGGTCAGTGGAAGGGAACGCCACGCCACACATTTCTCCGCAAGCCGGGAGAGGAGAGGCTGCACGTTTTTCCCCATAAATTCATGGGTGGTGTTGCTAATTTTGATGCCCAGATAGGTAAACTCACTCACCCATTGAAGTGGGGTAGCCGTATCTACCCTGGGAAGCGAGGGGTGGAGCGGGAACAGGACAGACTTATCCCAATTAATGCGGACCCCTGAAAACCGAGCAAAGTTCTCAAATAAGCCTAGTGCCTTTTGTAGTGAGCTGTGAGGGTCAGCGAGGTAGAGCAATGTGTCGTCCGCATATAGTGACACTTTTTCTTCTATTGTGCCTACTGGAATCCCCCTCACCCCAGTCTCCTCCCTCAGGGCGATGGCCAGAGGCTCTATCGCTAGGGCGAAAAGTCCCGGCGACAAGGGGCACCCCTGACGAGTTCCCCTCTCCAGAGGAAAGGTTTCAGAAAGGGTTCCATTTGTACGGACCCTTGCATTGGGATTGGCATAAAGCATACGTATCCATGTCAGAAATTTTGGACCAAATCCAAATTTCGACAGAACCCCCCATAAGAACTCCCATTCTACGGAGTCGAAGGCCTTTTCGGCGTCCAGGGATACCACCACTCCTGCCCTGTCTGCCTGGGCCCTATCCATATGGGTGAAAAGCCTTCTAATGTTGATGTCTGTCCCCTTCCCCGGCATGAACCCCGTCTGGTCTGGGTGTATCAGGGCCGTTATTACTGTGTTAAGCCTCCTGGCCAGCACTTTGGCCAGGAGCTTTGCGTCCACATTAATGAGAGAGATAGGGCGGTAGGAGGAACACAGGGTCAAGTCTTTACCCGGCTTGGGTATCACGACCACCACCGCCTCGCTTAATGAGCTCGGAAGCGTCTCCAGGCGTTGGGCCTCCATAAACATATTGTGCAGTTTCCCCGTCAGCTCCTCTGCATATTGCTTATAGAACTCGACGGGTATTCCGTCCGGGCCTGGAGATTTGCCCGCCTGGAGGGTCTTAAGAGCCTTCAGCAGTTCATCCGTGGTGATAGGGGCATCAAGACCGTCGCGGTACTTTGCAGTGAGAACCGGGAGGTCGAGGGGCTCTAGATAGGCGGTCAACTCCTCCCTAGTGTAGGTTGCCCTGGAGCTATAAAGATTTTTATAAAAGGAGGCGAAACAGTCGTTTATCTCGTCTGGGTCATCCCTGAGTCTTCCATCAGAGCCCCTTATGTGTGGTATACACCATCCCCCCTGCTGTTCCCTGGATAACCATGCCAATAGCTTCCCGGACCTCTCGCCCTGCTCGAATATGCGGTGTGTCTGAGCGAGAAGACGTTTCTGGGTGAGAGTAGTGCGGATGTGTACAGCCTCCCCGGTCAGTCGCTGAAGCTCGTCGTAGTCACCTGGGCTTTTGGTCCTAAGAAAGAGTGCTTCCTGCAAGACTGCCTTTCTCTCCACTTCCTCTAACTCCTCCCTCCTCTCCCTGCGTACCCTGCCTATAATGGTCTGGTATCTTCCTCTGGTGTATGCCTTAAATGCGTCCCATACTGTAGCTGCACTGGCTGTACCTGGATTAATATCCCAGTATTCCCCCATTGCCTCTCTAAAATGACCATCCACCGTCTCGTCCGACACCCAAAATCTGGATAGCCTCCACAGGGAAACTCCCGATTTGGATGAGACCTCTAGCGTCAGGAGGAGCGGTGCATGATCCGAGATTCCCCGAGGGAGAATCCTGATGTCCCTCACCCTGGATAAGGCCATGTGATCTACGTAGGCCAAATCAATCCTGGAAAAAGATCTATAAGAGGCCGAGTGGCAGGTGTAGGCCCTGAGGCGAGGATTTCTCCACCGCCACACGTCCGTCAAGCCATATAGTTCAGCCCAATCTGCCAAGCCGGGGTGAGAGTGCCCAACGCTGGACATCCTGTCGACTTCCGGGTTGGGGGTCAAATTGAAGTCACCTAAGATGGTTATGTTGTCACTCTGAAAGTCAGCTATTTTGGAGGCCACTTGATGCAAGAGAGGTATAGAGGCCGGGGGAGGTAAATACACTCCCGCTATCACCCATCTCAAAGAGTGTATTTGAGCGTGAACTATTACATATCTGCCCTCAGAGTCCAATACCAGGTCCAGCAGCCTAAAGGGGAGAGATTTATGGACTAGAATGCTTACACCCCGCGCAAAATTGGAGTATGTAGAATGATAATGATACCCGATCCAGGGTTTCTTTAGGGCCATAGTTTTACTACCCAGTAAATGGGTTTCCTGCAAGATGCATATGTGCGGGCTATGTACTTTGATGTATTGGAACACCAGTGATCTCTTGACCGAAGAGTTCAGACCCCTGGTGTTCCAGGACAAAATGTTAAGGGATGCCATATTTATGTATTAGAATGGATCTTCTTAAATTTAGAGGAGGACTCTCCCCCCCTGAGGCTGCCCCCCCGGTCCGGAGGAAACAACATTTCAAATCGTACCACACTGATATCTGCAATGCATTCAGAAAACATGTTATCAAAATCAAACTTCTAGAAACCAAAAAGTTAACCCAAAACAAAAAACTTGCCCTTATGGGGCAACTACCCCATCCCCCCTCCCCACCCAACCCCTTAAAACTGAGGCAGGTATTCATCCCAACCAAAATCAGCACGCCGGCTGCAAAAGGGGGGTCCTGTGCAAGAGGCGTTCGGCCCCTCAAATTCCTGAGGGGGGCTCAGGTGAGCCTAGTCCTTCTCCGCTGGCCTGGGGCTCCGCCGGAGCATCACTAAATCTGTCGGGGGGCCCCGCCATAAGAAGGGTAAGATATTTGAATAGTACAACATTGTGCCGGGCCCTTCCCTGAATTTGCATACAGATAAAGGAAAATGGTGAAATAAATGGCAGAAAAAAAAAAAAAAAAAAATTTTTTTTTTTTGTAATATTTTGTGAAGAAGAAAAAGCAGAACATGATACAAGGGGAAAAATCCGCCATCAGTGGTGCATGTGGCATTTCAGTTCCCTGTGGTCTCCACGTAAGAAGGGACAGTACTCTTTACTATGCAGCTGTAACTTTAACGGTCTCCTGGCGCGGCTGGCCAGGGGCTTTGACTTAGTGTTTACGTGGTCTCTATATAGGCAGGTAAACAAACAAACTGGTGCATCTGAGCAACTTGATTGAAGAACTCAGTTAACGGAATCAGTGTTGATCGTTGCAGGGGGTTGATATTCAGGGCCCCCAACTACTTGCAGTCACTCAGGTATTATATTCGCTTGTCAGGCTTTCTGCTGTCGGTCACGGGGTAATGTATCCAGCCAAGCCGATGCATCCCTGGGGGAGGTGAAAAAGCGGACTGATTCTCCATCCTGTACCCTCAGGCGCGCCGGGAATAAGACACTGTAGCGGATATCACGGGCCCTCAGAGCTGCTTTCACGTGATCGAATGATTTCCTGAGTTTTTGTGTTTCTATAGAGTAATCAGGAAAGATCATTAACTTATTGTTTTGGTGCCTTAAATCACCCACCGACCTGGAAGCGCGTAAAATCTCGTCCCTGTCCCGGAAGTTGAGAAGTCTCAAAATGAAAGTCCGGGGGGGGGCCCCCGGGGGACCAGGTCTGGTAGGAATTCTGTGCGCCCTTTCCACTGTGTAGTGAGGAGATAGACGGGCGTCCGGCAAAAGGTTGCGCAGCATATCCTCCACAAAGCCCGTTGGGTTGTTTCCTTCGGCTCCCTCTGCCAAACCCACTATGCGCAGGTTGTTACGCCTATTTCTGTTTTCCGCATCCTCTGCCCTGTATTCCAAGGCTTTCACCTTAGTTTGGAGTGTATGAAGAGCTGCGCTGTGTTCTGCAACTGTGTCCTCTGTGCTGCTGACTCTCTGCTCTGTTTCTGTCACCCTAGAGCGGAGCCTGTCCATGTCCTGCCTCAGCAGTCCCACATCCATTTGTACTGCGTCTATTTTTGCGGTAAGCGTGGACTGGCACGTGGCTATGGCCGCCATGACCTCTGCTATCCATGGGGGTCTTGCTTCCTCGGCCTCCATTATTGCAGTCTGTGATGCTCTACAGACGCTGCGGGTAGGCCTGGGTGTTTGGGAAGGGGCTGGCTGTGAGGGGGGTATCTCAGGGGAGGGAGGAAATTTATACTTTTTCCCCTTACCGGCCGTTGCGCCTGACTGGCGTCGCCTCATTCAGAGCCTCCACAGGGTTGCTGGGGTCTTCTGCTCCTCTGGGACCAGGCAATCAGCCCTTGGTGATGGTGGAGCAGGGTAGGATTAGGCTCCTCCTCCGCTGATGGCTCCGGCCGTCCGTTCAGGCAAGGCCCTGGTCCCGTCTGAGGCCTAGTGGGGGCGGCAGGCCTCCGATGTTCCGGGTGGGGGTCTGCGGCCTTGGTGAGAGGGAAGGGGAAGTCAGGTGCGGGCCGGGTAGGCTCCGGATGCAGTCCTGTAGTGGCCGGCAGGCCCGCCGTTTAATCCCCCAGCAGGAGAGGTCTCCGTTCCCCACGCAAGGCCCAGGCCTCCAGCACTCATAGGCCCGTACGACCCGATCGTGATCCCCGGGACCTGTAAAGGCAATCCTCCCGGCAGGCAGCGCCGATGGTGATGGCGAGCGGGGTAGGATGGGGCTCCTGCGGTTTCGTGTCCTCCGCTAGCGGCCTCGGCCGTCCGCTCAGGCAAGGCCCCGGTCTCGTCCGGGGCCTAGTAAAAACAGCAGGCCGCCGGAGTTCCGGATGAGGTCCCGCGGCTTGCGGCCTTAGTATGAGGGAAGGGGAGGCCGAGTGTGGGCCGGACAGGCCCCGGCCAGGCTCCGGATGCAGTCCCGTATCGGCCGGTCAGCCCGCCGGGAAGGTCTCCACTCCCCACGTGAGGCCCAGGCCTCAGGTATTCACAGGCCCGCGCGTCCCGTTCGAGCTCTCCGGGACTCGGAGAGACAGTTCTCCTGTCGGGCAGCGTCCCAGACCACTTCAGGCCACTAGCTAGGGTGGATTAAGGCTGATGGCTGCGGATGGAGACTTAGGCCCCGGCGGAGCTCTGTAGCGTGCGACTGCTCACGCCGCCATCTTGGACACGCCCCGGTATTGTGGAATCTAGTTGGTGCAGTGTTTTTTGTTTTTAAATGATTCAGCTAAAAGGAAAAAAAATGTTGCTGTAACTGATTATAACATGTAAGCTGGAGTTTGGCTTCAGTTTGTTGATGTATTTAATTCTGCTAGCACATTTAACATGGACCTTTTCGCAAAGCCTTCTTTCCATGTTGATGAGGACAAGGGCCTCTTCCCCATAACTCTGGCCTGGTGGTTGTTGGAGTCTATAGGTGGGCTTGTTGATTTCATTTGGCCCAGTATGGTTTTGGGGAGGCAGCCAGACTGCATGTTCGGGAAAGTGTCTAAAGTGGGTTTTTTGGGGGACATGCTTTTTTTCTTTTTTTTGTGTGGTTTCCTCTTGAAACCCATACAAGACTGCTATCTAGGATAAGTGTCCTGTATTAATTTTGATTTTTTTTTTCTTTTTCATGAATCCTTCAGGTTTGGCATGGATTTTACGAGCAACCCCGGGCAAAAAATCCATAGTAATCCCTAATCTTAGCATGCAGCCTGGCTGGAAGCTAAAAGGGAATCACTGCGCCTTCCCAGAAAAGGGAGGGGCAGTGATCATCTCTCTCCTGAACCATACCAGGTTACATAGCCGCAATATGTGGAGGGTAACTTGTGCAGGTCCATGGAAAGGTGGCCCTCAGATGCCACCTCCCCCCACCTGAATGAGTAAGGGACACATGGTACTCCTGGTTACTCATGGTTACAAAAAAAATGACAATGTAAATGAAGTTGCAGGAATAGAGAATTTGAAGAGTAATCTAAAGAGAAAAATAAACAAAACCCCCAAGTTTCATAATGTATTTCCTCTGTCAACTATCTCAACTAGTGATGTAGATCCTCGTTAATCACGATAAACAAAGATCCTGATGACCAGTTGATGATCCAATCCTGATGGACTCCAAGTTGCAACTGACAGCTTCTCACTGAGAGAAGGGGTATGATTGACCAAATATGGTCATGACTATATTTGTTCAATGACATCTCCCAGGATGCCTTCCAGCTTGTTTACAGGCCAAATGGCATTGGGATAGTGGCAACCATCACTATCTTAGCAACCAATGACACTGTGCAGTCTGCAAAGTGGATGTATTAATTTATTGGCACTAGTAGTAGTAATATAGTAAATTAATGACTTCCTAATCCTACTGCATAATAGTTTGGCCAGTCTATGAATGCTGAACATGAAAAGTTTGGGTCAAGCCCTACACCAGTCTGAACCCTAACCTCCTTCCAAAAAGATATCCCTGGTCTCAAAACATTCCCCCTCAGCTGACAAACAGTAATTGAGGCCAACTCTGAAGCAGGTATTAAACTGTCCTCCTGCTTGTATCCTGAATCATTTAGCTTTTGCTTTCCTCTCTTATCTTTCTCTTACTCTACTTGGTACTTCATCAGCTCATGTTTTTCCTCCTCTTTTTCTCCGGCACCTTCTCTGCTTCTCCCAATGTTTGACAATCTCTGTTGATTATTTCCCAAATTCCATACTCCAGTTCCATTATCTACTCCAGTTCTGCTCCTTCTTCCAATAATTCAAACTACCCTATATCCCCAGTAGGGATGAGCCGAACATCCCCCGGTTCGGTTCGCACCAGAACCTGCGAACGGACCGAAAGTTCGCACGAACGTTAGACCCCATTGACGTCTATGGGACTCGAACGTTCGAAATCAAAAGTGCTCATTTTAAAGGCTAATTTGCACGGTATTGTCCTAAAAAGGGTTTGGGGACCCGGGTCCTACCCCAGGGGACATGTATCAATGCAAAAAAAACTTTTAAAAACGGCCGTTTTTTCGGGAGCAGTGATTTTAATGATGCTTAAAGTAAAAAAAAAAAAAGTGAAATATTCCTTTAAATATCGTACCTGGGGGGTGTCTATAGTATGCCTGTAAAGTGACGCGTGTTTCCCGTGTTTAGAACAGTCCCTGCACCAAATGTCATTTTTAAAGGAAAAAATCTCATTTAAAACTGCTTGCGGGTTTAATGTAATGTCGGGTCATGGCAATATGGATGAAAATAAGTGAGACAAACGGCATGGGTACCCCCCAGTCCATTACCAGGCCCTTTGGGTCTTGTATGGATATTAAGGGGAACCCCGCACCCAAATTAAAATAAGGAAAGGTGTGGGGCCACCAGGCCCTATATACTCTGAACAGCAGTATACAGGCGGTGCAAACAAGACAGGGACTGTAGGTTTGTTGTTAAGTAAAATCTCTTTGTAATTTTGAATGGGTACATTTTTAACGTGTTTAGCTCCAGCCAAAAAATCTTTTTTAAGCTTTTTGGAAAACATAGGGAAGGGTTATCACCCCTGTGACATTTGTTTTGCTGTCTTTCCTCCTCTTCAGAAGATTTCACCTCACTTTTTGTCCCAATGAAAAATGTTTTTTGAAAATTTGGGTTTTTTTGTGGAACAAGGATTGGAAAGCATCAGTGGAAAGGAGAATTTTTTTTCCCATATTAACTCTTACAGGAGAGAATTTCCCTTCCTAGGGGTAGATTTCATCTCACTTCCTGTTGTCTCCTTCCGTTTGCAAGTAGGAGTCGTTTGTAAGTTAGATGTTTGAAAGTAGGGTCCTGCCCTATATACTCAGCAGAAATTTGGGCCTTAGGTGTTGCTGTGGCCACAACACTGTAAGCCCTCGCAGGGCCCTGCTGTGAAATATTAGATCAAGAATTGTAATTACATGCCCCTGTTGAACAGGAGCTGAAAAATTAGGCCTTAGGCACTGGTGCTGGTGCCACAACACTGCAACCCCTTACAGACACTCTAGTTGGAACGCAGGAACGAGCCCTGCTGCAAAGTATTGCATCAAAAATTCTAATTACACGCCCCTGTTAGACAGGAGCAGAAAAATTGGGCCTTGAGCACTGGTGCTGGTGCCACAACACTGCAACCCCTCACAGACACTCTAGTTGGAATGCAGGAACGAGCCCTGCTGCAAAGTATTGCATCAAAAATTGTAATTACACGCCCCTGTTAGACAGGGGCAGAAAAATTGGGCCTTGGGCACTGGTGCTGGTGCCACAACACTGCAACCCCTCACAGACACTCTAGTTGGAATGCAGGAAGGAGCCCTGCTGCAAAGTATTACATCAAAAATTGTAATTACACGCCACAGGGGCTGAAAAATTGTGCCTTAGGCACTGGTGGTGGCGCCCAGAACCAAAAATGTTCTTACAAGCTATCAGCGTGATGATTGAGGAGGAAGAAGATAATTACTCAGGGATAGTCACTCAGCATCAGCATAGGCAGTCTTTGAAGGGATCTGAGATTTCAAAAAAAATTATTCGGTTACATCAGCATCAGGTGCTTGGTAGCTGGTGGTGATCCAAGACTGATTCATTTTTATGAAGGTCAGTCGATCGACCGAGTCGGTGGACAGACGCACCCTGTGACCGGTTACCACGCCTCCAGCAGCACTGAATGTGCGTTCCGAAAGAACGCTGGATGCAGGACAGGCCAGTAGCTCAATTGCATACTGTGCAAGCTCTGGCCAGTGATCCATCCTCAAGACCCAGTAACCCAGAGGATTTTTGGTGGGAAAGGTGTCCAAGTCTGATCTTGCCCCTAGGTATTCCTGCACCATGTAAAACAGACGCTGGCGATGGTTGCTGGAACCGATCATACCTTGGGGCTGCGGACCAAAAAATTGTCTGAACGCATCGGTCAGACGGCCACCTTCTCCACCGCTCCTTCTTTGACTGACCGAAGCCTCAGCAACACGTTGTCCAGAAACAGGAGTTTGTAACCTCCCAGTCTCTGGGAACGCGTTGCACAGACCTTTCTGCAAGGCCTCCCGAAGATGTTTCATCCTCTGCTCCCTCTGCGATGGCAAGATAAGGTCCGCAACCTTACCCTTGTAACGTGGATCAAGGAGGGTTGCCAGCCAGTATTGGTCCTTCTCCTTGATACCACGAATACGAGGATCCTTACGCAGGTATTGCAGGATCAGGGAGGCCATGCAGCGTAGGTTTGCTGAGGCATTCGGTCCGGAGTCCTCTGGGTCACTAAGGACGACATGGTCCGCAGCCACCTCCTCCCAGCCACGTACAAGTCCATGTGTTTCTTGGGACTGATCCCTTAAAGACTGCTGCTGATGCTGAGTGCCAGGCTCCATCTCCATACTGACACAATCTTCCTCCTCCTCCTCCTCCTCCTCCTCCTCGTCCTCTTCCTGTGTGATCGGCGGGCACGCAGGAACACTGTCTGGATAAAGGGGGCCTTGAGAGCTAAGGAAGTCCTCCTCTTCCTGCCTCTGTTCTGCCTCAAGTGCCCTGTCCATTATTCCACGCAGCGTGTGCTCCAACAGGTGGACAAGGGGGACAGTGTCACTGATGCATGCACTGTCACTGCTCACCATCCTCGTGGCCTCCTCAAATGGGGACAGGACAGTGCATGCATCCCTGATCATGGCCCACTGGCGTGGGGAAAAAAAACCAAGCTCCCCTGATCCTGTCCTGGTGCCATAGTCGCACAGGTACTCATTGATGGCCCTCTGCTGCGTGTGCAGCCGCTGCAGCATGGTCAACGTTGAGTTCCACCTGGTGGGCATGTCACAGATTAGGCGGTTCTTGGGCAGGTTAAACTCCTTTTGGAGGTCCGTCAGCCGAGCACTGGCATTATATGACCGGCGGAAATGCACACAGACTTTCCTGGCCTGCCTCAGGACATCCTGTAAGCCCGGGTACCTGATCAAGAACCGCTGCACCACCAAGTTAAGGACGTGAGCCAAACAGGGCATATGGGTCATTTGTCCCTGTCGGAGGGCAGAGAGGAGGTTGGTGCCATTGTCGCAAACCACCATTCCTGCCTTAAGTTGGCGTGGCGTCAAACACCTCTGAACCTGCCCCTGCAGAGCTGACAGAACCTCTGCCCCAGTGTGGCTCCTGTCCCCCAAGCACACCAGCTCAAGCACCGCATGGCATCTTTTGGCCTGCGTACTTGCGTAGCCCCTTGAACGACTACGGAGCACCGCTGGTTCCGAGGAAGAGGCCATGGAGGAAGAAGAAGAGGAGGGGGTGGAGGAGAGAGGTGTGTCACAATCATTAGCATTTTGGAGGCGTGGTGGCGGAACAACCTCCAACACTACTGCACCTTGTCCTGCATCCTTCCCAGCTGCCAGCAGAGTCACCCAATGCGCCGTGAAACTTAGGTAACATCCCTGTCCATGCCTGCTGGACCATGAGTCAGCGGTAATATGCACCTTACCGCTGACCGCCCTGTCCAGCGAGGCATGGACATTGCCTTCCACATGCCGGTAGAGAGCCGGAATCACCTTCCGTGAGAAAAAGTGGCGTTTGGGTACCTGCCACTGAGGAACCGCACATTCCACAAACTCACGGAAGGGGGCAGAGTCTACCAACTGAAAAGGCAGCAGTTGAAGTGCCAGCAATTTTGCCAAGCTAGCATTCAACCGCTGGGCATGTGGATGGCTGGGAGCAAACTTCTTTCGGCGGTGCAGCAGCTGGGGCAGGGAAATTTGCCTGGTACAATCTGACGTCGGTGTACCAAAAGCAGATTGCCCACAAGTACTTGGCTGTGACACACCTAATTCTACACCTTCATTCCTCTCAGTGCAGGTCTCAGAGAGGACTGAAGGTCTAGTGGGGTTGGAAATCTCAGCTGATGAGGAGCAAGGAGAGGTCCTCTTTGTTCTTTGGTGTGGGTCTTTTAGATGCGCTTGCCAACGAACTTCATGGCAGGTCAACATATGTCTGGTCAAGCATGTGGTACCCAAGCGGGAGATGTTTTGGCCACGTGAGATACGCTTGAGACATATGTTGCAAATAGCAGCGGTGCGATCTGATGCACTCGTCTCAAAAAAGACTGGTCAGTGATAAATATTATTGTGTTATCTATCATTTCAAAGCCTCTGAAGGTTGATTTTAATTTCTATTTTTCATAATACGTACATAGCCAGAAACCAATCTTCCAAGATCCAGGTCAAGACACTATGTTGCAACCATAGGGAGAGAAGACTTCATTTATGCTGTATAAAAAATAGTTTGAAATAAATTTAATTAAATAGGGATTTCCCAATATCAGGCTGCCTATTCAATACACTTTTTGAGGAATGACCTTATTTTTAGGGATAGATAGTAATGTGACCAATAGATTTCCTCATTTCTTTATGAAGAGGTTAACAAAATGGAAAATTGTGAGAGCCAATTAGCAGTTGGATTCATCTGATTCTCAGGGGGTCGTCCTCAATGAGGAAAAGATATCCAGCAGCAGGATTTCCCACTATTGCATAAATTTATGAGCTCAAAAAACAATGTTCCAGCAACAAAATCCTACATTTCATGTTTGTAATCTTCCAAACAACTAAGGTCCTCCACCCCCCTTATTAGCTTTGTTGCCCTTCATTAGATTATGTCAATTTCAAGCACATCCTTCCTGAGGATCAGTGACCAAAACTGGGTGGTATAATCAAAATGTGGCCGAACCAGTGTTTTGCAAATTGGTGGAATTATAGTTTTATCTCTTGAGTAATTACCCTTTTTAATGCATGCTAATTGTCTGCCAGCCTTGCTTGCTGAAGCTTGGCATTGCAAGCTATTGCTGATCCTGTCATCTACTAGGACCTCCAAATATCAAACCTCATCTGCCATATAGGTTCCCCTCTCTCTACTTTTACTAGGTCTTTTTGCAAAATTGCTAATATCCTGTGGGAAGTTATTGCCCTCCTTACCTTTGTATCATCTGCAAAAACTGAGATTGAACTATGTATTCCAATCTCTATATAGTTTATAAACATGTTAAACAGAATTGGTCCTAGGACAGAGCCCTGGGGAACCCTACATACCACTCCAAACTATTAAGAAAATGTGGCATTACCACCCTCTGGTTGTGCTCCTGCAGCCCGTTTGCTATCTAGATACATACAATATCATCAAGGCTAAAAAATGTAATTTGTAAATGAATCATTTATAGGGTAATGGATCAAATGACTTGGCGAAAGATACAATATGTCCACAGGCCTTTTCTACCCAAATAACAGCTCAAATCTTCATAGACTGTTAAAAGTCTGTTTGGCAAGAATGGACTTTTTTAAATCTATGTTGGTTATTAATTATACTATTTTCATCAGGAAATTCTTGGATATGGTCCCTTATTGGTCCTTGCAATAGTTATCATACTATTAAAGTTATGCTGACTGATCATGTAGTTACCAGGTATTTATCTCAGCCCTTTTTTGAATATTGGCACCATATTTGCGTTACACCAGTCAGCTGGTACAATTCCAGTTAGCAAACTGTCCTTAAAAATTAGATCTAATGATCCAGTTATAACATGGCTAAGTTCATTGAGAGCTCTGGGGTGTGCAATTTGTTTCAGTCCGAATCTAAATTCGGAACACGTTTTATGTTATTCGCAGATTTGGATGTATCCGAATCACCTTCAGGTCTGTTGTGGATTTTAGGGGTCCCCGCAAAAATCATACCAGACCATTACCTGAACATGCATCCTGGCCAGGAAAGGGGGGATGAATGAGCGCCTCCCCCCTTATGAACAATACCAAATAAAAATGCAACAACAGTTTTGACAAGTCCTATTAAAAAAAAAAAAAAGCCGCCCACCGAACATAACTGTTCCCATCCAGGGACACAGCCAAATGACAGGTAAACTTAGGGGTGGGGGTTACCTGGGGACATAACCGGGTGACCCTGCCCCTTAGTCTACCTCTTATTAGGCAAGTGTAATTATGAGGCAGGATTACACAGTGATATCCTCGGGTATCCCCGCCCCTATGTTTATCTGTCATTCGGGAATGACACTCGTCCATTTCAGGAGGGGGGGAGCTCGCTTGCTCCTCCTTTCCTGGCTTGATGGGCTGCATGCTCAGATAAGGACCAGATAAGGACCTGGTATGGATTTGGGGGGGGGGGGGGGCATACCAAAATGTAAAAAAAAATGGCTTAACCACTTAAGGGCTGGAAGGATTTGCCCCTTAATGACCAGGCCATTTTTTGTGATACAGCACTGCATCGCTTTAACCATTTAAGGATCGAGCCTCTTTCTGAGATTTGGTGTTTACAAGGTAAAAACAGTTTTCTTTTGCTAGAAAATTACTTAGAACCCCCAAACATTATATATATATATATATATATATATATATATATATATATATATACACTACCGTTCAAAAGTTTGGGGTCACCCAAACAATTTTGTGTTTTCCATGAAAAGTCACACTTATTCACCACCATACGTTGTGAAATTAATAGAAAATAGAGTCAAGACATTGACAAGGTTAGAAATAATGATTTGTATTTGAAATATCATTGTTTTTACATCAAACTTTGCTTTCATCAAAGAATCCTCCTTTTGCAGCAATTACAGCATTGCACACCTTTGGCATTCTAGCTGTTAATTTATTGAGGTAAGCTGGAGAAATTGCACCCCACGCTTCTAGAAGCAGCTCCCACAAGTTGGATTGGTTGGATGGGCACTTCTGGCGTACCATACGGTCAAGCTGCTCCCACAACAGCTCAATGGGGTTCAGATCTGGTGACTGTGCTGGCCACTCCATTACCGATAGAATACCAGCTGCCTGCTTCTGCTGTAAATAGTTCTTGCACAATTTGGAGGTGTGTTTAGGGTCATTGTCCTGTTGTAGGATGAAATTGGCTCCAATCAAGCGCTGTCCACTGGGTATGGCATGGCGTTGCAAAATGGAGTGATAGCCTTCCTTATTCAGAATCCCTTTTACCCTGTACAAAGCTCCCACCTTACCAGCACCAAAGCAACCCCAGACCATCACATTACCTCCACCATGCTTAACAGATGGCGTCAGGCATTCTTCCAGCATCTTTTCATTTGTTCTGCGTCTCACAAACGTTCTTCTTTGTGATCCAAATACCTCAAACTTGGATTCATCCGTCCACAACACTTTTTTCCAGTCTTCCTCTGTCCAATGTCTGTGTTCTTTTGCCCATCTTAATCTTTTTCTTTTATTGGCCAGTCTCAGATATGGCTTTTTCTTTGCCACTCTGCCCTGAAGCCCAAAATCCCGCAGCCGCCTCTTCACTGTAGATGTTGACACTGGTGTTTTGCGGGTACTATTTAATGAAGATGCCAGTTGGGGACCTGTGAGGCGTCTGTTTCTCAAACTAGAGACTCTAATGTGCTTATCTTCTTGCTTAGTTGTGCAACGCGGCCTCCCACTTCTTTTTCTACTCTGGTTAGAGCCTGTTTGTGCTGTCCTCTGAAGGGAGTAGTACACACCGTTGTAGGAAATCTTCAATTTCTTTGCAATTTCTCGCATGGAATAGCCTTCATTTCTAAGAACAAGAATAGACTGTCGAGTTTCAGATGAAAGTTCTCTTTTTCTGGCCATTTTGAGCGTTTAATTGACCCCACAAATGTGATGCTCCAGAAACTCAATCTGCTCACAGGAAGGTCAGTTTTGTAGCTTCTGGAAGGAGCTAGACTGTTTTTATATGTGTGAACATGATTGCACAAGGGTTTGCTAATCATCAATTAGCCTTCTGAGCCAATGAGCAAACACATTGTACCATTAGAACACTGGAGTGATAGTTGCTGGAAATGGGCCTCTATACACCTATGTAGATATTGCACTAAAAACTAGACATTTGCAGTTAGAATAGTCATTTACCACATTAGCAATGTATAGAGTATATTTGTTTAAAGTTAGGACTAGTTTAAAGTTAGCTTCATTTAAAAGTACAGTGCTTTTCCTTCAAAAATAAGGACATTTCAATGTGACCCCAAACTTTTGAACGGTAGTGTATATATATATATATATATATATTTGCTAACACCCTAGAAAATAAAATGGTGTTTATTGCAATACTTTCTGTCACACCGTATTTGCGCAGCGGTCTTACAAGCGCACTTTTTTTGAAAAAATACACTTTTTTAAATGAAAAAATAAGACAAAAGTAAAGTTAGCCCAATTTTTTTTATATTGTGAAAGATAATGTTACGCTGAGTAAATTGTTACCCAACATGTCACGCTTCAAAATTGCGCCCGCTTGTGGAATGGTGACAAACTTTTACCCTTAAAAAACCTCATTAGCGACGTTTAAAAAATTCTACAGGTTGCATGTTTTGAGTTACAGAAGAGTTCTAAGGCTAGAATTATTACTCTCTCTCTACCAATTGCTGCGATACCTTACATGTGTGATTTGAACTAGGGATGAGCCGAACACCCTCCTGTTCGATTCGCAGCAGAACATGCGAACAGGCAAAAAATGGGCAGAACACCGTTAAAGTCTATGGGAGTCGACCATGAATAATCAAAAGGGCTAATTTTAAAGGCTTATATGCAAGTTATTGCCATAAAAAGTGTTTGGGGATCCGGGTCCTGCCCCAGGGGACATGTATCAATGCAAATTTTATTTTTAAAAAGTGCCGTTTTTTTCGGGAGCAGTGATTTTTTTAATGCTTAAAGTGAAACAATAAAAATGAAATATTCCTTTAAATATTGTGCCTGGGGGTGTCTATAGTATACCTGTAAAGTGGCACAGCAAAATAACATTTCTAAAGGAAAAATTGTCATTTAAAGCTGATTGCAGCTGTAATGAATTGTCGTCATCAAGACGTCATCTGAGGCGCCTCAGATGACGTCTTGATGACGAAACGCATAAGGCATGGCCTCTTGGTACGCATACGTCCTTTTTTCCTGTTGTTTTTGTCTTGCACTTCCGGTTTCGGCAGATGGCTGTGGAACGCACGCCGCTTACACTGCACTGTCTGCGGCTTCTGACGTGGAGCCAACCGGCAGAGTGCTGTTTGATTTTAGCCTTTTAGTTTTTTTAGTTTTTTTTGTTTGTTGTAAGCTTGAGCTTAATAAATTCATATTTGGAATCACACTATGAGGCTCTTCTCCCTGCACATGGTATTTGGTCCGGGTGGATGCCTTTTGAAAGCGATCTGGTGACACAGGTGGAAAATAGGTGGTGAAGGGGACACCGACCGCTTGGATCATCGGATTTACATCTACATGCCCATTACCCCTGCAGGGGTTGGGCGCTCCGGTGAGTGGGGGCACTCGAGGGGACTCCACACAGGACAGTATACATTTATTGGGACGGACTTACCTGCAACCTGTTGAAGATGCACTAGCTTGCTGCACAAGAACTTTTTATGTACACTGAATGATAGATTTAATATACACGGCATTTTTTGGCGTTTTTTGGAAAATTTTTCTTTTTGGATGCTTGGACTTTTTAATTTTATCTTTCTTTCATTTTTTTGATTTTCTTTGTACACTAATATTTTTATGCACACTATATGTCAGTAGTCCTCTTTTTCAGCTTATTTTTTTCATTCTTCATCTAACACCATTCAGTTTCACTAGTATATACACTAATTTGTAGTGGGCAACACCGTGTTTGTCCTCTCTCTTAGGTATAATTCACTTATACCCTTCATTGAATATTTTTTGTGGATTTTGTAAAAAAAAATTTTTATACACCTGATTGATCATTCACTTATATTATTGCTTGGAGTTCTATTTATTATTTCATGTATTATTCTATATAATATTTCACCTTGGGCAGATTGCACATTTCTGTGACAATTTTCAGCACGTATATTTATTTACAAATATTATTTTACACTGTGTTACACTTTTCACTCACCCAGAATTGTGGTGTAATGTTTCCCTTGTGTTAGGAGTCTATTTATAGTTGATTTATTATTTTTCACCAGTGAACAGCGCCAATCCCCTATTTTTTCAGATTTTATAATAAATGGATCGCACCTTTGGTGCTTTCTTTATCGGGGGGGCTGCAGTTCGGTCACAAGCATCCTAAGCGTGGAATACAACTATATACATCAATAATAATAATGGCATTGGGTCACATGGAACTTGTAGTTTACCTATAGAGTTGATGTCCTTAGCCACCCCTCTCCAAAAAACTTGTAGTTGCTGGCAGTACCAGTCAACATGAAAGAAAGAGCCCAGCTCTAAGGTGCATTTATGGCAGACTGAACTCCTATTAGGATAGATTCTGGTTAATTGCTCCGTGGAATAATATGCCCGGTGTATAAACTTAAGTTGAGTGAATCTATCTCTCGCAGACATCATGAGGAGGAGACATTGCTGGATACCCTCTTCCCACTCAATGTCAGCGAGCGTAGGTATGTCCACCTGCCACACCGAGAACAGATGGGAAACCTTAGAGGTGTCTAATCCGGTTAATACAAGATAGAGAGCAGATAGGGAGTGGGGGAATTGGGTCTGATAGACATGTCGTAGTTGTAAATATCTAAAAAGCACATGGTTGTTTCGTTCTCTTTTTAGATCATCAAACATGCATAAGCCATCCTGAGTGGTAATATCTGCCAGCGTTTTGATTCCATTATCGGGCCCATATCACAGGGTCTGTAATGGACCAAAAGTGTGGCAGTATCGGATTCCCCCATGTGACAGACCTAGCCAGGACAGAGGCTGTTGGAGAGGACTGAATGCTAGCCTCTTGCCTTTTGATTATGGGCCCTGGATTTTCAATGGAACAATACTCTTTGTGAGGTGAATTAGAAATCCAGTCTGAACTGTACTAATCGGACTCAGTCGTGTATATATGTATATATTGTATGTTGTTTGATTCTGTTGGGGACTCCTTGCTGTGGTCATTTGGGATTTGTGTCCCTGAAGAGGGAGGGGGGATTCCTCCAGCAGCCCCCTGCTGATAAGACTGATTCATACTGTTGGGACACATACTGTGAGGAGATGCTGGTGTCATCAACTCCAACTACCTGTGTTTATGTTAATTGAATGAGCTGATCACATTGTCCTCTATACAATGTAGGAGACGGGACGACTCCTATTGGAGCTGCAGCTATTGTGAGAAAATGTCCTGTGATAATTAACTCAGTCTGGGCAAAAGGTCATGTCTCAGTCACCTAGGCTGTATAAAGGATTAGTTAATTAGCTCATGTTAATTAGGTTGATTAGGTTACGTTTGTATTGTTAGAGTAATATGAGCAGGAGGGTGGAACCTCATCTTCTCCTGTATATAAGACTGTATTGTGGTTCTGAATAAGGTGAGTTCATGTTAGCAACAAGCAAGTGTCGCCTTGTTTTGTGCTCAGAGAGGTTGGAATATCTGATATCTGTATACAGACTGGGAGGAAGTGGTATATGACGGAAGGAGGGAGAACACCGGATTTAAATAAAGAGGGATAACATTGTAAGAAGTCTCTGTGTATAATGACACCCAGGTATTTGAACTGTGAGACCCACTACAGTGGGGTATCTACTGGCAGGGAGGCATCCGATGAGTGTAGTGTAAATAGGACAGGCTTTCCCCAATTGACACATATGCCACAGTACCTCCCAAAGGCGTTGATAAGTGATAGGGCCACCCTCAGTGAGGTTGTGGTGTTTCTAAGATACAGAAGCTACCATTGGCATATAGGGATATTTTTTCCTGAATAGGACCTATCGTGTCGCAGAGGAGGAGTGAAAAAGAATCGCCATCGGTTCTATCGATAACACAAAAAGCGCCGGGGAAAGTGGGCACCCTTGTCTAGTACCTCAGTGAAGACCGAAGGGCGGTGAGAGGATCGAGCCAGTTCGTACTTTAGCTCTTGGGGACTTGTACAGGGCCTTCACCCATGAAATGAATTTGGGGCCAAAGCGAAGCAGGACCTCCCACAGGTAATTCCATTCTACCGAGTCAAATGCTTTTCTAGTATTTAGGGAGGCCACTGTATTGGGTGAGATAATCTTTAGAGCCCAGGACTGTGTACAACCTCCGGAGATTTATATCTGTGCCCTTGACTGGCATAAAAATTTGATCTTCAAGTATCAGGGTAAGGCTAACCTCAATAAGTCTCCTAGATAGGATCTTAGTGGGAATCTTAGCATCTGCATTGAGCAAGGAAATAGGGCGATAGGAAGCACACAGATCTCGATCCTTACCCAGTTTAGGAATGACCACTATGATCACATCAGCCATAAAAGCGTCCCCTTTTATTATTATTATTTTATTTTTTGAAAGAGAGTTCCCTCTTTCAAAGTCTTAACTATCATTTTGTGTACTTTGGGTATTAGTTGCTCTCCATGATGTTTGTAAAACTCTGGAGGGAGACCATCTACTCCTGGAGTCTTCCCTGCCTGCAGTTCACCCAGATCTTGTTGAACCTCTTCCAGGGTAATTGTACTGTCCAGTCATTCACAAACCGTAGCGGTAAGAGTGGGAAAATCAATCTGGGCAAGTAAGGATTCTAGTTCCTCCCCAGAGTAGTTAGCTTTAGAAGCGTAAAGGGCACTGTAGTAGGAAGCAAAGTGGGCATTGATGGCCATCAGGTCAACCACAGAGACACCATTGGCATCGTGTATACGAGCAATGGAAGCTATTGGCTGCTGCTCTCTAGCCAGCCAGGCCAAGAGCCGTCTGATCTTCTCCCCCTGCTCAAAAATGCGCTGCATTTGCACCAGTTGTCGTTTCTTATCTTTTGCCACCCAGAGAAACATAACTTCCTGGTAGACAGCTTGCATATCAAGGTAAGTGATTAGATTTTTGGATAGGACATATTGGGATTCAAGAGTCTGTGCTTTAGCCTCAGCCTGTTCAATGGTAATGGCATTTTGTCAGGCTCGAGAGATGGAGGACTGAGAGCATCCCCTAATATAGGCTTTAAATGTATCCCTAACGTTCTCTAGGGAAGTAGACCCATTGTTTGTTAACCAGAATTCAGTAATGTACCTGGAGATCTTGACCTCTATTGTGGCATCCGAGATCCAGTAGCGAGACAGTCACCACAGTCTCTCTGATGGGGCTGTCTTGGTCTGCAAACTGCAGAGCACAGGAGCGTGGTCTGATATGCCCCTTGGAAGTATAGTAACCTCGCAGATTCAGAAGAGCAAACCCATCACTAACATAAACCAAATCTATTCTTGACATAGCACGATAGGACGTAGAATGGCAGGTATAGACCTTATCCGTCGGGTGTCGTCAGGCCGTATATAGATGACCACTAGGACAGAGGAGAGTATGCACCAGCCCCTGGAAACTGCCTATTTAGAGACGGGTTCGGAGCCATGTTGAAATCGCCAGCGATAATAAACTTGTCCTATGGGAGCAAAAAGAGTCAGCGACCCTTGAACACTGAGGGGGGCTTGTTCAATCAGTTCAGACCTCAGGCGGCCGCCTTAAAACCTGTATAATGGTAAAATAAGAATGGGAGTTGCAGAGATCTACGCAATTCCAAAAAAGAATATGAGATAGTTTAAGATGTTGACATAGAAAGTCCCTGTCTAAAAGCCAAATTAACTTCTTCCAAATAATTATTCTTCCTTTCTGTCAAAACAACTTATCAGTTTGAAATATTTTGGGTTATGATGACCCCTAAAAGTTAATCTTTCTGGCCAAACCGTTAGCCAAGCCTGTGTTGAAATATTTAATGAAATGCATACTTGTGATGTGTAACTTTGGGCTTGTGCCCGCCATAAGATTACTGTATAACCCTTCTCTATAAATATCTGAAATCATTTGTAATCGGGACCACTCCTGACTCAGAAGGATGGTCCGCTGTACAGTGTATATTCTTGAGTAAACCATGTGTGAGTTGTATGCAACAGGCGTTGATGTCCTTTATTTCAAACTTTACATTTGGTGACCCTCTGACGTTTCTTCTTGTTTGCATCTCCACCACCGGCTCCCCACCCTCTCCAGAACAGACAGCAGCAATGAGGCCTCAGGTGAGAAACTTTTATTTTCTCATGATAAATACTGTCTTTTCCGTGCAGTGTGGAGGGGTCGGTTGAGGGAGTGCAGCCACAGAAGGTAACACGTTTCCTATTTTGATTTTGCCTGCATACTTGTCTCTGTATGGTTACTAAAGAATGTTAAAGGTACCTATTATAATTTAAAGCATGCTAAGTAATGATCATTTTAAGCGCTTGCCTTTTTCTCCTTGTCTCTAGAAATGACAATATATATATATATTTTATGAAGGGATGTATAAGTGCAGGTACCACAATTTCTGAATAGTGAGTAGAAATTGGTGGTGTGTTGAATTTGTTTTTGTTTTTTTGTGTGTATAAACGTTTGTGGTCCTAAGGCAGATTGGTATTGCCTTCAGCGGATATCCACAAATGGGTGAATGGTGTTTTTTGCACATTTGTGGTCCTAAGGCAGATTGGTATTGCCTTCAGCGGATATCCACAAGTGAGGTGAATGACCTGCTGTGTGTTCTCTGTGATAGGGAGTCTAGATAGGGACTAGCCTATTACCACTCAGAAAGGAGACGTCCTTCTGAGAGTAGAACGAGCGAGATATCTCAACTTATGTACTGGTCTGCTGGTACACAGCCATAATGTTAAACGGTGGAGCTCTCAATCCCGGAGTTCCAAATTGTTGTCATTTCTAAAGAGACTAATGAGAAATTGTGATAAATATGGGAAATTTACATGAAAAAAAAAATGTTTTGCCTGTCATGAATACATTTGGGTTAACAAAAAAGAAAAAAGAAAAGTTATTGAAAATAGCAAAAGCAACAGGGCTAAGTATTGTTAAATTGCAACCAAGTGCTCCTATCATCAAAATGATGGTGACTGCAGACCCAGATGCCCTGAAACATTATGTAAAATGGTAAAATGGTGTAAACTAACAAGAAAGTAGTATGAAGAGGGCCCATCTGAATGGCCGCCAGAGGGGTCCCTTGATACACCTGAAATTGATGTATTGTTTAAACTGCTTTTTAAAAGGTCTGATTGTGGGGGGATTGAATGTTTAGCAGCCTGGGAAGAATTATCTAGGAAAGATATAAACCACCCCCCCTATAAAATGTGCTCAGAGAAAGCTACTTTACATGTAGAAAATAAGGATAAAATACCCAATGCTTGGGTTTCCCCTTATGACTCAATAAGAAGGGAATTATTAGGAGCATCTGCACCTATGGTATAGCAAGTGGAGACTACAGGAGGGTAGTAAGTTAGTGATGATAGAGGAGAGGCGTCTGGTTATCAGCAGACCACTCCAGCTATTATGATAGAAACTCCACAGTATAGAGACATAGGTAAAATTGTTAATAAACAGTATTCCCCACATTACCGTAAAGAGGAACCATTCTATGATGGAGATGGTACAATGAGATTTGAAAAAGATGGGGAACTGTGGCAGTACACTCCAGCAAGAGCAGATGCCTTAGCAAAATTTAATAAATTAAGTAAATTGGGTACTAATACTCCTCCAGTAGGGAGTTCTAGAGATTATGCCTCACCTGTATTAACTAGGTAACAGGTGAAGCGGATGGGATTACTATCCCAGCACACTTCAGAAGATAGACTAAGGACAAAAGAGTATTTTAAATCCAAATTAGAACCATTTGGATAAATCCCCTTGAGAGAGGTAGTTTTACCGGGGGAGGAAGATGACCAGGGTAATTACACCGTAAGAATAGGAAAAGTTTATGTCCCCTGGAAACCTAATGAGATTAGGGCAATTATTGTTGATCTACCCAACTTAGAGAGATGTTAAAAGAAGTGGTATAAAAAGTTGATGTGGATAGAAAAAAACGCAACAAGTTACATATATGATATGTGAATCTTGATTGATTGAGCAGTGTCAGAAAAGTATGTGTATGTATGGAATGTATTTGCAAGATATGCGAGCATTGATAGATGTTGTGCAAAAGAAAGGTGAGGATGTGTTAGATTACTGGAATAGATTCAAAGATGCTATTCAGAAGCATACTGATTGGATTCCAGATGATGAAAGTGATATGAAGCGAGCAGAGTTGGTGAATGTATTGGTGGATGGAATGTTGTAGGGAAGAAATAGAGCTTTGTACGGTGGGATTGAGAAAGAAACCTGCCCCTGAGTTAGTTCAGATTGCTCAAATAGCTTACGAAGTGTTACAAAAAAAAAAGAAAACAAAAATAATGAATATACAACTACCACTGGTTAAGGAAAAAGTCCCTGAATCTAAGGGAGTGCCAGTATCTACAGTACAGGTAACACCCCAGGGTGTGCCAGTAGCGGCCCCCCCCTTACCCACCTTCGGGAGTGATATATATCTCTAATTATGGGGCGTCACGGCAAAGACGTGGAAATTGGAGACGAAATGAGGGACAACGCATTAACCCTAGAATTCAGTCCCGATACCAACAAATCATCCTAAATAGAGTAAGGCTCCCAACTCTGCAGCCTCGTGCCCTCCCCACTTGCTACAAGTATGGATTGAGTGGGCATATAGCCAAGGACTGTAGGGAGCGCTAGGATAAGCTGGGATGTGGTGACAATATAGATGACATATTTTATCAAGCTTTAGCAGTAATTGAAATTGATTCTGTTGATGAACCAATGGTTGAAATAAATGTAAACGGTATTAATTTATGTGGACTCATAGACACAGGGGCTTCACGGTCTCTTTTAAATGTCTTTGATCCTAACTTACCACTTTCCAATGAAAGAGTTTCTTTGGTTGGAGTAAGTAATAATATAATTACAGTAAGGGTTATACAATCTGTACCGGTGACATTGGGAGAGCATTTAACAGGACACTCAATTGTAGTCGTCTCCACATTCCCCCTGTAATTTATTAGGAAGAGATCTACTTTCTAAAATGGTGGTAACAATTGCATTATCTCCGGATAAAACTGTTATTGACATACCGCATAGGTTAAAAGATGAAGCAACTGATTTGTTGTTCATGCCTTTATTAGTAGCTGATATGGAGGGAGGAATTCCAGAAGAGGCCAAACAAAAAAATTAACTCCTTCATATGGGTGTTACCCTGAAAAATCTATATTTAAGACTTTTCATATCTCATAGATATGAGGTGGGTTAAATAAGAGTTCTTTTTGACGAAGAGTGAAAGCTTAAAATATAATAACATTTATTAGGAAGCAGTTGAAAGTCTAGCTAATACACAATCATCTATCTATCGCCTTACACCAAGGCAAAAAATATTAGGTGAAATAAAGTATTTACATGAAGGAATATAGAGTATATTCCTCAATACAGTAATCTACACACATATTCAGTTACAAGTAAAAGGGCATTCCTTTCCCATAATTACCCATCCTTACCAAAGCTCCTTTCAGCTCGCTGGTCTATCAGAAAGAGACCCGTATCTTCCCCTTGGCTCTGAGTATATCAAACCAAGCTGATGTCTCATTGGTTGGCCTAGCTTGGATCATGATTGGAGGGCTTACTCCATAAGTCGGCCCCTTTTCATGCAAATCCTTGTGACTATGTTGGCCAAGTGTGTTAATTGCATTTCCCCAGGAAGTTAGGTCCATTGCATATCCCAGCATGGCACCCTTTCAAAGGAGTAGGTGTAGAACAATGGAATTGGCTCTCCCTTGTTTGCATATACAAGCCTTGGCCCACATTCTCTGCTCTTAGCAAAAGCTTAAATGAAACCCTTTTTGAAATATATTCATTATTACAATATTTTACAGTTATTAATGGATATTTCACATAAACTTATAAGGCAACAGATGGCCCCTTGTGGCCAGTTGAGAATATGAGACTGGGCCACACCTAGAATAATGGTTTATGTGCAATCTCCTTTAATATTTGGCACTTTCGGCTTTACCCTCTGAAATGAAATAAAACACTTTGAGAAGAAAAAAAACTTTTAAACTCTCCATCTCTACAGTTCACACTTCTGGATCCCAGTATTGGTAGTCATCACTTGTTCTGGATGTCATAAGTCCAAAATAGAAATCATGAGAAACAGCACCAAAACAAAACAATAAGGAAAAAAAACAAAAACATGAGGATCCTTGTTCTCAACAGTCCAATAATAACAATAGTCCGATAATAACAGTACGAAAGTCCATAAGGCGAATCTGGTCATGTTGCCCTTGCTTCTGGGACGGCCTTCACTGGTGATTCCAAGTGGATACAGCATACAATAATAGCCTGGGGACCAGCTTTTCCTGGCTTTCTAAGATTATACTTTATTAATGTGGACAAAGGTAGAGAAATAAAAACACAAGTACATTTAAAACATATGCATTCAACTGAATGCTTGTCTGGTAAGTCTAAGCCGTAAGGACCTTTTGATTAGAATTGTCATAGATATACTGCGACATACTAATGAGACCCCTTTACCAGTGACATGATATTTCACATAAACTTATAAGGCAACATGGGTAACAGGAGCAAACACTCCTGGTCTCATGAAAGTTGCTCCTGTACTGTTAAATAGAGACCCTACACTACCAGTACCTAGATTACCTCAATACCCCTTATCTCCTGAATCAGTTGAAGGTATTAAGCCAGTAATAGGGAAGTTACAACAGGAGGGTATTCTTACTCCTTGTAGGAGTTCAGCTAATACTACTATTTATCCAGTTCCCAAACCTATAAAAACAGGAGGGGATAGCCGTTGATGGAGATTGGTGCATGATTTGCGCGCAGTCAACAAGGTAATTATACCATCAGTATCTGTGGTACCCAACCCCTCTATTATGCTGGCAACAATACCTCCTTCAGTAACTCACTTTACTGTAATTAATCTTGTCTCAGCTTTCTTTAATGTTCCTGTTCATCTAGATGATCAATGGTTGCTAGCCTTCACGTTTGAGAAAAAGCAACTTAACTGGACTAGATTGCCAATGGGGTATCATGATTCCCCCAGTTGCTTTTCTCAGGCGCTCAAGAGTAAATTAGATGAGTGGCAGCCATCCATGGGATCAGTATTAGTGTAATATGTGGATGATCTTTTGCTAGCATCTTCTGATGAACAAGCTTGTACTGAGGATTCTATTTCTTTAATGAATTTTCTGGCTAGTATAGCACAAAAAGTAGATGCTGCAAAAGTACAATGGGTTAAATTAAAAGTACAATACCTGGGCCACTATGTCTCCCAAGGTATCAAACATTTGACAGATAAAAGGAAAAAGGTAATTGCAAAGCAACGAATGCCCAGTTGAGAGCATTCCTTGAAATAATGTGATACTGTAGACAGTTTTTACCTCAATATTGTACAATTATAGGTCTCAGCTGTTCAAATTAGAAGGTAAAGATGAGCTAAGTCTAGTAGAACGAATATGTATGTTACAAATGTCCCAATAGTGGGGGTTTAAATTCAGCACATAGTGGAGTATGGTGATTTGATTAATGAAAATTTCATTCCTTCCCTGAACTTGCTGTCTTGAATTTGGGACAAAATACAGAACCAGTGATTGATGTGTCAGTTAATGGTTTGTCTATTCTGTGTTTAACCACTTCAGCCCCGGAAGGTTTTACCCCCTTCCTGACCAGAGCACTTTTTACAATTCGGCACTGCGTCGCTTTAACTGTTAATTGCGCGGTCATGCAATGGTGTACCCAAACGAAATTTGCGTCCTTTTCTTCCCACAAATAGATCTTTCTTTTGATGGTATTTGATCACCTCTGCCATTTTTATTTTTTGCGCTATAAACGGAAAAAGACCGAAAATTTTGAAAAAAAATGATATTTCCTACTTTTTGTTATAAAAAAAATCCAATAAATTCAATTTTAGTCATACATTTAGGCCAAAATGTATTCGGCCACATGTCTTTGGTAAAAAAAATGTCAATAAGCGTATATTTATTGGTTTGCGCAAAAGTTATAGCGTCTACAAACTAGGGTACATTTTCTGGAATTTACACAGCTTTTATTTTATGACTGCCTATGTCATTTCATGAGGTGCTAAAATGGCAGGGCAGTACAAAACCCCCACAAATGACCCCATTTTGGAAAGTAGACACCCCAAGGAAATTGCTGAGAGGCATGTTGAACCCATTGAATATTTTTTTTTTTTTGTCCCAAGTGATTGAATAATGACAAAAAAAAAAAAAAAAATTACAAAAAGTTGTCACTAAATGATATATTGCTCACACAGGCCATGCGCATATGTGGAATTGCACCCCAAAATACATTTAGCTGCTTCTCCTGAGTACGGGGATACCACATGTGTCGGACTTTTTGGGAGCCTAGCCGCGTACGGGGCCCCGAAAACCAAGCACCGCCTTCAGGATTTCAAAGGGCATAAATTTTTGATTTCACACCTCACTACCTATCACGGTTTTGAAGGCCATAAAATGCCAAGATGGCACAAAACCCCCCCAAATGACCCCATTTTGGAAAGTAGACACCCCAAGCTATTTGCTGAGAGGCATGTTGAGTCCATGGAATATTTTATTTTTTGACACAAGTTGCGGGAATGTGACAATTTTTTTTTTTTTTTTGCACAAAATTGTCACTAAATGATATATTGCTCACACAGGCCATGGGCATATGTGGAATTGCACCCCAAAATACATTTAGCTGCTTCTCCTGAGTACGGGGATACCACATGTGTGGGACTTTTTGGGAGCCTAGCCACGTACGGGGCCCCGAAAACCAAGCACCGCCTTCAGGATTTCTAAGGGCATAAATTCTTGATTTCACTCCTTACTACCTATCACAGTTTTGAAGGCCATAAAATCCCAAGATGGCACAAAACCCCCCCAAATGACCCCATTTTGGAAAGTAGACACCCCAAGCTATTTGCTGAGAGGCATGTTGAGTCCATGGAATATTTTATATTTTGACACAAGTTGCGGGAAAGTGACAATTTTTTTTTTTTTTTTTTTTGCACAAAGTTGTCACTAAATGATATATTGCTCAAACATGCCATGGGCATATGTGGAATTACACCCCAAAATACATTCTGCTACTTCTCCTGAGTATGGGGATACCACATGAGTGGCACTTTTTGGGAGCCTAGCTTCATACGGGCCCCAAAATCCAATCACCGCCTTCAGGATTTCTAAGAGCGTTAATTTTTGATTTCACTCCTCACTACCCATCACAGTTTTGAAGGCCATAAAATGCCAAGATAGCACAAAACCCCCCAAAATGACCCCATTTTGGAAAGTAGACACCCCAAGCTATTTGCTGAGAGGCATGGTGAGTATTTTGCAGCTCTCATTTGTTTTTGAAAATGAAGAAAGACAATAAAAACATATTTTTTTTTTCTTTTTTCAATTTTCAAAACTTTGTGACAAAAAGTGAGGTCTGCAAAATACTCACTATACCTCTCAGCAAATAGCTTGGGGTGTCTACTTTCCAAAATGGGGTCATTTGGGGGGGGGGGTTTGTGCCACCTGGGCATTCCATGGCCTCCGAAACTGTGATAGGCAGTGAGGAGTGAAATTAAAAATTTACGCCCTTAGAAAGCCTGAAGGCGGTGCTTGGTTTTCAGGGTCCCGTGCGCGGCTAGGCTCCCAAAAAGTCTCACACATGTGGTATCCCCGTACTCAGGAGAAGCAGCAGAATGTATTTTGGGGTGTAATTTCACATATTCCCATGGCATGTTTGAGCAATATATCATTTAGTGACAACTTTGTGCAAAAAAAAAAAAAAAAATTGTCTTTTTCCCGCAACTTGTGTCACAATATAAAATATTCCATGGACTCGACATGCCTCTCAGCAAATAGCTTGGGGTGTCTACTTTCCAAAATGGGGTCATTTGGGGGGGTTTTGAACTGTCCTGGCATTTTATGCACAACATTTAGAAGCTTATGTCACACATCACCCACTCTTCTAAGCACTTGAAGACAAAGCCCTTTCTGACACTTATTGTTTACATGAAAAAGTTTTTTTTTTTTTGCAAGAAAATTACTTTGAACCCCCAAACATTATATATTTTTTTAAAGCAAATGCCCTACAGATTAAAATGGTGGGTGTTTCATTTTTTTTTTCACACAGTATTTGCGCAGCGATTTTTCAAACGCATTTTTGGGGGAAAAAACACACTTTTTAAAATTTTAATGCACTAAAACACACTATATTGCCCAAATGTTTTATGAAATAAAAAAGATGATCTTAGGCCGAGTACATGGATACCAAACATGACAGGCTTTTAAATTGCGCACAAACGTGCAGTGGCGAAAAACTAAATACATTTTAAAAAGCCTTTAAAAGCCTTTACAGGTTACCACTTTAGATTTACAGAGGAGGTCTACTGCTAAAATTACTGCCCTCGATCTGACCTTCGTGGTGATACCTCACATGCATGGGGCAATTGCTGTTTACATTTGACGCCAGACCGACGCTTGCGTTCGCCTTTGCGCGAGAGCAGGGGGGGACAGGGGTGCTTTTTTTTTTTTTTTTTTAATTAATTTTTTGATTTTTTATCTTATTTTTAAACTGTTCCTTTCATTTTTATTTTTTTTTTATCATTTTTATTGTTATCTCAGGGAATGTAAATATCCCCTATGATAGCAATAGGTAGTGACAGGTACTCTTTTTTGAGAAAATTGGGGTCTATTAGACCCTAGATCTCTCCTCTGCCCTCAAAGTATCTGACCACACCAAGATCGGTGTGATAAAATGCTTTCCCAATTTCCCAATGGCGCTGTTTACATCCGGCGAAATCTAAGTCATGAAATGCTCATAGCTTCCGGTTTCTTAGGCCATAGAGATGATTGGAGCCATTCTGGTCTCTGATCAGCTCTATGGTCAGCTGGCCGAATCACCGGCTGCATTCTCAGGTTCCCTGTTGGGACAGGAGAGCCAGAGAAAAACATGGAAGACGGTGGGGGGGGGAAATCCCTCCCACTGCTTGTAAAAGCAGTCTAGAGGCTAATTAGCCGCTAGGATTGCTTTTACATGAAAGCCGACCGCTGGCTGAAAAGAATGATACCAAGATGATACCTAAACCTGCAGGCATCATTCTGGTATAACCACTCAAAGTCCAGCAACATACCAGTACGTTGCTGGTCCTTGTATTGTAAACTTTTTTTTCATGCAGCCTGTGGGCTGAACGAAAAAAAGATATTGATCGGTGGGTATGCCCACCATTAGAATACCTCCCTTCATCCGCCCACTTCTAATGATGGGCATACATGCACCATTTATATATGCCGAAGCATGGGGGCATCCTCCCGCAAAAGGCAGGAGCAAATTGCTCCTCCACCCACTACTGCCCCCACGCTTCGGCATATATGCTGAAGTATGTAACTGTGGTGGTGAAATCACCTCCGACAGCGCTGGAGTCACGGCTTTATATATCGTGGGAGCAAACGCTGTTGCTGTCAAGATAAATAAATCCGCGCTGCAACTGAATGGCGTACCTGCTAAGCAAATGATGGTTAACAAAAAAGCAAAGTAACATTACAGTATAACAGTAATACTTACCATACCTGCAAAGCAAATACAAAAAAAACATAGTAAAAAATAAAACATTTAACGCAACCTGTGCCTACCTAAAATATATATATGCCGAAGCATGGGGGCATCCTCCCGCAAGAGGCAGGAGCAAATTGCTCCTCCACCCACTACTGCCCCCACGCTTCGGCATATATGCTGAAGTATGTAACTGTGGTGGTGAAATCACCTCCGACAGCGCTGGAGTCACGGCTTTATATATCGTGGGAGCAAACGCTGTTGCTGTCAAGATAAATAAATCCGCTCTGCAGCTGAATGGCGTACCTGAAAACAAAAAAGTGGTTAACAATAAAAAAGTATAAAAAAATTGCATACCTATAAAGCAAACATGATAAAAACATAACAATAAAACATTTCAGTATAGAATACAATAAAAAAGAGCAGAACAATAGAGAGAGAATAGAGAGAGAGAACAATAAAACGACAACTATTTTTGGTTTTTTTATTTTATATTTTTTTTTGTATTTTTATTTTTTTATTTTTTTGTATTTTTTTTTTTTTTTTAACACTTTTTTTAGTAACTTTAACTTTTAACTGTAACTGTACCAGGTTTGGGTCTCTCAAAATGCGATGGCATCTTGGGAGACCCTGTGTTAGTGTGCCTAGTCTGTGCCGTGCTGAACCCTACGCTAATACTCCACTAGTGTATGGTAGCGTTCAAAACATTCACCAATGCATAGACCAGGATTGTCAGGACAGGAGGGACAACAATACCGGGCGTCACGCCTAAATCCGCGCTTGCTGCAGACACGACATCTTTTTTTGGGGGCTCGTTGGGTAGGGGTACTCTGGAGGACATAAGGAAAATGCCTCCCATGCAGCCGGCTTACTGCATTTGGATTGGGAAGGTGAGGTGGAGCACCATCTGGAAACAGAAGGGCTCTGACGATCTCTTCCTGGAATTTAAGGAAGGATCCAGTCCGTCCTGAAGCTCTGTATAGCACATGAGCATTCAGCAAAGCCAATTGAAATAAGTAAACAGACACTTTTTTGTACCAGCGTCTGGCCTTACGGGCAACTAAGTACAGCGCCAACAACTGGTCGTTGAGGTCCACCCCTCCCATATTAAGGTTGTATTCGTGGACACAGAGGGGTTTCTCCACAACACCAGTCGCCGTAGTAATTTGGGTCGTCGTGTCTGCATGAAGGGAGGTAAGAACGAAAACATTCTTATTGTCCCTCCACTTCATAGTGAGCAAATTATTATACTGCAAGCAGGCTCTCTCCCCCAGCCTAAGACGGGACTCTACAAGCCGCTGGGGAAAGCCCCGGCGATTAGGTCGCACGGTGCCACATGCTCCAATCTGATGATCAAACAAGTGACTAAAAAGTGGCACGCTCGTATAATAATTGTCCACGTACAAGTGGTACCCCTTTCCGAATAAGGGTGACACCAAGTCCCACACTATCTTGCCAGCGCTTCCTATGTAGTCAGGGCAGTTTATCGGCTCTACGTGACTATCTTTTCCCTCGTAAACCATAAATCTACATGTATAGCCTGTGGCCCTGTCACAGAGCTTATACATCTTGACCCCGTATCTGGCACGCTTGCTGGGAAGGTACTGTTTGAAGGACAAGCGGCCAGAAAACTTAATCAGGGACTCATCAACGCAGACAACTTGATGGGGGGTAAACAAGTCTGCAAAACGTTGGTTGAAGTGGTTTACGAGGGGCCGAATTTTGTAGAGCCGATCGTATGCAGGGTCTCCACGAGGACGACAGAGTTCATTGTCGTTGAAGTGCATGAACCGCAAAATCTGCTCGTATCGTGCCCTGGTCATGGAGGCAGAGAACACGGGCATATGGTGAATTGGGTCAGTGGACCAATATGACCGCAACTCACTCTTTTTGGTTATGCCCATGAGGAGGGAAAGGCCCAGAAAGATCTTAAATTCGGAGACCGTAATTGGTCTCAAATCTCTGGCAAGGGAGGACTGGGGAATAGTGGCGATGTGTTGACCAGCGTACAAATTGCTTTGGTCCACAATAGATCTATAGAGATCTTCGGTGAAAAACAGCGAATAAAAATCCAGTGGCGTAAAGTCAACTGTTTCCACCTGAATTCCGGGTTGGCCAGTGAAAGGGGGAAGTACGGGTGCTGCAGAAGTGGAAGGTTCCCAATTCGGATTGGCGAATGCAGCAGGAAGGGCACTATGGGCACGACGGGCCTGTGTTCGTCTTCTTCTTGGTGGCAGCGGGACACTACTTGTGCTTGCCACCTCGCCAGCTTGAACTGCACTTATGGGACTCGCCACGTCACCACGTGATACTGCAGTGCTGGATGTACGACCAGGGTGTACTAGGCCGCTGGTGCTTGCCAGTTCACCAAAACGCTACCAAAAAAACTGTTAGCAATCGCAGGGATCAGGCCTGACTCTGCGAACGCTGCAGTTATGCGTTTAGTGTTTTGTAAGTGACAGTGCTGGCAAGATATGTTCTGTGCCTTTACCTTCCAGGTCTCCTCCACTGACTCGTGCACGAGCAAGAAGACTGCAGAATGAATCCCCTAGGGCCTAAGATGAATGTGAAGCGCTGGAGTGTTATCCTCTGCGGTGGAGTGGTGGTATGGATTACAGTCATGGCATATGAATGGGCATACAAGAAAGAAAAGGGTAAGATACAAGACACTTTTCTTTTTAATGCTACTGTAATGGAAGAAATGACACAACTTGAACCGGTTTCATATGCAAGCTGCCAAGAAACTGAATATCACTAACTGCTGGATATGCACACATGCACCTATTTCTCATAAGACTATACTTTTGTTATGAATACCTAGCACTTTAGCTAAAATGGAGGACAGTGTACACTTTGGTGAAGTCAGTAGAACAATGATTGACAGAGCTATTTCACTTCTACTATTCACAAATGCTTCATTGAGAAAACCAGCTGTCTGCATTAACTTTTACTTTGGTAGAGTCATACCTGCTACTTGGTATATGGAGGATAATGACTTTCAAGAAACACAGCTCCACAAAATACCTATACACTTTCTTAAAAAAGACTTAGTGCACCTTATTAAAAGGGATCTCACTGACTAATCAGCTAAAGGAGAAGATGAAATCCCAAGAGGACAAGAGGAAGAAGACTCCGAAATTAATGTGACAATTCTCCTGATAGGCCTACATTTTATCCTAAGTCAGATGATAATTTTACAAATGTTGAATCACATGACAGAGAGATTAAACCATTGTTTTCTATTCCTTGGGTAAATAGATGTTGTATTAAAAAGGCTTTCAGTTTCATCATTGATTTGGCAGACCTGATGGATAACATTACTGCCTTGTATGATAGAAACTTTATAGCCCTTGCTATAGAATTAAAGATGATCAAAAGAGGTTTTGCAGCACCTGGCTGGTGCTGGATTATCTCACGGCCAGTCAAGGAGGAATATGCGCCATAGTGGGAACTACTTGTTGTAACTACATCGGAAATGATACTAAGACTGAAGATGCCATCATTTCGCATGTGGAAAAGGTACAACAAATGAAGGTTAAATTTCACAAAGAATATACCGAAACTACTTGGGTTGAAGGTAACTGGGAAAGTTGGCTTTCCTGGCTCAATCCTCTCAACTGGTTTTCTGATATTGCAGGATGGTTTTCTGGAATTTTACATGGTATTTTATACATTGTAGGAATTAGGTGTACATGTTATACAAATGTTGTTTGAAAATAATCACACGTGCTGGTACTAATATTGGTTCTTCTGAGCCCTTAAGGTCTCGAGTTATAACTGCTCATGAGATGGTGATCCGAATACCTGAAGATCAACCTAAAGACACAGAAGAAGCTTAAAAGGGATACCGAAAGAATTATAAACACAGGAGGGACTGTGAAGATATAGGAAATATAGGAACCATATCTTTTTATAAATTCTGGGTTCCTCTTCAATATGAAATTGTATTCTCATTTAACTTGTTTTTTTTTCTAATTCTTTTGGTATTGCAACACATGTGGCTGGGTTGACCATCTAAATGTTCTGCCAATGATTCTCGGAATATGAGATAGTTTAAGATGTTGACATAGAAAGTCCCTGTCTAAAAGCCAAATTAACTTCTTCCAAATAATTATTCTTCCTTTCTGTCAAAACAACTTATCAGTTTGAAATATTTTGGGTTATGATGACCCCTAAAAGTTAATCTTTCTGGCCAAACCGTTAGCCAAGCCTGTGTTGAAATATTTAATGAAATGCATACTTGTGATGTGTAACTTTGGGCTTGTGCCCGCCATAAGATTACTGTATAACCCTTCTCTATAAATATCTGAAATCATTTGTAATCGGGACCACTCCTGACTCAGAAGGATGGTCCGCTGTACAGTGTATATTCTTGAGTAAACCATGTGTGAGACGTATGCAACTGGCGTTGATGTCCTTTATTTCAAGGTTCAACTTTACAGGCCGTATATAGATGACCACTAGGACAGAGGAGAGTATGCACCAGCCCCTGGAAACTGCCCATTTAGAGACGGGTTCGGAGCCATGTTGAAATCGCCAGCGATAATAAACTTGTCCTATGGGAGCAAAAAGAGTCAGCGACCCTTGAACACTGAGGGGGGCTTGTTCAATCAGTTCAGACCTCAGGCGGCCGCCTTAAAACCTGTATAATGGTAAAATAAGAATGGGAGTTGCAGAGATCTACGCAGTTCCAAAAAAAGAAAAAAAAAACACTTAGCCTACGCTAAGGGCACACACTTAATAGGTATTAGCCGTAAATAACAGTGTATAACCAGAACCAGTATATCACTAGAGGGAAAGACTCCCTGTATATCTCCCATTTCCCCTGGGTGGGTGAAGTCCTCTGGAGTGCTGCAATGTCAAACAAGGGGGGTCTTGTAGGGCCCATGAGGGTTAATGATCCGGAGCAGTGGATCCAGCTGTACCAGAGAGCCAGTAGCAAAGAGGACACATCCATGAGACACATGGCATAAGAACAGTTGGAGTTTCTGACAGACACCAGCAGTATTGAGCAGTCTAGTAAGGCAGGTAATGCAGTCTCAATAACCCTTATGCCCCAGGGAATGGGCCATACATCCACGTAGCAATAAAGAGGGGAGCGGTCAAGAGATAAGACAGTGTCACTTCTACAGGGAACCCCAACAGCAAGGAAAGCTAGGATCTTAGCTGGCAGTGAATTATGGGCTTAGAGTCGCATCCCAGAGTTAGCATCCAGCAGGTTAATTAAGCCAAGGGTAGCCGCCATGGAGTGGGCGGGGGTCAGCAGGCCGCAAGGACCTCATGGTGTATACAATGCCAGGGGAGAGGAAGGGAGACTAGCTGTTAAACACGGTGGCAACAGAGTAGAAACACTAAGATACAGTTACCGGGCTCCGGGCATGGTATCCAGCCAGTGGGAAGCTTCTTCAGGAGTGGTGAAATAGCGGGTGGACTCACCATTCACTACACGTAGGCACGCAGGAACAGCATGCTGTACTTCAAGCCTTTAGTGCGGAGTTGTGCTTTAACATAGTCGAAGGTTCTACGGAGCCTCTGTGTATTAACCGAATAATCCAGGAAAAGCTTAATCTTTGCAATTTCATTGCGGAGCTCATCGACCTTATGCGCCTCACGAAGCACCAAATCACGGTCCCGAAAGTTCAGTAGGCAGAAGATAAAGGTGCGTGGGGGGGCTCCCAGGTGGCCCCTTATAGGAGGCATCCTATGAGCCCTCTCAACCGTGAAGTGTGGGGAGAATGCTGCCCTGGGAAGGAGAGTGCAGAGCAGGTGCTCTGTGAAGGCCATGGGGTCTTGGCCCTCAGCTCCCTCTGTGAGGCCTACCACCCACAAATTGTTCCCAGCGGCTCCTGTTTTCGCTGTCCTCCATCGGGACTCAAGAGCCTTCATTTTCACCTGGAGAATGTGAAGAGATGCGCGGTGGTCCCTAATGGAGTCCTCAGGATCACGCACGCGCCGCTCGGCCTCCCCCAGCCGTTCACAAAATGTGTCCATGCCCCTCTTCATCGGCCCAAAGTCAGTCTGCAGTATGTCGATCTTGGCCATCAGGGTAGTTTTGCAGCTGTATATGGCCTGCATTAGAGCCTGAAAGTGGTTCTCCTCTACCATCGCAGGATCCAGTGATGGAGTCTGATTCGCCATGTGTGAGCTGCCGGGATGGTTCTGCTTCCTCTGCTGTGGGGACGCCGTCCAAAACCAGATTTGTCCCTTCTCATACCTGGACACCACCAGGTAGTGCTGGTAGTAGGTAAATAGTTGTAGATCCCTTGTTAATGGATAAAATAGTCAGGTAGAAGCAAAGCTCCGATCACACCCGTCCACTCAGGTCGCCAGCTTGACCACGCCCCGATCAGCTATTTTTAGTGGGACTGCGACATTGCGGCAGACAGATCGGGCACTTTTGACACTTTTTTGGGACCATTGACATTTATACAGCGATCAGCCACTGATTACTGTATAAATGTCACTGGCAGTGAAGGGGTTAACACTAGGGGGTGATCAAGGAATTAGGTGTTCCCTAGGGAGGTGTTTCTAATGCCCTGCACGATTGGACATTGCACGGACATTCCGACAACAAAATCCATTTGATTTTTTCTGACGGATGTTGGCTCAAACTTGTCTTGCATACACACGGTTGCACAAAGTTGTTGGAAAATACGATCGTTCTGAACGCGGTTACATAAAACATGTACGTCGGGTCTATAAATGGAGCAATAGGAAATAGCTTTTGTCTCTTAATTTATTCTGAGCATGCATGGCACTTTGTGCGTCTGATTTGTCTACACACGATCGGAATTTAAAGGATCGGATTTTGTTGTCGGAAAATTTTATAGCCTGCTCTCAAACCTTGTGTGTCAGAAATTCCGATGGAAAAAGTCCGATGGAGCCCACACACGATTGGAATTTCCGACAACACAATCCGATCGCACTTTCTCCGTCGGAAAATCCAACCGTGTGTACAGGGCATAACTGTGGGGGCAGTGTACTGACAGGAGAGAGAGATTGCTGTTTCTGATCACTAGGAACAGCAGATCTCTCTCTACTTCCCTGACAGAACGGGGATCTGTCTGTTTACACTGACAGACCCCCATTCTGGCTCTCTAAGCTGCACTTTCTAATTGGCTGGGCAGCGGAGGAAGGAGGAGGGGGGCCGAACTTTCGAGAGACGATGCCGCGGCACCATCTCCGGAAGTGGGACCTGCTAAATGTGGCACCTGAGGGAAAGAGGAAGCAAATTATTGGAAGTTCAACTTTTGGGTGGAACTCTTCTTTAAAGATGCGCTGGCCGGCTTCTCGGCCCGCTCTTTAACAGCCAGCTATATAGATCAGTTTTCACCATGTCAGAGATTGGTGTGTTGTTACCACATCCCTACTATATAGGACAAAAGGAAACCCCCCTTGCTTGGGACTCTAAAGGCAACAACAACACAAGTACAGAGTAAAAAGCATTTATTATTACACCTAAAATTTGATCACACAAACATGTAATGATCAGTTAAACACATCACATAATAAAAACAAAAGAACAAAAACAACAAAATTACATAGCAGGCATGGAATTGTATCGTAAATACTCTCCAATTATAGAAAATCTCTGATACCTGACGTGGTTCTGGTTCAAGTCCTTCGTCAGGGTATTGGATAGGAGAATATGTAATCATAAATTGTCTAATAAAGAAAGTAAGAAAATAATATCATAGCAATATGATGTGGATAATAGCAGACATAAAAGAAAAAAGGACAAGTAGCTGCTCATGGGACACCTACCAAAAGGTATTTGAAGGATTTGAAGGAGTATACTGTACTATGCAAACAAAAATTTTTTTGGGGTGAGACACTACAGAAGATGGTGTCACTGGAAGCCTATTGACACTGCCCCACTGAATTAACAAGCATCTTATGGGAGCCCTCCATGGTCTGGTTGGTCACAGATCAAGGTGGCATGCAAAGTGCAGCAAAGGAGTTGTAAAACTGCATATAGAGAGACAAAGAAAGCAAGGGGGAGGGGGGAAAAGCGGAAAGGGGGAGGGGGAAAAAAGGAAAAAGGTGGGAAGAAAAAAAAGAAAAATGAGAAAGAGAAAGAAGAAAAGGGAAAGAGTAAAAAGAAAGAGAAAGAAAAGGTAAGAAGAAAGCAGAGAAGAAGGGAGAAAGCAGAGAAAAGAGAAACAGATTGGTAAATCTTATCACAGCTATATAGAGACATTTATTAAATACTGCAGCTGTTCATGTGAATTTTGTGACCTAGTCACAAAATGAATGGAAGGAGTATAACAAACAGTGTTTACCAGTATTCAATCTGATGACTGTTGAGTGATGCTATCAAAGCCTCAAATATAGCCTTTCTTGGTCTGTTTGTAGCAACTCAGGGTCACTTCCCAAACCCCTCCTAGGAAATACCCATATGGAGAATAGCTTATAAAGTGCTCAACAGCCAGTATGTACCTGTATTTCTAATCCAGCATCTCAAAGGAGGCTGGAGTACTCACTGTACCTGTAGTTAATGCAGCTCATCCGTGTCCGGCATCCATCTCTCCCGGTAGTGCTATGAAACTACACTGCCCCAGGGACCTAAATATGGTGCCAGAAGCCCAGGCATGCGCAGTTCATCTACCTGATTGCGTATGCGCAATTTGTCAGTGCGATAGATGTTGCCGTGGATTCGCGGTGTGTGGAACGCACAGCACAGCCCCTCATGTTAAGGGAGTGGTGTCATGCGCTCCAATTGTGAGTGGATCAGTCTGTGAAAATGCCTCAATCTCAAAAAGGGGGGGGAGAGTTGTAAACATATGGATCCATGTAACAATGCCCTGAATGTAATCAAACAGAATGTATCAGCTGAGCTGCAGTCTTTAGTGAGCAGTGTCAGAGGTTTTCAGTGTTAGGCGCCATCTAATGTACAAGTAGAATTACAATACTAAGTTAGTACATAAAGCACAGCAAATTTTAAAGAGCATGATGACAAAGTGACATTGCCAACTGTACTTGTATATTGGCTGCATAGGGACATCGAACGGTAACTATAAAAATGTATTGTGAAAAAAAGAAGAAAGAGAAGGGAAAAAGAAGAGGAGGGAAGGGCCGTACATTGGCAGAGAAGAAAGAAGGAAAGAGAACAAAGTACAAACCTCAGATACAATTGATGACAACTCATTAATTGTCCATATGAACTTATAATATATTGGTTTCCCACCTTTTTGTGTCTTCTTGTGTCAGCCAGGACAATCATGCACAAACTGATCCACAGTAACATCAAGTATGAGGAAACATACAATAAAAGGTAACAGGTTTTCTTTTCTCTTTTTTCAAACAAAACAAGTAGAAGAGGGAGCTCCGGATGCCCAGAAGTTCATCCCAATCCCTCCTATCCTCCTGATAGGAATCCCTCCAAAAAGGGGCGATAGCTCACAGAGTCATTGAGCCATGGGGGAGAAGTGACCCACAGGGCCACTATCCATCTGGTCTCCCTTTGTAGGAGAGTTTTATCCCAGTTTCCCCCTCTGGTGCTGGGATGAATTCGATCCAGCACTAGAAATTTAATGCTGGAGAATTTTCCTTGATGAACATTGTGGACATGTCTGCCCAGCGGTAAGTCTGGATTACAGGTCCTCATACTTTGTACGTGTCTATAGGCCCTCTTTTGGAACTATAATTTGGTTTTCCCAACATAAAAACAGCCACAGGGGAAGGTTAACAAATAGACAGTTGTTTGGCAATTAGCAAAGTGTGAGGGCCTGTTCCTCTGTCCACTGCGCAGTATCTGGTTGTGGCCTGTATCCATGAACTGACAATGAATACATCCCCCACATCTAAAGGTGCCCTTCCTTTTGCATGGGTCCCCTCTGAATTCCCCCGTGTATTTGCTGTGGACCAAAATTTCCTTCAGTGATTTAGTTTGTCAATAGGTAATTAGGGGGTTTTTGGTTTAGAACCGGATCAATACATAACATATGCCAATGTCTAGTTAGAATCTTTCTAATCTTTTCATGTTTTGTATATGTTGTAATGATCCTAGTATGCATGATCCCCGTTTTGGACTGATTCTTATTTTTTCTTGTCATGCCAAAAAGTAAATTCTGTCTAGTCTGGTCCCTCGCTCTTTTATATGTCCTTTTTAAGGCCAGTTGCTGAGTACCCTCTGTAGGAGTCTTATCCTTAGGTTTGCCGCTTCCGTTCGGAATGTCTCGTCGCTGGAGCAATTCCATCGGATGCAGAGATATTAAATGTAGGGTATTGATTTTATCAACAATTTTGGGTGAGAGCTAGTGGCACGTAGGACTGAGTTGCCAGCTGTCTTTGTGATATAATGTGCTCGAGAGGTGGGCATCCAAATCCTTATAATAGTTACATCCAGGAAGGTTACCTTGTTGGGGTCATGTGTCTTTGTGAATTTGAGGTTGAAGTTGTTATGGCTCATAGACAGAATACATTGGTCAAAGACTCAAACGATCCATTCCAGATTACAAAGATGTCATCAATATAGCTGTACCAAATCATTATGTTATTGGTGAGGGCACTCAGATGTTCATCCGCTAGAAAGAAACTCTACCATCCCCCCAGGTACAGGTTGACATAGGATGGGGCACAGTATGTCCCCATTGCTATGCCCCATACCTGGAGAAAATGGGAGCTGTCAAAGGAGAAAGCGTTATGTGTTAGAATAAATTTGAGAGAAGTCAAAATGAATGTGTGCAGAACCTTTTCATCCCTATGGGACTGGGATCTGAAGTGTTTGATGACCTCAATTCCCTTTTGATGTGGAATAGAGCTGTAGAGTTCCTCGACATCCACTGTGACCAGAATGGCATCTGATGGAATGGAAAGACCTTCCAAATGTTGTAGTAGATGTGATGTGTCCCTGCTGTACGAAGGGAGATTCGTTTCTAAGGGTCGAAGTTGTTCATCCACATAGCTACTTAAATTTTCTGCTATTTTACCCCTGCTCAAGACTATTGCTCTCCCAGGCGGATTTTTAAGATCCTTGTGGACCTTGGGGAGGCTGTAGAAAATGGGGATCCTTGGGTGGCTGGTATATATAAAGTCCCATGTTTGTTTACTAATGGTGTTGTTCAGATATGCCTGATTGATCAAGAGATAGAATCTTTTGTCAAATTTTTCAATGGTCAATTTGGATATTGGTTTATACTAGTCCTTATTAGAGAGAATTTTTTTACACATAGTTTTATATTGGCTGTTATTCATTACTACAATGTTAGCCCCTTTGTCTGAGGGTTTTATAGTAAGCTGATGTTCACTAGTTAATTTCACTAATGTCTCTTTCTCATCTTTTGATAGGTTATCATACAAAGGGGTTCGCTTTAAACTCTGAATTTCCTGTGTTATCATGGCAAGAAAGGCGCCTAGATTTGGATTATGGTTTGGGGAAGGAAATTTGTTGGATTTCTTTTTCAGACTTGCCCAACGTTTTGGTAGAATCTGGATTTATTCATTGAGCAGAGCTTCAATGTCTACCTGGTCTATCAGGTCCTTGTTGTTCTGATCCTCCAAAAGAGACATCAGGGCATCCAAGGCCTTCTTCTCTTGTGCAGTTGGTTCATCTTTTTGCGTGCGTTTTGCATATAGACTTTGTAAAATTAGTTTCCGAGCAAAGAGTTGAATATCTTTGATAGTTTCAAAAATATCACCATTTTAGTCTGCACAGAATGTTAGTCCTTTGTTTAATATTTGGGTCTCAATAGCCAATAATTTGTAATCTGATAAATTGATGACACTGAGGCTATCATCAATCTTTTCTCCTTGTGCCTTATGTCAATGGGCTTCCGAGGGTCCATCTGCGGTCATATCCACAGATGGGTCCTCGGAGTGTGTTGGATTAGTTTTAGGGTTTGTGCGAGATCCATGTTTACCTCGCCCAGAGGGGCCACCACATGAGTTACCTGACTTACATACGTGATCAGATACCACTACTATCGAAGTTGACTGTGTAGCAACCGTGGTTTCTGTAATGTGTTTTTTGTTTTTCGCTCCTGTTTCTGGGGAGTGCCATTTGTGCTTCTGAGGTGCTTTACAGTGACGTCTGTGAAAATGAAGAAGAAATGGAATTAAGAGATGAATTAGATCCATTTCCCTTATTCCAATTTTTTTAAATTAGTATTTCTTTGTTGACGTGTTTGGGTGTTTTTGTGTTGCCAACGATACGCATTTCCCTCTCTAAATGCTGTTTTGTCCCTCCAAAATTTTCTTTCCTTAGTAGTTATAAGTTCTCTGATCATTTGGTCTATATAAGTTTTTATACCCTCTTCCTGTTCATTATAGGTGGATAGGTCTTTAAAGAGCTCTAGTTTGGCATATATGTTTTCAATGTCTTTTTCTAGCATGGTAATCCTTTTCTGATATTCTTCAGTTAGTAATGTCATCATTACCTTTGTATGTTTCTGGAGATTATTCTCCCATCTTTTCTTAAAGACTGTGTCAATATTTTCCAAGGTAGGAAAAATCTGGATTTTCAATCCAAACAGATTGATATCCTCTTGAATATAGTGTTAAAAATTCTCCACATGCCAAAACATAGAGACCCTTTTCTCTACTAATCTCTTCAACTGAAAAAACAGAGTTCATTTCTGATCCCTGTGCTTCTTTTTTACCATGTTCTTTGTATTTACCCATCAAAGTCTGAAATTCTTTGCCCCTAAACATTTTGAAGTTCTATACCCAACAGCTGCCAAATAAATCCAGTCATAATAGCTATACAAAAATCCTAAATAATTATGAACAGTATAAAGAAATGAAAAAAGAAATACTACTGAGAGGTGAAAACGGTTTGTGATGGGGGATTGGGTATTTTGGGTATTTGCTACCCATATATATATCTATATATATATATATGAGTTTTTACCATGTCAGCGATTGGTGTGGTGTGTTGTTGGCACATCCCTATTATATAGGAAAAAAGGAACCCCCCCTTGCTTGGGACTCTAAAGGCAACAACAACTACAGAGTAAAAAGCATTTATTATTACACATAAAATTTGATCACACAAACATGTAATGATCAGTTAAAAACATGACATAACAAAAAACAAAAGAACAAAAACATAACAAAATTACATAGCAAGCATGGAATTGTATCGTAAATACTCTCCGATTATTGAAAATCTCCGGTACCCGACGCATTTCTGGTTCAAGCCCTTCGTCAGGGGTATTGGATAGGAGAATATGTAATCATAAATTGTCTAATAAAGAAAGTAAGAAAAGAATATCATAGCAATATGACATGGATAATGGCAGCCATAGAAGAAAAAAAGGACAAAAAGTTGCTCATGGGACACCTAACAAAAGGTAAGCAGAAGCTGATTTGAAGGAGTATACTGTGCTATGCGGGCAAAATTTTTTTTGGGGTGAGACACTGCAGCAGATGGTGTCACTGGAAGCCTAATAACACTGCCCCACTGAATCCACAAGTATCCTATGGGAGCCCTCCATGGACTGGTTGGTCACAGAACAGGGTGGTAAGCGAAGGAGTTGTAAAACTGCATATAGAGAGACAAAGAAAGCAGGGGGGAAAAGGGGAAAGGGGGGGGAGAAAGAAGAAAGAAAAACGAGAGAGAAAGAAAAAGAAAATAGAGAAAGCGAAAGAAGAAAAGGAAAAGAGAAAAAAAGAAAGAGAAAGAAAAAGTAAGAAAGATTGCAAAGAGCAAGGGAGAAAGCAGAGAAAAGAGAAACAGGCTGGTAAATCTTATCACAGCTAAATAGAGACATGTACTAAATACTGCAGCTGTTCATGTGAATGTTGTGACCTAGCCACAAAACAAATGTAGGAGTATAACAAACATGTCTGCCCAGCGGTTTCCCAACATCAAATGTTTTTAACCGATCATTACATGTTTGTGTGATCAAATTTTATGTGTAATAATAAATGCCTTTTACTCTGTAATTGTGTTGTTGTTGCCTTTAAAGTCCCAAGCAAGGGGGGTTTCCTTTTTTCCTTTAACAGCCAGCTATTCATCACACAGAATTCAGGTTGGTCAATCATTTTTCAATTGATCCAAATTCAAATCATTCCTAAAATATGGAATTTGTTAGAAAATGAATAAACAAAACAAGATTAGCAACATAACAAATCTGTCCAAAGTGAAACTAAACACATTTTTCCATCTAGCGTCTAGTGAGCTATCTGGTCCTGGTAATTCACATTACGTTTTCCAGTCTTTTTTCAACATTGGTTTCTATCAGCCACAAGGGTTCCTTCAATATACTGACTTGTTCAATAAACCCCTCCTTTTCATTCCTATAATCTGAGGAGAAGAATGTATTTAATACAATTGCCTTCTCCCTGTCATTTGTGATGTTGTGACGTCGCTTCTGGGTTACTACATCAGAGACGCGATCAAAGCTGATTCCAGCTTTGTTCGGGACTCCGGCCAGCTGGCAGACGTGCTGGTTGGTTGCTTGGGTCTTCTGGTAGGACGGGAGACCTGGACGGAGCGGTGGAAGGTGGCAAGAGGGGGGCGTCCCCTCCTGCTAAATGTGATAAAGGCCAAGCTGAGCTGCATTGGTTGTTATCACCAGAAAGCTAACTGCCAGCTCTAAAAAATGGTACCGGGGTGAAGCCTGCTGCTGCAGGCTTTACCCAGGTACAACCACTTCCACAAAAATATGTACAGGTATGTTGTTTTGCGTCACACAGTTGCAGCCACCACCACTGATGCTCCTCCTTTTAGGAATCAGAGGATTGGAGGTACATTGGTCACCAGAGAGGATACGGCCACTATCAGGAGATTTGGTAAAAAGGTTTTTGGAAGCACACCCTTTAAAGTGATGCCTTTTGGGCTACCTCTGGAATGGTGGCAGGAAATAGGCAATTTTACTCTTGCATAATTGCCACCCAGTAGTGGTCCCTCCCTTTCCACAGACATTTAAACATTAAAGACCATATTTGTACCTCCAGTCATCAGTGTCTCAAAACTTTCATCAAAATTTCACTCCATCCACGTACAAATGGAAGGGATGAAATGTCTCAGTTTCTTCCCATTTCTGCCTCCTCTCCACCAGCACCCCAACCTCCTCCTTGTATTCCTCCTCTACCTCACAGGGATTGAGACAATAGAAAAGGATCTTGCTAACCCAAAAAACAGCAGCAAGTTTTTCACTTCCACCTATTCATGTGCTTCAAGTAGTCTATCAGTCCACACAGTCTGTGCTCCAGGAGGAACACAAGATGGATTGTATCATTCGTTGTGGCTCCCCATATTTGTTACATCTTAAAAAGGTGTACAACTCCCCAATAATGAGCCATTGATGTGGTGAAAAGACCTCCAGCTTCACAGAGCCTGCCTTCATATTATAACTGCACAGTTACTCATGCTGTAGGTGTATCCTCTGCAGCTGTCAGGATTTGATTCTGCCGTGTCTTAAACTCTGGTCTCCTATGGACTGGAATGTGACTTGTCTGTTGTGCTATGGTTTTTGCTTTAACTATTATAATAATCATAGTTCATGTTTTATCATACCTCTGTTGCTACTTACTGACCAATGCTGATTTTCTTTTTCACTAATAAGTACATTCCTAGCAGCAGCATGGCCAAGGTTAAGTTCCAATGTGTGGGGGTTTTGTGGATGAGGTGGTTGGCAGGCATCTGATGTTGCTGCCACATATCTGCCAGGTGAACATTGATGGGTTATGACTATCTAAAGTTGCAACAAACACTGTTGCCACCTAAAAGCATATTAATATTTTTACTAAACAGAAAAGCTGCACATGCAACTGCAGGATACACAATGCATAGCATACAAAGTATAACAAAATATGCCTACAATGTAGAAACTATATATCCTTCCTAACATATAAGTATGTACCATGTATGGGATAGGCATAAACTAAACAGTTACTTAACTTGGATTTTTTTCTCTCTTTATGATGGAGTCATCCTCTAGGATCAAAGATCTTCTAGACTGCTTTCTGTTTCTCTGAAGTCCTTAGATCAACTCTGTCCTTCTCTGTCTCCAGGACAAGTGTTGCTTCTTCATCTTCTAGACCAACTGTCTCTTTGTCTAAACACATGGCCTGTTCAAAGTCCTATCCCCCCCCCCCCTATTTCCTGCTACATCATACCCTGTAGCCTGATTTCCTGTGCTGAGCTTATAAACCAGTCCAATGGATTAATTTGATAAGGGAGGCCTAGCTTCTAAAACAGCACATGTAACTAAAATGTTACTCCATATTAGTGCTATAAAAATCACTAGAAATAGCCTTAGCAACACAATTTATCCGCTCTGTGCAATGTTTTTTGCACAGAGCAGCCTTGATCCTCTTCTTTTTGGTGATCCAGCCCTCACCCTGCTGAGTGCCTCCAACAGCAAGCCTCTTTCTATGGGAGCACTCGAGCAGGCTAGCTCCTGAGCCGCACACCTGTGAATGTCCATTCACACCCAGATTGCTGCTTGGCCCCACTCATTGGCTATGATTGACAGCAGCAGGAGGTAATGGGAGAGAGAGACCCGGGAGATCTGCTGCTCCCATGCACATGGCTGGATCAAGATAGGTCTCAAGTTACCTTAATGCGTAGAATGCATTAAGGTAAAAAACCTTTTGCCTTTAGAACTACTTTAATTTTTTTTTCCTATTCATGGCAACACACATTAATTTCCTCCGTTCACCCTAGAGTGCTGACAGAATCATAAAATTGTCATAATATTTACCTGTTAAAATAAAGTTGTGTTAAACAGGAAAACGTCCACTAGCTAGTTTCCAGTTCATAAAACCAGAAAAAAAAGCTACTTTATGCACACACCATCCTGCAGCTCTCAGCTCTGCCCGCAGTAAGTCAGGCCAAGTCAGTCATAAGCAAAAGTGACTAATTTCCTCTTAATAACACAAGAGGTGCAGTGGCAGACTTGAGCTGTCCCAGATTCCCAGAGCAACCCCACTAAACCTGAGACAATGTTCCAACAGCCTGAGACATTCTGGAGGTTTTATCAATTCCCAGGAGACCAGAAAAACACCCTAAAATCTTGGGTGACAAGTTTTTCGAGTGACTTAACAGGTCTGACAAGATGACTGTCAATTTATGGGTATTGGCCTGGTGGATGAATGCTACTCTCTGGTTCCGATTAACAAATGGCTTTTATGTATATTATTTATTTTCTTCAAAATGTATTTGTGCTATTTTGGTGTGTGTGGGGCTATGAGAACATTTTTATATTTAGAGTATGCTTGTTTTGATGAATTTAATTATAATAGTATTTCATCATATTTTAGTGAATTGAACATAATGCCAAAATATCAGATTTTGGTTAGTGCTGGGTGCAACAAATAAACATCTGGGGATCCAATAACAAAATAGGCACTTTTTAGATGTCTTAATGCTCCTTATAACATAGCAAATATCACTAACCGGTCAGGTTTGAGATCACAATGTTCTAATTATTCCAGGCAAAGTAAAGGGAACCTATACTTTGCCTGGAATATGTAAAGTTACAGGTTTTCCTAATTGTAGGCTAAACAGAAAGTTGCATTGTGGGAGATAAGGAGTAGTGTCACATGTTAGCTTATACCCCAAAGTACCAGGTTTTTGACATGCTACCATGATGTTATTGAATGTTGGTGGAAACAGAGGAAGACAAGTATAAATTCTTTGTGGTCTCTGCTATCAGGAAAATCAAGTACCGGTAATCTATGCAGTACTGATTTGCTATAAAGCTGCTATTAAATGTTAAAGACAATTTAATTTGTTTGATTTTACTATAATTTCACTACATGGTAAAAAAATACAGCAGTCCAGTTCATATTTTATAACTATTCACATTACTTCTATTATGTGTTACATCAATGCAATAAATAAAAACTAGCGATGCAGTTGGGGGCTATCTTTGTTCACATTCTGAAAGTAATTTCTTGGACAGCTGCAGTTAAAGCACATTAATGGTACAGCTATTAGTCCGCAGAATAAAACTTACATGTAATTTGCTTTCTATTCATATGAGGTGTTACATTTGAAGCAATTGTGAACCTACAAGTGAACTTTTTTCAGTGCCTAACCTGCTATTATGACAAGTTTTACTAGCAATCACTTTATAAGGCTGAATAGCGTTGGATGAGTACTGTCCTTTATATTTCGCTTTAATATTTGTAGAATGGAAAAGATATCAACCTTTAACATTTTGTAGATTATTATTCAAATAAAATGTTAACAAAAGAAATTGTTATAGGAGAAATATGGAAACATCTGCAGGTTACTTCTTAAAATCTTAGTTCCTTGGCTGTTATGCTGACTTGCTCCTTAAGAACTTTCACTGTATTTGAACAAGTATGCAGATAAGGACTGACTGACTTTTTCCACAAAGTATTTAAGTGGGTCTGGATAACAGCTAGTCAATTATCATTGTCAGAAATTACAACCTATGTTTCTTTTAAAATACCTTGCAGCAAACTATTTTATGTTAAAAATTTGAGGCACATCAGCATAAAAATGTATTATTATTATTATTATTATTATAAAGGATTATATAGTGCCAACAGTTTGCACAGGGTTTTACAAAATGGAGGGAAACAGTACAGTTACAATACAATGTATTACAAGTGGAAAAGGAGGGCCCTGCTTGTTAGAGCTTACAGTCTAAAAGAAAGGGGCAAGTGATACAAAAGGTAATAACTGTGGGGGGATGAGCTGATGGAGAAAGTAAAAATACAGTTCATTATTTAGAGTTAATTAGCTAGCAAATTTTGGATGATCAACTTCACTGCTAGCAGGAGTGTAGCACCCTATTAAAGTAGAACCAAAGTAGAGCTAAATTTAACCCTGTGCTTTTTCCGAACCCATCTTGTGCTCTAAACAGATTAAGTAAATTAAATACTTACAGAACAATATCAGCAGTCTTCCCCCAGCTCTGGTCTGGGTACAGAACTGTACATGGAAGAGGATCTGTGTGTAGGAAGAGCTGCTGATGGGCTGTTCAGGCAGTGGTTTACAAAGATACGTGGCATTACCACTCATGATTCTGTTACAGGTTTGGCAATCAGTGGGGAGTTCCTTATGTGCACCTATGATCCTGATTATTTACATAGTTACACAGTTCATCAGGTTGAAACAGCACACCTAGTTAAACCAATAGAAATAAATAAACAGAAAACCTTCATATACACAATCCTTTAACCAAAATTGGTCAAGAGGAAGACAAAAAACCCTAAGAAGCATGGTCCCAATCACCTAGGAAGCAACTGGATATTCCTTGATCATATAACCTTAACCATTTAAGGACCAGAGCATTATGCTGCTTAAGGACCAGAGGTCCAGAGTATCCAATTTGATACTGCGTCGCTTTAACTGCTAATTGCGCGGTCATGCAATGCCTTTTCTTCCCACAAATAGAGCTTTCTTTTGATGGTATTTGATCACCTCTGCTGTTTTTATTTTTTGCGCTATAAACAGAAAAAGACCGAAAATTTTGAAAAAAAATGATATTTTCTACTTTTTGTTATAAAAAAAATCCAATAAACTTAATTTTAGTCATACATTTAGCCAAAATGTATTCGGCCACATGTCTTTAGTAAAAAAAATGTCAATAAGCGTATATTTATTGGTTTGCGCAAAAGTTATAGCGTCTACAAACTAGGGTACATTTTCTGGAATTTACACAGCTTTTAGTTTATGACTGCCTATGTCATTTCTTGAGGTGCTAAAATGGCAGGGCGGTACAAAACCCCCCCAAATGACCCCATTTTGGAAAGTAGACACCCCAAGGAAATTGCTGAGAGGCATGTTGAGCCCATTGAATATTAATTTTTTTGTCCCAAGTGATTGAATAATGACAAAAAAAAAAAATTACAAAAAGTTGTCACTAAATGATATATTGCTCACACAGGCCATGGGCATATGTGGAATTGCACCCCAAAAATATATTCAGCTGCTTCTCCTGAGTATGGGGATACCACATGTGTGGGACTTTTTGGAAACCTAACCGCGTACGGGGCCCCGAAAACCAAGCACCGCCTTCAGGATTTCTAAGGGCGTACATTTTTGATTTTACTCCTCACTACCTATCACAGTTTTGAAGGCCATAAAATGTCCAGATGGCACAAAACCCCCCCAAATGACCCCATTTTGGAAAGTAGACACCCCAAGCTGTTTGCTTTGAGGCATGTTGAGTCCATGGAATATTTTATGTTTTGACACAAGTTGCGGGAAAGTGACAATTTTTTTTTTTTTTTGCACAAAGTTGTCACTAAATGATGTATTGCTTACACAGGCCATGTGCATATGTGGAATTGCACCCCAAAATACGTTTAGCTGCTTCTCCTGAGTATGGGGATACCACATTTGTGGGACTTTTTGGGAGCCTAGCTGCGTACGGGGCCCCGAAAACCAATCACCGCCTTCAGGATTTCTAAGGGTGTAAATTTTTGATTTTACTCTTCACTGCCTATCACAGTTTCAGAGGCCATGGAATGCCCAGATGGCACAAAACCCCCCCAAATGACCCCATTTTGGAAAGTAGACACCCCAAGCTATTATAGAGCAGGGGGGGACAGGGGGTCTTTTTTTTTTTCCTTATTATTTTTTTGCTTTTTAATCTTATTTTTAAACTGTTCCTTTCATTTTTTTTTTAATCATTTTTATTGTTATCTCAGGGAATGTAAATATCCCCTATGATAGCAACAGGTAGTGACAGGTACTCTTTTTTTGAAAAAATTGGGGTCTATTAGACCCTAGATCTCTCCTCTGCCTTCAAAGCATCTGACCACACCAAGATCGGTGTAATAAAATGCATTCCCAATTTCCCAATGGCGCTGTTTACATCCGGTGAAATCTAAGTCATAAAATGCTCGTAGCTTCCGGTTTCTTAGGATGTTTTAGATATGTTTGGAGCCACTCTGGTCTCTGATCAGCTCTATGGTCAGCTGGCTGAATCACCGGCTGCATTCTCAGGTTCCCTGTTGAGACAGGAGAGCCAGAGAAAAACACGGAAGACGGTGGGGGGGGCATTCCCTCCCACTGCTTGTAAAAGCAGTCTAGAGGCTAATTAGCCACTAGGATTGCTTTTACATGAAACCCGACCGCTGGCTGAAAAGAATGATACCAAGATGATACCTAAACCTGCAGGCATCATTCTGGTATAACCACTCAAAGTCGTGAATGGCGTACCTGAAGACAAAAAAATGGTTAACAATAAAGCACAGTAAACAGTAAAGTATAAAAAATTGCATACCTGAAAAGCAAACATGATAAAACATAATAACAATAAAACATTGCAGAATAGAATACAGTAAAAAAGAGCAGAACAATAGAGAGAGAATAGAGAGAGAGAGAACAATAAAACGACAACTATTTTTCTTTATTTTATATTTTTTTGTGTTTTTTGTGTTTTTTTTTATTTTTACACTGTTTTTGTAACTGTAACTTTTATAACTGTAACCGGTTCCAGGTTTGGGTCTCTCAAAATGCGATGGCATCTTGGGAGACCCTGTGAAGTATGCCTAGTCTGTGCAATGCTGTACCCTACGCTAATATGCAACTAGTGAATGGTAGCGTTCAAAACATTCACCAATGCAAAGACCAGGATTGTCAGGACAGGAGGGACAATAATAGCGGGTGTCACGCCTATATCCGCGCTTGCTGCAGACACAACATCTTTTTTGGGGGGGTTCGTTGCTTAGGGGTACTCGGGAGGACATAAAGAAAATGCCTCTCATGCAGCCGACTGCATTTGGTTGGAGATGTGAATGGGGGAAGTACGGGCGCACCAGAAGTAGTGGGTTCCCAATTAGGATTGGCAAATGCAGCAGGAAGGGCATTATGGGCACGACGCCCTGTGTTTGTCTTCTTGGTGGCAGCGGGACACTACTTGTGCTTGCCACCTCACCAGCTTGAACTGCACTTATGGGACTCGCCACATCACCAAGTGTTACTGCAGTGCTGGTTTGACTACGACCGGGGTGTACTAGGCCGCTGGTGCTTGCCAGTTCACCAAAATGCTACCAAAAAAACTGTTAGCGATCGCAGGGATCAGGCCTGACCCTGCGAACGCTGCAGTTATGCGTTTAGTGTTTTGTAAGTGACAGTGGTCGATCAATACTGCACTTGGGTGGGCTGGGCCGGGCGGAGGGACAAAACGCAGGTGCTAGCAGGTATCTGGGCTGATCCCACTAACACTGCGTTTTTGGGAACTTTAAACTGCTGGGGACGCTAGTATAGATCTGATCGGATCAGATATTGATCCGTTCAGATACTATACCACTAAGGGAGGTGTACTGTGCGTGCGTGGGTGTTAGCGGTACTGGCGCTAATCTGACGCTGCCTGGGGCTGGTGCTTGCCAGTTCACCAAAATGCTACCAAAAAAACTGTTAGCGATCGCAGGGATCAGGCCTGACTCTGCGAACGCTGCAGTTATGTGTTTAGTGTTTTATAAGTGACAGTGATCGATCGATACTGCACTTGGGTGGGCTGAGCAGAGGGGCAAAACGCAGGTGCTAGCAGGTATCTGGGCTGATCCCGCTAACACTGTGTTTTTGGGAACCCTAAACTGCTGGGTACGCTAGTATAGATCTGATCGGATCAGATATTGATCCGTTCAGATACTATACCACTAAGGGAGGCGTATGCTGCGTGCGTGGGTGTTAGCGGTACTGGCGCTAATCTGACGCTGCCTGGGGCAATGCATATCACTGCCGGGCGATCAGGGGGCTAAACCTTTATTCGGTAATAAACGGCGGGTGCCCGGACACTATAAAAGATAAACGAACTAACCAGCGTCACCCGTAACAGTTATATGGTGATCAGTGGTGAAAGGGTTAACTAGAAGGCAATCAAGGGGTTAAAACATTTATTAGATAGTATATGGGGGTCCCTGTCGCTATAAAACACTGACGGCGAACCTAAATATTTACCTCCCTAACTAGCGTCACCAGTGACACTAATACAGCGATCAGAAAAATGATCGCTTAGTGACACTGGTGACGGGGGGTGATCAAGGGGTTAAAACTTTATTAGGGGGGTTAGGGGGGTACCCTAGATCTAAAGGGGGCTAACAGTAACTGCCCTAACACAGTAACTGTCACAAACTGACACCATGCAGTAATCAGAAAAAAAAAAAAAAAAAAACTGCTTGGTGTCAGTGTGACAGTGATTGGGGGGTGATCGGGGGGCGATCGGGGTGGGGATCGGGGGTGTTTTGTGTGCCTGGCATGTTCTACTGAGTGTGTGTGTGCACTCACATTGATGTCTTCTCTCCTCGGCGCCGGAACCGAAACTGCCGAGCCGAGGAGAGATGACATCACATCCTCTGCCTGTGTATACTACACACAGGCAGGGGAGGATTCTCATTGGCTGGGAGCGATCGCGAGGGGGGGCCACGATCGGATGGCCTCCCCCTCATCACTGAACGCTCCCAGACCAACGGTGACCGCCTCAGGCACTGGGGGGGGTCCGATCGGACCCCCCACCCGCGGGAAGGCAATCACGTACCAGGTACGTGATTTTGCCTGCCCGTGCCATTCTGCTGACGTATATCAGCGTGAGGCGGTCGTCAAGTGGTTAATCGCCTCTTCTTAAGGGAGAATACATTCAGTTCAGTTAATCTTTCCTCAAAGCTGAGCTCCTCCATGCCTCTTATCAGTCTGCTTGCCCTTCTCTGCAGTTTTTCCATTTCTCTGATATCCTTTTTGTGAACTGGTGCCCAAAACAGAACCACGTTTTCCAGATGAGGTATTACTAATGATTTGTACAAGGGCAAAATTATGTTTTTCTGCAGTCAATACCTCTTTTAATACAAGAAAGTATTGTGCAAGCTTTAGAATTTGCAGCTTGGCATTGCATGCTATTAAGTCTGATCTACTAGAACACCCTTCTTGAAAATTGGCTTCCCTAGTTGTTCTCCTAGAATGTATGATGCATTTATGTTTTTAGCCCTACAAGTGCATAGCTTTAAACTTATAAACATTAAACCTCATTTGCCACATAGTTGCCCAATCAAACAGTGCATTAAGGTCTGCTTGTAAGTTAGAGACATCCTGTAAGGATGTTATTCCATTACATAGCTTGGTGTAGTTTGCAAACACAGAAATTGTGCTTTTAATCCCAAACTCTATATCATTTAGGGTAATAATAAGGAGTTACAACACTGATCCTTGGGGTACACCACTAATAACCTTAGACTATTCAGATTTTAAATCATGACTTACTACTCTCAGAATTCGGTTTGTTAGCCAGTTTTCTATCCATTTCCAAACGACATGTTCTACGTTTATGGACCTTTTACTTACACGATATCCGTGTGTGGGGAACTGTGTCAAATGCTTTTGTATACTATATTCACAGCCACTCATTTATCTAAGTTTTTGCTTATTTCCTCATAAGACAGCACATATGTTTAACAACTTTGGTATTTCATGCATCCATAAGTCTATTGCTTAAACTTTTGTTTTCTAGCAAAAACTCTTCTATGTGGTCTTTTATCAAACTCTCAAATATCTTCCCAACTATAGAAGTTACATTAACCAGTCTTGGCACTGGACATGTGGGGGTTTGGGGACACTTGGGGGCTGGCATAGTGCTATTACCATCATAAATGGAAAGCTCTATCTGCTTATGGCACACCCTTTAACCATCTCAGCTCCTAGTACATTGGTGACATCAGATCATTTAGATATGTCTTGTTCCTCCAGAATAATGGTCTTAAAGCTTTAGTTTGACCATAAATAATACTGTATATTAAAATTTACAACAATGAAATATACCTGAAATACACATTTGAAATAAATGCAATTACATATCTAAATACTTGCTAGTTGCATGTTTTGTGCTACAGAGGAGGTCTAGGGCTAGAATTATTGCTCTCGCTCTACCAGTCGTGGCGATACCTCACATGTGTGGTTTGACCCCCGTTTTCATATGCGGGCGCTACTCACGTATGCGCGCAAGCTCGTCGGGACAGGGTGCTTTAACCACTTGCCGACCGCCTAACGCAGATATACTGCGGCAGAATGGCACGGGCAGGCAGAATCACGTACCCATACGAACCTCGTCCGATCGGACCCCCCCCGGTGCCAGCGGCGGTCGGCTTATGACTGGGAGCATTGGGATGCGAGGGGGAGACCATCTGATCGTGGCCCCCCCCTCGCGATCGCTCCCAGCCAATGGGAATCCTCCCCTGCCTGTGTGTAGTTTCACACAGGCAGAGGGTGTGATCTCTCCTTGGCTTGGCAGTTTCCGTTGCAGCGCCGAGGAGAGAAGACATGTAAGTGCACACAAAACAAACACACACAGTAGAACATGCCAGGCACATAAAACACCCCTGACCCCCCCCGATCGCCCCCCCATCCCCCCCAATCACCCCCCCCGTCACAAACTGACACCAAGCAGTATTTTTTTTTTCTGATTACTGCATTGGTGTCAGTTGGTGACAGTTACAGTGTTAGGGCAGTGAGTATTAGCCCCCTGTAGGTCTAGGGTACCCTCCTAACCCCCCCTAATAAAGTTTTAACCCCTTGATCAACCCCCTGTCACCAGTGTCACTAAGCGATCATTTTTCTGATCGCTGTATTAGTGTCGCTGGTGACGCTAGTTAGGGAGGTAAATATTGAGGTTCGCCGTCAGCGTTTTATAGTGTCAGGGACCCCCATATACTACCTAATAAATGTTTTAACCCCTTGATTGTCCCCTAGTTAACCCTTTCACCACTGATCACCGTATAACCGTTACAGGTGACGCTGATTAGTTTGTTTATTTTTTATAGTGTCAGGGCACCCGCCGTTTATTACCAAATAAAGGTTTAGCCCCCTGATCGCCCGGCGGTGATATGCGTCGCCCCAGGCAGCGTCAGATTAGCGCCAGTACCGCTAACACCCACGCACGCAGCATACGCCTCCCTTAGTGGTATAGTATCTGAACGGATCAATATCTGATCCGATCAGATCTATACTAGCGTCCCCAGCAGTTTAGGGTTCCCAAAAATGCAGTGTTAGCGGGATCAGCCCAGATACCCGCTAGCTCCTGCGTTTTGCCCCTCCGCCCAGCCCACCCAAGTGCAGTATCGATCGATCACTGTCACTTACAAAACACTAAACGCATAACTGCAGCATTCACAGAGTCAGGCCTGATCCCTGCGATCGCTAACAGTTTTCTTGGTAGCGTTTTGGTGAACTGGCAAGCACCAGCCCCAGGCAGCGTCAGGTTAGCACCAGTACCGCTAACACCCACGCACGCAGCATACGCCTCCCTTAGTAGTATAGTATCTGAACGGATCAATATCTGATCTGATCAGATCTATACTAGCGTCCCCAGCAGTTTAGGGTTCCCACAAATGCAGTGTTAGCGGGATCAGCCCAGATACCTGCTAGCACCTGCGTTTTGCCCCTCCGCCCGGCCCAGCCCACCCAAGTGCAGTATCGATCGATCACTGTCACTTACAAAACACTAAACGCATAACTGCAGCGTTCGCAGAGTCAGGCCTGATCCCTGCGATTGCTAACAGTTTTTTTGGTAGCGTTTTGGTGAACTGGCAAGCACCAGTGGCCTAGTACACCCCGTTCGTAGTCAAACCAGCTCTGCAGTAACACTTGGTGACGTGGCGAGTCCCATAAGTGCAGTTCAAGCTGGTGAGGTGGCAAGCACAAGTAGTGTCCCGCTGCCAAAAAAAAGACAAACACAGGCCCGTCGTGCCCATAGTGCCCTTCCTGCTGCATTCGCCAATCCTAATTGGGAACCCACCACTTCTGCAGCGCCCGTACTTCCCCCATTCACATCCCCAACCAAATGCAGTCGGCTGCATGAGAGGCATTTTCTTTATGTCCTCCCGAGTACCCCTACCCAGCGAACCCCCCCAAAAAAGATGTTGTGTCTGCAGCAAGCGCAGATATAGGCGTGACACCCGCTATTATTGTCCCTCCTGTCCTGACAATCCTGGTCTTTGCATTGGTGAATGTTTTGAATACTACCATGCACTAGTTGAGTATTAGCGTAGGGTACAGCATTGCACAGACTAGGCACACTTTCACAGGGTCTCCCAAGATGCCATCGCATTTTGAGAGACCCGAACCTGGAACCGGTTACAGTTATAAAAGTTAGTTACAAAAAAAAGTGTAAAAAAAAAAAAAAAAAAAAAACACATACAAAAATATAAAATAAAAAAAAATTGTTGTTGTTTTATTGTTCTCTCTCTCTCTATTCTCTCTATTGTTCTGCTCTTTTTTACTGTATTCTATTCTGCAATGTTTTATTGTTATTATGTTTTAACATGTTTGCTTTTCAGGTATGCAATTTTTTATACATTACCGTTTACTGTGCTTTATTGTTAACCATTTTTTTGTCTTCAGGTACGCCATTCACGACTTTGAGTGGTTACACCAGAATGATGCCTGCAGGTTTAGGTATCATCTTGGTATCATTCTTTTCAGCCAGCGGTCGGCTTTCATGTAAAAGCAATCCTAGCGGCTAATTAGCCTCTAGACTGCTTTTACAAGCAGTGGGAGGGAATGCCCCCCCCCCAACGTCTTCCGTGTTTTTCTCTGGCTCTCCTGTCTCAACAGGGAACCTGAAAATGCAGCCGGTGATTCAGCCAGCTGACCATAGAGCTGGTCAGAGACCAGAGTGGCTCCAAACATCTCTATGGCCTAAGAAACCGGAAGCTACGAGCATTTTATGACTTAGATTTCGCCGGATGTAAACAGCGCCATTGGGAAATTGGGAAAGCATTTTATCACACCGATCTTGGTGTGGTCAGATGCTTTGAAGGCAGAGGAGAAATCTAGGGTCTAATAGACCCCAATTTTTGCAAAAAAGAGTACCTATCACTACCTATTGCTATGATAGGGGATATTTACATTCCCTGAGATAACAATAAAAATGATTTAAAAAAAAAAAAAAATGAAAGGAACAGTTTAAAAATAAGATAAAAAAAATAATAATAATAAAGAAAAAAAAAAAAAGCACCCCTGTCCCCCCTGCTCTCGCGCTAAGGCAAACGCAAGCGTCGGTCTGGCGTCAAATGTAAACAGTAATTGCACCATGCATGTGAGGTATCACCGCGAACGTCAGATCGAGGGCAGTAATTTTAGCAGTAGACCTCCTCTGTAAATCTAAAGTGGTAACCTATAAAATCTTTTAAAGGCTTTTAAAAATGTATTTAATTTGTCGCCACTGCACGTTTGTGCGCAATTTTAAAGCATGTCATGTTTGGTATCCATGTACTCGGCCTAAGATCATCTTTTTTATTTCATCAAACATTTGGGCAATATAGTGTGGTTTAGTGCATTAAAATTTTAAAAAGTGTGTTTTTTCCCCAAAAAATGCGTTTGAAAAAAAAAAAAGAAACACCCACCATTTTAATCTGTAGGGCATTTGCTTTAAAAAAATATATAATGTTTGGGGGTTCAAAGTAATTTTCTTGCAAAAAAAAATATGTTTTTATGTAATCAAAAAGTGTCAGAAAGGGCTTTGTCTTCAAGTGGTTAGAAGAGTGGGTGATGTGTGACATAAGCTTCTAAATGTTGTGCATAAAATGCCAGGACAGTTCAAAACCCCCCCAAATGACCCCATTTTGGAAAGTAGACACCCCAAGCTATTTGCTGAGAGGCATGTCGAGTCCATGGAATATTTTATATTGTGACACAAGTTGCGGGAAAGAGACATTTTTTTATTTTTTTTATTTTTTTTTGCGCAAAGTTGTCACTAAATGATATATTGCTCAAACATGCCATGGGAATATGTGAAATTACACCCCAAAATACATTCTGTTGCTTCTCCTGAGTACGGGGATACCACATGTGTGAGACTTTTTGGGAGCCTAGCCGCGCGCGGGACCCCGAAAACCAAGCACCGCCTTCAGGCTTTCTAAGGCCGTAAATTTTTGATTTCACTCTTCACTGCCTATCACAGTTTCGGAGGCCATGGAATGCCCAGGTGGCAAAACCCCCCCCCCCCAAATGACCCCATTTTGGAAAGTAGACACCCCAAGCTATTTGATGAGAGGTATAGTGAGTATTTTGCAGACCTCACTTTTTGTCACAAAGTTTTGAAAATTGAAAAAAGAAAAAAAAAATCTTTTCTCGTCTTTCTTTATTTTCAAAAACAAATGAGAGCTGCAAAATACTCACCATGCCTCTCAGCAAATAGCTTGGGGTGTCTACTTTCCAAAATGGGGTCATTTGGGGGGGTTTGTGCCACCTGGGCATTCCATGGCCTCCGAAACTGTGATAGGTAGTGAGGAGTAAAATCAAAAATGTACGCCCTTAGAAATCCTGAAGGCAGTGATTGGTTTTCGGGGCCCCGTACGCGGCTAGGCTCCCAAAAAGTCCCACACATGTGGTATCCCCATACTCAGGAGAAGCAGCTAAATGTATTTTGGGGTGCAATTCCACATATGCCCATGGCCTGTGTGAGCAATATATCATTTAGTGACAACTTTGTGCAAAAAAAAAAAAAAATTTGTCACTTTCCCGCAACTTGTGTCAAAATATAAAACATTCCATGGACTCAACATGCCTCAAACCAAATAGCTTGGGGTGTCTACTTTCCAAAATGGGGTCATTTGGGGGGGTTTTATGCCATCTGGGCATTTTATGGCCTTCAAAACTGTGATAGGTAGTGAGGAGTAAAATCAAAAATGTACGCCCTTAGAAATCCTGAAGGCGGTGCTTGGTTTCCAGGGCCCCGTACGCAGCTAGGCTCCCAAAAAGTCCCACACATGTGGTATCCTCATACTCAGGAGAAGCAGCTAAATGTATTTTGGGGTGCAATTCCACATATGCCCATGGCCTGTGTGAGCAATATATCATTTAGTGACAACTTTTTGTAATTTTTTTTTGTCATTATTCAATCACTTGGGACAAAAAAAATGAATATTCAATGGGCTCAACATGCCTCTCAGCTATTTCCTTGGGGTGTCTACTTTTCAAAATGGGGTCATTTGTGGGGGTTTTGTACTGCCCTGCCATTTTAGCACCTCAAGAAACGACATAGGCAGTCATAAATTAAAGGCTGTGTAAATTCCAGAAAATGTACCCTAGTTTGTAGGTGCTATAACTTTTGCGCAAACCAATAAATATACACTTATTGACATTTTTTTTACCAAAGACATGTGGCCGAATACATTTTGGCCTAAATGTATGACTAAAATTGAGTTTATTGAATTTTTTTTAGAACAAAAAGTAGAAAATATAATTTTTTTTCAAAATTTTCGGTCTTTTTCCGTGTATAGCGCAAAAAATAAAAACGGCAGAGGTGATCAAATACCATCAAAAGAAAGCTCTATTTGTGGGAAGAATTTCGCAAATTTCGTTTGGGTACAGCATTGCATGACCGCGCAATTAGCAGTTAAAAAGTGCTCTGGTCAGGAAGGGGGTAAAACCTTCCGGGGCTGAAGTGGTTAAAAAATTAAAAAAAAAAATTAAAAAAAATCTTATTAATTTTACTTTATTATATTTATTTTTGCACTGTTTTAAAAAAAAAGCAAACAATTTGGATCACTTTTATTCCTATTACAAGGAATGTAAACATCCCTTGTAATAGAAAAAAGCATGACAGGTCCTCTTAAATATGAGATCTGGGGTCAAAAAGTCCTCAGATCTCATATTTGGACTAAAATGCAAAAAGAAAAAGTAAGTCGTTTGAAAAAATGACATAAAAAAATATGCCTTTAAGACATATGGGCGGAGCTGATGTCATGACGTCGCTTCCGCCCTCCTATGGTATGGAGACGGGTGGCGGCTATCTTAGCCTCACTCATCTCCATACCTCAGCAGTGAGAGGTCCCGATCTCCTCCGCCGCTACGATGGCTCCGGTAAGCGGCGGAGGGCGCTGTAGAGCGGCGGGAGGGGGGGTGGCACCTCTCCCACCGCCGATAACGGTGATCTCGCCGTGATCCCGCCACAGAGACCACCATTATCGTACACAGAAAAAGCTCCTGTAAAGATGGATACCTCGGTTGTGGCAGTAGCTGCTGCCGTTACCGAGATATCTATCTTTAAAGTGCCGACGTATATGTACAGGAGCCGGTCGGTAAGTGGTTAAACTGGCAATCAATCTTTAATAACTAATTAGGGTGCTCAGGACAACGTCACCTATGATGAAACATGTAAGGCAGAGCTACATGCTGACGTTATTGCGTTTTTGCAATCCCAGAAGTGCGGGTGTTTGTCCTACTGCTGGCATGGAGTTTAATTGTTTAGCACTAATTCTTTCATCATGATGTTGATTTTAACATTTTAATAAACTATATAAAAGGGGTTTTACACTGTTGGAGCACTTTGGTTTTTATAAATCTAATGAGAGGAAGTTTGGTGGAGAACTATGATATTGTTCCTGGTCCCCTGGGGGAGAATGGTTGGAGCCATTAATGTTGATATATAATTGGATGATTCTGTTATGAGCCCTTATGTCCTTTCTAGATATAAAAGGTCATTTACAGTGTGTAAGCCTGCAATTTTTCCACAAGAGGTAGTGCTTTTTCACAAGGATGCCATTTATCATTGGTGACAGATATTTAATAACTCAGTAAACACCTAAGAGGAGAACTTTTCCATTCTTTCTTTACTTAACTTCATTATATGGCATATATTTATATAATAAAAAATATGTTGGTTAATCATTTATTTTATTTCAAATATTTATTTATTGAATTTTGCAAGTTAACAAACAAGCAATACAAAGGCAACCTTATGCATGCACATCATAGATCATACTGTAAACATCTAATGTAAAGATCTGGTGTGAACAAGTATAGGTCAAATTAGATTTAACACAAAGTAACTCCTAAATGTGTTACCTTTACTATTTGTATTATACATCTTGTAGGGAAAGAGGTAGAATTGAACTGGGGAGACAAGGGAAGAGATGTATCAGCTACGTTATAGCTGAAAAAGAGAAGCAGATGAGAAAAAAAGATTAGAAAAAAAAAAAGGGTGTTAGACTGATAGGGTGTCATGTCACGGAATGCAACTTGAAAAGCAAAAACGTGTGTCACGAATGTCACGTCTACCTCAATAATGGTCAGACACTATATCTAGCTACTGTGGGCTTCACCTATAGCAGCCCCCTTTCCCTTAAGACAAGCAGGCCTACCGGTACAGGACTTATACACAATGCTAAAAGTGCCTGGCCACCACACTAGGGCAGACACAAGCAGAGCAAACAACAGACTATAGCGTGGTCCTAAGACAGTCCAGGTAATAAGGCAGGCTGAGTTCAGGGAATAGTCCAATATCCCGGTTTCTAGGAGGAGAGGGTTTAGGCTGTGGCAATTGGCTGGAGAGGTGGCCTATAGAGAATTCAATGGACTTGTCAGCATCTTGTAAAAGGTACATGGTTACGTAAACTGTAGTCACATTTAGAAAAGTTGTCATGAACAGGATCTGAATAGGACTGGAAAAAAGGCACGTGACTGGTACTGGCCACACAGGAGTTATACATGGGCAACTGGTCAGCAACTTTAATGCAATTCTGGATGCAGGACTGGGACCAGGACCCAATCTCCATTGCAGCCCAGTCTATGTGAAGGTTAAGTTTAAGCCAGGGATACCCCAAGATAATGGGATAAGCAGGTAGAAACTGATTGTCTCCCTGTGTAATTCCCTAATGGTCAGGGTAATAGGTATCGTACACAAGGTCACCAGACCCATGGACAAGGCGGAATTATCAACGGCCTAGACTGAGAAAGTCTAAAAGAGGGGGGTCTGTGGGACTTTATATGAGGAGATGACATTGTCATCAGCCTCCATCCCTATTATTTTATACAAAAGAGAACAAGGAGACAGGACTTTAAATGAAGTACGCAGAGGGTCAAGTGTTGTGTGGTATTATAATTAACATATCTATAATATATGTAAAGGAGTAGGACATTTGTCTTAGACATGTGCACACTGAAATATTTCGTTTCGAAATTTCGTTTTCGTCCGAAAAATACATTTATTTAGTTACTCACGAAATTCGTTTTTATTTATTTCGTTTTTCACTAAAAATTGCATTCGTCCGAAAATCCAAATTAAGGTTGAATCTGTCATTTAAGGCTTATGGTGTCTGTCGAATGTTCAAAGAAGATTAGACAGAGCAGCTAAACTGTACAACGCCGTATAGTTTACCTGCTCCGTCGAATCTTCTTAGAACTTTCAACAGACACCATAAGCCAAAGTACGGGTGTACTTAGTTCTAGCTATTTTACTGCTCCTCCTCTTTGGTTACAATCAGCCAATAACATTCATCATCATCATTATTTTTATTTATCTTTTCTCCCCTACATCAAATCTTTTCTCCCCTACGTCGAATCTTTTCTCCCCCACGTCAAATCTTTCCTCTCTATGTCGAATCTTTTCTCTCTATGTAGAATAATCTTGGACTAATAGAGTTAAGGTTAGGCACATTCGACCACAGGTTTGATGGACACAGATTGTTATTGTCATCATCATGTCAAATCTCCTATCTATATCGAACTGTTGTAGCAACGAAAACGAAAAGAAAGCATTTGTTTATGTAGGATCTTTTGTTTTTCAGATTCTGCACTTTCATTATCGTTTGTTAAAACGATAACGAAAATACCTGAAATTCGGACGAAAATGCATTCGGACGAAAACGAATGCACATGTCTAATGTCTCATTGTCTCATAATCCATTTTTGATAGAAAATTGATATACTACACATATAAATAAATACCCGCATGGAGTAAGATATTAAATTAAAAACTTTATTTCATACAGCAATACATAAAACATAAATAATCCAAAAATGGATGGCACATGATACATATAGAAAAGCCCAAAGTTGGATAGCACATGATTAGAATATAGTCAAATACATAATGCATGAACAGAATCCACAATGACGTGGTAGGATGAAGTATGCAATTTGAACACGACATCTGTTAGCTCAATGCATTTTGTGACTTGATGTCACTCATCAGGAGAAAACATAAACACATGCAAGATATCTCTGTAATGATATATTGTGCATTTTTGGTTGGTCTATTTTAGTCACAGGTGTGAAAAAAAGAAAAAAGAAATAGTAAAAAAGAAATGGGGGGTAAAACACCCTATATGATACTTACAGGGCATCCATGTGATATCCTCACATGGGGAACATACTCTACGGGAGCTGAGATGGTATATTAAGCGACAACCAGCCCAACAGGCAAACCTATTTTTCACACCTGTGACTATAATAGACCAACTAAAAATGCACAATTTATCATTACAGAGATATCTTGCATGTGTTTACGTTTTCTCCTGATGAGTGACATCAAGTCACGAAATGCATTGAGCTAACAGATGTCGTGTTCAAATCGCATACTTTATCCTACCATGTCATTGTGGATTCTGTTCATGCATTATGTAATTGACTATATTCTAATCATGTGCTATCCAATTTTGGGCTTTTCTATATGTATTATGTGCCATCCATTTTTTGGAATATTTATGTATTATGTATTGCTGTATGAAATAAAGTTTTTAATTTAATATCTTACTCCATGCAGGTATTTAATTATATGTGTAGTATACCAATTTTCTATCGAATATGAATTATGAGACAAATGTCCTACTCCTTTACATATATTATAGATATGTTAATTATAATGCCACACAACACTTTACCCTCCGTGTACTTCATTTAAAGTCCCACCTTCTTGTTCTCTTTTGTGTAAGACTGAGAAGGGTCTGTGCATCTTAGTCACCGGAATCTGTAGACTGTGTGATAGGTCCCTATCAATGAAATTGCTAGCAGCACCAGAATCAATGAAAACAGAGAGGTGTGAGAGAACTCAAGTGCAATAAGTTAAGTAAAAATTATTGGCACAACAAATAATGCACTTACAGGAAGAAGATTAAAATAAGGCTCATCTGTGTCTTTGGCACATGATGTGGTCCGATCCCTGGTCCATCTTGTTCCACGGGTTGGCAGTTAGTTGAGATAAGGTCTCCAGTCTATCCTGTGGCCACTGGATAGACTGGAGACCTCGTCTCAACTAACTGCCAACCCGTGGAACAAGATGGACCAGGGACCGGACCGCACCATGTGCCAAAGACACAGATGAGCCTTATTTTAATCTTCTTCCTGTAAGTGCATTATTTGTTGTGCCAATAAATGTTATTTAACTTTCTGCACTTAGGTGGCGCTTCCTGTTTTTGTTCCCTTGTTTCCTACTCACAGAGCTGGCCCTTCTCTGAGGATAGCTGCCGCCCACCACCATTCCTTTTTAGGACTTGCCATTTGTTCATCACACCCTATGAACTTATGAACCGTGACTGTTGCTAGAAACACAGATACTGTTTGTTGTATTTAAAGAGGTACCCATATCTTTGCACTTACAGTTTCATTTTTTCCTTGTGGTGAGAGAACTTGGCAGACCTAAGTTGTGCAGGAACAAATAAGCCATTTCTGAGGGAAACAGACACAGTATGGTCAATAGAAGCAGACCCCACTCGCACTATACTCTTGGTGTTTCCTGGTTTATTAGGACAGTCAGCGACAAAGTGCAGTAGTTTCCACAATATAAACAGAGTCCCTGAGATCTCCCTCTAGCCTTTTCCCCAGGGGTTAAATGGGTAGCACCAATTTGCATGGGCTCATCCTCCTGGAGAGGTTGAGGGGGCTCAGGAAAAGAATAAAAGGTGGGCAGCGTACTAGGGAGCAAAGAAACAAACCTCTCTGTATGCCTTTCCCGTTAACGCCTGTCAATACAGATGACTACTTGCATGGCTTCATTCAATGACTTCGGGTTAAGGGTAGTGAACTAAGGAGTCCTTGATAGAGTCTGATAAGCCTAACCTGAATTGACTTCTTAGAACGGGGTCATTCCACCCTGAGTCAGGTGCCCAGCAGCGGAAATCAGAACAGTATTGCTCAGCGGTGCGTTTACCCTGATGTAATGACCTAAGATTAGCTTCTGCTGAGTGGGCACAATCAGGATCATCATAGAGTAAACCCAGGGCCTTGGAAAATTCTTCAACTGACCCTATGGCTGGGTCATCTGCTGAGAGACTAAAAGCCCAAGACTGTGGATCCCCCTTCAACCATGTAATAAATAGGCTGACCCGCTGTGCTTCAGAACCACAGGAGCGTTGTTTGAGCTTAAAGTATAGCATACAACTATTTTTAGAGTTAGAAAACACATGGGGATCACCAGAAAAATGTTCAGGTGGGTTAACTTTGGGCTCTGGCTCCTGCGTTACTGCTGGAGGTGTGTTTACAAGCACAGACAGTTACCGGCGCGTCAGTTTGCACATTTCTTCAGCAAATAAATTGGGCCTGTGCAGTGTCTATCTTGACAGAAAATTTTGTTAAAAGCTTGTGATAATGTCACGAATGTCACGTCTACCCCAATGCAGGGGGTCAGACACTATAGCTAGCTACTGTGTGCTTCACCTATAGCAGCCCCCTTTCCCTTAAGACAAGCAGGCCTACCAGTGCTTGGCTTCCCCAGGACTTATATACAATACTATAGTGCCTGGCCACCAGGCCCGGATTTACTCCCTTTGCTGGCCCAAGGCCGGGTCCTTCAATGCCGCCCCCCCCCCCCCCCCCACACACACACACACACACCACCATTCTTGTCCTTTATCGATGACTGCTACAGTAGATCAATTAAAAACATATCTCCACACACGAGAACACTGAAAACAACTGGCTTTAATTGTACTTCAGGGTAAGCGTGCGGGGTAACAATTTTTTGAGGGCAATTTTTCAGGGCAATTGCTGGTGTTAGTGCCTCAATCATCCCCGGCACCATGGTTGTTATGGTGTCAGGATGATTGAAACACATTATTTCTATCATTACATTGTAATGTAAAATGAAATAGTTCAACTCACCATAATGCAGAATCATTGGGAGCCCTGAGCGTGTCACTTGCCACCATCTCTTGTCACTTGACACTATGCCTGCCACCAGATGGAGATGTCACTTGCCACCATGCCTGCCACCAGATGGAGATGTCACTTGCCACACTGCCTGGCTGCCACCAGATGGAGATGTCACCTGCCACACTGCCTGGCTGCCACCAGATGGGGATGTCACTTGCCACGCTGCCACCAGATGGGGATGTCACTTGCCACTCTGCCTGCCACCAGATGGGGATGTCACTTGCCATGCTGCCACCAGATGGAGATGTCACTTGCCACGCTGCCACCAGATGGAGATGTCACTTGCAACGCTGCCACCAGATGGAGATGTCACTTGCCACGCTGCCACCAGATGGAGATGTCACTTGCCACTCTGCCTGCCACCAGATGGGGATGTCACTTGCCATGCTGCCACCAGATGGAGATGTCACTTGCCATGCTGCCACCAGATGGAGATGTCACTTGCCACGCTGCCTGGCTGCCACCAGATGGAGATGTCACTTGCCACGCTGCCACCAGATGGAGATGTCACTTGCAACGCTGCCACCAGATGGAGATGTCACTTGCCACGCTGCCACCAGATGGAGATGTCACTTGCCACACTGCCTGGCTGCCACCAGATGGAGATGTCACTTGCCACGCTGCCACCAGATGGAGATGTTACTTGCCACACTGCCTGGCTGCCACCAGATGGGAATGTCACTTGCCATGCTGCCACCAGATGGGGATGTCACTTGCCATGCTGCCACCAGATGGGGATGTCACTTGCCACGCTGCCACCAGATGTTGATGTCACTTGCCATGCTGCCACCAGACGTTGATGTCACTTGCCACACTGCCATCAGATGTTGATGTCACTTGCCACACTGCCACCAGATGGGGATGTCACTTGCCATGCTGCCACCAGACGGAGACGTCACTTGCCACGCTGCCACCAGATGTTGATGTCACTTGCCACGCTGCCACCAGATGTTGATGTCACTTGCCACGCTGCCACCAGATGGGGATGTCACTTGCCACGCTGCCACCAGATGGAGATGTCACTTGCCACCATTCGGGGATGTCACTTGCCACGCTGCCACCAGATGTTGATGTCACTTGCCACGCTGCCACCAGATGTTGATGTCACTTGCCACGCTGCCACTAGATGTTAATTTCACTTGCCATGCTGCCTGTCTGCCACCAGATGAAGGAGGGCAGAACAGCGGTGCTGGCAATGAGAGATGTCATCTCTCTCCCCCCGCCGCCGCACCGCTGACATTACTTAATCTTTTAAAAAATGGCGCCGAAATCACGCTACTGCGCATGCGCCGCCCGGCTGAGCGCATACGAGTTTTCCCGAGCCCGGCCGCTTCAGAACTGCTCATGCGCAGTAGTGGGCCGGCTCGCAGCCATCTTTTCTAAGGGCACCGGTGCCATTAATCATCTTTAACGAGCAGCCCGAAAGGGGGGGGGGGCGGCCGCGAAGTCGCCGCAGGAGCGGGCCGCCCCTGCACCACTGCCGCCCCGAGGCCTGGCCTCGGTGGCCTTATGGCAAATCCGGCCCTGCTGGCCACCGCACTAGGGCAGATGCGAGCAGAGCAAACAACAGACTACTTGCAGTTTAGCAGACTGATAGCGTGGTTGTAAGACGGTCCAGGTAATAAGGCAGGCTGAGTTCAGGAAATAGACCAATATCTGATCCAATTACAGTCTAGGTAATAAAGCAGGCTGAGTTCAGGGAATAGTTCAATATCCGATCTGGGGCATACACAGGGAAATCCAACGGGAGGCTTGAGCAGGAATAATGCAGGTAACTGTCTCTATCGCAAGCAAGGGATAGAGTATTTGGTTTGCTTATATCAGGTGACTGATCAGATCAATCACCTTACAGGTGAACACAAACGGGGAAAAGCAACAGCCAACACCCAGGTGCTGGAATGAGGAACAGGGGCACTAAGTGATCATGACAGTGTGTCATTAAGTGGTAGAATTCAGAGGACTAGAAGGCTTGAGGTCTAGCCAGGGGGACCATGGTTTGTAGAATTTTAAAAGGCAGCCATGTTTGTAAGCCATTATTTGTTCCAGAGCATATGTATCAGATATGTGATTGATTACCTCACCAACATTCAGAGCGATATTGGACTTCCATTTACGCATTAGGATTAGGCGAGCTGCAAACAAAACCTGCATGACTATAGGGTGGAGGTCTGGTGGGAATTGATACACATAGAATGGCCTGTTCAACATTGGATTTTACAATTATCCCTATCAGAGTTGCGATCAAGTGAAACATCGAGTTCCAAAAACTGTGTATTTGAGAGCAGTACCATAGTATATGGGTTAGGGTCCCTACCTGCCCATATCCTCTCCAATATTGATTAAAGCTAAGGAGCTTGCATTTGGCCAGTATATAGGGGTGTAGTACCAATGGAGTTGGAGTTCTTGTGCCATTTCCCAATGGGTTGAGCACTTGGAAGATGTTAGATTTATCATAATGGCTTTATGCCATTATTGGTCGAAAATGGGACGTACAAGAGCTGTGGACCATTTTGTTAGTGGTTTGGAAAATGTAAAGGAAAATGTATCATGGAGATGGTTGTAGAAGAGAGAGATTCCTTTGTGGGAGGTGGTTGGTGAGGACCAAAATTGCTATATCTTGGGGGGTAACTCTGGGACTGAGGTAGGAGAATGATGTAGGAAATATGTTAGTCGGGAATGTGACAGGAATTCCCTCATAGGGAGGGCATACTGGGAAACCAATGTGGCAAAAGGAACTGTTTTGGAATATGTCTGATATGTTATTAATCCCACTGTACTTCCAGGATGTGAGGGTAACTGGAATGTGAAATTTGAGAATCTCTAAAGGCAAGGGTATTTTAATCAGCCGGTCAGAAATATTGCCATGTCTTAGGAAATATTTCCATGCTGCGATAGTTGCAGAGATAGAGGGATGATTTATGCCTATTTTAAGGCTGTGTGATAGCAAGTAAGCTAGCATCAAAGAGCTGAGGTTGTCCACTGTAATAGCCTCCTGTTCTAGGGTGCGCCATGGTTTAGAAGAGGGCTGTTGGAACCAGAATCTAGCTTGGTCAAGTAAAGTCGCCATATAATAGCAATTTAAGTCAGGGACACCCAGTCCTCCCACTTCCTAAAAATGTTGTCTGCCCATCTGGGTTTACCATTTGCCCAGAGAAAAGTGGATATTAATTTATGCATAGTTTTGAAGAAGGAGGGTGGCACTGGAATAGAAGAACTCTGAAAATATAAAAGATCTTGGGGATAACCGACATCCTAAAAGCTGCTAACCTGTCAGCCAAAGATAAGAAATGTGTACTCAGTTTGTTAAGGTCTTTTTATGTGTTATCAATTAAGGGGAGAAAGTTATATTTGATGGACTTTTGGGAGGTAGTGTATCGGGTCAGTTAGGGTTATGATAATATCATCTGCGAAGAGGGTGATAACATGGGACTCTCCTTTGATAGATATACCCATAATTTGAGCATGGAATCTTATCTTTTCCGCTAATGGTTCCATTGCGAGAGCAAAGATAAGCGGAGATAGGGGGCAACCCTGCCTTGTCGCATTGGAAACATTACAATTTTTGGAGAAAAGGCCTTCAGAGTAAATATAGGCCGAGGGGACTGTATAGAGCGCAGAGATAGCATTAAAAATCTCTCCTTGGATGCCAAAAATTGAGGACCTGTGACAGGTAGCCCCATGAACCCTATCAAAGGACTTCTCAGCATCCAGGGTAAGAAGTAGAGAAGGCCTCCGGTTGTGTTCAACATGGTGCATAAAATTTATCATGTGCCTTGTTGCGTCTGGGGCTTGGCGCCCCAGCACAAACCCCACCTGGTTAGGTTTCACCAACTCAGGGAGGTGGCAAAGCAGTCTGTTTGCTATCAGCTTTGCATACAGTTTAAAATCAACATTTAGCAAGGAAATGGGTCTAAGGTTTTGTGCATATGTTGGGTCTTTCCCCGGTTTTGGTAAAGTAATAATATTAGCAATCAACATTTCAGGGGGGAAGGATGCTTCAGACACAGCAATATTAAGAAAAAACAGATTCCAAGTGTGGAGATAGTACAGTATGGAAAAAATGGTAATATGCAGAAGGAAAACCGTCTGGTCCTGGCGATTTGTTATGTGGAGGTGGGGGGGGGGGGGGGCTGGATAGCTGTGGCAGTGTCTTGTTTTATAAAGGGTTGGTTTGGGGTTAAAAAGTTGTCAGAAGATAGCCTAGGCGGATAAACAGAGTCCAAGAAATCTCCTATTAATTTGGGTGTAGGCTGTGGGATATTTGGATCTTGATCCAGATTGTATCAAGGCGTCTGCCATATCTTGGGTATTCAACAGTTTCTCTCCCATTTTGGGATGGTGGAGGTGGGATAATAATTTCCAGGTTTTATTGCCATGGTGATAGAAATTGGCTTTCATGGATTTAATTTGGTTAAGGTGTTGGGATAATAGCAATGATCTCAGGTTGAGTCTTGCCCGATTCAGTTGTTTTAGTAAGTGGTGTGTTGGCCTCTGTGCATTTGTTCTAGTTGTTACATTTTTTTTCGCCTCTTCGCCACTGAGCTCAACTTCATCATTACCCCTCTAATGTAAGCTTTGTGTGCATTCCACAACGTGAAGGGGGTGGTGGCAGACAAAACAAGACAAGGGTATTCTAAATAAAAGGAGGCAAAATACCTCGTACCAGAGGCCGCCAAGACCCCAGTAATATACTACTCACCAAAGGTCCATAAGAATCTAAGCAAACCCCTGGAAGACCTATTATTAGTGGTATTAATTCCTTATTCTCTAGGCTGGGGGAATATCTGGACCACTTCCAACCACTGGTGTCTAAAGGGAAGTCCTATTTGAAGGATAGCAAACAACTTATCTGAGAGATTAAAGATATACAAATAGGGTAGGATAATTTTCTAGTCACCATTGATGTGAACTCATTATACACTAATATTGTACAGAAAGATGGTCTGAAAAGTGCGAAATGGGCATTACACAAATTCACAGATCTCAAACAAGAACAACTTGGATACATTCTGGAAGACCTGGAAATTGTCATGAATAGAAATTATTTCTGGTATAAGGGAGACTACTATTTTCAAACAAAAGGAGCAGCCATGGGAGCAAAATATGCGCCAAGTGTGGCAAATGTATTCACAAACAAATGGGAGGAAAAGCAAATATATATCAGAGAGAGATCTAACCTGAGGTTCTACAGATGATACATTGATGATATTGTAATCATTTGCAGGGGCACAGAAGTGTCCCTGACCAAGTTTTTTGAAGAAATTAATTTGAACAAATACAGAATCTCCTCCACAGGCAACTGGAATCTAGAGAGTGTTGACTATCTAGACCTTCAATTACACAAAGAAAATGGTCGACTCGGCACAAAAACATGTTTCAAGCAGACCAAGGGGAATGGTTAGATTCCCATTAAGAGTTGCCACCATCTGAGTGGTTAGGGAATATACCCAAGGGGCAACTCATGAGATCCTGGAGGAACTGCTGTAAAGAAAAAGACTTTGAAAAACAGACCAAGGTTTTAATACAAAGATTCATTGACAAAGAATATAAAAGAAAAGAACTAGAAGTATTAAAAAAGGTCAGCAATATGAAAAGAGAAACACTCCTTAAAATAATAAAAAATAGAATGGTGTGATGAATATGGAATTTGCCTTCCTTATCGGGTTTAACAGACAACATAAAAAGGTGGAAAGTATAGTAAATAAACATTGGCCCATTTTAAAATCAGACAAACTACTCCACCAATGACCAAAGTTTATGTACAGAAAGGTTCCAACGTTAAGAAATAGGTTGGTGCACAATGCTTTAGACCCACTGCAACAGATGAGTCTATTTCCAGATTTAAAAGGGTTTTTCAGATACCAGAAATGCTTGCCTTGTAGGACAAGCCAGAGGCAACCCAGGAAAATAGTATCTTTTAGTTCTACAGTGACGGGCAAGGAATACAAAATCAAAGAGCTTGTAACATGTGCCAGCACACATAAAACATATGTTATCGAATGCCCGTGCCGTTACCAATATGTGGGTAGGACCACAAGACCACTGTATGTGAGGATTAGATATATATATATAAATAAGATCAGAAAGGATTCACAAAGCATAGCCTTTTCTAGACATTTTAGAGAAGTCCACAATAGGGACCCTTCAGTTTTAACTTTTTATGCTTTAGGTATGGTAAAAGGCCATTGACGTGGAGATAATCAAGATGATCAAAGTTTCTACAAATGAAACACAATAGATTTTTTTGTTAAACTTCCTCCAACCAGAAGGCTTAAATAAAGATATAGATCTAAACTGTTTTTTATCCAATGACTGATTAGCATCTCCCCCCAATTTTCTTCTACAGAAGAAAACTCTGGGCCCAGTTCCCTTCATCATTTTAATTTATTTATTTACATCTATTCTCTTTTATCGTGTAATGGAAAGAGGTCCTATTTAGAGTACTCTTAATTAGCCTGTCCCGGTCCATATATACAAGTGTTTAGTTTGTTTTAAATCTCATATATTTAAATTTTATATGTTTCTAGTTTTCTAGTGTTTTTAATTGTTATTATTAAACTATATTTTGTTGATGTATATTGTACTTACTGTACATATTGTATGTGACTGCCGTGGCCTATGAATGTTTGAGACCACACCACTAGTTCTCCCCGATTTAGGGGTTAAATTCTGGTAGAGATCAGCAAGTATTTTCCGCTGTAATCTATTATTAAAGATGGCCGCTAGTCACATTGTCTCGGGTTGCTAGGCTACCGCACCCTACTTAAACAGGATGGTGTAGCAATATGATGACGCTTCCGATGATGCTCTCATGATGAAACGCGTAAGCCAGAGCTATTTGCATCATTATGTTACATCCGGTTTTGGTCCGTGGAATGCACTGTGACCCAGACTTCCTGTATATTGTACACAATGCTTGCAACTATCTGGAATCTTGTAAGTTTTATCCTATCTTTGCACAATTAAGCAAGAGTTTATACAGAGTTACGGTAATGTCTTCATTATTGTCCTTGCATGAGCTCACTGAAGTGGAGGAGACCTAGAAGGTAGCCGTAAGGACCACATTCACAGTCATCTGATATTGTGGAGGCTAGTTTCCCTTTGATGGGTAGTGTCATCTGGTGAGTGCATTGCAAGAGGGGGGTACGAGTGTGACACTATTGTGACACAAAGGTTTTGCCTGTTTGCTTGCACTTTACGGAAGCAGCTATGTCACCACTATGGCAACGATTTTTCTGATATGGACTTATGGACTTTTATTTGATTTATGGATTTCACTTAAATGTTATACTTATCACTGCAATACTTTGATCTTATTGGATATTGCACACTAGCACTTTGTTTCATGGTATAGGTTTTATATGCAATTTGCACTTTATCACTTTTGCATCAGGGTGGTGTAGTTTTTAAGGATGTGATATAGTTTGTTTGTTTTTTTTTGTAGGTAAATTTTTATTTGACACATGTAAGCACAATTTATACTAAGCAGCGCCATTTCCACTTACCCCATTATTTTACTTTATCTTGGCCATCCACCTTTTGGTGGTTGGCATATGTGGAGGCAGTAGCTAATAGTTTTTCTCCTTAGTCCATAGCATGGAATTACTTCACCTTTATTTTGACGGAGCATTAGGATCAAATAATTATTTTAAGGAACTTTGTATAAAAAGATTCACGTTCTGGTTGTGACACCATCAGAACGTCATTGCGCCAACGATTTGCTCTCATCCCCAAACCCCCCCTCCCCACCTCACTGGAGCATGGTCTTACCAAGTGATATTTCCAATATCTGACTTAAAAACATTTTGAAGTAGAAACTTACCAGTCAAAAATACATCTATGCGTGAGTAAGTATTATGTGCATAGGAATAAAATGTGTAGTCCTTTTCTATTGCGTGGGAACAGCACCTGTAACGAGCCCCTGCTCGCTCGATTCCACTCTCCCGACACTCCTCTGCGGCCATAGAATCAGATTGCAGATCGCAACATCTGATGGTTCGGTCATCCAATGCTCTGGGATTCGAACTACAGCTATGTGCCGATTGAATCCAGTTGTGATAGCTCAGAACAAACACCAGGCAGACTGTATGTAAGTTCAAACAGGGATCTCCTTTTTATTGGATGCACACAACACAATTTTATACACAGCAGTTTGAACACCCAGCCCCCAACAACCACTTTCCGATTGGTCAATTGTAAAGTACATTTTAGTCTTCAATTAGGTCCTCTTGGCCATGCAAATGAGGACTTGAAACAGGGTCAGCAGGGATTGGTCCGATAGCTTGAATAGGAGGACTGATATGTGTAATGACACAGAGAAGCCCCAGGGGGTAATTAAAGTATATAAACAAACAATCAAACACCGAACAATGCCTTCCTTCCAGACCATGGAGCTGTCTGGGGGGGGGGTTAGCCTTAAAAGAGGGCAGAAGACCCCCCCACTGTGTAATAGAATCAAAGGAGAAATACATAAATATTCCAAGCTTCATGACAATACTCACCCCTGGAAAACAGTCCAACAGCCACAGTGGGACCCTGAACGGGTCAACTCAAGGATGTTGGAAAAGTAGTCTTAAGGTTCCAACAGTATGAATCAGTCACACTGTAATATGGCAAATACAATTTCCCAGAGTCTGTGTCTCTTGGGGGGATATGGACCTGAATCCAAAGTAACACCACCTCAAGGGTCCTCAGGCATACAGCTAACAAAGAGCACCGTTCCCCCAATTACCAGGGCCCACGATCGGTCGGCAAGAGGCTAGCATTCAGTCCCCTCCAAAAGCCTCTGTCCCGGCTAGGTCTGTCACATTTCTCCCTTGTCGGCAGATGAATAACACAGGAGGAGTCCCCAGACGGATTTACACCGAAGTTAGTCCATAGTTCCAGTCCCCTAATGCCTGTACCCACACAGTACCCCAAACAAATTGTTCCAAACAGAGCATTACTTACCCAGCCAACCTCTGCCTCTCTCAGAGAACATACCCGCCACTGGGGACAGGCCTGGACTGGCCCTTCTCCCTGGAGTCCTTTCAGCCGCTCGAGAGAACACAGGGTGACTGAGCTCACTCCGTCATGCTGTTTAGGATCTGGGCTGACTGCCCAGCATCTCTGGAGTATACAAGTGGGGACTGAAGTCCCATCCACTTTTAGTAGGTGAAAATCGCACACTGCTTGCAAAGCATGGCTGACATTCTTCTGTCTCAGTGTTGCACCATTTTCTGGGGTTGTGTCAGTGGAGACCAAAGTCCCATCCACTACCACAGGAACTCCCTCTTCTGTTAGTTGAGGGTAGAGGCCAGCAGCACTCTGCCCTCTTGCCAGCACTTCTGCTGGGGACTCCACATCCTCCGCTCTGGCTAATCGTTAGAGTAGGAGGCTGGCTTCCTCCACTCCCAAACTGTGTAACTGCCATTGGGGAGGTGAGCCGGCTGCTTCCTTTTCCATTCCCTCATCTGGATGTTGGGACGATATGTCTGTGGTACTGTCTCCCAGATGCATGGATCTTTGCTGGGGAGGAAAGACCGCTTCCTCCACCCTGGCCAACTGTTGGGGAGGGACGATGAACACCTCCTCTCCCTTCTCCCCCTGTATCCTGATCTGCTTCTGGGAAGTGACCACCTCCTTTTCACCCTGAGCCTCTGGAACCGCCACAGATGTGGGGCAGAGGTCTTGGAACCTCTGTCCGGTGGCCAGCGCTTCAGCTGGGGAAGTTCCTTGTGACTCCACAGATACTGCTGTTGGTGCTGGGCAGAGCACAGTGAAGTTTGGCCCTAATAACAGCTCTTCTTCTGCTGGAGGCTCACCAGGTTGTTCTTCCTCAGCAGAAAAGTCTATCGAATCCCCTGTCTCTGCAACTATTGTCTGAGGATAAAGGTTCACGATCTCCTGTCCCTGGAACCCAGAAGATGCTATCAGTGCTGGGTAGAGGTTAGCAGAGCTCTGCCCCGTTGTCAGCACTTCAGCTTTGGGGATAGCGATCTCCACATTTTCCACTGCCGATTCTCTGGCATTCTGCTGGACAGGCACATTCCTCCCTCCAAGATCATCCAATGCAGAAACAGGTTCATCAAAGTCAGTCAGCACGTGCTCCATCCGCCATAAGACCTCCGCATCCATAGCTGCGGGGCCAGGTTGGCAAAGCATACTGTTACTCTGCCACATTGTCAACTCTTCAGCCAGGATTTCAGAGTTGTCAACTGGTATTTCCCCACCCTGCTGCTGAGCAGAGTCTAGCAGCTATCTGTAGGCGATCTCCAGCTCCCATTCCTGAACGGCCAGAAACTCCAAATCTTCCTTTGCCCAGTGCACTTCCGAGACATTCAGTCTTCCCTCTCTGTGCTCCATTATTTCCTCCAAACACCACTCCCAAAATCAGGGTCCCTGGCCAGCCTCCAGTACAACAATCCCAGGCCATCGTAGTCAAAGCCTTCCGTAGGTCTGTCATCCGCTGTCCATGGGCACACTTGGGCTACATACCACTGGAGGGCTCTGTAGCTCTCGTCCAACCGCATTTCTGCCCGGATCAGCCTGCTTAACTCAGCTGTCCACTCCTGGTTCGGTTGTTCCCCCAATAACAGCATTCGCACTTCATACTGCGACCAGTACCTTATATGGATAGAGGGGAGAACTTTTCCCTAGTTTCGCTGCTCACGGGCAAGCGCTTCCTTCCAGAGTTCGCAGCAGATAGAATCAAACCATCCTAGCAGGACCTGCTCTGATACTTTTCCTCTGTGCTGTATCTGCTTCTCTCGCAACCTCCTTCTGAATTCATCTTCCATGGTGGCTGGTATCTGTACCTTTCCTCTCCTGCTATCTGGACCTTGGATCCAGCTGATGGTTTGGATGTGTTCACGGCAAGGAAGCACGATCCCACCGGTCCCTCCCGACTCTCAAGTAAGTCTTTCAGTGTGGCTCTCCTGCAGGCTGGTTTGCAGTGTCCCAGTAACTGGAGAGCAAATCCCACGGCTGCCACCCAATGTAACGAGCCCCTGCTCGCTCGGTTCCACTCTCCCGACACTCCTCTGCGGCTATAGAATCACATTGCAGATCGCAACATCTGATTGTTCGGCCATCCAATGCTCCGGGATTCGAACTACAGCTATGTGCTGATCGAATCCAGTTGTGATAGCTCAGAACAAACACCAGGCAGGCTGTATGTAAGTTCAAACAGGGATCTCCTTTTTATTGGATGCACACAACACAATTTTATACACAGCAGTTTGAACACCCCGCCCCCAACAACCACTTTCCTATTGGTCAATTGTAAAGTACACTTTAGTCTTCAATTAGGTCCTCTTGGCCATGCAAATGAGGACTTGAAACAGGGTCAGCAGGGATTGGTCTGATAGCTTGAATAGGAGGACTGATATGTGTAATGACACAGAGAAGCCCCAGGGGTAATTAAAGTACATAAACAAACAGTCAAACACCGAACAATGCCTTCCTTCCAGACCATGGAGCCGTCTGGAGGGGGTTAGCCTTAAAAGAGGGCAGAAGACCCCCCCACTGTGTAATAGAATCAAAGGAGAAATACATCAGTATTCCAAGCTTCATGGCAGCACCAAACATCGAGTAGACCAAATACCTCTATGAAGTGTGCCAACGTTGCTCCATGAGATTGATGTGGGGTGCTATTGGTGGTATCCAATTGCTTATCATGCTCCGCATTGAAATCTCCACACAGGATAATGTGGCTTTGGCACAAAAGTTGGATCTTCTTCCAAAATTTTCCACAGAGATGAAATGGGCTTGATGTTGAGGAGATATAACATTGATGATTGAGTATGAGGTATTGTTAATCTGACATACCAACACCACATACCAACCTTGAGTGTCAGATTCAGAGGTGATTCATTTGAAGAATACTGTCTCTCTGATAGCAATTAGCACATCCCTTTTTGATGGGGCATTGGAGGTAAATATGTCAGGGAATCTTTTGTGAGAAAATTAGGGCATATTTTGTACAGCTAAATGGGTTTCTTGTAAGCCAAAAATGTCACAGTCCAGTCTCTGGGTTTCCTTCCATGCCATTTGCCTTTTAGCCAGACTGTTTAGGCCTTTCACGTTTAAAAATTAACTCTTAAACTGCATCTTGACATTAGGCTGTTTGGCCGCTGGTGAAAGACTAAAGAATATGAGGCAGGTAGCCGAGCACAGGTACACTCCTTTGCATGAGAAGGTTAATTGCAATGTGCTTGAAGCTTAGGTGTGAGAGCCTGTATGGGCCCTAGATGCCTACACACCAGTAGTCGGTTAGCTCTGAGGTCACGTTAAGGAAAGTTGGTCAGAGGGTAAAGTTTGGATACAAGGTGGAAAAGCAACAACAACCTTGAAACAGTTCAAAGCGAATGAGCTATGAGAAATGAAATGTCCAATAGGAAAAAAAATAGGAAAACTTATGATTTCAACTGGGAATCTGAGTGAGTCTTAGCCACAAAGTTTGGGGTAAAACTGCTTGTAGAGCAATGAAGACACTGTATGTGCTTACCAGAGCTATGTCATTGTGACTGTAGGATATTTACAGAGAGAATCAGTCATTGGGGGGTTCAAGCTGGTCGGCCTCTTCATGAGCGGGTGTATGGCGTCCACTAGGGGCTTGTGTGGTCTGGTCCAGGATGTTCCATTCTCACACTAGAGGGATTCCATCGGCTAGAGAGGTGAACGAGTAAGTATGGTCACCCTTTGTGATAAGAAGTTTTTCTGGGTATTGCCATTGGTATAAAATGCGATGATTCCAAAGAGGTTTAGCAATTGAGTTGTTGTCTCAGTTATCTGCTTTGTTGCATAGTGTGGGTGGATACGTCCACAAAAATGGAGAATGCCTGGAGGCATTCTGGTAGTTGGTCCACTCTCCTAAAGGTGTGTGGAAGAAATCAATGCGAGCTATAATATCTCTGGGCAGGTGCGCAGGGATTTGCTTTGGTTTTGGCAATCTGGTCAACTGTCAGATCTTCTAGGGGCGCATCAGGTAATGCTGCCTTCATTATTTCAATGAAGTGTTCAGCTCTGACTGTTTGACTGACTCCGGAATGCCCATTATTTTAACATTTTTGTGCCTGGAATGATCCTCCAAGTTTGGATTTCATCCTGCAAGTTTGGATTTTATCCAGGTGATATCATTTTCATGCTCATTATAGGCATCTATGAGGTAATTGAAAGTTGCTGCAAACTCTCCCATCTTTTCTTCCACATGGGTCACCCCATCACCCACCTCTTTTATATCTGCTCTAAATTGCTGTGCCAGAGGTATGATGTCTGAATGAACAATACTTCTCAGAGATGCCAACATGTCCTTTAAAGTTGGAACTGGCTGGTCATTAGTAGGGAACTCCGTAATGGAGTCCTGCAGCTCCCTTGTGTCTTCTAGACATATAGATGTTTCACTCACATCTGGAGCAGAATCTGGAGGTGCCTTTAACATCTGCTTACCTTTAACAGGGCTGGAGGAGCTGGAAGAAGCCTGTGATGTTGGACCCTTGTGGTCTGCTGAAAATAGGGGAGAAGTGTTGCAGGTGCCCTTTCCCATGCTGGAGTGGCTCTGTGAGGCACATGGTGAGCCTCTGGTGCCATCTTGGCCTGAAGAGAGGCATGAGTGGGAGAAGAAGTTGGACATTCTCCCTGGTGGAACACAGTCCTTCCTTTTCTGGGACATGTAGGGGGCTTGTGCCCAACCCTAGAGGAGACAAAACCACTGGTCTCCAAGGATCTGTGCGGCTTTAATCGGCTCTAGCAAACAGACTGTGTGCGGAGCAGGCAGTTCAAGCGGCCATCTTCTCAGCTGGCTGGACACCCTCCCCCTGATCATTTCTTTTTATTAGCGCAGCATCAGATTTTGTGATAATTATTACACTGTGCTGAATGTCTCATGGTAGAGGTGCTGCATTGCACACTACTGGTTTAAAATATCTAAAAAAACTGTGCTTGTGTATTTGATCAAAAATAATGAAAAAAATTACCTTTTTCCCAGCTAAATGTGTTTCTCCAGCTAAATCTTCTAACAAAAGGAGCTGCAATATCAACGGAGATCAAGGGGTTAATCACCATCATAGCCCACACTCTCAATAACCTAACCCATGCAATGATCACAAACCTGAGGATTAATCATTCAACTGATATAGACATGAGTAAAAATAATCTATACGATTCCCCATCTGACTGTCTGCAATATATCATCACTATTCAGCATTTTGATATATCTAAAAAATCTAGAAAATACTTCCTTTCAGTAATATACAGTTGCAATAAAAGTATGTGAACCCTTTTGGAATGATATGGATTTCTGCACAAATTGGTCATAAAATGTGATCTAATCTTCATCTAAGTCACAACAATAAACAATCACAGTGTGCTTAAACTAATAACACACAAATAATTAAATGTTACCATGTTTTTATTGAACACACCATGTAAACATTCACAGTGCAGGTGGAAAAAGTATGCAAACCCTTGGATTTAATAACTGGTTGAACCTCCTTTGGCAGCAATAACTTCAACTAAAGTTTCCTGTAGTTGCAGATCAGACATGCACAATGGTCAGGAGTAATTCTTGACCATTCCTCTTTACAGAACTGTTTCATTTCAGCAATATTCTTGGGATGTCTGGTGTGAATCGCTTTCTTGAGGTCATGCCACAGCATCTCAATCGGGTTGAGGTCAGGACTCTGACTGGGCCACTCCAGAAGGTGTATTTTTTTCTGTTTAAGCCATTCTGTTGGTGATTTACTTCTATGCTTTGGGTCGTTGTCCTGTTGCAACACCCATCTTCTGTTAAGCTTCAGCTGGTAGACAGATGGCCTTAAGTTCTCCTGTAAAATGTCTTCATAAACTTGGGAATTCATTTCTACTTCGATGATAGCAATCGGTCCAGGCCCTGACGCAGCAAAGCAGCCCCAAACCATGATGCCCCCACCACCATACTTCACAGTTGGGATGAAGTTTTGATGTTGGTGTGCTGTGCCTCTTTTTCTCCACACATAGTGTTCTGTGTTTCTTCCAAACAACTTAACTTTGGTTTCATCTGTCCAAAGAATATTTTGCTAGTACTGCTGTGGAACATCCAGGTGCTCTTGTGCAAACTGTAAACGTGCAGCAATTTTTTTTTGGACAGCAGTGGCTTCCTCTGTTGTATCCTCCCATGAAATCCATTCTTGTTTAGTGTTTTACGTATCATATATTCGCTAACAGGGATGTTAGCATATGCCAGAGACTTTAAGTCTTTAGCTGACACTCTAGGATTCTTCTTCACCTCATTGAGCAGTCTGCGCTGTGCTCTTGCAGTCATCTTTACAGGATGCCCACTCCTAGGGAGAGTAGCAGCAGTGCTGAACTTTCTCCATTTATAGACAATTTGTCTTACCGTGGACTGATGAACAGCAAGGCTTTTGGAGATACTTTTATAACCCTTTCCAGCTTTATGCAAGTCAACAATTCTTAATCGTAGGTCTTCTGAGAGCTCTTTTGTGTAGGCATCATTCACATCAGGCAATGCTTCTTGTGAAAAGCAAACCCAGAACTGGTGTGTGTTATAGGGCAGGGCAGCTGTAACCTACACCTCCAATCTAATCTCATTGATTGGACTCCAGTTAGCTGACACCTCACTCCAATTAGCTCTTGGAGATCTCATTAGTCTGGGGGTTCACATACTTTTTCCACCTGCACTGTGAATGTTTACATGGTGTGTTCAATAAAAACATGGTAACATTTAATTATTTGTATGTTATTAGTTTAAGCAGACTGTGATTGTCTATTGTTGTGACTTAGATATAGATCAGATCACATTTTATGACCAATTTGTGCAGAAATCCATATCATTCCAAAAGGGTCCACATACTTTTTATTGCAACTGTACTCACATAGCTGTCTGACTAACTGACATTAACCATTGTCACCACCTTCATACACCAAGACTCTCCTAACAAAAGAACTTTCAGACACTTACAGTGGGGAAAATAAGTATTTGATCCCCTGCAGATTTTGTAAGTTTGCTCATTTACAAAGAAATGAAGGGTCTATAACAATTTGTGCAGAAATCCTTATCATTCCAAAAGGGTCCACATACTTTTTATTGCAACTGTACTCACATAGCTGTCTGACTAACTGACATTAACCATTGTCACCACCTTCATACACCAAGACTCTCCTAACAAAATAACTTTCAGACACTTACAGTGGGGAAAATAAGTATTTGATCCCCTGCAGATTTTGTAAGTTTGCTCATTTACAGAGAAATGAAGGGTCTATAATTTTTTATCATACATGTTTTTTAAATGATAGAGACAAAATATCAACCAAAAACCCAGAAGGAACACATAAAACAAATGCTATAAATTAAGTTGCAGTTTAGTGAGTGAAATAAGTATTTGAACCCCAAGCAAAACATGACTTAGTACTTAGTGAAGAAACCCTTGTTGGCAAGCACAGAGGTAAGACATTTCATGTTGTTGGTTACCAGTAGGGATGAGCTTTGCATTCGAGTCGAACCCATGTTCGACTCGAACATCGTCTGTTCACTGAATTGCGAACGATATGGGCCGTTCGCGCCAAATTCGTGTGGCGCGTCATGGCCCATAATTCACTGTGGCATTGCAGTGCATTGCTGGCTGATGATTGGCTAAGCATGCACTATTGGCCAATCACAGCGCAGTCAGTAGAGAGAGCTGTAATTGGCCAAAGTCAGGGTGGTTTTGGTCAATTATGGCTCAGGGGGTTTAGAACACGCCCCACACTATATAAGGCCGCCTGCACGGCGGCCCTGTGTAGTGTGTTCCGGCGTGCTTAGATAGACAGAGAGACAGTGTCATTTCATTTGAGTTAGCTAGATTAGGCAGGACAGTCAGTGAGTTAGCTGCACTTAAAGTGGATTGTGTATATAAATATGCATCCCAGGTGTTGTATATATATATATATATATATATATATATATATATATGTATATATATATATATATATATATATATATATATATATATATATACACACACTGTATTCAGTTTAGCTAGATCCATTCCTGTTATCTTCCTACTGACAGGCAGGCTTGTCTTGTTACAGTATTTACAGCTACCTGAAGAAAATTGCTGGTGTTCTTTTGATCCTATTAGTACCACAGTCAGGCAGCTAGACTATTTAAAGTTAGTGTAGTGCATCCTCCCCTCCTCACAGTGTTCAGTTAAAGCTACAAGTTAGTGTAGTGCATCCTCTGAACAGTGTTCAGCTAAAGCTACAAGTTAGTTTAGTGTGACCTCTGCACAGTGTTCAGCTAAAGCTACAAGTTAGGGTAGTGCGTCCTCCTCACAGTGTTTAGCTAAAGCTACAAGTTAGTGTTGTGCGTCCTCCTCACAGTGTTCAGCTTAAACTACAAGTTAGTTTTTTGCAAGCTCTGTACAGTTTTCACCTAAAGTAGAAGGTTGGTGGTGTTTTCCTGATCCTATCACTACCGCAGGCAGCTAAATAAGCTACAAGTTAGTTTTTTGCGAGCTCTGCACAGTGTTCACCTAAAGCTACCTGTAGAAGGTTGGTGGTGTTTTCCTGATCCTATCACTACCGCAGGCAGCTAAATAAGCTACAAGCTATTTTTTTGCGAGCTCTGCACAGTGTTCACCTAAAACTACAAGTTAGTGTAGTGCGAGCTCTGCACAGTGTTCAGCTAAAGCTACCTGTAGAAGGTTGGTGGTGTTTTCCTGATCCTATCACTACCGCAGGCAGCTAAATAAGCTACAAGTTAGTTTTTTGCAAGCTCTGCACAGTGTTCACCTAAAGCTACCTGTAGAAGGTTGGTGGTGTTCTCATACTACAGGCAGGCAGTTGATTTTGCTAGCTGCAGTATCAGTATATATATATATATATATATATATATATATATATATATATATATATGTCCCAGCTTAGTGCAGCTACAGGCCATTAGTATGTCTGGAAGGCCAACAAGGAGAGGCAGACAGTCACAAGCCAATAAAAGAGCAGGCTCTGTGTCTAGAGGCAACAGTGCTGGTTGTGGAGATGGTGCATCCTCATCAGCACGTGGCCATGGGACACGCTTGGCCTTTTTTTCGGCAGCTGGCCGTGTTGAGCTGCAATATGCAGAAGACTTGGTCGAGTGGATGACCAAGCCGTCCTCATCCTCCTCATCCTCTCTCACCCATGCTCAGGGTACTTTGTCTGGCAAAGCAGCTGCCAACACAGCCTCTTCCCTCGGCTCAATGGCATCAGTGACTCCTTCCCTAGCCCCACCATGTCCTCCTGAGGAGTCCCTCAAACTGTTTGACCACAGTGTTGGGTACATGCTCCAGGAGGATGCCCAGCATTTAGAAGACTCTGATGATGATACTGAGCTAGATGAAGGCAGTAACGTGAGCACGGACAGAGGGGGTGCCCAAGAAGGACAGCAATCTGGCAGTCATGCACCCCCTGCTGCAGCATACTGCCAGGTTTGCTCCAGTGATGAGGAGGGAGGGGATGATGAGGTCACTGACTCAACGTGGGTGCCTATCAGGAGAGAGGAGGAGGCACATCACCAACGAGGCAGGATGCCCTCCAGGGGCCAGCCTAAGGGCAGCACACTGACTGCATCACACCCCAAAGCTCCGCATGTGCAGGGCGCTGCTGTCTCTGCGCGTTATTCCAAAAGTTCCTTGGTGTGGGCCTTTTTTGAGATGAGTGCATCAGATCGCACCGCTGCTATTTGCAACATATGTCTTAAGCGTATCTCGCGTGGCCAAAACATCTCCCGCTTGGGCACCACATGTTTGACCAGACATATGTTGACCTGCCATGCAGTTCGTGGCAAGCGTATCTAAAAGACCCACACCAAAGAACAAAGAGGACCTCTCCTTGCTCCTCATCAGCTGAGATCTCCAACCCCACTATACCTTCAGACCTCTCTGAGACCTGCACTGAGAGGAATGAAGGTGTAGAATTAGGTGTGTCACAGCCAAGTACTTGTGGGCAATCTGCTTTCGGTACACCAACGTCAGATTGTACCAGGCAAATTTCCCTGCCCCAGCTGCTGCACCGCCGAAAGAAGTTCGCTCCCAGCCATCCACATGCCCAGCGGTTGAATGCTAGCTTGGCAAAATTGCTAGCACTTCAACTGCTGCTGTTTAAGTTGGTAGACTCTGCCCCCTTCCGTGAGTTTGTGGAATGTGCGGTTTCTCAGTGGCAGGTACCCAAACGCCACTTTTTCTTATGGAAGGCGATTCCGGCTCTCTACCGGCATGTGGAAGGCAATGTCTTGGCCTCGCTGGACAGGGCGGTCAGCGGTAAGGTGTATATTACCACTTACTCATGGTCCAGCAGGCATGGACAGGGACGTTACCTAAGTTTCACCGCGCATTGGGTGACTCTGCTGGCAGCTGGGAAGGATGCAGGACAAGGTGCAGTAGTGTTGGAGGTTGTACCGCCACCATGCCTCCAAAATGCCACTACTAATGATTGTGACACACCTCTGAATGTGACTTAAACATAAATATATCAAATAAACAGAGATTCATACATGGTGAAATGTGAATCAACCAAAGAAAAAGTTAAATTTTCTGGTGAAAAATGTGCTAGTATGGTGACTTTACCATAAATTAGGTGAGAGATAGAAATTAGGGTGTTAATATTAAACAGAAACACATCAAATAAACAAGGATTAACACATAATGAATGTGAGTCCAAACTCAGAAAAAATGAGAATAATTTCTGAAAAATTTGCTAGTATAATAATGTGCTAGTTTAACAACTGCACAATAAACAAAGTCCAAAAAATGAAAATGGTGATGTGTAAAGTCCAAAAAAATCTAATTAGATGTGCAGTCCCGCTAAAAAAGAAACATAAAAAAATGCTGGTATAATGAAAAATGTGCTAGTATAGTGACTAAACCATAAATAGGGTGAGAGTTAGAAATTAGGGTGTTAATATTGAACAGAAACACATAAAATAAACAAAGATTAACACATAATGAATGTGAGTTCAAACTCAGAAAAAAATGAGAATAATTTCTGAAAAATGTGCTAGTATAATAATGTGCTAGTATAACTGCACAATAAACAAAGTTCAAAAAACAGAAATGGTGAATGGTAAAGTCCAAAGAAATTCAATTAGATGTGCAGTCCCGTTAGACATATGGGGGATTACAATCACCGGTATGAACTGTGAAGGAAAAAACAGAAGTACCACCACCATAAACAGGGGGAGGCTCACCAGATCTTATTGACTTGGCGGGGCTTACACCACCCAAGACTGCAGAGCCTATTAGGTTGAACACATCTGTTGGAAACAACTGGTCCTAGATCTGTATCAATCAATCGACCTTGGACTGTCACTGAATAGTGACTTGAAGGCTCCAATCATCGTGAGGAGGGTGGAAGGTAAATGCCAGGAGGGATATATCATGCAATGAAAAGATGGGCTAACATAGCGTGATACCGTATAAAAAAGGCAATTTATTAAAAATAGAATAAAACTCACATTTGGAAGAGTAGAAAAAAGCATGTGTATAACAAAGAGCGATGCAAACAGGAGGTCCACCCGACGCGTTTCGACTCCACGGTCATTGTCACGGAACGTCCCACACTCCGCTTGAGTGCTTCCGTCAGTATACCGCTTCCTAAGTTCTGGAACACGAGCCCAATGGATCTGGCTATAGGAACCCCCAAGAACTAGACAACACCAGTCTTGGAGTACATCAGAACTAACTCTTTATTTGAGATCTCACACACATTTATACACCAGGCTGACTCAACGCTAACCTAATTAACCTAATTAACATGAGCTCCAAAAGGAGTCGTCCCGTCTCCTACATTGTATAGAGGACAATGTGATCAGCTCATTCAATTAACACACATTACCATAAACATCAACACAGGGTTAATTAGAACAAACAACAATGAGTTGAATACCCTTAGAACCTAGACTAAACTTATTTACATTAAACCCATTATAGCTGACATCAGACAGGTGAGTGGAGTTGATGACATTAGCATCTCCTCACAGGATGTGTCCCAACAGTATAATTCAGTCTTATCATTCTAATATGGCATATAACGGGTTCCAGAGTCTGTGTGTTTTGGGGGGACATGGAGCTGAATCCAAAGTAACACCAACCCCAGGGTCCCCAGGCATACAGCTCACAGAGAGCACCATTCCCCCAAATGCTAGGGCCCATAATCGGTGGGCAAGAGGCTTGCGTTCAGTCCCCTCCAATAGCCTCTGTCCCGGGTGAATTTGTCACAGTCATCATCTGGGGTCTCCTCTCTCACCTCTCACATCACCTCTCTCCTCCACCTCCTCATCTTCTTCTTCCGCCATGGCCTCTTCCTGTGCTTTGTCCTCGGAACCAGTGGTGCTCCGTAACCGTTCAAGGGGCTACGCAAGTATGCAGGCCAAAAGATGCCATGCGGTGCTTGAGCTGGTGTGCTTAGGGGACAGGAGCCACACTGGGGCAGAGGTTCTGTCAGCTCTACAGGGGCAGGTTCAGAGGTGGTTGATGCCATGCCAACTTAAGGCAGGAATGGTGGTTTGCGACAATGGCCCCAACCTCCTCTCTGCCCTCCGACAGGGACAAATGACCCATGTGCCCTGTTTGGCTCACGTTCTTAACTTGGTGGGCCATCAATGAGTACCTGTGCGACTATGGCACCAGAACAGGGTCAGGGGAGCTTGTTTTTTTTCCCCACGCTAGTGGGCCATGATCAGGGATGCATGCACTGTCCTGTCACCATTTGAGGAGGCCATGAGGATGGTGAGCAGTGACAGTGCATGCATCAGTGACACTGTCCCCCTCGTCCACCTGTTGGAGCACACGCTGCGTGGAATAATGGACAGGGCACTTGAGGCAGAACAGAGGCAGGAAGAGGAGGACTTCCTTAGCTCTCAAGGCCCCCTTTATCCAGACAGTGTTCCTGCGTGCCCGCCGATCACACAGGAAGAGGACAGGGAGGAGGAGGAGGAGGATTGTGTCAGTATGGAGGTGGAGCCTGGCACTCACTCAACAGCAGCAGTCTTTAAGGGATCAGTCCCAAGAACACATGGACTTGTACATGGCTGGGAGGAGGTGGCTGCGGACCATGTCTTCCTTAGTGACCCAGAGGACTCCGGACCAAATGCCTCAGCAAACCTATGCTGCATGGCCTCCCTGATCCTGCAAAGCCTGCGTAAGGATCCTCGTATTCGTGGTATCAAGCAGAAGGACCAATACTGGCTGGCAACCCTTCTTGATTAACGTTACAAGGGTAAGGTTGCGGACCTTATCTTGTGGTCGCAGAGGATGAAACATCTTCGGGAGGCCTTGCAGAAAGGTCTGTGCAACGCGTTCCCAGAGACTGGGAGGTTACAAACTCCTGTTTCTGGACAACGTGTTGCTGAGGCTTCGGTCAGTCAAAGAAGGAGCGGTGGAGAAGATGGTCGTCTGACTGATGCGTTCAGACAATTTTTAAGTCCGCAGCCCCAAGGTATGATTGGTTCCAGCAACCATCGCCAGCGTCTGTTTTACATGGTGCAGGAATACCTAGGGGCAAGATCTAACTTGGACACCTTTCCCACCGAAAATCCTCTGGGTTACTGGGTCTTGAGGATGGATCACTGGCCAGAGCTTGCACAGTATGCAATTATGCTACTGGCCTGTCTTGCATCCAGCGTTCTTTCGGAACGCACATTCAGTGCTGCTGGAGGCTTTGTAACCGATCACAGGGTGCGTCTGTCCACCGACTCGGTTGATCGACTGACCTTCATAAAAATGAATCAGTCTTGGATCACCACCAGCTACCAAGCACCTGATGCTGATGTAACCGAATAATTTTTTTTGCAATCTCAGATCCCTTCAAAGACTGCCTATGCTGATGCTGAGTGACTATCCTGAGTAATTATCTTCTTCCTCCTCAATGATCATGCTGATAGCTTGTAAGAACATTTTTGGTTCTGGGCACCGCCACCAGTGCCTAAGGCCCAATTTTTCAGCCCCTGTTTAACAGGGGCATGTAATTACAATTTTTGATGCAATACTCTGCAGCAGGGCTCATTCCTGCGTTCCAACTAGAGTATCTGTGAGGGGTTGCAGTGTTGTGGCACCAGCACCAGTGCCTAAGGCCCAATTTTTCTGCCCCTGTTTAACAGGGGCGTGTAATTACAATTTTTGATGCAATACTTTGCAGCAGGGCTTGTTTCTGCGTTCCAACTAGAGTTCCTGTGAGGGGTTGCAGTGTTGTGGCACCAGCACCAGTGCCTAAGGCACAATTTTTCTGCCCCTGTTTAACAGGGGAGTGTAATTACAATTTTTGATGCAATACTCTGCAGCAGGGCTCGCTACTGCGTTCCAACTAGAGTATCTGTGAGGGGTTGCAGTGTTGTGGCACCAGCACCAGTGCCTAAGGCCCAATTTTTCTGCCCCTGTTTAACAGGGGCGTTTAATTACAATTTTTGATGCAATACTTTGCAGCAGGGCCCTGTGAGAGCTTACAGTGTTGTGGCCACAACAACACCTAAGGCCCAAATTTCTGCTGACTATATAGGGCAGGCCCCTACTTTCAAACATCCAACTAAAAAACGACTTCTACTTGCAAACGGAAGGAGACAACAGGAAGTGAGATGAAATCTATCCCTAGGAAGGGAAATTCTCTGCTGTAAGAGTTAATATGGGAAAAACACATTCAGTGCTGCTGGAGGCTTTGTAACCGATCACAGGGTGCGTCTGTCCACTGACTCGGTCGATCGACTGACCTTCATAAAAATGAATCAATCTTGGATCACCACCAGCTACCAAGCACCTGATGCTGAGGTAACCGAATATTTTTTTTTGAAATCTCAGATCCCTTCAAAGACTGCCTATGCTGATGCTGAGTGACTATCCTGAGTAATTATCCTCTTCCTCCTCAATGATCACGCTGATAGCTTGTAAGAACATTTTTGGTTCTGGGCGCTGCCACCAGTGCCTAAGGCCCAACTTTTCAGCCCCTGTTTAACAGGGGTGTGTAATTACAATTTTTGAGACAACACTTTGCAGCAGAGCTCGTTCCTGCGTTCCAACTAGAGTATCTGTGAGGGGTTGCAGTATTGTGGCACCAGCACCAGTGCCTAAGGCCCAATTTTTCTGCCCCTGTTTAACAGGGGCATGTAATTACAATTCTTGATCTAATATTTCACAGCAGGGCCTGTTTCTGCGCCCACCAAGAGCGAGTGAGGACTTACAGTGTTGTGGCACCAGCACCACCACCACCACCAAAGGCCCAATTTTTCTGTCCCTGTTCAACAGGGGCATGTAATTACAATTCTTGATCTAATATTTCACAGCAGGGCCCTGTGAGAGCTTACAGTGTTGTGGCCACAACAACACCTAAGGCCAAAATGTCTGCTGAGTATATAGGGCAGGCCCCTACTTTCAAACATCCAACTAACAAACGACTCCTACTTGCAAACAGAAGGTGACAACAGGAAGTGAGATGAAATCTACCCCTATGAAGGGAAATTCTCTCCTGTAAGAGTTAATATGGGAAAAACTTTTCTCCTTTCCACTGATGCTTTATCACCAATCCTTGTTTCACAAAAAAACCCAATTTTTCAAAAAACAATTGTCATTGGGACAAAAAGTGAGGTGAAATCTTCTGAAGAGGAGCACAGACAGCAAAACAAATGTCACAGGGGTGATAACCCTTCCCTATGTTTTCCAAAAAGCTTAAAATAGATTTTTTGGCTGGAGCTAAACACGTTAAAAATGTACCAGTTCAAAATTACAAACAGATTCTACTTAAAAGTGTTTTTTGCATTGATACATGTCCCCTGGGGCAGGACCCGGGTCCCCAAACCCTTTTTAGGACAATACCAAGCAAATTAGCCTTTAAAATGAGCACTTTTGATTTTGAACGTTCGAGTCCCATAGACATCAATGGGGTTCTAACGTTCGTGCAAATTTTCGGTCCGTTCACAGGTTCTGGTGCGAACCAAACCGGGGGTGTTCGGCTCATCCCTAGTTACCAGGTTTGGACACATCTCAGGAGGGATTTTTGTCCACTCTTCCTTACAATTCTATAAATCCTTAAGGTTTCTTGGCTGTTGCTTGGGAACTTGAAGTTTCAGCTGCCTCCATAAATTTTCTATAGGATTAAGGTCTGGAGACTGGCTAGGCCACTCCATGACCTTAATGTTCTTCTTCTTGAGCCACTCCTTTGCAACAAGCTTGGCGGTATGTTTTGGGTCATTGTCATGCTGGAAGACCTATCCATCTTCAGTGTTCTGGCTGAGGGAAGAAGGTTCTCTTCCAATATTTTACAATTAGGGATGAGCCGAACACCCCCCTGTTCGCTTCGCACCAGAACATGCGAACAGGAAAAAAGTTTGCTCGAACACGCGAACACCGTTAAAGTCTATGGGACACGAACATGAATAATCAAAAGTGCTAATTTTAAAGGCTTATATGCAAGTTATTGTCATAAAAAGTGTTTGGGGACCCGGGTCCTGCCCCAGGGGACATGGATCAATGCAAAAAAAGTTTTAAAAACGGACGTTTTTTCAGGAGCAGTGATTTTAATAATGCTTAAAGTCAAACAATAAAAGTGTAATATCCCTTTAAATTTCGTACCTGGGGGGTGTCTATAGTATGCCTGTAAAAGGGCGCGTGTTTCCCATGTTTAGAACAGCCTGTCAGCAAAATGACATTTCGAAGGAAAAATTTCATTTAAAACTACCCGCGGCTATTGCATTGCCGACAATACACATAGAAGTTCATTGATAAAAATGGCATGGGAATTCAACACAGGGAAACCCCGAACCAAAATTTAAAAAAAAAATGACGTGGGAGTCCCCCTAAATTCCATACCAGGCCCTTCAGGTCTGGTATGGATATTAAGGGGAACCCCAAGCCAAAAAAAAAAAAAAATGGCGTGGGGTCCCCCCAAAAATCCATACCAGACCCTTATCCGAGCACGCAACCTGGCAGGCTGCAGGAAAGGAGGGGGGGACGAGAGTGCGCCCCCCCTCCTGAACCGTACCAGGCCACATGCCCTCAACATCCTCTTCTCTTCTTCCTTCTTCTCTTCTTCATTTTCTTCTCCGGGCCGCTCCGCACCCATGCTGGCATGGAGGGAGGCTGCCGCTGTGTGACGGAGTCTCCTCGTCTGACGGTTCTTAAATAACGGGGGGCGGGGCCACCCGGTGACCCCACCCCCTCTGACGCACGGTGACTTGATGGGACTTCCCTGTGACGTCACGGGGAATGCCACAGGGAAGTCCCGTCATGTCCCGTGCATCAGAGGGGGCGGGGTCACTGGGTGGCCCCGCCCCCCGTTATTTAAGAACCATCAGCCGAGGAGACGCCGTCACACAGCGGCAGCCTCCCTCCATGCCAGCATGGATGCAGAGCGGCCCGGAGAAGAAAATGAAGAAGAGAAGAAGAGAAGAAGGAAGAAGAGAAGAGGATGAAGAAGAAGATGAAGAGAAGAGCGGGAGCCTCCCCCCATGCCATGGGTGCGGAGCGGCCCGAGGAGAAGAAGACAGAAGACGCCGCGGAGGAGATGCTGGACGAGAATGCCAGAGGAAGAACCAAAAGAGCCGGAAGAACCAGAAGAAGATGAAGGAAGATAGAAGAAGAAGCATTTAAATAAAGGAATTGTCAAAAACTGTCTCTTGTCATTTTTAACATTTTTGACAGTTTTTTAGTGAAATGGTAGGGGTAAGTACCCCCTTACCATTTCACGCAGGGGGGGGCCGGGATCTGGGGGTTCCCTTGTTAAAGGGGGCTTCCAGATTCCGATAAGCCCCCCGCCCGCAGACCCCCACAACCAGGGGGACTCCCACGTCATTTTTTTTTTTAATTTTGGTTCGGGGTTTCCCTGTGTTGAATTCCCATGCCGTTTTTATCAATTAACTTCTATGTGTATTGTCGGCAATGCAATAGCCGCGGGTAGTTTTAAATGAAATTTTTCCTTCGAAATGTCATTTTGCTGTCAGGCTGTTCTAAACATGGGAAACACGCGCCCCTTTACAGGCATACTATAGACACCCCCCAGGTATGAAATTTAAAGGGATATTACACTTTTATTGTTTGACTTTAAGCATTATTAAAATCACTGCTCCTGAAAAAACGTCAGTTTTTAAAACTTTTTTTTGCATTGATCCATGTCCCCTGGGGCAGGACCCAGGTCCCCAAACACTTTTTATGACAATAACTTGCATATAAGCCTTTAAAATTAGCACTTTTGATTTCTCCCATAGACTTTTAACCACTTGCCGACTGCCTAACGCAGATATACTGCGGCAGAATGGCATGGGCAGGCAGAATCACGTACCCATACGTGATCTGCCTCCCGCGGGCGGGGGTCCGATCGGACCCCCCCGGTGCCAGCGGCGGTCGGCATTTCACTGGGAGCGTTGGGAGGCGAGGGGGAGACCATCCGATCGTGGCCCCCCCCTCGCGATCGCTCCCAGCCAATCGGAATCCTCCCCTGCCTGTGTGTAGTTTCACACAGGCAGAGGATGTGATGTCATCTCTCCTTGGCTCGGCAGTTTCCGTTCCAGCGTCGAGGAGAGAAGACATGTAAGTGCACACAACACAAACACACACAGTAGAACATGCCAGGCACATAAAACACCCCCGACCCCCCCCGATCGCCCCCCGATCCCCCCCAATCACCCCCCCCCTGTCACAAACTGACACCAAGCAGTATTTTTTTTTCTCTGATTACTGCATTGGTGTCAGTTTGTGACAGTAATGCCCCATACACACGGTCGGATTTTCCGATGGAAAATGTCCGATCGGAGCGTGTTGTCGGAAATTCCGACCGCGTGTGGGCGCCATCGGACATTTTCCATCGGATTTTCCGACACACAAAGTTGGACAGCAGGAGATAAAATTTTCCGACAACAAAATCCGATCGCGTCAATTCCGACCGTGTGTGGCCTGTTTCGACGCACAAAGTGCCACGCATGCTCAGAAGAAATTCCGACACGGGACAGCTCGTTCTGGTAAACTTAGCGTTCATAATGGATAAAGCACTATCGTCACGCTGCAATGTAAAAAATGGTTTAATACAGCGCACTCTCTTCTTCTTTATAATGTGACAAGAATTAAGTCGTTTTGATGCTCATATTCACACACACTTCTCACAAACTTTTTTCGTTACTATTTATCGGGATTCCCTCAATATATTTTGATTTCTCACATCTGACAACATATTTTTTTTTTTTTTTTTACTTTAATGTAGAATCTTTTTTTGTGTTTCTCTTTTTATTTTTTTATTTTTTTTGGTGATTTTGATTAGTACTCCCGAAAATGTTTGTGTGTTTTTTGTGACAAGTTCCCACAACACCATTGATATGTTGTTCAATTTAATCTGTAGGAGGAGATTGTTTGGTGTTGTTGTCCCTTGTTAATTTCACATTGTACTTTAGAAATGTACCTGAATACTCACCAACAAACTGTCCTTTTTGGATGAAAACACACCCAGGAGAGTAGAATTTACCTAAAAATATTTTATTAAGGGGTCATAACTATAAACAAAGAGGGAGGCAACGCTGGAGAAACTACAGAAGTGGGCGAAGCCTTGGACCCCCAGGGCAGACATCAATTATTTAAAAGCAAAATTGGTGGCCTGAGGAGTCCATATCTAAGGGAGTGCAGTCTGGTCCAGAAGTCCCAGAGATCCGGAAAGCAGCAGATGACATCTGTGTCCCCAGGCTGTGGTCATACGAGAGACTGCATCTTCTGTCAGACCAGACTGAACCCAGGGTCATCACTCTCAGGTCTTCTTTCCACGCTTCCTTACAGGCTTTGGCTGTGGTGGTGGAGTTGTGGCAGCAGGAGGAGGAGGAGGAGGAGGATCGTCCCTCTCCATGACATCCGTCTTGTGTGTCAGTTCCCCACTCTCCCCCTTCCGAAGGACTTTATAAATCAGGTCCTCAGAAATCTTGCGTTGGCCCTCCTGCATGGTGGCAGCCATGCAGGCAAAGGCCTCTGCAGGACTGGGGAAGGCTCTGAGGGACGCCGAAGCCTCCTGGATCAGCCTGTACACTGAATCCTGCACAGGACTGGGAGTGGCCTTCCTGGCCCTTTTATATGGCAGGCGGAGGGGAGGGACCTGAGACTCAGTCAGGCTGCGACTTGTCCCAGGCTTCTCTTGGCTGACACTTAGCCCCGCCTCCTCCTGGCTGCCACTAATCCCCGCCTGCTCCTGGCTGCCACTAATCCCCGCCTGCTCCTGGCTGCCACTAATCCCCGCCTCCTCCTGACTGCCACATTCCACAGCCTCCTCCTGGCTGAGGTCTTCCTGTGTATGAAAAAGGGACATAGTTTTAGTATTGTTTTCATCAATCACACACAATTTTCACCTCCTGACTGCTGCAAATTGAATGTTAACAAATATAACAGACTATCCTTCTGAGCCCAGCAGTTTTCATTCTTGTCCCAATTTTGGGTGCCTACTACTGTCTATTGATATGTAAAACACTTTATGAAATCAGCAAATAGTGATCAATAATAACATCTAGTAAACATCATTTCTTTATTGCCCAGAAATCAGTAGAACAATGCTATACCTGACTCCAGCTGGGCTCCTCCACTTCTTCCTGGCTGGAAGGCCCAGGTTGGACGTCAGAAGCCTCAGCTGCTGTGGAAGGAAGCGTGGAAGGAAGAGTAGAGAGGGATTCCCTGACTTCAGTGTGGTCTGACAGAAATCGCAGTCTCTCATAGTACCACAGCCTGGGGACATAAACGTCATCTGCTGCAGCTCCGGACCTCTGGGAATCTGTGACCTTCTTGCGCTCCCTAAGATAAGTGCTCCTCAGGCCCAATTTTAGCTTTTAAATAAGGGATGGTTGCTGTGGGGACCACCGGCTTCATCAACTCCAGCAGTTTCTCCAGCGCTGCCTGCCTCTTCTGTTTGTGATTATAGTGGGGGTGCCTGACCTGCCACAGACAGGGCAGCTCCCTGTACTTGTCTATGAACAGGGGCAGGAAATTGTGGTCGTTGAACCCATCCATTTTCTCTGCAAGACACAACACAAGACAAACCATAATGTCAGGCCAAACTCCCCTAATCTTGTTACAATATAGGCTTCAATTTAGAAGCAGTATAGGCCCAAGTTTAGATCCTACCTTCGTTAGCACGATCGGCGTCTCCGATGCTCCTTCCTCCGCTCACAGATCGTAGGTAAGACGCGCGCGTTACGATTTATACACACTGCGCATGCGTATAATTCCGCCCGCCCCTGACGTTCTTTCTATTCTATTCCCCGCCCCTTTTCGTTCGGCGCAGTGGAGGAAGAGCACATGGCAGAGAGACAGCAGGATAGTGCTAAGTACAGCAACGAGGAGGAGGAGGAGGAAAGGCCGGAGCCTGAAACGTCCCGATCCAGAAGGAGATTAAAGGACTCAAATATGTCCTTTGGGGAGATTTTGGAAATGGTGGACATCCTGAAGAAGGCTATGATGGAAAGTATGGGCCTTACCCCAACCACAATGTCCGAAAGGCCAAGATCATGGCGAAAGTGGTCAGGAGTCTGCACCGGAAATTCGGGGTACGACGATCGAAAGATGAGCTCAGGAAGCGGTGGTCGGACCTGAAATTACGAGAACATGAGCAGTACAGAAAGATCCGGAGAGTGCTGCAAAAAAGTAAGTAGTTGTGCTGTGTTCCTATTGTTCTTGTGTTTATTACGTTCGTGCTGCTCCATGTGCTTTTAGGAACTGTTGTACAGTTTAAAATGGCAACTTTCATGTTCATGGGCACATTATTCGTTCGGATCACACATTTTTATTTCGGACGATAAAATACCATTGTTTAGGCCATATGCATTTGGCCACCATTTTGACGCCCTATACTTGTCTTCAAAGAATTGGGTTGTGTAGATGGGTTTGTTACTAGAATGAAATGCAAACTAGATTGTGTGTAAGGAGAGGACACTGAGCAGCTGTTTTCACATCTGGACACTGGAGCACTAGTGTGGGACCCCAGAACACCCTTTTTATTAGGGGGGCCACACAGGTGCTCCAGGGTATACTATAGGGGGGGATACATCTGTGAAGCTTGTACAAAACAGGTAAAGTATTGCAGCTTGACAAAGGACACTAAAAAAGCTACATCTTGGAACTCGGCTAAAATAGATCATTGTACCCCACTTCCAAGCAATGTTTCCTATTTCTATAGTTCTGCCATCAAATATCTGTGTGCTAAGTATACCATTTTTGTTTTACATAGGGGAGAAAAGACTCGGAGGACACCCCTCATCCGAGGAGACCAGAGCCCCCCCCCCCTGGAAGAAGGGGAAATCCCCCCAACACAAGCTGAGCAGGAGGATGAAGAGGAGGATGAAGACGTGGTGGAAGTAGTCACCACAACAGGTGAGTGTCTGCAACCACAGGCTCAGATAAGAGATGGATGGCGGCATTTTTTGGCAAACCTAATTTATTTTGGGGTTCCTCTCTTTTTAGGTGATCGTGAGGTTGTGGATGAAGATCCTTTCACATCCGAAAGTGCCCAGATCCTGATCGGGGAGATCATGGGGTGTAATTTACAATTGGAAAACATCAAGCAAAACATCAATGATGTTATTCCAAAATATAAAAACATCATTGATGTTTTGGGGCGAGTTTAAAACCCCTCCAAATTACTTTCTTCTTTTATGTGCTACAATGTGCGAAATGTTTTTGTGATTTTTCCCAAAGCCAAAATTGGAGGATGCACACAGTGTGTCAACATGTGCTATCTGCCATCACAGGAGATCAATGGACGCGTTTTGGGGGTGCAACCCCTTCCTCAATAATAAAGTAGCGGTGAGGAAGGGCTTTCTCCCCCAAAACACGTCCCTTGATCCCCCATGATGGCAGATAGCACATGTTGACATTGTGAAATTTGTGTGCATCTTCCAAATTTGGCTTTTCCAGGGGTGATTTCCCCCCATCTGAATGCTATATCAAACAGTTCCTAAATACTCATGTCTGATATTGCCTTCAAGTTCTACCAAATGTGAACTTTGTAAGATCAAGATTTGTGTCTTTCTTGTGGGTTTTACACAGGCCTGTTTTCTATAAAATGCACATTTTGATTTTGGATAATGACACCACAAAAATTGTTATACAACAAACATGTCGGTTTGTCAGAAAAACCTTTGGTAAATGCACATGTGATTGTGCAGGTATTAAAAAGATTCTTCATCAAGAATGTGTGGATTATAGTCTCAACGCTACAACACTTTTGGGGTGATGTAATTGTTGTTTTATGAGAAAATGGGTGTAATTTCCTAAGGGCAAATCCTCTTTGCGCTACAAGTGCAGTTTCAGTGCAGTTGCAAGTGCACTTGTAGTGAAAAGTGTCTTTGCATTTAGTAAATAACAGCCAACAGTGCTTTGTAAGGTTACACAATCACAACATTTTCTGGACTCCACACATTTCTGTCAGGGTCAGCTCAAACAAACACAAGCAGTAAATGTCTACAAAGAAGAGCCTGGGGGGAGATGCCTGTCGAGAACTTGAGGTCCTGCAGGCTTCTCCCTGTGGCCAAATACCGCAAGGTAGCGACCAACCTCTGCTCCGGAGTGATGGCTTGCCTCATGCAAGTATCCTGCCTGCTGATATAGGGGGTCAGCGAAGCCAACAAACTGTGAAACACGGGGTCCGTCATCCTGAGAAAGTTCCTGAAATCACCAGGATTATTCTCATGGATCTCACGGAGCAAAGGCATATGACAGAACTGGTCACGCTGAAGCAACCAATTCTTGGTCCATGAACTCCTCCTCACCCTGTTCATGGACTGGACTTGTGTCAAGGTCAGGACCCCAACACCAAGCCCCCGCACAGCACGAACTCTACGAGGAGTACACATACGAAACATGGCTAGAAAACGGTCGGCTGCTCAGAACGAAGTAACAGAACGCACTGAAGAACAGCAAGGCCTGTGAAGAGCGACCTGAAAAACAGCAACGAGCGGACAAGATCGCACAGAAAACTCCGATACGAACTGACTGCACGCACTGAAAAGCAGATACAAACCCACAAGCACAAACTGAACGGCAGAAAACGATCTGAAAGCCACGAGTCTGAAAAAGCGCGAATCGTCTCTCACCAAACTTTTACTAACACGAGATTAGCAAAAGGAGCCCAAAGGGTGCCGCGCTTGGTTCTGAACCGGCCTTTTCTAGTCTCGTCGTACGTGCTTGACGTCACCGCATTCTTGGCGATCGGAAATTCCGACAACTTTGTGCGACCGTGTGTAGGCAAAACAAGTTTGAGCCAACATCCGTAGGAAAAAATCCAAGGATTTTGTTGTCGGAATGTCCGATCAATGTCCGACCGTGTGTACGGGGCATTACAGTGTTAGAGCAGTGAGTATTAGCCCCCTGTAGGTCTAGGGTACCCCCTAACCCCCCCTAATAAAGTTTTAACCCCTTGATCACCCCCTGTCACCAGTGTCACTAAGCGATCATTTTACTGATCGCTGTATTAGTGTCGCTGGTGACGCTAGTTAGGGAGGTAAACATTGAGGTTCGCCGTCAGCGTTTTATAGCGTCAGGGACCCCCATATACTATCTAATAAATGTTTTAACCCCTTGATTGCCCCCTAGTTAACCCTTTCACCACTGATCACCGTATAACCGTTACGGGTGACGCTGATTAGTTCGTTTATTTTTCATAGTGTTAGGGCACCCGCCGTTTACTACCGAATAAAGGTTTAGCCCCCTGATCGCCCGGCGGTGATATGCGTCGCCCCAGGCAGCGTCAGATTAGCGCCAGTACCGCTAACACCCACGCACGCAGCATACGCCTCCCTTAGTGGTATAGTATCTGAACGGATCAATATCTGATCAGATCTATACTAGCGTCCCCAGCAGTTTAGGGTTCCCAAAAACGCAGTGTTAGCGGGATCAGCCCAGATATCCGCTAGCACCTGCGTTTTGCCCCTCCGCCCAGCCCACCCAAGTGCAGTATCGATCGATCACTGTCACTTACAAAACACTAAACTGCAAAACTGCAGCGTTCGCAGAGTCAGGCCTGATCCCTGCGATCGCTAACAGTTTTCTTGGTAGCGTTTTGGTGAACTGGCAAGCACCAGCCCCAGGCAGCGTCAGGTTAGCGCCAGTACCGCTAACACCCACGCACGCACCGTACACCTCCCTTAGTGGTATAGTATCTGAACGGATCAATATCTGATCCGATCAGATCTATACTAGCGTCCCCAGCAGTTTAGGGTTCCCAAACACGCAGTGTTAGCGGGATCAGCCCAGATACCTGTTAGCACCTGCGTTTTGCCCCTCCGCCCGGCCCAGCCCAGCCCACCCAAGTGCAGTATCGATCGATCACTGTCACTTACAAAACACTAAACGCATAACTGCAGCGTTCGCAGAGTCAGGCCTGATCCCTGCGATCGCTAACAGTTTTTTTGGTAGCGTTTTGGTGAACTGGCAAGCACCAGCCCCAGGCAGCGTCAGGTTAGCGCCAGTACCACTAACACCCACGCACGCACCGTACACCTCCCTTAGTGGTATAGTATCTGATCGGATCAATATCTGATCCGATCAGATCTATACTAGCGTCCCCAGCAGTTTAGGGTTCCCACAAACGCAGTGTTAGCGGGATCAGCCCAGATACCTGCTAGCACCTGCGTTTTGCCCCTCCGCCCGGCCCAGCCCAGCCCACCCAAGTGCAGTATCGATCGATCACTGGCACTTACAAAACACTAAACGCATAACTGCAGCGTTCGCAGAGTCAGGCCTGATCCCTGCGATCGCTAACAGTTTTTTTGGTAGCGTTTTGGTGAACTGGCAAGCACCAGCGGCCTAGTACACCCCGGTCGTAGTCAAACCAGCACTGCAGTAACACGTGGTGACGTGGCGAGTCCCATAAGTGCAGTTCAAGCTGGTGAAGTGGCAAGCACAAGTAGTGTCCCGCTGCCACCAAGAAGAAGACAAACACAGGCCCGTCGTGCCCATAGTGCCCTTCCTGCCGCATTCGCCAATCCTAATTGGGAACCCACCGCTTCTGCAGCGCCCCTACTTCCCCCATTCACATCCCCAACCAAATGCAGTCGGCTGCATGAAAGGCATTTTCTTTATGTCCTCCCGAGTATCCCTACCCAGCGAACCCCCCCAAAAAAGATGTTGTGTCTGCAGCAAGCGCGGATATAGACGTGACACCCACTATTATTGTGCCTCCTGTCCTGACAATCCTGGTCTTTGCATTGGTGAATGTTTTGAACGCTACCATGCACTAGTTGAGTATTAGCGTAGGGTACAGCATTGCACAGACTAGGCACACTTTCACAGGGTCTCCCAAGATGCCATCGCATTTTGAGAGACCCGAACCTGGAACCGGTTACAGTTAAAAAAGTTAGTTACAAAAAAAAGTGTATTCTCTCTATTGTTCTGCTTTTTTTTACTGTATTCTATTCTGCAATGTTTTATTGTTATTATGTTTTATCATGTTTGTTTTTCAGGTATGCAATTTTTTATACTTTACCGTTTACTGTGCTTTATTGTTAACCATTTTTTTGTCTTCAGGTACGCCATTCACGACTTTGAGTGGTTATACCAGAATGATGCCTGCAGGTTTAGGTATCATCTTGGTATCATTCTTTTCAGCCAGCGGTCGGCTTTCATGTAAAAGCAATCCTAGCGGCTAATTAGCCTCTAGACTGCTTTTACAAGCAGTGGGAGGGAATGCCCCCCCAACGTCTTCCGTGTTTTTCTCTGGCTCTCCTGTCTCAACAGGGAACCTGAAAATGCAGCCGGTGATTCAGCCAGGTGACCATAGAGCTTATCAGAGACCAGAGTGGCTCCAAACATCTCTATGGCCTAAGAAACCGGAAGCTACGAGCATTTTATGACTTAGATTTCGCCGGATGTAAACAGCGCCATTGGGAAATTGGGAAAGCATTTTATCACATCGATCTTGGTGTGGTCAGATGCTTTGAGGGCAGAGCAGAAATCTAGGGTCTAATAGACCCCAATTTTTGCAAAAAAGAGTACCTGTCACTACCTATTGCTATGATAGGGGATATTTACATTCCCTGAGATAACAATAAAAATGATTTAAAAAAAAAAATGAATGGAACAGTTTAAAAATAAGATAAAAAAAAATAATAATAATAAAGAAAAAAAAAAAAAAGCACCCCTGTCCCCCCTGCTCTCGCGCTAAGGCGAACGCAAGCGTCGGTCTGGCGTCAAATGTAAACAGCAATTGCACCATGCATGTGAGGTATCACCGCGAACGTCAGATCGAGGGCAGTAATTTTAGCAGTAGACCTCCTCTGTAAATCTAAAGTGGTAACCTGTAAAGGCTTTTAAAGGCTTTTAAAAATGTATTTAGTTTGTCGCCACTGCACGTTTGTGCGCAATTTTAAAGCATGTCATGTTTGGTATCCATGTACTCGGTCTAAGATCATCTTTTTTATTTCATCAAACATTTGGGCAATATAGTGTGTTTTAGTGCATTAAAATTTTAAAAAGTGTGTTTTTTCCCCAAAAAATGCGTTTGAAAAATCGCTGCGCAAATACTGTGTGAAAAAAAAATGAAACACCCACCATTTTAATCTGTAGGGCATATATAATGTTTGGGGGTTCAAAGGAATTTTCTTGCAAAAAAAATTATTTTTTTATGTAATCAAAAAGTGTCAGAAAGGGCTTTGTCTTCAAGTGGTTAGAAGAGTGGGTGATGTGTGACATAAGCTTCTAAATGTTGTGCATAAAATGCCAGGACAGTTCAAAACCCCCACAAATGACCCCATTTTAGAAAGTAGACACCCCAAGCTATTTGCTGAGAGGCATGTCGAGTCCATGGAATATTTTATATTGTGACACAAGTTGCGGGAAAGAGACAATTTTTTATTTTTTTTATTTTTTTTTGCGCAAAGTTGTCACTAAATGATATATTGCTCAAACATGCCATGGGAATATTTGAAATTACACCCCAAAATACATTCTGTTGCTTCTCCTGAGTACGGGGATACCACATGTGTGAGACTTTTTGGGAGCCTAGCCGCGCGCGGGACCCCGAAAACCAAGCACCGCCTTCAGGCTTTCTAAGGCCGTAAATTTTTGATTTCACTCTTCACTGCCTATCACAGTTTCGGAGGCCATGGAATGCCCAGGTGGCAAAAAATCCCCCCAAATGACCCCATTTTGGAAAGTAGACACCCCAAGCTATTTGATGAGAGGTATAGTGAGTATTTTGCAGACATCACTTTTTGTCACAAAGAAAATTGAAAAAAGAAAAAAAAAATTTTTTCTCGTCTTTCTTTATTTTCAAAAACAAATGAGAGCTGCAAAATACTCCTCCATCTCCTCTATCTTAGAAATCCTCCGGAACCACTCCCCAATCGTGGGAGCGGAGGTGGATCTCCAATGTGTCGGGATACATAGTTTAGCTGCGTTCACCAGGTGCATAGCTAATGATTTAAAGTACTCGTTTCTAGTCAGGTGAGTGTGATGTAGGAGGTATTGGGCAGGGGAATAGTTCAGGGAGTATGTTGTGATATGTGAGATGAGGTCGTGGACTTCTTTACAGAATGGCTGTATGGAGATGCAGTTCCACCATATGTGTAGCATTGTGCCTTTTGCTTTCCCACATCTCCAGCAAGTGTCTGGGATGGTTGGAGAGAATTTATGTAAAAGTGACGGAGTCCTATACCAGCGTGTTTGAATTTTATAGCCATTCTCCTGAATGGCTACATTAAGGGAGCCCTTATGTATATATTCGTTGATACGTGACCAATCCTCCTCCGTGAAGGTCATCTGAAGGTCTGCTTCCCATGCTGTGTGTGCGGAGTCTGGAGTGTAAGAGGTATCTTCTATAAGCGTGTTGTACGAGATTAGGTGTCTTTGTGGGGAGGATCTGGTGCACAGTTCCTCAAATGGAGTTAATTGTCTAGTCCAAGTCAGTGTCGTTCCTTGAGTTGATAGAAAGTGTCTGATCTGTCGGTATGTCCAAAAGGGGAAGGAGTAAGTTCTCATATGATCTAGGGGTCTTGTCTACATAGAACAGATAGGCTAACATTCTGTTGTGTGGCCAAGTCTGGTTTAGAAAGGATGATGAGAGCCCTGGCATAAACTCAGGGTTGCCACTCAATGGGGTTAACGGGCCAGGTACAGAGGAAATTGACCTGATTTTAATTGTTCGTCTAAAGGAACTTAGCGATGCTGAGATGAGGGGGTGCGTCAATATCTCCTGTGGCACTTGTTTTGGGGCGATCCAGAGGAGAGACTCCAGTGGAAGTTGAGAGATCGATTTCTCCAGGGTAACCCAAAGCTTACCCGGCTCATGGACATTCCAGTCCAGGATTCGGGCAAGGTGGCTCGCTAGGGAGTATTTGTGGAGGTCTGGAAGTCCAATGCCTCCGTTAAGTCTTGGTCGCGTGAGCCTAGCGAATTTGATGCGTGGAGGGGAACCTTTCCATATAAACAGTGTGCACATCTTCCTATATGCTGCAAAAAAGGATGCTGGAAGATGGATATGTAGGCACTGAATAATATAAAGAAATCGTAGTAAGGTTATAATTTTTAAAAGAGCCAGGAGACATTAAGGTTCCCCCATTCTTTTAAGTCAAGTTGTGCTTTCTTTAAGACCTTAAGGAAATTAACCCTGTATATGTCCTCTAATTTAGTGGTGATTTGGATACCTAGGTAGGTTATTTCCTGTTGGTTCCACTGGAAGGGAAAGGAAGATTGGCAACGTTTAAGTTCCTGTGCTGTAAGGGTGATATTCAAGGCTTGGGATTTCACATAATTAATTTTTAGATGCGATAGGGTTCCGAAGTGCTCTATATCCTTGAGTAAATTAGGTATGGATGTGGTTGGAGAAGTCAGGGAGAGTAGAATGTCATCTGCAAATGCAGATACCTTATACCCCTTTCCTTGAATTGTCAGACCTGTGATGTCGGAATTGTCTGTTAAGGAGGGATTCCAGGGAGAGTACAAAAATTAATGGTGAAAGGGGGCAGCCTTGCCGCGTACCGTTTCTTATAGGGAAGGCGTCCGACAGGTGGCCATTTACTCTTACAGCTGCACTCGGGTTAGAGTACAGCGCTGAGATGTGGGACAACATGCGTGGGTGAAGACCGATCCTCTTCAGGACCTCCTCCATGTAATCCCAGGCCACTCTGTCGAACGCCTTCTCAGCGTCCAAAGACAGAACGAACCCTCGGGTTTTTGTGGTCGTGAGCCAGTGGTGGATGTTTAATGCTCTAATGGTGTTGTCCCTGGCCTCTCGTCTGGGGACAAAACCAACCTGATCTAACGAGATAAGGCTTGGCAAGAAAGTGGACATTCTATTGGCTAAGATTTTGGCATAAATCTTGATGTCCACATTGAGTAGTGAAATAGGTCTGTAGTTTTGTACTCGTGTATTGTCCTTTCCCTCCTTAGGGATTACTGTTATGTGTGCCTCCAACATGCGCCCCATGTTCATCGTGGGGTCCGCTAAAGAATTAAAGGTGGTTAACATTTTTGGAGCTAGGGACTGGACGAAGCATTTATAATATTGCAGGGTGAACCCGTCTGGCCCTGGACTTTTACCCAATTTCATCTGTCGTATGGTGGTCTGCAGTTCTTTAGTCGAGAGGGGCTGCTCTAAGTCTTCTGCTTGTGTTTGTGAGATTGGTTGTGGGCCATATTGGGTCAAGAAACTCTTTATAGCTTCCGTTCTGCGTAATGCTTGTTCAGGGTTTGAATTGGGGGTCTTAAGATTATATAGACTTTTGTAGTATTGTTCAAATGCATGGGCTATGTCTTCATTTTTAGATAGTGAAGTGTCCTGTTGGGTCTGTATGTGGTGAATTGTGTTAGACGGTCTAGAGGTACGTACTGCTCTGGCCAGTAATCTACCGGACTTGTTGCCTTGCTCATAAAAGACTCGTTGGTGAAGAACATACTGGCGCCTGGTGCGTTTACCTAGTTCTTCTAATAACGTTGAGCGTGAATGCATCAGTTCCTGCAGTGTCTGTTGTGAGTGGGATTGTTTATGTGTGGTCTCCAATCGCCTGATGTTGGCGATCAGGTTATCTATGGTGGCCTGATGCAACCTTTTTACTTTCGCAGCCTGGGCCATCAGCTCCCCCCTGATCACACATTTGTGAGCTTCCCACAAAGTGGTAGGAGATATATCTGGGGTGGAGTTCTCCCTGAAATATGTGTCGATACTTGCTGTCAGGCGTGAGATAAACTCTGCATCTTTCAGTAGGGAGGAGTTAAGTCTCCATGTTTTTGTTTTGGGGGTCAGGTCTGGGAAGGTCAGGGTAACTGAGATAGGGTGGTGGTCAGACAGGAACATAGGGTCGATCGTGGCCTGTGTGAGGTAGGTTAAGTCAGGTTGGGAAAGGAAAAGGTAGTCCAGTCTTGAGTATTTTTGAAAAGGGATGGAATAGAAGGTGTAGTCCTTCACGGAGGGGAACATTGTGCGCCATGTGTCGTGCAGCGCTAGACCTTGGAGTTGTAATTTAATTTGTCTTAGGGCTCGGTAGGATAGAATTGAAGTTCCTGAGGAGGTATCAAGGTTTGGGTTGAGGGGTACATTGAAGTCACCTCCTAGTAGTACGATACCCTCTTTAAAGGAGGTCAAAAGGTGACATATTTTCCTAAAGAAAGATACCTGGTGTTCGTTTGGAGCATATATGTTTGCCAATGTTATCGGCTTAGAAGCATAGGTACCTTTACCTTTAATACAAATCTACCCTCAGGATCCAGTAGTGAGTCTGAAAGCTTAAATGGGGCCTGTTTAGAAACAAGTATGGAAACTCCTTTTGTCTTAGCTATGGGATTGGTGGAATGGAAGGCAGTTTGGTATATGTGATTGGAAATTTTTGGGATGGAGTTAGAGCGAAAGTGAGTCTCCTGTAGGAAGATGAATTGGGCCTTTTGCTTGGTGAGAGAGGACAGGACCTGGGAGCGCTTTTCCGGTACATTAAGACCTTTTGCGTTGAGAGAAACACATTTCAACGCTAGAGGAGTACAGTGAGGCATTGTCTTTTACTTTTTTTTTTGTAAGTAAATGGGTTTCGAAATAAAGATCAAGACCCGGGTGTTTATTTATTTTCTCTAAAGATTGTCAGCTCGCGTCGGGGTGGTTCAGCCAGTAGCTGCGAAGTGTGTTGGGGTAGAGCTTGTGGGGAGTCAAAGAGATAGAAAAAAAGAAGGGGGGGGGTCCCGCCAGGGGTAAGGAAAGTTAGAGGGATAGGGAAACAGTGGGGGCAGATAGGATATAGGGTTGAGAGAAATACCAGAGGTGGAAAAGGAAGTGCCAATCCACCTATAAAATAGGAAACTGGTTGGTTAGCAGACTAACTCTTAGTGCTGCTGCTGGGGGTTGGTGAGCGTGTCTGGGGTCCTACTCCTTGGCCATAGAGAGGAGTGTGAGTAGATGGTAGTGTAAGAGGGGATAGTGCAAATAAAAATGGGACGATTGCATCCTATCAACATTAAACTCAACCTAAATATCTTGAGAGCCCGCCAGTGGGGAACAGGTATAGGTCTTATATCTGGAAACTGAAAACTGAGAGAGATTCAGAACATATGTTATACATAACCATAGATATCATGACTCATAGATCCATTTATTCGCCTCCCCATCTAAGTTTTATGGGGGCTTCACATCGTTATGCATGTGCATTCTAATTCCTCCTTCCCCCATTCAAAGGTGTATAGGGTCATGTAACCGTAACTCTCCATCTTAGAGCTAGGCAGTGAGAATAGGGGTATGGGATATGGGACCACCCCATTACCTGGGGTTTTAGGGGGTTACCTTCTTATTTATATTATACAAGTTTCTGTATTGATGGTTCGTATTAACTCTTATGACATCATAGCATTATAGCTCTATGAGCCCCCCAAGCATACTGTGCGGCTCCCTGTTCATGATTATTAGGGTAGTACGTAATATCCTAGAGTATTGTTCATTTAGTATGTCTCAGAGCCATTGTCATCTACGTTGAATGGCAGATGATAGTTGTGATTATAGGGGAAAAAGGGAGCTGCATGTGTCTGCCTCGGTGACCCCCAAGCATCATACGTATTCATATGTTAAGGGTATACTGAGATAATTAGCGCATATATCCGTATGAAAAGGGGTTGGGGATCGGGGGATGAGGAAGGGAGGGAGGTATAAAGTGGGAAGGAAGGAGGGGGGGAGGGTCGGGAGAGAGGGTTGGGGTTAAAGGGAGGGAGGGGGATGGGTGGGAGAAGGGAAAAAAGGGGTAGGAGGGTCGGGTAAAGAGAAAGGAAGATATGGGGGAAGGGAAAAATGAGGAAGGGGAGGGTGAAGGTATGGGTGGGAATAAGGGGGGAGGACGGAGGTGTCCCTAGGAAGAAAAATGTTAAACCGGTCACTTTACCAATACAGATATATCGAGTCCCAGATATCTAAGAGCAGTGTATGTATTCATCTTACACAGAAGTTGTCTCCCAAGGTGTTGGTGAGTATGCAGTCGTTGAAAGACCCAGTGTATGGGAAGAGCCTCAGGAGTAAGATGTGCTAGCTTCTTAACGTGCTGAGAAGCCTCAGCTGTCTTGGGGGAGGCAGGAGAGCACGTCCATAAAAATTATTGCGGCGCTGAAAAGTTCAAAAATGAAATTGAAGAGTGGGAGGAATCCAATCACCAAATATATTGTGCAGATGTAGAAAGAGTACGTCAGCTGTATACTTAGAGGTTGTGGCAGATAATGCAGAAGTCTCAAGAGTCTGGTTTAATGGAGGTGTCCCGATTCTTCGCTGCATGGTCAGACAATATTCTTTCCGCGTGGGTCTATAAGGGTTTTTTGCTCTAATTATGAAAGTTCCGGTCAGGTGATTTCTGCAGGCCCTTGGTTAGAGTCATAATGCCAGATTTTTAAAGGGCAAAACAGCGAGCCAGGAAGTCATGGTCCTCTCTGCATAAATGAGGTTATACACAGTTCTAGCGTGTATGATGGAGATGAGTCATAAATTCCATAAAATAAAAAGATGAAAACTGTGAACCAAAACAGGAAGATGAATCTTGAGGAAAACAGACCTACTTAGATAGTGTCCGGATATCAAAAAGAATTGACAATGGTTTTGTCAGGCCTCCTGGTGATTCCTGCGGGGGGTTACAGGTTGTCCCCTGGCTTGGTATTCCAGGTCCCGCCGGGAGGAATGTGCTCCGGGAGAAGGGGGCCCCGATCTCCTGCGTCTAGAGCAATGTCTCTGTGCTTTGGGTGAGGGGTTGTGTGTTACCGGCTTCCACGGCTCAGATGGGAAATAGAACGCACACCAATCCGGAAGATCTATCGCTGGTAGATCGAGCTGCTCACAGAAAGCCTGAAGGTCATCTGGTGATCCTAAGAGGGCAGTGCAGCCTCTAGCGGTGGCGGACAGGCAGAACGGGAATTTCCAGCGATATTGTATATTCCGCGCTCTAAGTAGATCCAGTAGGGGGCGCAGGGCGCGCCTGTTCTGTAGTGTGGTTGGAGAGAGGTCCTGAAAGAGCTTAATTTCAGTGCCATTGTGGTGTAAATGGCCTCTTTCTCTGGCTTTTCTCAGGATTTCTTCCTTGAGCGGGAAGTTCACTACACAACAGATAACATCTCTCGGGGGCTCATTATCTCAAGGGGGCGGTCTGAGGGCCCGGTGCAGTCTCTCCATCTCAATTGGGGAATCTGGCGGCCGGTCTAATAAATCATTAAAGATGGTACAGATAGCCTGGGGTAGTGAACCTGCTTCCAAGTTTTCCGGTACCCCCCTGATTCGGATATTATGTCTCCTGCCCCTATTGTCGAGGTCTTCGACTTGACGGTGTAAATCATAAAGATATGAGAGTTGGGTATCGTATGTGTGCTGCACTTGCCTGATGGCAGCTGCATGGAGCTGCGTAGTCTGCTCCATGTGCGTTATGCGGGCCGCCACCGCCTGAATGTCCATCTTGAGGTTTAAAATTGCCGCTTTCAATGTGCCCGTAATATTGTTGGTGATGTCCATTGCGACATGCTGTAGATCCGACAGGTTAACTACTGAGCTGGGGCGGTGAGCTTGAGTAGTCTCGTCTTCCATCTGAGAGTCTGAGTCCTGACTGAGGCCTGAGGCCTGTGGTGTCTGTTCGGCCTCGTGGTCGCCCGAGCGAAGTGTCCGGAATATCTCCGGGATGTTGCGGCTGAGCTGTGTAGTCGGCTCTTTCGGTGTCCGGGGGGCTGAGACACTTCTGTTGGGTTTCCCCATCATGGATTAGGGCGATTGTTCCCCTTTGAAGGCTGCTTTTACTCCTCGAGTAGCCGGAGCTCTGTATTCAAGCGGCCATTCCGGACTCCAGCCAAGCCACGCCCTTCGTTGTGCTGATTTTTACCTTGTTTCCTTGAAAGTTAACCTACTCATAAATTGGGATGGGTGAACGGTTCGGTCCGAGTATTAGTTTGGGCCGAACTTTCGTTGTTCAGACGTTCAGCTAACAGCCGAACAAACGGGTCGTTCGACCGTTTGTTCGGCCCCCCAAATGCATTGTGGCATTGAACAATGCATTGAGTGCATTGCAAGCCTTGATTGGCTGAAGCAGTGAAAACTTCAGCCAATCAGGGCACAGAGCACTGTCAGGGTCATGAGGTAAAAAAGGCCAGATGGCCAAACGCTGCGTTAGAAATATATACTTAAAATAAAATGAAACAAGAAACAAAAACTGCCAGCACCAAGAGTCTACAATACAAAACCCCAAATCATGAAATAGAAAATAAGTGCAGCACAAAAATCACTAAATTGATATTTCCAAAAAAATTTCACCAAAAATAAATATTGACATAATGAAATGGTGAAAACAAACATCAAAAGTAAAAAATATATGTAGCAGACAGAGGTGGTCTTTGCCCAGGAGTGTTCCTAGGAGAGAGTTGGGAGCAAGTGCATCAAGGGGTTGCTAGCTGTGTGAACAGAGTTGTGTAGGAAGATGATCTGTGGGAGACAGGCAAATGCCTAAAGGACAGTGCAGAGGCCACCAGTCACACAAGCAACAGTCCATTCACTCCGGCTCAGTAAACAGTCTAGGTTTTTGGGAGACCAAATTCCCTGGGCTTGATGAGACCAACATATTGCTCTTTCATATTAAAAATGGTAGAAGGGTTTGGCGCTGTTCCTATTTAGTTTCCTACCTCCATATAGGTTACTGGATTAAAAAAAATTCTTAGGTGCACCGTGCATATATCAAATATTAAATACAATATGGATTCCCAAGTATACCGTGCATGAGTCAATTAAATATTCTGCTGCAATATTATGCCGTCATAGGTGATACATAACTTAAATGCTTACATATGTGATATTGCTAATGGGGGAAGAAAGGAGGGGGGGAGGGGGGGGGAGAGGAGAGTGAGATAGGGAAGTGGGGAGGGGGTGTAGGAAGTCTGTTCCTAAGGAAAAATTACAATAATAGGATAAAGTGCAAATGTGCTGGTGCAATCCAAAAGGCAACAGTGACAAGATAAGGTGCAAACGTGCTTCAAAATTCTTTAGTAAGTCTCTTGTGCCATATTCTTGTGCTGTGGTGATAATCCTTCACTTATAATATCTCTTTGCTCTGAAAGTGCAGCCACTCACCAGATCACTTCACCCCTGCGGGGGTAGTAGGCGGTTACAGTTTTATCGCCACTGTACAGCGATCGCTGGCGGGCTCAGGATCGTGGTATGTCATATATAAAGAGAGAGGGAGTGCCCATAGCGTAAAATTGCTTTAAAAAGGTTTTATTACACAAAATGAAAGGGTACTCACACTTTTACAGTAAAAATCAAGCGAAATGGTAAAAACGTCAGAACCGTCATAAATATCCTTCAGCGCTGGTACAGGAGGTGATGTTTGGGAAGCACAAATTAGGCCACGCCCTACGCGTTTCGTCGTTAGGACGTCTCCCGTAGAAACTGGAAACTGAGAGAGATTCAGAACATATGTTATACATAACCATAGATATCATGACTCATAGATCCATTTATTCGCCTCCCCATCTAAGTTTTATGGGGGCTTCACATCGTTATGCATGTGCATTCTAATTCCTCCTTCCCCCATTCAAAGGTGTATAGGGTCATGTAACCGTAACTCTCCATCTTAGAGCTAGGCAGTGAGAATAGGGGTATGGGATATGGGACCACCCCATTACCTGGGGTTTTAGGGGGTTACCTTCTTATTTATATTATACAAGTTTCTGTATTGATGGTTCGTATTAACTCTTATGACATCATAGCATTATAGCTCTATGAGCCCCCCAAGCATACTGTGCGGCTCCCTGTTCATGATTATTAGGGTAGTACGTAATATCCTAGAGTATTGTTCATTTAGTATGTCTCAGAGCCATTGTCATCTACGTTGAATGGCAGATGATAGTTGTGATTATAGGGGAAAAAGGGAGCTGCATGTGTCTGCCTCGGTGACCCCCAAGCATCATACGTATTCATATGTTAAGGGTATACTGAGATAATTAGCGCATATATCCGTATGAAAAGGGGTTGGGGATCGGGGGATGAGGAAGGGAGGGAGGTATAAAGTGGGAAGGAAGGAGGGGGGGAGGGTCGGGAGAGAGGGTTGGGGTTAAAGGGAGGGAGGGGGATGGGTGGGAGAAGGGAAAAAAGGGGTAGGAGGGTCGGGTAAAGAGAAAGGAAGATATGGGGGAAGGGAAAAATGAGGAAGGGGAGGGTGAAGGTATGGGTGGGAATAAGGGGGAGGACGGAGGTGTCCCTAGGAAGAAAAATGTTAAACCGGTCACTTTACCAATACAGATATATCGAGTCCCAGATATCTAAGAGCAGTGTATGTATTCATCTTACACAGAAGTTGTCTCCCAAGGTGTTGGTGAGTATGCAGTCGTTGAAAGACCCAGTGTATGGGAAGAGCCTCAGGAGTAAGATGTGCTAGCTTCTTAACGTGCTGAGAAGCCTCAGCTGTCTTGGGGGAGGCAGGAGAGCACGTCCATAAAAATTATTGCGGCGCTGAAAAGTTCAAAAATGAAATTGAAGAGTGGGAGGAATCCAATCACCAAATATATTGTGCAGATGTAGAAAGAGTACGTCAGCTGTATACTTAGAGGTTGTGGCAGATAATGCAGAAGTCTCAAGAGTCTGGTTTAATGGAGGTGTCCCGATTCTTCGCTGCATGGTCAGACAATATTCTTTCCGCGTGGGTCTATAAGGGTTTTTTGCTCTAATTATGAAAGTTCCGGTCAGGTGATTTCTGCAGGCCCTTGGTTAGAGTCATAATGCCAGATTTTTAAAGGGCAAAACAGCGAGCCAGGAAGTCATGGTCTTCTCTGCATAAATGAGGTTATACACAGTTCTAGCGTGTATGATGGAGATGAGTCATAAATTCCATAAAATAAAAAGATGAAAACTGTGAACCAAAACAGGAAGATGAATCTTGAGGAAAACAGACCTACTTAGATAGTGTCCGGATATCAAAAAGAATTGACAATGGTTTTGTCAGGCCTCCTGGTGATTCCTGCGGGGGGTTACAGGTTGTCCCCTGGCTTGGTATTCCAGGTCCCGCCGGGAGGAATGTGCTCCGGGAGAAGGGGGCCCCGATCTCCTGCGTCTAGAGCAATGTCTCTGTGCTTTGGGTGAGGGGTTGTGTGTTACCGGCTTCCACGGCTCAGATGGGAAATGGAACGCACACCAATCCGGAAGATCTATCGCTGGTAGATCGAGCTGCTCACAGAAAGCCTGAAGGTCATCTGGTGATCCTAAGAGGGCAGTGCAGCCTCTAGCGGTGGCGGACAGGCAGAACGGGAATTTCCAGCGATATTGTATATTCCGCGCTCTAAGTAGATCCAGTAGGGGGCGCAGGGCGCGCCTGTTCTGTAGTGTGGTTGGAGAGAGGTCCTGAAAGAGCTTAATTTCAGTGCCATTGTGGTGTAAATGGCCTCTTTCTCTGGCTTTTCTCAGGATTTCTTCCTTGAGCGGGAAGTTCACTACACAACAGATAACATCTCTCGGGGGCTCATTATCTCAAGGGGGCGGTCTGAGGGCCCGGTGCAGTCTCTCCATCTCAATTGGGGAATCTGGCGGCCGGTCTAATAAATCATTAAAGATGGTACAGATAGCCTGGGGTAGTGAACCTGCTTCCAAGTTTTCCGGTACCCCCCTGATTCGGATATTATGTCTCCTGCCCCTATTGTCGAGGTCTTCGACTTGACGGTGTAAATCATAAAGATATGAGAGTTGGGTATCGTATGTGTGCTGCACTTGCCTGATGGCAGCTGCATGGAGCTGCGTAGTCTGCTCCATGTGCGTTATGCGGGCCGCCACCGCCTGAATGTCCATCTTGAGGTTTAAAATTGCCGCTTTCAATGTGCCCGTAATATTGTTGGTGATGTCCATTGCGACATGCTGTAGATCCGACAGGTTAACTACTGAGCTGGGGCGGTGAGCTTGAGTAGTCTCGCCTTCCATCTGAGAGTCTGAGTCCTGACTGAGGCCTGAGGCCTGTGGTGTCTGTTCGGCCTCGTGGTCGCCCGAGCGAAGTGTCCGGAATATCTCCGGGATGTTGCGGCTGAGCTGTGTAGTCGGCTCTTTCGGTGTCCGGGGGGCTGAGACACTTCTGTTGGGTTTCCCCATCATGGATTAGGGCGATTGTTCCCCTTTGAAGGCTGCTTTTACTCCTCGAGTAGCCGGAGCTCTGTATTCAAGCGGCCATTCCGGACTCCAGCCAAGCCACGCCCTTCGTTGTGCTGATTTTTACCTTGTTTCCTTGAAAGTTAACCTACTCATAAATTGGGATGGGTGAACGGTTCGGTCCGAGTATTAGTTTGGGCCGAACTTTCGTTGTTCAGACGTTCAGCTAACAGCCGAACAAACGGGTCGTTCGACCGTTTGTTCGGCCCCCCAAATGCATTGTGGCATTGAACAATGCATTGAGTGCATTGCAAGCCTTGATTGGCTGAAGCAGTGAAAACTTCAGCCAATCAGGGCACAGAGCACTGTCAGGGTCATGAGGTAAAAAAGGCCAGATGGCCAAACGCTGCGTTAGAAATATATACTTAAAATAAAATGAAACGGCGTGGCTTGGCGCGCAACAGCGATGGACGCTTGAAACAAGAGCTCCGGCATCCAGGCAGCCCTAACCCGTCACCTTGCACCCAAAGCACTCGATAATGAGCAAGAGGAACACAGGGACACCCCGCACGAGATCACGCCGCTCATCGGCAGCTTACCAGGGAAGGAACATTGAAGATCTGTTCCGGAATCCCCCGCCCGCACGAGAAGGCCTGTTAGGAGCCAAGATGGCGCCGCCGCATGTTATGGAGGACGACTTCAGCGAGGACTCTCAATCAGCGGCGGAGGAGAACGGTAGGATTACACCCCACTCCGACCTCCCCCTGACATACGCTGGCATGTCAGGCTTTGCAGCTGACATAAAAGCCACCTTTTCGGCGGCGATAACAGATTTAAAATCCAGCATGTTGATCCTCACTGACAAGATGGCCACGGCAGAACATGCAGGCAGGTGCAGGGATAAGGCTTTACATCGCCTGGACAGAGTTACACAGACACAGTCCCAACAGCTCATAGAAATCAACAAACACCTCGAAGATTTGGATAACAGAGGCAGAAGGAACAATATTAGGGTGAGGGGGATCCCGGAGACCGTAGAGGCTGATCAAATAACACCAGCTCTACAGAGGGTTTTTAACAGCCTGCTAGAAAGACCAGAGGAGACAGACATTGAGTTTGTAAGGGCTCACAGAGCACTCAGAGCAAGAGGCCCTGATAACATGCCACCACGCGACATCATATGCTGTTTACAGAGCTTTGCTTTAAAAGAAGACATCATGAGGAAAGCACGCAGGAATGATCAGATAGTCTTTAATGGTGAAACCATCATGTTATTTCATGATCTGTCTCAGATCACTCTAAAGAATCGCAGAGCTCTTAGACCATTACTAGACAAGCTGAGAGAAAAGGATCTCCGCTACTCATGGCGATTCCCATTTGCACTCCTAGTGAACCATAATGGAAGACAGCACATCTTACGATCACCAGATGATCTCCCAGATTTTTGCCAAGCATTACATCTAGAACGGATAGAATTACCAGAGTGGTACCAAGAATTCATGCTACCTCCACTGGAAAGATCCCCCTTCTCATCACCTGATAAACGCATCTCCAAGAAGATGAAATCAGCACGTCCTGGAGGTTCACAAGCGGGGACTCCAAACAACAGACCTCACACCCCCAGGGGCCCTGAAGAAGCCTGAAAATGTCCACAGAAATCCACACTACACTTGGAAGAAGACGCATCGCTCCTGAAATGACACTTTGAATGCTGACCACAAAGTAATTACTTGCTGACATCAACATACTGAGACACTTTGGCTGGTTCGATTTTTCCTGACAGAATGGAACTTCACATCAAGATTCAACAACACATTAAGTACCAGTTCATATAGCTCAGCAGTTTTAGTAAAATTCCATGTTTACGGGGACTGTTGCTTTTACCCCCCATGATGGCCTAGGCCAATTCTATAGATAAAATAAGGTTGTAAGGTACACGAATCAGAATAGTTAATACTAATAGGCTTGTGCAGTTCTTAAAGCACAACTGTCAATATCTCACTCCAGCAAGCATTGTTTACAGAAATGTCGATGAGGGGAAAAAAAAAAAAAAAAAAAAAAAAAAAAACAAAAAACAAAGGAGAGCAAAGTAAAACACAAATTTTAGGGGCAATTTAAAACCATCTCCAAAGGGAAGACGACAAGATGATACCCCCGTTTGGAGGGGGGCCTTGAAATCTCCCAGGAGAACAGAGAAATGATCAAACAGCTCATCGACATCTCTACCTGTAAAGTTATTTGGGTCAAAGAGATCAAAGGAGGATGTATGCTTCTTCATTGCTACTAATAGGGTGCATTGTTGACCATTAATGTTTATAATATGTTTACTATGGCTGCTGCCGGTTACTGCTCACTAATTGAGTGTTATATCTTTTAATTCAGTTTAATCTAATTTGACTGGTTGAAACTACCAAAGTGATTAGGCGGCTGCCAATCACGCTCCGACAAAGTGCCCCTTGGCGGGAGAGGAATTTCCTGACAGGAGGCACTAACATACCACCTTGGCCCCATTGGGTCCCCAAGGAGATTACATTATCTCACCCTTAACCTCTGGGTGCTCTCACTTTCAGAGTACTAGTTTCTTATTTTCTTATTTTCTTTTCCTCATTTCTTTTCACCTATACCTTTTAAGGGGTAAAGTATAATTCATTGGAAACTTCAGTTTTTTCTCCAGCTATTGTCTTGACAGCTCTCTCTGAATCCTCAAGATGGCGTACACATCCCTAGGACACGAACCTACAATAATCTCTCACAACACGAAGGGCCTGAACATTCCTGAAAAGCGCAGGACCCTCCTGAGGGAACTCAAAAAAGGTAAACCACGTTTTGTGTTTTTACAGGAAACACACTTCAAAACTCAACAAATCCCCAAAATGACAGACTCATTCTTTACACAAGCATATCATGCAACGAATGATTTAGCAAAATCCAAGGGAGTGTCCATACTCATCAGTAAGGAGGCTTCCTTTGAAATAACTGACAAACTCATAGATCCAGAGGGAAGGTTCATATTCCTGAAAGGGAACTGCTGCGGTAAGCCTATTACACTAGCAAACGTTTATTTCCCCAACACGGCACACCTTACCTTCTGCCGTAAAATTGTTGGACAACTCAAGGACTTTGGCTCGGGATGTATCATTCTGGGTGGGGACTTTAACGTCCCATTGAATCCTCTTAGTGATACGTCCACAGGCAAAACCTATATCACATACAAAATACTCAAACAAATCAAAACACTACTAAACTCGCTTCAATTAATAGACTCTTGGAGATTTATCAACCCAGAGGAAAAAGATTACACCTTCTACTCCATTCCCCATTGCAGATACTCAAGAATAGATTACGTCTTCATATCACAAAGAGACTTAGACATAGTATCTGGAGCTAAAATAGGGATACAGACCTTCTCAGATCATGCCCCAATCTCAATGTCACTGAGGTTCACAGAACACCGACCCAAAACAAACACTTGGAGATTAAATTCGGCACTGTTAACAGACCCAACTACACTCCCTCAAATAGCGACATCACTATCAGATTACTTCAAAACTAACTCCACACCAGACATCAACCCCCTCACATTATGGGAAGCACATAAATGCACAATCAGAGGAGAACTCATTAGAATGGGCGCCCACCGCAAAAGAGAGAGGGAAAGCGAAATTAAATCCTTGACAGAGAAGATCCGCACCCTAGAATCTCTACATAAACAATCCCTGACAGAACATACGGCAATTGAACTTTTAAGCCACAGAAAATCACTCCAACAAATATTTGACACAAGAGCTAAAAGATTCCTATTTTTTAGGAAAAAAATCTACTACGAACAAGGCAATAAAACAGGCAGTTTACTAGCAAGAGCCATAAAAAACGCGAAAACACAACAAAACATCTCAGGCATAAAAACAAAAGAAGGGAAACTAGACATCACTACCGAAAAAATTGCACACCATTTTCATAATTATTACACATCCTTGTATAACTTGCCCAACCCACAGAAACCTAGCTCAATTCAAGGAACAAGAATACATGCCATACGTCAATATCTGACAGACTCTAAACTTCCCTCATTGTCAACTGAAGATATTGCCCAACTAGAAAACCCCATAGAGACTTGTGAACTACAACAAGTGATCAAACACCTAAAGACAGGGAAAAGTCCGGGTCCGGACGGCTTTACAGCAATTTATTACAAAACATTCCAGGAAACTCTACTAGGCCCACTACTAAAGGCACTGAACTACATGTCTAAACCCAGGGAGATCCCGGCGGATTTTCTTAAGGCACATATTACAATTCTTCCCAAGCCAAATAAGGACCTGACAGAATGCGCAAGCTACAGGCCAATTTCGCTGCTGAATATTGATGTGAAATTGATGTCAAAAATAATAGCAAACAGATTAAAACCTTTACTTCACAAATTGATAGGCAGCGAGCAAGCAGGATTCATGCCAGGAAGAGAAACTAGAGATAATGTTATCAAAACGCTCAATTTGATGCATGCTGCGGGGATGCGGAAATTCGAAGGCCTTCTCCTTTCCACGGATGCGGAGAAGGCCTTTGACCGCGTGGCATGGGATTTCATGCTAGAAACATGCAGGTACATTGGCTTGGGAAATAATATGATGTCTTGGATCTCTACGCTCTATAAAAACCCCTCTGCGCAGCTGAAGATCAATGGCTCCCTTTCAAACACAGTTGAAATCAAAAACGGGACGAGACAGGGGTGCCCTCTCTCACCCCTGCTCTTTATCCTAACCTTAGAACCATTCATCAGACGGATTGTAGCAGAAAGGGCAATACAGGGCTTCGAGGTGGGGAAAAAAGAATACAAGGTGGCGGCATACGCAGATGACTTGTTGTTCTTCATAACGAACCCTCACATTTCGCTTCCCTCCCTGATGAAAGAGTTCACTATCTTTGGATATTTTTCAAATCTTAAAATTAATTACACCAAGTCGGAAATCTTAAATGTCTCGATACCCACAAATAAATTGAATCCTATCCAATCAAACTGCCCCTTTAAATGGGTAAGCACAGCGCTTAAATATCTAGGAATATGGCTGACCCCTAAATTATCGCAAATTTTTGAATATAATTTCACTCCCTTACTGAAAACAATATGCTCAGACCTACAAAACTGGCACTCAAAAGGATTATCCTGGTTCGGTAGAGCAGCGATATGTAAAATGGTCATTCTACCAAGAGTACTATATCTATTTAGAAACTTGCCGATAAAAATCCCCCAAAACTTCTTCAAAGTGCTTCATACAACTCAAACGAAATTTATATGGGCTCACAAGAAACCGAGAGTGAGATTTTCTAGACTTACTAAACCCAAAGACAAAGGAGGAATGGGAATCCCAGACTTCCATGCGTACTATATGGCCTCTCATATCACTAGGATAATAGACTGGCACTGCCACTCTACATTCAAAGATTGGGTAGAAATTGAGGAAAAATTGAGCCATACACCAATTAAATACTCACCATGGATTCGGTGGAATAGTCTCCCAGCGGAGATGAGGTCACATCCCTTAGTAGGTGCCACCTTAACAATCTTTCACAAGCTAACGAAACTTTCCAACTTCTCATCACTACTCAGTCCGCTCACCCCACTACAAAATAATCCCAATTTCCCACCAGGAATGGGGAACCGGACACTCCAAGCGAAAGACACTAATAAACCCCTACTAGCTACTCAATGTTTCCACAATCAAGAGTTTAGGGACTTCATAGATCTTAAACATACAAACAAACTACCTGACCTACAGCTTTGGACATATTTTCAATGCCACAGCTTCCTTAATAGAACTCAAAGAAAACAAAATTTCGTCAGGCCACTAACAGAATTAGAGTCAATCTGTCAGACAGAGGAACCCATCCCTAAAGTGACATCACTAGCATACCGCTGGATCCAAAATGGAGAGGACAAGGGAGAGGGAAATCTCAGAGAGAGCTGGTCAAGGGCACTGGGTATTTCAATGACAACTACACAATGGATGAAAGCATGTATTTTTGCACATAAATGCTCCCTGAGCACAAAAACTCAAGAAACAGCATACAAACTACTTACTCAATGGTATACCACACCAGTGAAACTACACTCCTGGTTTCCGGACCAGTCGGATGCCTGCTGGCGCTGCAACTCTGACAAAGGAACATTGCTACACATTTGGTGGCAGTGCCCAATATTGAACACATTCTGGACAAAGGTCAGAGAGATGATATACTTAATAACAGAAACAAAATTAAAACTAGATGCAGCAGCATGCCTCCTGCATATTACGGAATTCCCCATCAAGAGGTATAAACATTCACTTACCAAACATCTCCTAAACGCAGCCAAAGCGGTCATCCCACTGTACTGGAAATCCACAAAAATCCCATCCATACAGGAATGGCTCAATAAGATAGGGGAATTTTATGAGATGGAAGAGACTACCGCACAAGCAGGAGAAAATGTGGAGAGATTTCACAAAACTTGGTCACCTTGGCTTATATATAAATACTCACAGGCATATTTGGATGCTATGAAATAGGTATTGGTGAAGATTTAACTTTCATATGACAACCTATATTGAAAAGCAGTCAAGTGAGGAACAGTGATTCCCATTAACTTAAACTGAAGATCTAACCCTTAATACCCCTTTCCTAACTTTATTTTCCCTTTTTATTTTTCTTCTATAAATAACTTTACAGAATCCACGAAAGATAATCATTGATATACGCTTTATTAAGACTTACAGTTGTACAAGTTTAAACAATTGACACTAACTCTTACAATGTAACTGATGTTCAATGATATTGGTGATGTTATGTTTAACACTGTATAATACTACGTGGAGCTGCGACTCCACAGATGCATCTCTTGTTTTCATTCATAATAAACTTTGATGAAAAAAAATAAAAAAATAAAATGAAACAAGAAACAAAAACTGCCAGCACCAAGAGTCTACAATACAAAACCCCAAATCATGAAATAGAAAATAAGTGCAGCACAAAAATCACTAAATTGATATTTCCAAAAAAATTTCACCAAAAATAAATATTGACATAATGAAATGGTGAAAACAAACATCAAAAGTAAAAAATATATGTAGCAGACAGAGGTGGTCTTTGCCCAGGAGTGTTCCTAGGAGAGAGTTGGGAGCAAGTGCATCAAGGGGTTGCTAGCTGTGTGAACAGAGTTGTGTAGGAAGATGATCTGTGGGAGACAGACAAATGCCTAAAGGACAGTGCAGAGGCCACCAGTCACACAAGCAACAGTCCATTCACTCCGGCTCAGTAAACAGTCTAGGTTTTTGGGAGACCAAATTCCCTGGGCTTGATGAGACCAACATATTGCTCTTTCATATTAAAAATGGTAGAAGGGTTTGGCGCTGTTCCTATTTAGTTTCCTACCTCCATATAGGTTACTGGATTAAAAAAAATTCTTAGGTGCACCGTGCATATATCAAATATTAAATACAATATGGTTTCCCAAGTATACCGTGCATGAGTCAATTAAATATTCTGCTGCAATATTATGCCGTCATAGGTGATACATAACTTAAATGCTTACATATGTGATATTGCTAATGGGGGAAGAAAGGAGGGGGGGAGGGGGGGGGGAGAGGAGAGTGAGATAGGGAAGTGGGGAGGGGGTGTAGGAAGTCTGTTCCTAAGGAAAAATTACAATAATAGGATAAAGTGCAAATGTGCTGGTGCAATCCAAAAGGCAACAGTGACAAGATAAGGTGCAAACGTGCTTCAAAATTCTTTAGTAAGTCTCTTGTGCCATATTCTTGTGCTGTGGTGATAATCCTTCACTTATAATATCTCTTTGCTCTGAAAGTGCAGCCACTCACCAGATCACTTCACCCCTGCGGGGGTAGTAGGCGGTTACAGTTTTATCGCCACTGTACAGCGATCGCTGGCGGGCTCAGGATCGTGGTATGTCATATATAAAGAGAGAGGGAGTGCCCATAGCGTAAAATTGCTTTAAAAAGGTTTTATTACACAAAATGAAAGGGTACTCACACTTTTACAGTAAAAATCAAGCGAAATGGTAAAAACGTCAGAACCGTCATAAATATCCTTCAGCGCTGGTACAGGAGGTGATGTTTGGGAAGCACAAATTAGGCCACGCCCTACGCGTTTCGTCGTTAGGACGTCTCCCGTAGACGTCCTAACGACGAAACGCGTAGGGCGTGGCCTAATTTGTGCTTCCCAAACATCACCTCCTGTACCAGCGCTGAAGGATATTTATGACGGCTCTGACGTTTTTACCATTTCGCTTGATTTTTACTGTAAAAGTGTGAGTATCCTTTCATTTTGTGTAATAAAACCTTTTTAAAGCAATTTTACGCTATGGGCACTCCCTCTCTCTTTATATATGACATACCACGATCCTGAGCCCGCCAGCGATCGCTGTACAGTGGCGATAAAACTGTAACCGCCTACTACCCCCGCAGGGGTGAAGTGATCTGGTGAGTGGCTGCACTTTCAGAGCAAAGAGATATTATAAGTGAAGGATTATCACCACAGCACAAGAATATGGCACAAGAGACTTACTAAAGAATTTTGAAGCACGTTTGCACCTTATCTTGTCACTGTTGCCTTTTGGATTGCACCAGCACATTTGCACTTTATCCTATTATTGTAATTTTTCCTTAGGAACAGACTTCCTACACCCCCTCCCCACTTCCCTATCTCACTCTCCTCTCCCCCCCCCCTCCCCCCCTCCTTTCTTCCCCCATTAGCAATATCACATATGTAAGCATTTAAGTTATGTATCACCTATGACGGCATAATATTGCAGCAGAATATTTAATTGACTCATGCACGGTATACTTGGGAATCCATATTGTATTTAATATTTGATATATGCACGGTGCACCTAAGAATTTTTTTTAATCCAGTAACCTATATGGAGGTAGGAAACTAAATAGGAACAGCGCCAAACCCTTCTACCATTTTTAATATATCTCAGCTGTCCCCATTTTAGGGTGACTGCTTGTTGGGAGGCAGCAGTTCCAAACCATACCAATTAAGTCTTTATGTTCATTGCGCGGGTTCACCATCCCTTTACTATATTGCTCTTTCAGTCGGTAAGGAGAATATATACTCACCTCGGGTGTTCCGTCTCACTGGATGAGGGATTCTTTTTCACAATTTGATTGCTGCATCATTCACTGGCTAATTTCCTTTTGCAAGATTAATGGGACTTATTTAAATTCATCACTATAGTTTTTCTTATTTGTTATGTTTTACATATGATTTTAAGATTAGCTTCATTATTTAGATCCAGAGATATTTATATCTGGAGTGTTTTTACCCACGGTTGAGAAATATTATTTTTCACTTGTTTATGTGAATACATATATTTTTTACTTTTGATGTTTCTATTATATATCTCTATTTTGAATGTCTTCAATAATCCGTGATTTAATATTCACAATTTCTACTCACTAGCACATCATAATATAAAAATATAAAAATACAAAAATATTTTTTGGACTTAGTACTCCACTTTAGTTTTCTTTTTTCAGTTTGTTTTCACCATTTCATTATGTCAATATTTATTTTTGGTGAAATTTTTTTGGAAATATCAATTCAGTGATTTTAGCACTGCACTTATTTTTTATTTCACTGTCAGAGTCATGATTGGACACTGTCATCATGACTTTATCCAATCATGGCTCATTCCCGCCCCGCAGTATAAAAGTATTCTTTCAGTAGCAGCCATTTTCAGTGTGATTTTGGTGTGGAGAGAGATAGAACAGGGCTCTGTTCAGTGCTATTAGTTAGTGTGCTATACTGTGCTATTTTGCTTCAATTGTCAGTGTAGAATATTAGTTTAGTGTCAGTCTAGGGATAGTGTGAGTGTAATGAGGAGGACCATCATTCAGCTTTTCATAGCGTGCAGCTAGAGTAAGGACAGCACAGATAGCTTCAGTGTAGTGTAGTGAGACCATGTATGTAATCTTGACATTAGTATATAGCTAGAGTAGGGACAGTTCAGATAGCTTCAGTGTAGTGACGGTTGAACACCGTCTATTTGATTGCGTTACTGCCAGTTTAACGCCATATCATATTGCATGCGTTACTGCCAGATTAACACCATATAGTTTCGCATGCGTTGCTGCCAGTTTAACGCCATATAGTTTTGCGTGCATTACTGCCAGTTTAAAGCCATATAGTTTAGTGTGTGTTACTGCCAGTTTAACGCCATATCATTTTGCGTGTGTTACTGCCAGTTTAACACCATATAGTTTTGTGTGCGTTACTGCCAGTTAAATGCCATATAGTTTTGCGTGCGTAACTGCCTGTTTAACACCATATAGTTTTGCATGCGTTACTGCCAGTTTAACGCTATATCGTTTTGCGTGCGTAACTGCCAGTTTAAAACACTATATCATTTTGCGTGCATTACTGCATGTTTAACGCCATATAGTTTTGCATCTGTTACTGCCAGTTTAACGCCATATTGTTTTGCGTGCGTAACTGCCAGTTTAAAACACCATATTGTTTTGCGTGCATTACTGCCTGTTTAACGCCATATAGTTTTGCATGCGTTACTGCCAGTTTAACGCCATATAGTTTTGTGTGCGTTACTACAAGTTTAACTGCATATAATTTTGTCCGATACTGCCAGTTTAACGCCATATCGTTTTGCGTGCATTACTGCCTGTTTAACGCCAAATTGTTTTGCGTGCATTACTGCCAATTTAATGCCATATAGTTCTGTGTGCGTTACTGCCAGTTTAACGCCATATAGTTCTGTGTGCGTTTCTACAAGTTTAACGCGGCACAGTGGTGTAGTGGGTAGCACTCTCACCTAGCAGTAAAAAGGGTCGCTGGTTTGAATTCCAACCACGACACTACCTACCTGGAGTTTGCATGTTCTCCCTGTGCCTGCGTGGGTTTCCTCCGGGTACTCCGGTTTCCTCCCACACTCCAAAGACATGCTGGTAGGTTAATTGCTTCTGTCCAAAAAAAAATTGGCCCTAGTATATGAATGTGAGTTGGGGACCTTGGATTGTGGGCTCATTGAGGGTAGGGACTGATGTGAGTTCATGTTTAGGGAACATGAACCACACCGGAGCAGAGATTCTTGCAGCTCTGCAAGGACAAGCCCAGAGGTGGTTCACACCACACCAGCTGGAGCCAGGAATGGTGGTGTCTAATAAAGGCTTAAACCTCCTGTCGGCCCTAAGACAGGGAAAGTTGACACATGTGCCATGCCTGGCACATGTCCTCAATTTGGGGGTGCAGCGTTTCCTAAGTACGTACCCAGGGCTGCAAGATGTACTAAAGCAGGCCATAAGAGTCTGTAGCCATTTCAGGTGGTCATACACAGCCAGTGCTCAGCTGGCTGAAATTCAGCGGGAATTCCACCTTCCCGCAAACCGCCTAGGAATACTGCAGCATCAGTACGGCACGACGACAGGCTCAGACCGCCTCAGCTTTTTTTCCCCACGCCAATGGCTGATCATTAAGGATGCATGCACTGTATTGTCACCATTTGAGAAGGCTACAAGGATGGTGAGCAGTGACAGTGCATGCATCAGTGACACAATCCCTGTTGTGTTCCTGCTGGAGCAGGCTCTGTGTGGCATTATGGACAGGGCACTGGAGGCAGAGCAGCAGGAGGAAGAGGAGGACTTCCTTATTCTTTCAAGGCCCACTTTATGCAGACACCATCATTCCTAGGTCACAGAACACACAGGAGGAGAGAGGGGAGGAGGATGAGGAGGAGGATTCTGGCACTTTCAGAGGCTTTGAAGAAGAGGAAGACATGCAATAATTTGTAAGTGATGGCTTTCCAACCCCAGGACCCTTGGGAGTATTACGTGGCTGGGAGGAGGAAGTTCCAGATGCTGTTATCCTGAGTGACCCCGAGGAGTATCCTTCTCAAGCCTCTGCAAATTTGAGGCGCATGGGCAACCTCATGCTTCAAAGCCTGCGAAAGGACACTAGAATACGTGGCATAAAGGAGAAGGATGATTACTGGTTGGCAACCCTCCTTGACCACCGTTATAAGGGGAAGGTCTCTGAACTCATCCCTTCCCCACAGAGAGTGCAGAGGATAAAATCTCTTGAGGACACATTAAAGAGGATTTTATTGAACGTTTTTCCCGACCCTAGTAGGTTACAGTGTGGTGGAAAACATCGTTTTGAGTCTTCCGTTATTCAAGAAAGGAGCATTGGAGGAGGCATCCGCCTAAGTGAGGCATTTCGGAATTTTTTTCGTCCTCGCCGCCCAGGGCTGTCAGCTTCCACATCCCATCAGCAGCTTCTGCATCACATGGTGGATGATTACCTCGGGGCCAAAACAGGGACAGAGAGCTTTCCAGCTGACGATCCACTGGCTTACTGGGTCATGAGAATAGACCACTGGCCAGAACTTGCCCAGTATGCTATTGAGTTGTTGGGCTGCCCTGCATCAAGTGTAATTTCAGAACGGGCATTCAGTGCTGCAGGAGGTTTCGTTACTGATCATAGAACACGTCTGTCCACAGACTCTGTGGACTGTTTGACTTTTTAAAAATGAATCAGTCCTGGATTACCAGCTATGAAGCCCCTGATGCCGATGTCACTGAGTAAGTCTTTTTGGGATGTGGAATCTCTGCCTAGCTTTGTGGGTGTTCAATCATTTCATCTGGAAGAATGTTTTTGGTATAGATTTCATGGGGACAATTAACACCCAAAGACCAATTTTTCTGCACCTGTCTGACAGGTGCATATCATTGCAATTTTTTACAGCAAGGCAAATTCTTGCTTTCATCAAGAGTACCTCTATAGGGTTATGGTGGGAAGGCACCACCGACAGCCAAATACCAATTTTTCTTCACTTGTCTGACAGGTGCATATCATTGCAATTTTTTACAGCAAGACAAATTCTTGATTACATCAAAATCATCTCCATAGGGTTACGGTGGGAAGGCGCCACCGACACCCAAAGACCAATTTTAACGCACCCATTACTTCTATCCAAAGTCAAAGTGACACCAGAATGTATTCAAAAAATCTCAAATCTTGTTCCCAGTGCACTACATTGTGGCCTCATCATACACACTGGCCCCCCAACCTTTGCTGAGCTAAATAAAGGCAGCTTGCAGGAAAAATGTAAATTTTTTTGGCTTTATAAATTCAATTATTGCTGCAGCAGATTCTAGACATATTACAGATCTGCCACTTTACAGTTAGACTAAGGGGACCCCCCTGGCACTATATTGGAAGGAATTTTTCTTTTTTAGGCTTTCACTTTAAAAATCAAAAAATCACTGCTCATTTAAAAATGACGTTTTTCACAAACTTTCTTTTTATTGATCCATGTCCCCCAGAGCAGGACCCGGGCCCCTATAACCATTGTATGCCTAATTACTTGCATTTAAGCCTTCAAAATGGTCACTTTTGATATTTGACATTCGGGTCCCATTGACTTTAATTGGGTTCATTATTTGGGTCCGAACATTCGCAGTGTTCTGAAAATGTGGTCCGAACCGAACAGGGGACCGCTCGGCCCATCCCTACTCATAAAGGAAGGAGCTATTGTTTATATGAACCCCTGAACTATAAAAAAGTAATTTCACTTACTGGAGATGTCAAGCCATTTAGTATATTGAGCTCATACATTTTTCACTGGACTTGCTAAAGACTGATTATACCAGACCTCACCCTGACAGCAATTTATATTATAGTATAGACCCAAGGGTTCTGATAAATTACTATTGAAGGAAACACAATGGCAATAAATATTTTTAAGTGACGAGGAGTATTGAAATTCTACAATGACTGCAGCCATAACACAAATTAATGAAGGTATTTATAAAACCCTTAAATTTAGTAAGGTAATAAACAACTACATGATGGATCAGTGTCATTATAGACATGCTGGTTTCCTCTGGGCAGTAAAACCAAGATATTGACAAATAAGTTATACTTTCTGTGGTAGATTTCAAGGGATTTGAGATTACAAATTTTATCTCCACTTAAAGTGAAAATTATAGAGCAAAGAAACATAAATCCTTTACGTCATGCAGAGTAATGACTTCCAAAAAAAAATATGAGATATATTAAAAGGTTTTTGGTAAAGATATTATCTATACATTATCTATACTAACTATATTTTTTTACGAGAGCTCTGATGGGAAACACCTCAGAAGGAGAGGTATAACTAATTCTATACACTTACCTTTTGAGCTATGAATATAGGCAATTTAGTAACAGATGCACATGAACTATCTATTTTTTAGATTTGTTAATTCATGAATCGGGACTTATTATTTGTTTATTGGATTTGAATATTGTTTTTTCAACACACTAATTTTATTATGTTGGTGTATTTTTTATGAAATGTAAATTTGCATTTATTTCACATTTTTGCACTTTATAAATTTTGATTTTTGTCATTAATTTATATTGGAGTTTTATGCATATTAAGTATGGTATATTTTCTATCATGTTGTGTGTGTTAATTTAGCGCCACACTACAGTATTTGATTTATTTATGCACTAATTTGGTTTTACAGATTTTGGTGTAGGATGCTCTTATGTGTTAAAAATCTTCCCCAACGCAGAATTATTTTTGTTTTTATATACCTACATATACTGTACATAGATGTATACTCAGAAACAGCAAACAGAGTAGCTAGGCAGTGGGAAAAGTAAATAGCTCACACTAACATGCAGGGACGTGAAAAGCTTCTTCAATACATTTTATCATAAAAAAAAGAAAAAATATATATAAAAAAAGGAAAATGGCGCAAGATGTCACCAAAACATGCAAAGAAAACAATAAAAATAAAAATAAAAGTAAAAATTAAAATTAAAATAAAGTCCCAAATGTCCACATTGTCCAAAAAGAGACCGTATGGGGCTGCAATAGGGAGTATAAGTAGTAACAATACAAAGCGCATATACGCTATGGCTAGGAAGTCCCAAAATAGCAGGATATGACAAAAAATCAAATAAGGATGATACTGGACACCAGCGGCTGCTCCCTTGGGAGTCGAAGCAAAACTCTGGAAGGCAATGTAGAGAAGGAAACAAGGTGCGCCAATCTAAGTGCAGTATCAAAACATAATTTAATGAAGATAATAAAAACAAATGGCCAAATGGCTACTCACAATGATTCAGTTAAAATCAGGCACATAAAAGTATGTAGATAGCCCAGAGACGTCATGTCAGCTGCTCACAGTGCAGGACCTGAAAGGTGTATCAAGGCGCAAGGGGGGAGGCTGTCCACAGTAACGTAATCTTCGGCTGGTGGGTGCTGGGCTGTGGGGAGGAGGATAAACCCAGATGTCTGCAAGGTGAAGCCGGTGTGTGATTGGGCACCAAAAACCAGGAACAGGAAACAGGAACCGGATGAGGACCAGCGTAGAGCGCACATGACACTTTATTTTGCTGTATCCAGTGCCGTCACATGACTTCAATTCTACTTCTTTCTGATTCAAAAATCAGCCAGTGGGTTACTGAAAGCTTTCAGTAACCCACTGGCTGATACGGCAAAATAAAATGTCAGGTGCGCTCCATGCTGGTCCTCATCCGGTTCCTGTTTCCTGTTCCTGGTTTTTGGTGCCCAATCACACGCCGGCTTCACCTTGCAGGTATCTGGGTTTGTCCTCCTCCCCACAGCCCAGCACCCACCAGCCGAAGATTATGTTACTGTGGACAGCCTCCCCCCTTGCGCCTTGATACACCTTTCGGATCCTGCACTGTGAGCAGCTGACATGACGTCTCTGGGCTATCTACATACTTTTATGTGCCTGATTTTAACTGAATCATTGTGAGTAGCCATTTGGCCATTTGTTTTTATTATCTTCATTAAATTATGTTTTGATACTGCACTTAGATTGGCGCACCTTGTCTCCTTCTCAATACATTTCATCAATGCCCCTTCCTAAGATAGACCAGTCCATTGCCGACTCATTGAATACTCCCTTCTGTACAGAGGAAATACTTCAAATGATTAAGGCAATTCCATCTGGCAAGAGCCCAGTTCCAGGCAGCCTTTTGAGAGTATTCTATAAACAATTTCAAGACGCTTTAGCCCCCATTCTAGATTCTACTTTCAACTCAATTTCCAACATGTGCTCTTTCCCTCGACAATCTCAGAAAGCCCATATCTTTCTTAGCCATAAAGACCAGAAAGATACTACTGAATGCTCAAGCTACCATCCCATTTCTCTAATTTATGTTGATCTTAAAATTGATGCTAAATTATTAGCAGATAGACTCCAGTCAGTCATCCCTTCAATTATTAGTCTACATCAGGTTGGTTTTGTTCCCATCCACGAAGCACGGGATAATACTAATAAAATATTATCCCTTATTTCTCACTGCCAGTCAATGAAGGTCCCTTTATGCCTCCTTTCATTGGACACCGAAAAGGTGTTTTGATCCTCTAGATTGGGTATTCTTGAAAACAACACTTGAGCAAAGTGGTCTACCTCAGGACCTGATTTATAAAATAATGGCCCTTCATTCATGTCCAACAGCTCATATTAGGGTAAATGGTTTACTTTCGTACCCTGTCCGCATATCTAACGGGACCCGCCAAGGATGCCCTCTCCCGCCACTTCTCTATATACTTGCAATGTAGCACTTAACGACGGCTATACACACTAATAATTCAATACATGGAGTGGACATTGCTGACAAGCAATACAAAATTAGCCTATTTGTGGATGATATTTTGTTATACACTACTAATCCACTAATAGCCTTTCCTTCACTGTAAAAGGAATTGGAATTTTTGGTACCCTGAACAACTTTAAAATAAATGCAACAAAATCATATATCTTAGATATTTCACTCCCTGTAGGTACCCAATACTCTCTGACTGACTCTATTAAATATCTGGGAGTACAAATACCCTTGAAACACTACAAATTATAGAAGTTAAATTATTGCCCGCTTTTGTCCACTATGCAGCAACGCCTTGAGATATGGTCATCTATGCGACACTCCTGGTTGGGACGAATTTCCCTCTTTAAGATGCATATTCTCCCCATATTCCTTTACATCTTCCAAAACAATTCTGATCTGGGTCCCACATTCATTTTTCTGATTTGGTGGGGTCTATTCTACTTATATTAATGTGGCCTAGATCCATAGCTAGACTTAAATATTAAATGACCTCCCTCCTATGGTTGCTTCCATCGATTGCCCACCTCCAGCCCAGCTAACACTCTTGCTTTCTTCACTTTTATATGTCTGGGGCAAGGCCATTATAAAATATTGTTAACTCCGATATTGGGCAACTCTGAGTTTCTACTCGGTTTGTCAGATAAGGGATTTCTCTGCTGGCAATCATTACCACTACCATCTGGCATTCACTGACCTTGGAGGGCCTGAAATCCTTAGGAGAGCTTAGCTTCCTCTCTTGTTCCTATAGAGGACAGTGGCTTCAATATTTTCAACTATGTCATTTCTATGTGTGGTTGGGTAAGGAGTGGCACTGCAGGGACCTGACTCTGTAGAGTTGTGCCTTTCTGACTCAAAGCATTTAGGTGTTCTATCTAAAATATGTGAAAAGGAAATGTCACCAGCACACCAGGATCTCCAAAAAATGAGTCCAAAACTTTAATCACATAGTATGAAAAAGTAAAAGCAACGTTTTTGAGCCACGCAGGACCCCTTCATCAGGCATGTGACATGCATGCCTGATGAAGGGGTCCTGCGTGGCTCCAAAACAACACTTTTACTTTTTGATACTATGTGATTTAAGTTTTTGACCCATTTTTTTGAAATCCTGGTGTGCTGGTGATATTTCCTTTTCATGATTGCATTCAGTTCCAGCAGATGTTCATTTTAGCGCCCAATTTAAAATACAGCCATTTGTGCAGGAACGTGTGTTTGGGAGTATTGCATTGGAATATGTAAAATATATGGCACTCTACTGTTTCATGTATTCCCCGATCGTCCTTTTTATATTCGAGACTGGGAGCGAGAATTAGGCAACAGATTCGCTTTGGAAGACTGGGATAAAGCTTTCATCCTTACATTTTAATCCACTCACAGGAACAAAATTAAAAAATCCTAACTAGAGGGTGTCGTTGCTCGACTTTATTAAGCAAGATCAACCCAGGTATACTAGATCAATGTTAGAGATGTGGCGAGTCGAGAGGTACACATCTAGATGTGTGGTGGTCATGCCCATCTATAAAACCATTTTGGTCAGCTATATTCAAGCTCAGCCACCTGATTATGGGCAAGATATGTCCGGAGACCCCTGAGGTTGCTCTCCTCTCCATGATCCCGGGATCAATTAAATCCATTAAACAGGGAATATTCAGATTCTTGTTGATAGTAGGGAACCATTGATCCCCAGACACTGGAAATCCCCAGTAATACAGATGATATGGGAATGGGTAGCGGAAGTGAACAATACTATACATAAGGAAGAGATGGTAGCTAAAGCGCATGAAAATCACCCCAAGCTTAGGGAAGTCTGGACCCCGTTGTTTGAAATTCTTGATTCCTCCTCACTCCTATCCTTTATGAGTGAATAGATACTGACACCCTGTCCTTGAAAGTCATACCTAGTCATTTCTCAGGGTCAGATATTATGAGACATTAGACATAGATACAGATTTACTTCTTTCTTGGTAGTCATGTATGATTGACTCGCTTTAGAGGATGCAACTTCAATCTTATCTTTCCCTTTTCCTTTTTCTCTTTTTTTTTCTCTCTCTTCCTTGTTTTTTTAGTACCCTGGTTCCCCCTAACATGTGGAAAATGTGGCCTAGATGGTAAATATTTTATTATTATACAATGGTTTAACTTGTTTTTGCAATAACTGAAGGATAAGAGGACATGCTATAAATTATACTTTTGGAAGTCATATTTGAGCCATGTAAATGTTATTACTGTGAGAGTTTCCTTTTTTTGGAATAGATATTGGGTGAGTGGCTAACGTTTCTAGTAACCGCTAGCTTAGTTGGGTATTCCAAATGGTATACAAATGTATGGTTCCTTAACCTCCCTGGCGGTTTTCCAGAGTGTGGCTCAGGGTTAAATTTCAGCACCATTAGCGGTAACCCCAAACCACACTCGGGATTGCATTACAGGATCCTGGTGCGGTATACTTACCTTGTCCCCAGGATCCTGCGATGTTCCCCCCGCTGTGTCCGTGGGCTCTGTCCTCTGCCCGATGCCTCTGTGTGCCGGGCTCCATTCTCTGCAAGCGTCGTGACGCAGGGGGGCAGAGCCCAGCGGCAAATTGAAAAAAGTGAAAAGTCATAATACATACAGTACACTGTAATCTTACAGATTACATTACTGTATGAAATCATTTCACCTCCCTTTTGTCCCCAGTGCTTTGTCCAATGCCCTGCATGTAGTTTTATATTATATATACTGTTCTTTCTGCCTGGAAACTTGAGATTTGTCCATAGCAACCAAAAAGTGTCTGTCAAAAGTGGTTTTAGACCAGTTAGAAAACAGCGATAGTAAATTAGAACACTTGCAGAATTGAGTGATAGTGAATCATGGGGAAATTAATTTTATCATATTATATTATTATTTTTTATAATTATTTATATTTATTTATTATAATTTATGATTTTGTGTTTCAAACTTCATCATACCTGGGATATCTACTAGACTCTTGGTGGACAGATTTAAGTGTGTTATTGCTAAGAATTACAGGCCTACAATATAAAACGCCAAATTTCTATGCAAAATAATTGTACCACTTTGAGACGCAAAAATCTGACATAATCATATCGCCAGGGAGGCTAAAGCTTTTTTATTGTAAGTAGTTTCATTCTAAGTTGTAAAGAAAAGATCTATGTATAACTGAAGATTGGAGTATTGCTCAGGAAACTGTTCAGTTTAACAATATATTTCCTGCAGTTTTTCCTTCACATGTAAGAAGCATATGCACATAAGAACATTGCACATTATTTTATTAGGAAGATGTAAAGGTTTGCGTAGGAAATGCACTCCAGGTAGGAGATGCGCACAACAAGCTCAGAGATCAGTAGGTAGGCTCAGCAACATGGGATGAAGAAGGTCTTGAATGAAATGTAGCCGAATAGGTTGAACAAATTCAGGCATACCACAGATTTTGACATTATTACATCTGTCCTCCAAATCTGCTAATTTTGCTTACAGCCAATTAAAGTCACCCTCCCTGTCATTATGGGAATTGACAAGTACATTAAGGAGGTAGCACATTCTCCCATTTTCTGTTCAATATGATCTGCTCTGTCTCTAATACTAGATCTGCCACTAATTGTTGCATACGGGACATCAAATCTAAATGTGAGGGACCATATGAAGCAACACACCCTTAACAAAGAGGGTTCCTTCCCAGGGGGCCCACCTACCTTAGAACCTTGTCCTCATGTTGCTGAGGACAAGGGCTTCTTCCCAACAACCCTGGCCTGGTAGTTGTGAAAGTCTGTGGTCGGGGAGACTTATTGGAAACTTGAAGCCCCCATTAACAATAAGGGGCACCCAGATACTGGCCCCCCAATGTCAATGAGTAAGGGCTGCAAAGTATCAAGGTATCCCCCACGTTGAGGGGGCCTGGTATGATTCATTAGAAGGGTGTGCTTGTCTGTCTGCCCCTGTCCTGGCCTTTCCTTCAGGGGTATGCTCAGATAAGGCTCTGGCACGGATTTTTAGGGAGAACCTCACACTTTTTTTCTTAATTCTTGCATGCCCCCCCCCCCCCCAAAAAAAAAAAAATCTATACAAGACCAAAAGGGTCTGGTACATGTTCATCAAGCAGTAACCAGAGCCCCAATCCATTTGTTTGATGATCCCTTGCCTATTAGCTTAGAAAATGTGCATTAATTTTTGTTTAACATTCAGCTCCCATTTAATTGAGTTTGGATTTAGCACCAACATTTTAGCAAAGTATGCTAAACCTGCCTCAAACTGAACCCAGGCATGTTTGACTAATCACTGCCTTTTAGCGATTCAACCATAAATGTATATGTTAGTTAATTGAGGCCTTACTTGCTGAATGTTTATTTTCTTGCATATAAAATGCTTTTATAAACATCACCATCAATAAAACTTCTATTGACACTTGTGATAAAAGCTTATATGATATGTGTATAGGCAGTGGCGGCTGGTGAAGTTTTTGGATGGGGGGGTGCCAGACCCCGCCCTTCCTTTTTGACCCCATCCCACTTCTCATAAGCCCCATCCCTTATAGAATCCACCCACTCAAAACTCCTAAATATGACCAAATTCTAATCCACTATATTCTTATAGGAGTCAAAATTACAATAGCCCGGGCATGGAAACTTCCTAAAGTATCATTCCATTTAGCCAAACAGAAAGTCTCCTGGATTATGTACCAGGAGAAAATTTCTAACATCATTCTTGATAAAACTGAGAAATTCAAACGTATATGGAAACCATGGGCCCGCCATATGGGAGTGACCCTCTGATCCCTAACTCATTCCTAAATCGGCTAGGTAAGTTCCCCTGCTCGGCTGATTGACACTCTTTCACAGCTCTCCTCGAAGCCCTGGCAACCCCCCCCCCCACTCACTCTTCTCACTACTCTCTCTTTCTCTCTTTCTTACTATATCTCTCTCTTTTTTCTTATTTTTTATTAGCAAAATAAAATTTCTTTTGTCCTTTTCTCCCACCGAATCAGAATGGTGGGTTATGAAGCTGAGGATATAGGAATATACCTATGCCTATTACGAATCTTTTGGTTATTACTTTATATATGTTATTCTTTACCCACCCTTGTCTAAGATTAAAATCTAGCAGATTAGATACTGATTCTGAAATCTCAACTCTTAAGCAATATTGTCATTTTCAGGAACTCAAATGTTTGGCATAGTACCAATTTTCATGCACTGTCGGGAAATTAATTCTTAACAGAGAACCGGGGCCCTTGGAGCCCGGACACAGCATGATCCCGTCTCGGGGTGTCTGGTCTCTGGGGCAGTCGGCATGTTATTATGAATACCTAACAGGGCTATGTAGATGTTCTTTTTCATTATTTCTAAGTAGAAGTTTCATATGTCAATATCTATGGTGTAGAGAATTTCATGTTAAATCCGCTTACACTTTTTTCTACATGTTCAAAATATTATATCTGCTCTCCTCCCCTGTGTGGGTAAAGAAATGTTGATGTTTAACAACTTGTCTCAATAAACATTTTAAAACTCAAAAAAAAAAAAAAAAAAAAAAAGAATCCACCCATTCATCCCCTGTAGTACATCATATGCCAGGCTCTACATTATACACAGGGCTCTGTAGAACATATACCAGGCTCTACATTATACACAGGGCTCCGTACATTATATACCTTGCTGTACATTACACACAGGTTTCTGTACATCATATACCAGGCTGTACATTATACACAGGGCTCTGTACATCATATACCAGGCTGTACATTATACACAGGGCTCTGCACATCATATACCAGGCTGTACATTATACACAGGACTCTGTACGTCATATACCGGGCTCTACATTATACACAGGGCTCTGTACATTTTATATACCAGACTCTACATTATATACCGGGTTCTGTACATCATATACCAGGCTCTACATTATATATTGGGCTCCGTACCTCATACTGTACACCAGTCTCTACATTATTCACAGGGCTCTGTACATTAAATACCAGGCTGTACATTATACACAGGTCTCTGTACATCATACACAGGGCTCTGCACATCATATAACAGACTGTACATTATACACAGGGCTCTGCACATCATATACCAGGCTGTATATTATACACAGGGCTCTGTACATAATATAGCAGACTCTACATTATACACAGGGCTTTGTACATTATATATCAGGCTCTATATTATATACCGGGCTCTGTACATCATATACCAGGCTCTGCATTATACACAGGGCTCTGTACATTCTATACCCGGCTCTACATTATACACAGGGCTCTGCACATCATATACCAGGCTCTACATTATATACCGGGCTCTGTGCCTCACATACCAAGCTCTACATTATATATCTGGCTTTGTACCTCCTATACAAGGCTCTACATTATACACAGGGCTCTGTACATTATATACCAGCTCCCTTAATTTACTGGGCTCTGTACATCATATACAAGCTCTACATTATATACCGGGCTCTGTGCATCATATACCAGGCTCTACATTTTACACAGGGCTCTGTACATTATATACCCGTCTCTACATTATACACAGGGATCTGTACATTATATACCTGGCTCTACATTATACACAGAGCTCTGTACATTTTATACCAGGATCTACATTATACACAGGGCTCTGTACATCATATATCAGGCTGTACATTATGCTGTATACTGGGCTCTATACCTCATATACAAAGCTCTACATTATACACAAAGCTCTGTACATTATATACCTTGCTGTACATTATACACAGGTCTCTGTACATCATATACCAGGCTGTACATTATACACAGGGCTCTGCACATCATATACCAGGCTGTACATTATACACAGGGCTCTGCACATCATATATCAGGCTGTACATTATACATAGGGTTCTGTACATCATAGACCGGGCTCTACATTATACACAGGGCTCTGTACATTTTATATACCAGACTCTGCATCATATACTGGGCTCTGCACATCATATACCAGGCTCTACATTATATACTGGGCTCTGTACCTCATACACCAGTCTCTACATTATACACAGGGCTCTGTACATTATATACCGGGCTGTACATTATACACAGGTCTCTGTACATCATACACCAAGCTGTACATTATACACAAGGCTGTGCACATCACATACCAGGCTGTACATTATACACAGGGCTCTGCACATCATATACCAGGCTGTACATTATACACATGGCTCTGTACATTATATACCAGACTCTACATTATACACAGGGCTCTGTACATTATATACCAGGCTCGACATTATATACCGGGCTATGTACATCATATTACATCATATACCAGGCTCTGTATTATATACTGGGCTCTGTACATCATAGACCAGGCGCTATATTATACACATGGCTCTGCACATCATATACCAGGCTCTACACGGGCTCTGTACCTCCTATACCAAGCTCTACATTATATACCGGGCTCTGTACCTCCTATACCAGGCTCTACATTATACAAAGGGCTCTGTACATCATATACCAGGCTGTACATTATACACAGGGCTCTGTACATCATATACAGGGCTCTCTACATTATATTCCAGGCTCTACATTATATACCGGGCTCTGTACATCATATACCAGGCTCTACATTATATATCGGTGTTGCCATATGGGTTTATGTGCAATCTCCATTAATAACTGTAAAATATTGTAATAATGAATATATTTCATTTATCTGGTGTCACGGAACGTCCCACACTCCACTTGAGTGCTTCCGTCAGTATACCGCTTCCTGGAACACGAGTCCAATGGATCTGGCTATAGGAACCCCCAAGAACTAGACAACAACAGTCTTGGAGTACATCAGAGATGTTTATTTGAGATCTCACACACATTTATACACCAGGATGACTCAAAGCTAACCTAATTAACATGAGCTAATTTACTACAAAATTTACCCAGACTAGATGACAGACTCGTGGGCACCGAGCTTCACACAGTAATATAAACACAATAGCTGGAGCTAATTACAATTAACAATACAAACAAAACCTAATTAACATGAGCTCCAATAGGAGTCACCCGTCTCCTACATTGTATTGAGGACAATGTGATCAGCTCATTCAATTAATATGTTAATCCTGGGAGATATTGTGGACAAATATTACTGTCCCATTTTAAGTAGTCCAAGATATGTTTTCTCACTCACCCTGTTTCAGGATGGCACAGGGTGACTTAGACATAAGATGTATTCTGAGTTCCACCGGTCCTCCAGTCACAGCTGGCATCTATGAAAGCCGGGCAAAAGGATTTCATTGAAGCTTTTGTTAAGAGCAGGCAATGTGGGCCGAGGCTTGTATATACAAACAACGGAGAGCCAATTCTACCATTTTACACCTACTCGCTTCAAAGGGTCCCATGCTGGGATATGCATTGGAGGGAGCCCAACCCATAATCAACTTCAATTACATCTCCTTCCCAGAATAGTCACAAGAATTTGCATGAAAGGGGGCCGACTTATTAAGTAAGCCCTCTGTGACAGACTCACCCGGGACAGAGGCTATTGGAGGGGGCTGAACGCAAGCCTCTTGCCCACCGATTATGGGCCCTGGCATTTGGGGGAATGGTGCTCTCTGTGAGCTGTATGCCTGGGGACCCTGGGGTTGGTGTTACTTTGGATTCAGCTCCATGTCCCCCCAAAACACACAGACTCTGGGAACCCTTTATATGCCATATTAGAATGGTGACTGATTCATACAGTTGGGACTCCTACTGTTAAATGCTAATGTCATCAACTCCAACTACCTGTCTTGTTCTCTGCTATAATGTGTTTAATGTAAAGGAGTTTAGTCTGGCTTACCACAGGTTCTAAGGGTATTCCACACATTGTTGTTTGTTCTAATTAACCTTGTATTGATGTTTATGGTAATGTGTATTGAATAGTCACCTAGTCTGGGTAAATGATTTAGTAAACTAGCTCATGTTAATTAGGTTACAGTTGTATTGTTAGAGGAGGTTCCAACGGCATGTAAAGTCTTGTAATTTTGATTCTAAATAAAATAGTCCATGTTAGCATCTAAGCAAGTCTCGCCTTGTTTTGTGCTTATGAGAAGTTGGAATATCTGATATCTGAGTCCAGACTGGGAGGAAGTGGTATACTGATGGAAGCACTCAAGCGGAGTGTGGGACGTTCTCTGACACCAGGCTCTACATTATACACAGGCCTCTGTACATTATATACCAGGCTGTACATTATATACCGGGCTCTGTACATCATATACCAGGCTGTACATTATACACAAGGCTCTGCACATCATATACCAGGCTTTACATTATATACCGGGCTCTGTACCTCCTATACCAGGCTCTACATTATACAAAGGGCTCTGTATATCATATACCAGGCTGGACATTATACACAGGGCTCTGCACATCATATACCAGGCTGCACATTATACACAGGGCTCTGTACATCATATACAGGGCTCTCTACATTATATTCCAGGCTCTAAATTATATACCGGGCACTGTACATCATATACCAGGCTCAACATTATATATCGGTGTTGCCATATGGGTTTATGTGAAATCTCCATTAATAACTGTAAAATATTGTAATAATGAATATATTTCATTTAGCTGGCATCTATGAAAGCTGGGCAAAAGGATTTCATTGAAGCTTTTGTTAAGAGCAGACAATGTGGGCCAAGGCTTGTATATACAAACAACGGAGAGCCAATTCCATTGTTTTACACCTACTCGCTTTAAAGGGTCCCATGCTGGGATATGCATTGGAGGGAGCCCAACCCATAATCAACTTCCAGGGGAAATTCAATTACATCTCCTTCCCAGAATAGTCACAAGAATTTGCATGAAAGGGGGCCGACTTATGGAGTAAGCCGTCTGTGACAGACTCACCCGGGACAGAGGCTATTGGAGGGGACTGAACGCAAGCCTCTTGCCCACCGATTATGGGCCCTGGCATTTGGGGGAATGGTGCTCTCTGTGAGCTGTATGCCTGGGGACCCTGGGGTTGGTGTTACTTTGGATTCAGCACCATGTCCCCCCAAAACACACAGACTCTGGGAACCCTTTATATGCCATATTAGAATGGTGACTGATTCATACAGTTGGGACTCCTACTGTTAAATGCTAATGTCATCAATTCCAGCTACCTGTCTGTTGTCTGCTATAATGTGTTTATTGTAAATAAGTCTATTGTGGCTCTAAGAGGCTTTTTGCCCATTGTTGTTTGTGTTAATTAACTTTGCTATTGTGATAATGTTGATTGGGTTTTCTGAGCTACAAGATGGGCAGTCTGGCCTAAAGGTCATGTCTGAGTCACCTAGGCTGTATAAAGGATTAGATAATTAGCTCATGTTAATTAGGTTACAGTTGTATTGTTAGAGGAGGTTCCAACGGCATATAAAGTCTTGTAAATGTTATTCTAAATAAAATAGTCCATGTTAGCATCTAAGCAAGTTTCGCCTTGTTTTATGCTTGGGAGCAGTTGGAATATCTGATATCTGTATTCAGACTACACGGAAGTGCTATACTGACGGAAGCACTTAAGCGCAGTGTGGGATGTTCTGTGACATTGATGGCAAGCAGCGGGAAGCTTCCGGCAGTCTGGGAAACCTAAACCTCCACCTGGATCCAAGATCAGGATAGCAGACTTCAGTCACCCCAGCGGAGATATGGACCTGGCATCAGAGTTCTCGGGGCTGCTGCGGATCATCCTTTCAACATACACCAGGACTGCGTCTGAGGATGAATACCTGGAGTTTAGGCAGCAAATTCGGGTGGAGCTCTGGATTGGAGCCCTCCAGCTCCCTGGTATAAAACAGGGCAAGTGCTTTCCAACCCAAGAGCAACGGGCCAGTGACCAATGGGCATTGCGGATGGCATTCCTGAGGGAGAGCGGCCCCAGGAGCAATGGGTGACTGAGTTGGACAGGCTGGTCCAGCAGGAGATAGAGCTGGACAATAGTTATCCGACTCTGCAATGGCACGCAGAGGAGGGATATTTAGGGGAGACAACAGAATGCTCTCCGGAGGGATATGACTTTGGAGGCCCTGGATTGCTGTGGGAGAGCCTTACAGATCATTTTGTGTTTGGCGATGAAGGTGAACCTGCCCTTGAGGACCTGCAAGAATATAGAGAGGCTAAGCTCGGTCTTGCAGGGGTCTCAGAGCTCAAACCTGATCTGGACCATTTGCTAAGGAAGGAACAGCATCTGGAAAGGGCATACAGGAAACTGCTAGAACACGTTCAGCAGCATGCCAGAGAATCGGCAGTGGAAAATCTGAAGATTGCCGTCCCCAAACCTGAAGTGTTGACAACAGGGCAGAGCTCTGCTAACCTGTGCCCAGCACTGATAGCATCTTCTGGCTTCCACATGGACAGGAGATGGTGCACCTCTATCCGCAGACACCAGTTATAGAGGTAGGGGATTTAATAGACTTATCTGCTGAGGAAGAACAACCTGATGAGCCTCAAGCTGAAGATCTGGTAACTGAACAGAGGGTCCAAGACCTCTGCCCCACACTTTTAGCAATTCCAGAGACTGGGGATTTAATAGACATTTCTGTAGAGGAGGAACCACCTAGCAAACCCCCAGCAGAAGTTCTGGCAACCGGACAGAGGGTCCAAGACCTCTGCTCCACACCTGTGGCAGTTTCGGAAGCTCAGGGTGAGAAGGTGGCAATCACTTCCCAGCAGCAGATACAGGGGGAGAAGGGAGAGGAGGTGTTTGTTGTCCCTCCCCAACAGTTGGCCAGGGTGGAGGAAGCGGCCTTTCCTCCCCAGCAAAGATCAGTGCACCTGGGAGACAGTACCATAGACATGTCGTCCCAGCAGCCAGATAAGGGAATGGAAAAGGAAGCAGCCAGCTCACCTCCCCAATGGCAGCTACACAGTTTGGGAGTGGAGGAAGCCAGCCTCCTGCCCCAATGGTTAGCCAGAGCAGAGGATGCGGAGTCCCCAGCAGAAGTGCTGGCAACAGAGCAGAGTGCTACCAACCTCTGCCCAGCACCAGCAACAACTGTGGAGTTCCAGGGAGCCGGGGCAGTCGGCCCCTCTCTCCAGCGACAAGCTGATGTAGTAAAGCTGCTACTCCCAGCTGAATCACTGGCAACAGGGCAGAGCGCCGCTGGCCTCTGCCTAGCACCTACAGTGTCTCTACAGTTTCAGAAAGCTGGGGCGATTGGCCCCTCTGCCCAGCAGCAGACTGAGCCCAGGAATGTTAAAAACCACCCAGCTGAAGCGCTGGCAGCCAGACAGAGCGTAAATGACCTCTGCCCCACACCTACTGAGGTCAACTATTCCTTGCAGCCAAGAAAGGAGATCATGCGGGAAGACTATGTGAGTTCACTCTGCCTGACTAACGCATGTCCAGACCAGGTGGAGGTCTGGGATCTTGTTAGTCAACCTTTGATGGGGAGAAATGTGACAGACTCACCTGGGACAGAGGCTATTGGAGGGGACTGAATGTGAGCCTCTTGCCAACAGATTATGGGCCCTTGATTTTAAGGGAACCATAGTCTGCAAGGTGAATTAGAAATCCAGTCTGATCTGTACTAATCAGACTCAATCACGTAGATATGTATATATTGTATGTTGTTTGATTCTGTTGTGGACTCTTTGCTGTGGTCATTTGCGATGTGTGTCCCTGTAGAGGGAGGGGGGATTCCTCCAGCAGCCCCCCTGCTGATAAGACTGATTTATATTGTTGGGACACATACTGTGAGGAGATGCTGGTGTCATCAACTCCAACTACCTGTCTTGTTCTCTGCTATAATGTGTTTAATGTAAATGAGTTTAGTCTGGCTTACCACAGGTTCTAAGGGTATTCCACACATTGTTGTTTGTTCTAATTAACCCCGTGTTGATGTTTATGGTAATGTGTATTGAATAGTCACCTAGTCTGGGTAAATGATTTAGTAAACTAGCTCATGTTAATTAGGTTACAGTTGTATTGTTAGAGGAGGTTCCAACGGCATATAAAGTCTTGTAATTTTGATTCTAAATAAAATAGTCCATGTTAGCATCTAAGCAAGTCTCGCCTTGTTTTGTGCTTATGAGAAGTTGGAATATCTGATATCTGAGTCCAGACTGGGAGGAAGTGGTATACTGACGAAAGCACTCAAGTGGAGTGTGGGACGTTCCGTGACACCAGGCTCTACATTATACACAGGCCTCTGTACATTATATACCAGGCTGTACATTATATACCGGGCTCTGTACATCATATACCAGGCTGTACATTATACACAGGGCTCTGCACATCATATACCAGGCTCTACATTATATACTGGGCTCTGTAACTCATATACCAGGCTCTACATTATACACAGGGCTCTGCACATCATATACCAGGCTGTATATTATACACAGGGCTCTGTACCTCATATACTGGGCTCTACATTATACACAGGGCTCTGTACATTTTATATACCAGACTCTGCATTATATACCAGGCTCTGCACATCATAATATATCATGCTCTACATTATATACTGGGCTCTTTCCCTCATACACCAGTCTCTACATTATACACAGGGCTCTGTACATCACATACCAGGCTGTACAATATACACCGGGCTCTGAATATCATATATCAGGCTGTACATTAAACACAGGGCTCTGTACATTATATACCAGACTCTACATTATACACAGGGTTCTCTACATTATATATCAGGCTCTACATTATATACCGGGCTCTGTACATCACATACCAGGCTGTACATTATACACAGGGCTCTGTACATCATATACCAGGCTTTACATTATATACCAGGCTCTACATTATAAACAGGGCTCTGTACATTATATACCAGGCTGTACATTATACACAGGGCTCTGCACATCATATACCAGGCTCTACATTATATACCAGGCTCTGTAACTCATATACCAGGCTCTACATTATATACCGGGCTCTGTACCTCATATACCAGGCTGTACATTATACATAGGGCTCTGCACATCATATACCAGGCTGTGCATTATACATAGGGCTCTGCACATCATATACCAGGCTGTACATTATACACAGGGCTCTGTACATCATATACCGGGCTCTACATTATACACAGGGCTCTGTACATTATATACCAGGCTTTACATTATATACCAGGCTCTACATTATACACAGGGCTCTGCACATTATATACCAGGCTGTACATTATATACCGGGCTCTGTACATCATATACCAGGCTGTACATTATACACAGGGCTCTGCACATCACATACCAGGCTCTACATTTTATTCCGGGCTCTGTGCTTCATATACCAGGCTCTACATTATACACAGGCCTCTGCACATCATATACCAGGCTGTACATTATACACAGGGCTCTGTACCTCATATACCAGGCTCTACATTATAAACAGACATCTGTACATTTTATATACCAGACTCTGCATTATATACTAGGCTCTGCACATCATATACCAGGCTCTACATTATATACTGGGCTCTGTTCCTCATACACCAGTCTCTACATTATACACAGGGCTCTGTACATTATATACCAGGCTGTACATTATACACAGGTCTCTGTACATCATACACCAGGCTGCACATTATTCACAGGGCTCTGCACATCACATGCCAGGCTGTACATTATACACCGGGCTTTGAATATCATATATCAGGCTGTACATTATACACAAGGCTCTCTACATTATATACCAGGCTCTACATTATATTCCCGGCTCTGTACATCATATTACATCATATACCAGGCTCTGCATTATATACCGGGCTCTGTACATCATATACCAGGCGCTACATTATACACAGGGCTCTGTACATTATATGCCCGGCTCTACATTTTTTTGTTTCAACGTTTTTATTCAAGATTTTGCGTCGTACATACAATAATACATTGAGCACAATGTCATTACAATCTCGAAATCATATAACCTGTTCAGATGCATTGACAGTTTTGGTATGCAAATAAAATACGGAAGATGTACAATCAAATAGTAACTTATAAAAATCGGATGGAACGGTTACAACTATAGGATGTCTTTAAACTAAAATGGTACATCATACCCTTTTGAAGAACTCTGTACTGACTTGTAGCGTGCAGTACTCAGAGAGATAAGGTATTTAACTACCGCACCCAAACACCCCCATCGGGATCTAACTGTGCCTGGGTGGAAGCTTCCTCTGCCTGGCTTTGAGTTGCCGTTTACAGATCTCCTGGTCGTGTGATGCTTTCAACAGAGTGGTTTGGTTATGTTGGCTCTGTCCAGGTAATATCGTATGAGTGCGGAGTAATGTCCGGCATAAAAGTTCTGTCTGTGAGGCCAGTATTTGATTATAGGGGGGGCTGGGGAGGGAATATAAAACGGGTAAAAGGGTTATGGGGAAGGGGAGGGGATGTATCCGTAGAGGTGTATCCTGATCATGTAGTAGATAGCCGGTTCAGCCCCTCAGGTCAAGCTACAGGGAGTCAGAAAGGAGGTTACGGTATTCTGCGGATTCCTAAAATGTAACCAGCATGCCCACGATGTATGAAATTTGGAAGGGGTGTCTCTCGACTGGTGAATAAGATCCTCCATCTCAGCTATCTTACCCACTCTATGTAAACATTTGGATATGCTAGGAGGAGAAGTAGACTTCCAATGAGTGGGTATGCAAAGTTTTGCCACGTTAATCAGGTGTAAGATAAGGGACTTTTTGGATGCCCCTTGTGGGATGGAAGTGTGGTGGAGTAAGTAAAGTCCGGGGTGTAGGTCGTGATTTGTGAAGTAAGACGGTGTATCTCCGGGTTAGGGGGCATTCCCACCATATGTGTAACAGTGATCCGCGTGCGCTGTTGCACCGCCAGCATAGTGGAAGGGTGCCAGGATGTAATCTGTGGATTATATCAGGAGTTCTATACCACCGTGAGAGAATTTTGTATCCGTTTTCCTGAGTGGAAACGTTTAAGGATCCTTTATGTATGTGAGTAAGGATGCGGTCCCAGTCAACGTGAGTTAGTTCAGTATCCATTTCTTTTTCCCATTTTTGGCTGGCAGTGTCATCTTTAGTAGAGATTTTAGCGAACAGTAAGGCATACATATCCGATATGACATGCCTTTGTGGTTCAGATCTGGTGCACATAGCTGTAGGAAGTTAAAGAAGGAAATATCTGTGTCCGGGAGTTTGGACGGGAGGGTTTAGAAAGAGATCATCTTCCTTTTGTCGAAGAGGGCTCCTACTCTGGTTGAGAGCTTTATGGGCCTGTCAAACTTACTCAGGTGTGTTATTCCCGGAGGGAAGTCTGGGTTTCGGTCTAATGGGGTCGGAGGGCCGAGTGAGAAAGCAATGTCCATCTTATTGCAGACAGTGCGGAATATCTGTAAAGTTGGGCCAATTAGGGGATGTGACAAAATCTCCCTCGGGGTCCCGTGAGAGCTTATCCATGGGAAATTATGGATTGGGAATGGGGAGAAAGCTTCCTCAAGGCCAATCCATGACTTAAGTCTGCTGTGCAGATGCCAATCCACAATTCTTGCCAGATGGCATTCCCAATAGTACTTTCTTATGTCCGAGATACCGATACCACCCTTCAGTTTGGGCGTCATTAGTTTCTCCCATCTTATACGTGGATTTTGGTCAGCCCATATAAATTCCAAACACAATTTTTTGTAGGTGGTGAAGAAAGAGGGGGGAAGTTTTGTCGGTACAGTCTGTAGTAGATATAAGAGTCTGGGGAGTATGTTCATTTTTAGGATAGCTGCCCTCCCAAACCATGAAAAAGAGCCCCTATTCCAATCTTGGAGGTCTGTTTGTGTAGTCTTAATAATGGGTAAGAAGTTTCTGGTGTAGAGATCATCTAGTTTAACTGGTAACTGGATACCCAGGTAGGTGATGGCGTGTGTTTCCCACTCGAAAGGGAAGTTGGCCTGACATTGCAACATTAACGAGTCGGGTAAGGAAACATTAAGGGCCTTAGATTTTGCAAAATTAATTTGGAGGTTAGAGAGGGATTTGAAGAGAGAGAGAAGTCCTTTAGGAGATTGGGAATCGTGGTTATGGGGTCAGTGAGAAATAGAAGGATGTCATCAGCGTATGCGGCCAATTTATAATGGTTATCCTTAATTGTAACTCCTTTGACAGTTGGGTTAGTCCTAAGCCTGCAAAGCATGGGTTCCAGCATGAGGATGAATACAATGGGGGATAAGGGGCAACCCTGCCGAGTTCCGTTTGACAGGGAGAAGGCATCCGACAGGTGACCATGGACCCTGATTCTCGCTGTTGGGGACGAGTAAAGGGCAAGAATATATTGAAGCATACGGTCTCGAAATCCCATTTTGCGTAATGCTTCCGTCATGTAGTCCCAAGCCACTCTGTCGAATGCCTTCTCCACATCAAGGGAAAGAAAAAAGCCTGGGGTGTTAGTTGATGATAGCCAGTGATGGATGCTGATGGCCTTCAAGGTGTTATCTCTGGGATAAAGCCCGCTTGATCCAACGATACTAACGTGGGGAGTAAAGGAAGTATGCGGCTCGCCAATATTTTTGCGTATAGTTTCATGTCGACGTTTATGAGTGAAATGGGTCTATAGTTTGAAACCAATGTTGTATCTGGCCTTGCTTGGGAATCATCCTAATGTGTGCCTCTAGGATGTCCGGATTGGTAGTGGGGGAGGTGGGCACTGCATTAAAAGTGTTCAGGAAGTGTGGGATTAGCGTGTCTTTGAATGTTTTGTAATAGCTAATGGAAAGGCAGTCAGGGCCTGGGCTTTTGCCCAGTTTCATTTGTTTAAGGGCTATAATAGTTTCTTCTCATGTAAGTGGTTTGTCTAGGTTGGCGGCCTCCTCTTCTGAGATGGGTTGTGGGCCATAGTGGTTTAAGAAGTCTTCTATCATTTTCTTCCTGTCCTGGGTGGGGTCTGTCGTAGAAGGGGAGGGCAAGTTATAGAGCTTGGAATAAAATTGTTGGAATTGGTTTGCTATGCCAGTGGAGGTCGCTATTTTGGGCCTGTAGGATCTAATATTGAGTGGATGGTTGAGGTAGCTTTTTTGTTTTGAAGGGCCCTGGCGAGTAATTTACCCGATTTGTTTCCAAATTCATAGTAAATGCGTTGTGAGAGGGCGAACTTGCGTCTGGTTGATTTACTGAGTTCCTCAAGAAGGTCTTCTCTGGCCGTCAGTAGATCTTTAAAGGTTTTATCTGCTAATGATTGTTTGTGCTTCTTTTCCAGAGACTGAATGCGCTCCGATAGTTCAGCAAGACGTGCTTGCCTAGCTTTCCGCCTTTTTGCGGCGATGGATATTAGTTCACCTCAGACAATGCATTTGTGAGAGGCCCAAAGGGACAGTGGGTGGGAATCGGAGGAGGCATTCTCTCGAAAATATTGCTGTAGGCATGTGTTTATCCTCTGTATGTGTTCCGGCTCATTGAGGAGGGATTTGTCTAATCGCCAGATCATTGGCCTTGTGGGAATTGCAGGGAAAGTGATGGTAATAGAGATGGGGTGGTGATCCGATAGGATCATAGGGTCTATGGTGGCAGTTGGTAAGGAATCTAGGTCTGTTTGAGTCAGGAAGAAGTACTCTATTCTCATATATTTGTGGTGTGGTGGAGAGTAAAAGGTGAAATCTTTAGTGTTGGGGTATAATGTGCGCCATGCATCATGCAGGGTTAAATTTGCGAGCTGTGGTTTTATTGCGCGCAATGCTCGAAATGTTATGGTGGAGGAACCAGAAGAGGAGTCAAGAGATGGGGAGAGGACCAGATTGAAGTCACCCCCTACGACCAGCATGCCTCTGTGGAATGATGTGAGAAGTTGGAGGGTATTGCGAAAAAAGGGGACTTTCTGCCTGTTGGGGGCATATAGGTTGGCCAGTGTGATAGGTTTGGCGTGTAGCTTGCCCCTGAGAAAGATGTAGCGAGCATTGGTGTCGAGCATCATGTCTTGAACTTGAAGGGGACAGTTTTTAGAAATTAATATGGACACTCCCTTGGATTTGGAGTCATCGTTAGTCGCGTGGTACACCGTAGGATTAAAAGAGTTGTGAAGTTTGGGGATGCTGTACGATCTGAAGTGCGTTTCCTGGAGAAACACCACATCAGCCTTGGCCCTTTTTAGGAGTAGAAGTAACTGAGACCTTTTCTTAGGGGTGTTGAGTCCTCTTATGTTTAGTGAGTATAGCTTGACCTGAGGGGGAGGACCCCCGGTGCGTCATGAGGTAGTGTGGGTTGCACTGTCTGTATGAGCAGAAGGTGCTGAGGTAACAAGGGGGCCTGGGGGGGGGAGATTTGGGATAGGAATGTGGAATAGAGGAGGGGGTAAGAGGATCGTACTCCTAGTCTGGAAACCGAGAAGGTGGGGGTCCAGCCCGATCTTCTAGAAAGATGTCGGTGAGGTACAGAGTGAGGGTGGAGAGTGCCAACCCGAGGGAGACCCACTACAATCTACACTACTGTATGGGGGTTGAGAGAGACCAGTCGGGAAAGAACGAAGTGTGTAACAGTGTAACCTGCTGCTATTACCTCCATCATCAGGCATATGGATATACATTTGGGAAGCGTGCAGAGTGGAAGAGTATACTGCTGCCAGTGAGCAGGGTCTGTAATTCATGGGAGCAGGGCAATTGGTCAGAGCTCCCTTGTTAGTCAGACAGCATATACGTCGCTGGGGAGATATCTGGTTTTGAATCAGTCTACAGTCTAGGCAGTATAATTCAGTGAAGGAAAAGCTCTGGAGGGGGATGGGGATACCTGCATGTTAAGTCTCAATAAGACAAAAGCTGAAAATATCCGACTGTTGGGACACTGTAAACACATATAAATAGGGGTACACGGTAAACAGCTTATCTAGCCTCATTATGTTTTACCTTTGGGAAGATAGTCTGCAGGAGTAACGTGTGGTTATGCTCATTGAGTATGAATGCTAAGTGAGGAATAGGTGCAACCATTGGTGTCCTGGGTAAACAATATGGCTTTCAGGTTTTTGGTGTATAATCAGGGTCATCTGTCCCCTTCCTAGGAGCAGTGGGGGGGAGTTCATTTACTTATCCAATCTATATGCAATTTAGTTAGTGTCAAGGGTAAGAGCCCGAGACGCCCTCCTAGAATGAGGATCGTGAATCTGCTCCTATTACAGTGTGTTACGCCGAAAACCCTGAGACCTGCGATGAGTGATTACAGTAGTAAAGGGCATGGTCCATGAAAAGAACTTGGGAGCCATATCTGAGCGGACCTGCTGGAGTCCTGTAGGTAGGTAGTGTCACGGAACGTCCCACACTCCGCTTGAGTGCTTCCGTCATATACCACTTCCTGCCGGTCTGTATACAGATATCAGATATTCCAACCTCTCTGAGCACAAAACAAGGCGACACTTGCTTGTTGCTACCAGGAACTGTTTTATTTAGAATCAAAATTACAAGACTTTATATGCCGTTGGAACCTCCTCTAACAATACAACTGTAACATAATTAACATGAGCTAGTTTACTAAATCATTTACCCAGACCAGATGACAGACTTGTGGGTACCGAGCTTCACACAGTAGTATAAACACAATAGCTGGAGCTAATTACAATTAACAATACAAACAACAATCTCCCCCCTCCTCAGCCTATTCATCAACAGTTCGGCTCCTAGCCAGTCCTGGAGGCCTTCACACAGTAGTATAAACACAATAGCTGGAGCTAATTACAATTAACAATACAAACAACAATCTCCCCCCTCCTCAGCCTATTCATCAACAGTTCGGCTCCTAGCCAGTCCTGGAGGCCTTTTCCATTCCCTCATCTGGCTGCTGGGACAACATGTCGATGGTACTGTCTCCCAGGTGTACGGATCTTTGCTGGGGAGGAAAGTCCACTTCCTCCACCCTGGCCAACTGTTGGGGAGGGACAACACACACCTCCTCTCCCTTCTCCCCCTGTATCTGCTGCTGGGAAGTGATTGCCACCTTCTCACCCTGAGCCTCCGAAACTGCCACAGGTGTGGGGCAGAGGTCTTGGACCCTCTGTCCGGTTGCCAGCACTTCTGCTGGGGGTTTGCTAGGTGGTTCCTCCTCTACAGAAACATTTATTAAATCCCCAGTCTCTGGAATTGGTAAAAGTGTGGGACAGAGGTCTTGGACCCTCTGTTCAGTTACCAGATCTTCAGCTGGAGAAGTTTGTTTTAACTCCATAGATGCTGCTGGCAGAAAATCACATGTCCCTGTCAGTGTTGTGGGAGAAAGGCCGACTACCTCTTCTCTCAAGAAGGCCGAAGCCACTGTTGGTGCTGGGCAGAACACAGTGAACTTTGGCCCTGGTAGCAGCTCTTCTGCTGGAGGCTCATCAGGTTGTTCTTCCTCAGCAGAAAAGTCTATCAAATCCCATGTCTCTGCAACTGATGTCTGTGGATAGAGGTTCACCATCTCCTGTCCATGGAACCCAGAAGATGCTATCATTTTTGGGCAGAGGTTAGCAAAACTCTGCCCTGTTGTCAGCACTTCAGGTTTGGGGAAGGCAATCTTCGGATTTTCCACTGCCGATTCTCTGGCATGCTGCTGAATGTGTTCTAGCAGTTTCCTGTATGCCCTTTCCAGATGCTGTTCCTTCCTTAGCAAAGGGTCCAGATCAGGTTTGAGCTCTGAGACCCCTGCAAGACCGAGCATAGACTCTCTATATTCTCTCAGGTCCTCAAGGTCAGGTGCCCCTTCATCGCCAAACACATAAAGATCTGTAAGGCTCTCCCACAGCAATCCAGGGCTGCCAAAGTCATATCCCTCCGGAGAGCATTCTGTTGTCTCCCCTAAATATCCCTCCTTTGCGTGCCATTGCAGAGCCCGATAACGATTGTCCAGCTCTATCTCCTGCTGGACCAACCTGTCCAACTCAGTCACCCATTGCTCCTGGGGCCGCTCTCCCAGGAATGCCATCCGCAATGCCCGTTGGTCACTGGCCTGTTGCTCTTGGGTTGGAAAGCACTTGCCCTGTTTTATACCAGCGAGACGGAGGGCTGCAATCCAGAGCTCCACCCGAATTTGCTGCCTAAGCTCCAGGTATTCATCCTCAGACACAGTCCTGGTGTATGTTGAAAGGATGATCCGCAGCAGCCCCGGGAATTCTGATACCAGGTCCATATCTCCGCTGGGGTGACTGAAGTCTGCTATCCTGATCTTGGATCCAGGTGGAGGTTTAGATTTCCCAGACTGCAGGAAGCTTTCCCGCTGCTTGCCACCAATGTCACGGAACGTCCCACACTCCGCTTGAGTGCTTACGTCATATACCACTTCCTGCCAGTCTGTATACAGATATCAGATATTCCAACCTCTCTGAGCACAAGACAAGGCGACACTTGCTTGTTGCTACCAAGAACTGTTTTATTTAGAATCAAAATTACAAGACTTTATATGCCGTTGGAACCTCCTCTAACAATACAACTGTAACATAATTAACATGAGCTAGTTTACTAAATCATTTACTCAGACCAGATGACAGACTTGTGGGCACCGAGCTTCACGCAGTAGTATAAACACAATAGCTGGAGCTAATTACAATTAACAATACAAACAACAATCTCCCCCCTCCTCAGCCTATTCATCAACAGTTCGGCTCCTAGCCAGTCCTGGAGGCTAATGTGATCAGCTCACTCAATTAACAGGTTGAGTTCAGAATTAACCAAACCAATAATAGTCTCTACATACATCCTGGGAGATATTGTGGACAAATATTACTGTCCCATTTTAAGTAGTCCAAGATATATTTTCTCACTCACCCTGTGCCAGGATGGCACAGGGTGACTTAGACATAAGATGTATTCTGAGTTCCACGGGCCCTCCCGTCACAGGTAGTGGCGGCTCTCTGTGGGTCAGACAGATTAGCGGGGGGAGGGGCGGGACTACATAGGGCCCATTGTGGAAGCCTGTGTAGTGTATATAAATGTTAGAGGGAACCACACAGTGCATAAGGTACCATGGTTGCAGTTATGGGGTGAGGTGGTTATAGGGGAAATCCAGCAGGTCCGCTACATCTCCTGCTATGCCTGCATTACCCAAACATATATAATCTGCTCCATTAAAGTGTGCGGCCTAATATTGCCTGTCACGGAACGTCCCACACTCCGCTTGAGTGCTTCTGTCAGTATACCACTTCCTTGTAGTCTGGATACAGATATCAGATATTCTAACCTCTCTGAGCACAAAACAAGGTGACACTTGCTTGTTGCTAACATGGACTGACTCTTTTTCTTTGAGATCTCACACAAATATATACACAGCAGAATCACTAAAACCTAACCTAATTAACATGAACTAATTAACTAATCCTTTTACCCAGACCAGATGACTCAGAGACATGACTTGTAGGACACAGACTTGTGGGCACCAAGCTTCACACAGTAACAGAGTTAATTATCATAAGTACAACCACAGGACATTTTCTCACAATAGCAGAAGCTCCAATGGGTGTCGGCCAGTCTCCTACATTGTATAGAGGACAATGTGATCAGCTCATTGACTATTCAATACACATTACCATAAACATCAACACAGGCTTAATTAGAACAAACAACAATGAGTTGAATACCCTTAGAACCTGTGGTAAGCCAGACTAAACTCATTTACATTAAATACATTATAGCTGACATCAGACAGGTGAGTGGAGTTGATGACACCAGCATCTCCTCACAGTATGTGTCCCAACAGTATGAATCAGTCTTATCAGCAGGGGGCTGCTGGAGGAATCCCCCCTCCCTCTTCAGGGACACACATCCCAAATGACCACAGCAAGGAGTCCCCAACAGAATCAAACAACATACAATATATACATATATACACGACTGAGTCCGATTATTACAGTTCAGACTGGATTTCTAATTCACCTCACAAAGAGTATTGTTCCATTGAAAGGCAAGAGGCTTGTATTCAGTCCTCTCCAACAGCCTCTGCCCCGGCTAGGTCTGTCACATTTCTCCCCTTTCAACAGGAGACTAACACAGGAGGAGACCCGAGATGGGTTGACTCCGAAGTTAGTCAGTAGTTCCAGTCCTCTACTGCCTGTACCCACACAGTACCCCAAACAAATTGTTCCAAACAGAGTATTACTCACCCAGCCAACCTCTGCCTCTCTCAGAGAATATATCTGCCACTGGGGAGAGGCCTGGACTGGCCCTTCTCCCTGGAGTCCTTTCTGCCGCTGGAGAGAAGAAAGGGGGACTGGGCTCACTCCATCCTGCTGTTGGGGATCTGGGCCAACTGTCCAGAATCCCTGGGGTATACAGGTGGGGACTAAAGCCCCATCCACTGACACCAGATTAAGATACATTTGTGAGGTGATGACTGCATTCTCTCCTTGGATCCTGATCTGCAGCTCGCGATAGACTGCCACCTCCTCATCTTGGGCCTCCACAATTGCTGCAGGTGTGGGGCAGAGGTCTTGGACAATCTGTCCGGTTGCCAGCACTTCTGCTGGGGGTTTGCTAGGTGGTTCCTCCTCTACAGAAACGTCTATCAAATCCTCAGTCTCTGAAATTGCTAAAAGTGTGGGACAAAGGCCTTGGACCCTCTGTTCAGATACCAGATCTTCAGCTGGAGAAGTTTGTTGTAACTCCATAGATGCTGCTGGCAGAAAATCACATGTCCCTGTCATTGTTGTGGGAGAAAGGCCGACTACCTCTTCTCTCAAGAAGGCCGAAGCCACTGTTGGTGCTGAGCAGAGCACAGTGAATTTTGGCCCTCATAGCAGCTCTTCTGCTGGAGGCTCATCAGGTTGTTCTTCCTCAGCAGAAAAGTCTATCAAATCCCATGTCTCTGCAACTGATGTCTGGAGATATAGGTTCACCATCTCCTGTCCATGGAACCCAGAAGATGCTATCATTGCTGCGCAGAGGTTAGCAGAGCTCTGCCCTGTTGTCAGCACTTCAGGTTTGGGGAAGGCAATCTCCGGATTTTCCACTGCCGATTCTCTGGCATGCTGCTGAATGTGTTCTAGCAGTTTCCTGTATGCCCTTTCCAGATGCTGTCCCTTCCTCAGCAAAGGGTCCAGATCAGGTTTGAGCTCTGAGACCCCTGCAAGACCGAGCATAGACTCTCTATATTCTCTCAGGTCCTCAAGGTCAGGTTCCCCTTCATCGCCAAACATAAAATGATCTGTAAGGCTCTCCCACAGCAATCCAGGGCCTCCAAAGTCATATCCCTCCAGAGAGCATTCTGTTGTCTCCCCTAAATATCCCTCCTCTGCGTTCCATTGCAGAGCCCGATAACTATTGTCCAGCTCTATCTCCTGCTGGACCAGCCTGTCCAACTCAGTCACCCATTGCTCCTTGGGCCGCTCTCCCAGGAATGCCATCCGCAATGCCCCTTGGTCACTGGCCCGTTGCTCTTGGGTTGGAAAGCACTTGCCCTGTTTTATACCAGGGAGCTGGAGGGCTCCAATCTAGAGCTCCACCCGAATCTGCTGCCTGAGCTCCAGGTATTCATCCTCAGACACAGTCCTGGTGTATGTTGAAAGGATGATCCGCAGCAACCCCGGGAACTCTGATGCCAGGTCCATATTTCTGTTGGGGTGAATGAAGTCTGCTACCCTGATCTTGGATCCAGGTGGAGGTTTAGATTTCCCAGACTGCAGGAAGCTTTCCAGCTGCTTGCCACCAATGTCATGGAACGTCCCACACTTCGCTTGAGTGCTTCCGTCAGTATACCACTTCCTTGTAGTCTGGATACAGATATCAGATATTCCAACCTCTCTCAGCAAAAACAAGGCGACACTTGCTTGTTGCTAACATGGACTGACTCTTTATTTGAGATCTCACACAAACATATACGCAGCAGAATGACTAAAACCTAACCTAATTAACATGAGCTAATCAACTAATCCTTTTACCCAGACCAGATGACTCAGAGACATGACCTGTAGGACACAGACTTGTGGGCACCGAGCTTCACACAGTAACAGAGTTAATTATCATAAGTACAACCACAGGACATTTTCTCACAATAGCAGAAGCTCCAATAGGTGTCGGCCAGTCTCCTACATTGTATAGAGGACAGTGTGATCAGCTCATTGACTATTCAACACACATTACCATAAACATCAACACAGGGTTAATTAGAACAAACAACAATGAGTTGAATACCCTTATAACCTGTGGTAAGCCAGACTAAACTAATTTACATTAAACACATTATAGCTGACATCAGACAGGTGAGTGGTGTTGATGACACCAGCATCTCCCCACAGTATGTGTCCCAACAGTATGAATCAGTCTTATCAGCAGGGGGCTGCTGGAGGAATCCCCCCTCCCTCTTCAGGGACACACATCCCAAAAGACCACAGCAAGGAGTCCCCAACAGAATCAAACAAAATACAGTATGTACATATATACACGACTGAGTCCGATTAGTACAGTTCAGACTGGATTTCTAATTCACCTCACAAAGAGTATGATGGACGGAGTCACCATCGCCCAGGGAGGAGTCCTGCCCAACATCCAGGCCGTGCTGCTGCCCAAGAAGACCGAGAGCCACAAGGCCGCCAAATCTAAGTAATCATCCCACTGCTGCCACCAATGTCACGGAACGTCCCACACTCCGCTTGAGTGCTTCCCTCAGTATACCACTTCCTTGTAGTCTGGATACAGATATCAGATATTCAATGTGACAGACCTAGCCGGGACAGAGGCTGTTGGAGAGGACTGAATGCAAGCCTCTTGCCTTTTGATTATGGGCCCTGGATTTCAATGGAACAATACTCTTTGTGAGGTGAATTAGAAATCCAGTCATGTTACTTAGGTTAGGTTTTAGTCATTCTGCTGTGTATATATTTGTGTGAGATCTAAAATAAAGAGTCAGTCCATGTTAGCAACAAGCAAGTGTCGCCTTGTTTTGTGCTCAGATAGGTTGAAATATCTGATATCTGTATCCAGACTACAAGGAAGTGGTATACTGACGGAAGCACTCAAGCGGAGTGTGGGACGTTCCGTGACATTGCCCTCTTCTCCTCTGTACGTGCAATCACACAGTTTTGTATAGGATGTGTACATAGGTTTAATTAGAGTCCCGACTGTACACAACCTGTAACCCTGAAAATGGAAAGTGTCAGACCTGAACACATTCTCTGCTGATGCCTCTGTGGGTAGACGTGTCCTTCCTCCATGGAGAGGGTCTGGTGCTGACATGAAGGGCACCTTGTCTCCGGGAGGTGGTAGGACATCTGCATATGTAGCGCTGGTAGATTTCTGATCTACCAACTGATAGGTAAATTTAGTAAATTGCTCGTTAGGGGAGTTAGATTTGCCTCTGTTTCAGCTTGGCTGACGTTGCGTGTGGTTCCACACTGAGCCGGTGGGTGTCGCTGTTACCACTGGCTAGTGTTGGAAAGGCAATGTGTCGAAGCGTATGAGTGCTCCTCTGTCCCGGGGACAACCCGGTGGAGGTGGTCCTTCGAGTTGCATTCTGGGAGAGGGTATTTATGGGACAGACGCCATATTTTGGGGTTCGTTTTCAGCCACCTGCTGGCCCTCCTGGCCTACAGGTATGCGTTAGAGTGCTACCTTGTGGTCCTCCGTTCCGGAGGCCCGCACCGCTGCGGTGCGTGGGTGGGCCCAGAAGCATGTCTGGGGCCTACCACAACAGCCGAGGAATGGTCCTGAGCTGTCTATCCAGAGTGAAGAAGCTGGACAACCGAGAAGATCCCAGGGGAGGACCCATCATGGAAGGATCATGCAGAGTGCTGGTCTGGAGAGGGGCCTGGTGACTCGGTTGGAGGATGTATCCTATAGTAGTTCTACAGCATAGTACTGCCGGGTTGGCTTAGAGGTCCAAGTACTGTGTCTGACATTCACCGCAAAGTTTAATACATCCTGTGGCAGAGGATTGTACGGATTTATTTCAAGCAAGTCTGTGGCAGAGACTTTTGTTCGTGCTACGTACTGGCTGCTAGGCTAGAGAGAGAGGTCTATCCAGGCGAGCAAAGATTGTGCCCCACAAGGGGATCTCACCCGATTACAATATTCAACTTTAAAGGACGTTCTCAAGAATCTTAAAGAAAGGTATTTGAGCTTCCCTGTAGCTTCCCTCCTGTCTCTTTCCTGCTACTTCTTTCGTTACTTGGTTCAATAAAACATTGAAAACGTATTCAAGTGTTGGTGCTTTTATCGTCCAAAGGTAAACTCAACGGAACCCTAGACCCTGTGCCGGTGAAGCAGGGGTGTCAAGAGTGAAGGTAACAAGCCCGCTTAAACCAGCAGCTTCACCAAGAGTTATTGCTACACATAGTTGCCAGTTGTGTGCTCAGCCTACTCCTGTAGTAGACTGCAGAAAAAGCCGACAAAACTCCCTTGGGACAGTGGCAGTTCGCTTCGGATGATGCAGCCGCACCCGTGAGACAGTGTTCATGCGGCCCAAGGTGAAAAAAAAAAAAGAACAAGGGGCGTCAATTTTAGTAAGAAACCGTGTAGGCTCAAAACTGAACAGAGGAAAAAGTGAAAAATACCTAATAAACAGCAAAAAATAACAGTGTCAGAGACTTATCTGTGGGCACAGTGGTCCTTTAATCAGGTCCCCGGAGAGTGTTCACGATTCTGCCCGAAGTCACGTCTATCTCTTCGTGATCGCGGGGAGTCGGTTGGGCTGTAGCCATTGTGGGAGCTTCTGGCGGAAGCGTGAGACCTGGAACCCGAAGCGGCTCTGCGCCGTCGGTATCGAGTGTCTTGAGCTTCCATCGGTTCCTCTCATCATTGTTCCCTGCTGGGCAGTGGACGACGGCGAAACTCGGCATACCAATTCGGAACCTCCATCACTGGAATATCGAGGGTTTCACAGAAGGGCTGTAGTTCTTCCGGGACTCATAGAAGTGCCGTGCGGCACTGGTTAGTAGCAGAGAGGCCGAAGGGGAACTTCCATCTGTAGTGGATGCCCTTGGCATGCAGAACATCCAGTAACGGTTTCAGGTCTCTTCTATGTTGTAAGGTGATTCCCGAGAGGTCCTGGTATATGTGGATGTCAGCGCCCCCATGTGAGAGTTGGATCCTGTTCCACGCTTTGCGGAGTATGTCTTCTTTCAGCTTGTAGTCCACCAGGCAGCACACTACATCTCTGGGGGGGTCAGTGTCTCCCCCCCTGGGTCTAAGCGCATGATGGATGTGCTCCATTTCCACTAGTGTCTGCGCTGGTCTATCTAGTAAGTTGTTAAACAGGCCAGTAACGGTGGCTGTCAGCTGTTCAGCTTCTACTGTTTCCGGTAGACCCCTGACCCGCAGATTATGGCGCCTACCTCTGTTGTCGAGGTCCTCCACGTGACGCTAGAGGTCTCTCAATTGTAAGGTTTGGCCATCTACCTTCTTGGTCACTCTGCGGAGGACCGTTCCCTGCTGGGCTGGGACTTTTTCCACATCTTGTACCCTGTCAGCAAGGGCACGAATGTCTAGGCGCAGGTCTGCTATGGCTGCTGTCAGAGTATCCTTAATATCTGCCACCACCGTCCTCAGATCAAAGAGGCTGGGGTGTTGCTGTTGGTGTGCGGCATGATTACCTGACTCAGGTGTGGGGCCGACAGGTGGAGCGCTGAGTTGAGACGGCGCTGTGCTCTGCGACGGACCTTGGCGGGAGGCCGCCATGTTAGTTCCCTGGGCCCTGAACAACTCGGGGATGCCTTGAGTCAGACCGCTCGGATGTCTCCGTGGAGAGCGGGAGCGGGAGGCGGAAGAGTTCTGCGATGCTGTCCCCATAATTTGGCATGTGGCAGAGTGATATGAGGCTTCCGTAGGAGCGGGGAGGATATACATTATATACCAGGCTCTACATTATACACAGGGCTCTGTACATCATATAACAGGCTGTACATTATACACAGTGCTCTGCACATCATATACCAGGCTCTACATTATATACCCGGCTCTATAACTCATATACCAGGCTCTACATTATATACCGGCTCTATACCTCATATACCAGGATCTACATTATACACAGGGCTCTGTACATCATATACTAGGCTCTACATTAAATAACGGGCTCTGTACATCATATACCAGGCTCTACATTATACACAGGGCTCTGCACAACATATACCAGGCTCTACATTATATACCGGGCTCTGTACCTCATATACCAGGCTCTACATTATATACTGGGCTCTGTACCTCATATACCAGGCTCTACATTATATACAATTCTCTGTACCTCATATACCAGGATCTACATTATATACCGGGCTCTGTACCTCATATACCAAGCTCTACATTATACACAGGGCTCTGTATATCATATACCAGGCTGTACATTATACAAAGGGCTCTACACATCATATACCAGGCTCTACATTAGGCACCGGGCTCTGTACCTCATATACCAGGCTCTACATTATACACCGGTCACTGTACATCATATACCAGGCTGTACATTATACACAGGGCTCTGCACATCATATACCAGGCTGTACATTATATACCCGCTCTACATTATACACAGGACTCTGTACATTATATACCAGGCTGTACTTTATATACCGGGCTCTGTACATCATATACCAGGCTGTACATTATACACAGGGTTCTGCACATCATATACCAGGCTCTGCATTATGTACTGGGCTCTGTACCTCATATACCAGGCTCTACATTATATACTGGGCTCTGTACCTCATATACCAGGCTCTAAATTATATACCGGGCTCTGTACCTCATATACCAGGCTCTACATTATATAGCGGGCTCTGTACCTTATATACCAGGCTCTACATTATACACAGGGCTCTGTCCATCATATACAAGGCTCTACAATATATACTGGACTCTGTACTTCATATACCAGGCTCTACATTATACACATGGCTCTGCACATCTTATACAAGGCTCTACATTATACACCGCACTCTGTACATCATATACCAGGCTGTACATTATACGACGGGCTCTGTACCTCATATACCAGGCTGTACATTAGACACCGGGCTCTGCATATCATATACCAGGCTGTAGATTATACACCGGGCTGTGTACCTCATATACCAGGCTCTACATTATAGACATGGCTCTGTACATTATATACCAGGCTGTACATTATACAAATGGCTCTACACATCATATACCACCCCCTACATTATATACCTGGCTCTGTACTTCATATACCAGGCTGTACATTATACACCGGTTACTGTACATCATATACCAGGCTGTACATTATACACTGGGCTCTGCACATCATATACCAGGCTTTACAATATATACCAGGCTCTACATTATACACAGGGCTCTGTACATTATATACCAGGCTGTACGTTATATACCAGGCTCTGTACATCATATACCAGGCTGTACATTATACACAGGGCTCTGAACATCATATACCAGGCTCTACACTATATACCGGGCTCTGTACCTCATAAATCAGGCTCTACATTATACACAGGGCTCTGTAAAACATATACCAGGCTCTACAATATATACCGGGCTCTGTACATCATATACCAGGCTTCAAATTATATACCAGGCTCTGTACCTCGTATACCAGGCTCTAAATTACATACCAGGCTCTGTATGTAACGAGCCCCTGCTCTCTCGGTTTCACTCTCCCGACACTCCTCTGCTATGTGCCGTTCTAATCCAGTTGTGTAGCTCAGAACAAACACCAGGCAGGCTGTATGTAAGTTCAACCAGGAATCTCCTTTATTGAAAAATACAGGCTCTTTTATACGGTAAAAGAGGAGGTATATACCTCCTGCTCATATTACTCTGAACATACACCTGTAACCAGAAACCTAATTAACATGGCTAATTAACTAATCCCTTTAGACAGCCTAGATGACTCAGACATGACCTTTAGCAGAGTTAATTAACACAAACAACAATGGGGATCTAATGACTCTTAGATCCCATACTAGAGACTTATTTACAATACACATTCTAGCAGGCAACAGACAGACAGGTGGCTGGAATTGACATCAGCATCTCCTAACAGTATTTGTCCCAGCATTATAAATCAGCCACTATTTCTAATATGGCAAATCCAGGGTCCCCAGAGTCTGTGTGTTCTGGGGGACCAGGACCCGAACCCACAGTAATACCACCTCAAGGGTCCCCGGGCCTACAGCTCACAAAGAGCACCGTTCCCCCAAATGCCAGGGCCCGCGATCGATCGGCAAGAGGCTAGCATTCAGTCCCCTCCAAAAGTCTCTCCCTCGGCTAGGTCTGTCACACTGTACATCATATACCAGGCTGTACAATATACACAGGGCTCTGCACATCATATACCAGGGTCTACATTATACACAGGGCTCTGTACATCATATACCAGGCTTCACATTATATACCAGGCTCTGTACCTCATATACCAGGCTCTACATTATACACCGGGCTCTGTACATCATATACCAGGCTGTACATTAAACACAGGGCTCTGCACATTGTGACAGACCTAGCCGGGACAGAGGCTGCTGGAGAGGACTGAATGCAAGCCTGTTGCCTTTTGATTATGGGCCCTAGCATTTGGGGGAATGGTGCTCTCTGTGAGCTGTATGCCTGGGAACCCTGGGGTTGGTGTTACTTTGGATTCAGCTCCATGTCCCCCCAAAACATACAGACTCTGGGAACCCTTTATATGCCATATTAGAATGATAAGACTGAATTATACTGTTGGGACACATCCTGTGAGGAGATGCTGGTGTCATCAATTCCAACTACCTGTGTTTATGTTAATTGAATGAGCTGATCACATTGTCCTCTATACAATGTAAGAGACGGGACAACTCCTATTGGAGCTGCTGCTATTGTGATAAGGTGTCCTTTGATAATTAACTCAGTCTGGGCAAAAGGTCATGTCTCAATCACCTAGGCTGTATAAAGGATTAGTTAATTAGCTCATGTTAATTAGGTTAATTAGGTTACGTTTGCATTGTTATAGTAATATTTTCTCCTGTATATAAGACTGTATTCTTCTTCTGAATAAAGCGAGTTCATGGTAGCAACAAGCAAGTGTTGCCTTGTTTTGTGCTCAGAGAGGTTGAAATATCTGATATCTGTATACAGACTGGGAGGAAGTGTTATATGACGGAAGCACTCAAGCGGAGTGTGGGACGTTCCGTGACATTGGTGGTAAGCAGCGGGAAAGCTTCCTGCAGTCTGGGACATCCAAACTTCCATCTGGATCCAAGGTCCAGATAGCAGGAGAGGAGAGGTACAGATACCAGCCGCCATGGATGAGGAATTCAGAAGGAGGTTGCGAGAGATGCAGATACAGCACAGAGGACCAGTATCAGAGCAGGTCCTGCTGGGATGGTGTGATTCTATTTGCTGCAAACTCTGGAAGGAAGCGCTAGCCCGTGAGCAGCGACACCAGGGAAAAGTTCTCCCCTCCATCGAGGAAAGGTACTGGTCACAGTATGGACTGCGAGTGCGGTTTTGGGAGAAAAACCACACAAGAAGCAGACAGCTGAATTAAGCAGGCTGGTCTGGGCAGAGATAAAGTTGGATGAGAGCTACAGAGCCCTCCGGTGGCATGTATCCCAAGCTTGTCCCTGGATAGTTGATGACAGCCCAACGGAAGGCTTAAGCTACGGCGGCTTGGGACTGTTGTATGTGAAGCTGACAGGGGACTCTAACTTTGGGAGTGATTCGGAGTGGCGAGTGGACGAAATCATGGATTTCAGAGAAGGGCTACTGAACATTTCAGAAGTGCACTGGGCACAGGAAGATTTGGAGTTTCTGGCCGTTCAGGAATGGGAGCTAGAGATCGCCTACAGACGGCTGCTAGACATTGCTCAGTGCCAGGGCTGGGCTCCCTTTGACTGGGACTATCAGGAAATACCAGCTGACAACCCTGAAATCCTGGCTGAAGAGTCGGCAATGTGGCAGAGCAATAGTGTGCTTTGCCAACCTGCCCCCGCAGCTATGGAGGCGGAGGTCTTATGGCGGATGCAGCAAGTGCTGACTGACCTTGATGATCCTGTTTCTGCATGGGATGATCTTGGATGGAGGAATGTGCCTGTCCAGCAGCATGCCAGAGAATCTGCAGTGGAAAATCTGGAGATTGCCATCCCCAAACCTGAAGTGCTGACAACAGGGCAGAGCTCTGCTAACCTCTGCCCAGCACTAATAGCATCTTCTGGATTCCATGGACAGGAGATTGTGAACCTCCATCCCCAGACACCAGTTTCACAGACAGGGGATTTGATAGACTTTTCTGCTGAGGAAGAACCATCAGGTGAGCCCCCAGCAGAAGAGTTGGGATTAGGGCCAAACTTCATTGCACTCTGCTCAGCACTGATGGCATCTTCTGAGTTCCACGGACAGGAGATGGTGAACCTCTATCCCCAGACATCAGTTGCAGAGACATGGGATTTGATAGACTTTTCTGCTGAGGAAGAACAACCTGATGAGCCTCCAGCAGAAGAGCTGCTATCAGGGCCAAAGTTCACTGTGCTCTGCCCAGCACCAACAGTGGCTTCGGCCTTCTTGAGAGAAGAGGTAGTCGGCCTTTCTCCCACAACACTGACAGGGACATGTGATTTTCTGCCAGCAGCATCTATGGAGTTACAACAAACTTCTCCAGCTGAAGATCTGGTAACTGAACAGAGGGTCCAAGACCTTTGTCCCACAATTTTAGCAATTCCAGAGACTGAGGATTTGATAGACGTTTCTGTAGAGGAGGAACCACCTAGCAAATCCCCAGCAGAAGGGCTGTCAATCGGACAGAGGGTCCAAGACCTCTGCCCCACACCTGCAGCAATTGTGGAGGCCCAAGTTGAGGAGGTGGCAGTCTATCGTGATCTGCAGATCAGGATCCAAGGAGAGAATGCAGTCATCACCTCACAACTGCAGCTTGATCTGGTGTCGGTGGATGGGGCTTCAGTTCCCACCTGTATACCCCAGGGATGCTGGGCAGTCGGCCCAGATCCCCAACAGCAGGATGGAGTGAGCTCAGTCCCCTTGTCTTCTCTCCAGCGGCAGAAAGGACTCCAGGGAGAAGGGCCAGTCCCGGCCTCTCCCCAGCGGCAGATATGTTCTCTGAGAGAGGCAGAGGTTGGCTGGGTGAGTAAAAAAAGAAGCAAAAATACTCTTGCGCGAAGGTGTATTGGCTAGAAAGTCCCAAGGGTTCAAGAAGGACTATGGATTTCGGCCTTGCTGCTCTCAAGGATGGGATTGTCCTAGTGTTAAATGAAAAGAAGAAAAAGAGCGCACCAGCCTAGTGCATTATCCTTGACAGATTTATTAATTAAAAACAAGATAAAAACTACTCACAAAGGTCGAAGAAAAAATCGCATAGTATATGGCACAGAGGCAAATATTCCAGTGGTAGCAGTTTTCCAGGTCCCAGGAAGGATGCATACGGACTACTGCTGGCTAACGCGTTTCGAAGGTTACCCTTCTTCATCAGAGCCTACACCAGCATCTCCTCACAGGATGTGTTCCAACAGTATGAATCAGTCTTATCAGCAGGGGGGCTGCTGGAGGAATCCCCCCTCCCTCTACAGGGACACACATCCCAAATGACCACAGCAAAGAGTCCACAACAGAATGAGACAACATACAATATATACATATATACACGATTGAGTCTGATTAGTACAGATCAGACTGGATTTCTAATTCACCTTGCAGAGTATTGTTCTCTTAAAATCCAGGGCCCATAATCTATTGGCAAGAGGCTCAAATTCAGTCCCCTCCAATAGCCTCTGTCCTGGGTGAGTCTGTCACATTTCTCCCACATCAAAGGTTGACTAACAAGGTCCCAGACCCCCACCTGGTCTGGACATGCGTTAGTCAGGCAGAGTGAACTCACATAGTCTTCCCGCATGATCTCCTTTCTTGGCTCCAAGGAATAGTTGATCTCAGTAGGTGTGGGGCAGAGGTCATTTACTCTCTGTCTGGCTGTCAGTGCTTCAGCTGGGTGGTGTTTACCATTCCAAGGCTTGGCCTGTTGCTGGACAGAGGGGCCCACTGTCCCAATTCCCTGAAGCTGAGAAGAAACTGTAGGTGTGAGGCAGAGGCCAGCAGCGCTCTGCCCTGTTGTCAGCGATTCAGCTGAGAGTAGCAGCTCCACTACATCAGCTTGTCGCCGGAGAGAGGGTCCGACTGCCCCAGCTCCCTGGATCTCCACAGTTGTTGCCGGTGCTGGGCAGAGGTTGGTAGCACTCTGCCCTGTTGCCAGCACTTCTGCTGGGGACTTCACACCCTCTGCTCTGGCCGTTGGGGCAGGAGGCTGGATTCCTTCACTCTAAAAACTGTGCAGCTCCTATTGGGGAGGTGAGCCAGCTGCTTCCTGTTCCATTCCCTCATCTGTCAGCTGGGACGACATGTCTATGGTACTGTCTCCCAGGTGCACGGATCTTTGCTGGGGAAGAAAGGCCGCTTCCTCCACCCTGGCCAACTGTTGGGGAGCGACAACACACACCTCCTCTCCCTTCTCCCCCTGTATCTGCTGCTGGGAAGTGATTGCCACCTTCTCACCCTGAGCCTCCGAAACTGCCACAGTTGTGGGGCAGAGGTCTTGGACCCTCTGTCCGGTTGCCAGCACTTCTGCTGGGGTTTTGCTAGGTGGTTCCTCCTCTACAGAAACGTCTTTTAAATCCCCAATCTCTGGAATTGCTAAAAGTGTGGGGCAGAGGTCTTGGACTCTTTCAGTTACCAGATCTTCAGCTGGAGAAGTTTGTTGTAACTCCACAGATACTGCTGTTGGTGCTGGGCAGAACACAGTGAAGTTTGGCCCTAATACCAGCTCTTCTGCTGGAGGCTCATCAGGTTGTTCTTCCTCAGCAGAAAAGTCTATCAAATCCCCTGTCTCTGCAACTGGTGTCTGGGGATAAAGGTTCACCATCTCCTGTCCCTGGAACCCAGAAGATGCTATTAGTGCTGGGCAGAGGTTAGCAGAGCTCTGCCCTGTTGTGAGCACTTCAGCTTTGGGGATAGCGATCTCCAGATTTTCCACTGCCGATTCTCTGGCATTCTGCTGGACAGGCACATTGCTCCATCCAAGATCATACAATGCAGAAACAGGTTCATCAAGGTCAGTCAGCACTTGCTGCATCCGCCATAAGACCTCCGCCTCCATAGCTGCGGGGCCAGGTTGGCAAAGCACACTGTTACTCTGCCACATTGTAAACTCTTCAGCCAGGATTTCAGAGTTGTCAACTAGTATTTCCTGATAGTCCCAGGCAAAGGGAGCCCCACCCTGCTGCTGAACAGAGTCTAGCAGCTGTCTATAGGCCATCTCAAGCTCCCATTCCTGAACGGCCAGAAACTCCAAATCTTCTTGTGCCCAGTGCACTTCCGAGACATTCAGTCTTCGCTCTCTGTGCTCCATTATTTCCTCCAAACACCACTCCCGATCACTCCCAAAGTGAGGGTCCCTGGACAGCCTCCAGTACAACAATCTCAGGCCATCATAGTCAAAGCCTTCCGTGGGGCTGTCATCCGCTGTCCACGGGCACACTTGGGCTACATACCACTGGAGGGCTCTGTAGCTCTCGTCCAACCACATTTCTGCCCGGATCAGCCTGCTTTAACTCAGCTGTCCACTCCTGGTTCGGCTGTTCCCCCAATAACAGCATTCGTACTTCATACTGCGACCAGTACCTTACATGGATGGAGGGGAGAACTTTTCCCTGGTTTCGCTTCATGGGCTAGCGCTTCCTTCCAGAGTTCACAGCAGATAGAATCATACCATCCTAGCAGGACCTGCTCTGATACTGGTCCTCTGTGCTGTATCTGCATCTCTTGCAACCTCCTTCTGAATTCCTCTTCCATGGTGGCTGGTATCTGTACCTCTCCTCTCCTGCTATCTGGACCTTGGATCCAGGTGATGGTTTGGATGTGTTCACGGCAAGGAAGCACGATCCCACCGGTCCCTCCCGGTTCTCAAGTAAGTCTTTTAGAGTGGCTCGCCTGCAGGCTGGTTTGGAGTGTCCCAGTAACTGGAGAGCAAATCCCACCGCTGCCAACCAATGTAACAAGCCCCTGCTCACTCGGTTCCACTCTCCCGACACTCCTCTGCGGCTATAGAATCAGATTGCAGATCGCAACATCTGATGGTTCTGTCATCCGATGCTCCAGGACTAAAACTACAGCTATGTGCCGTTCTAATCCAGTTGTGTAGCTCAGAACAAACACCAGACAGGCTGTATGTAAGTTCAAACAGGAATCTCTTTTATTGATTTTATATAGTAAAAGAGGAGGTGCATACCTCCTGCTCATATTACTCTGAACATACACCTGTGACCAGAAACATAATTAACATGGGCTAATTAACTAATCCCTTTAGACAGCCTAGATGACTCAGTCATGACCTTTAGGCCAGACTGGCCGTCTTGTAACACAGAAAACCCAATCAACATTATCACAAATCAACACAGAACTCTTCTTCACACAATAGCAGAGTTAATTAACACAAACAACAATGGGGATCTAATGACTCTTAGATCCCATACTAGACTTATTTACAATACACATTCTAGCAGGCAACAGACAGACAGTTGGAGTTGATGACACCAGCATCTCCTCATAGGATGTGTCCCAACAGTATGAATCAGTCTTATCAGCAGGGGGGCTGCTGGAGGAATCCCCCTCCCTCTACAGGGCACACATCCCAAATGACCACAGCAAAGAGTCCACAACAGAATGAGACAACATACAATATATACATATATATACACGATTGAGTCTAATTAGTACAGATCAGACTGGATTTCTAATTCACCTTGCTGAAATCGCATCGTATGGACATCGCATGTGATTTGCACTGAAGTGCGCTGCAAATCACATGCAATCTCACACCACGCAGCAGTGTGAACCGCCACTTATATGGAAGGCTTATCCAACTACAGTACTTACAGCAGAGAATTATGAGACACGTGATCGTTCTGTCAAATAACGGAGCGATCACTTGTAAACAAACCGGTGTCACATCATGATGCCGGTTTCTCCCTCCCCTCTCTGTTAAAATTGAACCTGCCTGCAGATTGATTAACCACTTGTCAACCGGGCCATAGCCGAAAGACGGCTACAGCGCGGTCGGCTTATTCTGGGTGGACGTCCATGGGACGTCCTTCCAGAATGTTGCTCCCTCGCGTCCCCTGGGGCACACACCCAGGAACATCCCCCGACCGCCGGGTCCTGAGGACCTGGCGCATCACGGTAAATAGCCGCTGATAGCGGCCGTTTACCACGTGATCGTTCGGTCAAATGACGGATCGATCACTTGTAAACAAACCAGTGTCACATCATGATGCCAGTTCCTCCCTCCCCTCTCTGTTAAAATTGAACCTGCCTGCAGATTGATTAACCACTTGCCGACCGCGCCATAGCTGAGAGACGGCTACAGCATGGTTGGCTTATTCTAGGTGGACGTCCGCTGGACTTCCTTCCAGATTGTTGCTCCCGCGCGCCCCCTGGGGCACGCACCCGGGAACATCCGTGACCGCCGGGTTCTGAGGACCCGGCGTATCACGGATCACGGTAAATAGCCGCTGACAGTGGCCATTTACCATGTGATCGTTCCGTCAAATGATGGAGCGATCACTTGTAAACAAACCGGTGTCATACTGCAATACTCTGCAACACTGTGCAATACTCTGCCAAAACTCTGCAACACTGTGCAATACTCTGCAACACTGTGCAATACTCTGCAACACTGAGCAATACTCTGCAACACTGTGCAACGCTGTGCAATACTCGGCAATACTCTGCCAAAACTCGCCAATGCTCTGCCAATACTCGCCAATATTCTGCCAATACTTAGCAATACTCTGCAATAAATTTTAACAGAAACAAAGAATTTTTTTTTTTAATCGAATTTTCAGTTTTTTTTTATTTATAGCGCAATAAATAAAAAAAAACAGCAGTGATTAAATACCACCAAAAGAAAGCTCTATTTGTGTGAAAAAAAGGACAACAATTTCATATGAGTACAGTGTTGCATGTCTGAGTAATTGTCATTCAAAGTGTGAGAGCACCAAAAGCTGAAAATTTGTCTGGAAGGGGATATAAATGCCCAGTGGTCAAGTGGTTAATAGGCTAATTCTGACATATGCAAAACGTTTTGCTTTGCCAAACCATGCTAAACCAGGATTGCTAAATTTACAATGAGCAGCATTTATATACCAATTTGGGATTCTGAAAAAAAAAAAGTACCGCTGGAAGTTTAATACAGAATAAGTAGCCGAATCTGTGTGTCACATGATGGGGAAAAATATAATCATCTACAATAATAATTGTATTCAAAGTGATTTAAAACATTATCATATGACACAAGGCCACAAGGCAGGGCAAATCAAAGCAAATGAAGCAAATGAAGTGTGCCGTCTGCAAACACGTGATTGCATAGACATCACACTTTCCATAGTGCCCGTGCTTAAACACAGTGATCTTAAAAGACCTTTTTTATTTATTTTTTTTAAAGGGCTCTTTTTTGTTTTTTATTTTTTGTGACTAGGGGGGCGGCGCCCCTTATGGACGGGCCACCACTGTGTATAGGTCTATTATCCTACAGAATTATAGCCCCAATAATCATTGCTTGCTGAACTGTTCTTATCTAAACATGCATTTATTTTGTATAAAAAGGGAATCTAATTAAGGCACATCACATTAATTATTTCATATTATTATCTATAATAAACTTAGGCCAATTTGTAGGTCAAGCAGTAGACTACAAACAGCTGCTTTACTGTATTGTTAAAATGCAATTACCATAATTCAAGAAACACAAACACAAAGGCAACTGCTAAATACATTAATTCAGAAAACAAAGGTTGATATAAAGTACCAAAAATCAACCCACGTACCCCCGCAAAAATGTCAATTGATAAAAATTAAAGAATATACAAAATGGCAACTCACTGATACTGCCAGTGATATCACCCCACCTTTTATCAGTCGATTACTAAAACATAATTCATGAAAGTGCAATCAATATTAATTGTGAAAGCCAAAAGTCCAAAGTCACAGTCACAGTGAAAAAGTGACTGATATACAAGAAATATGTGCCCGTATTTAAATAAACAATTAATACCAGTCCAAAGTGCACACTGTGATAATACACTTCTCTTATGATGATTCAGTTTTCATAATATGCGCTCCTCCCCCGTGACACGCCAAACTGTTCACCTTACAGTAATGTCCTCTCTGCTAAAACGAGGTAAAAAGACACATGTATCCCCTCATGGGATGATAGTGTAGCTACGGTATCCTCCCCAGATCTCCTAATGTTTATATGTACATCAGTAAGCATAATCTAAGTGTCAGCTTGAATGTTATTGCTTATAATTATACCAAGATTAATTTAATTTCAACATTTCAACATAACTCAACATTTTATACTAAAAAAATGAATAAAAACCAAGCGCTGATGTGGATAGATATGTGTGATATAAATAAATTGTGCTAAAAAATATATATAAACCAATATAGTTAGTGCTATAATAAAATCAGTAAATTAAAGCTGCTATCAATATAGGGTGATCAGATAACCAAACAAATAGTACTAAGTATAAAATTGATGCGCTTTAAATAAATAGTGCACAATATGCTGCTGCGACTAAGCTTAAATCCAGGAATAAAAAATGCATACATGTGAATAAAATAGATAAATAATTATGGTGCTAATACATGTGTTAAAATTGCCAAAATAAATCTTCAAATTGGTGATGTGACGGTGAATATAAATAAAATAATAATGACACTCTGAGTACAATGTCCAGATAGAGATAAATAGTGGGGGAAAGTAAAAATAATTAAACAGTTGTCCTTCCCTTAATCGAGATTGATTGAGTCACTGGGTTAGATCGTTTGTATCAGGATATTTAGTTTTTCTTGCATCCCACTTTAGCCATAATACTGCTGATGATTCGGCTCTCAGGATAAAGGTTTTATGCAAAGCAAGCAAAGAAAAAATAGATCATTGTGCAGTGAACTTAGTAGATAGTGCACAAGCAAAACAGGGACAAGAGATACACGGATCCTTGAAAAAGTCACGTGTCAGTGATGCAACGCGTGGGAGGAGCTTAGGACGTTCAGTGCTGCAATACACCTGAAGGTTAACAGCAGCTGTTTCTCTATGGGAAACCTCGTCCACAGCGGATGACTGCAATCTGCATATTTGAATGCTTCTAATAGACCGGGAGTTTGTGAGTGTATCTCTTGTCCCTGTTTTGCTAGTAAGTTCACTGCACAATGATCTATTTTTTCTTTGCTTGCTTTGCATAAAACCTTTATCCTGAGAGCCGAATCATCAGCAGTATTATGGCTAAAGTGGGATGCAAGAAAAACTAAATATCCTGATACAAACGATCTAACCCAGTGACTCAATCAATCTCGATTAAGGGAAGGAACTGTTTAATTATTTTTACTTTCCCCCCACTATTTATCTCTATCTGGACATTGTACTCAGAGTGTCATTATTATTTTATTTATATTCACCGTCACATCACCAATTTGAAGATTTATTTTGGCAATTTTAACACATGTATTAGCACCATAATTATTTATCTATTTTATTCACATGTATGCATTTTTTATTCCTGGATTTAAGCTTAGTCGCAGCAGCATATTGTGCACTATTTATTTAAAGCGCATCAATTTTATACTTAGTAACATTTTATACTAAAAGTTACAAATATATTAAAAATATATATAAATATTTTATTCTATCTTTTCATTTGACAACACTGAATAAATGACACTTTGCTACAATTTAAAGTAGTGAGTGTACAGCTTGTATGACAGTGAAAATGTGCCATCCCCTCAAAATAACTCAACACACAGCCATTAATGTCATAACCGCTGGCAACAAAAGTGAGTACACCCAAGTGAAAATGTCCAAATTGGGCCCAAAGTGTCAATATTTTGCGTGGCCATCATTATTTTCTAGCACTGCCTTAACCCTCTTGGGCATGGAGTTCACCAGAGCTTCACAGATTGCCACTGGAGTCCTCTTCCACTCCTCCATGATGACATCACGGAGCTGGTGGATGTTAGAGACCTTGATCTCCTCCACCTTCCATTTAAGGATGCCCCACAGATGCTCAATAGGGTTTAGGTGTGCAGACATGCTTGGCCAATCCATCACCTTTACGCTCAGCTTCTTTAGTAAGGCAGTGGTCATCTTGGAGGTATGTTTGCGGTCTTTATCATGTTGGCATACTGCCCTGCTGCCCAGTCTACGAAGCAAGGAGATCATGCTCTGATTCAGTATGTCACAGTACATGTTGGCATTCATGGTTTCCTCAATGAACTGTAGCTCCCCAGTGCCGGCAGCACTCATGCAGCCCCAGAACATGACACTCCCACCACCATGCTTGACTGTAGGCAAGACACACTTGTATTTGTACTCCTCACCTGGTTGCTGCCACACACGCTTGACACCATCTGAACCAAATAAGTTTATCTTGGTCTCATCAGACCACAGTACATGGTTCCAGTAATCCAGTCTTCAGCAAACTGTTTGCAGGCTTTCTTATGCATCATCATTAGAAGAGGCTTCCTTCCGGGACGACAGCCATGCAGACCAATTTGATGCAGTGTGCAGCGTATGATCTGAGCATCGACATGCTGATCCCCACCCCTTCAACCTCTGCAGCAATGCTGGCAGCACTCATATGCCTATTTCTCAAAGACAACCTCTGGATATGATGCTGAGCACGTGCACTCAATTTCTTTGGTCGACCATGACGAGGCCTGTTCTGAGTGCAACCTGTCCTGTTAAACCACTGTATGGTCTTGGCCACCATGCTGCAGCTAAGACTCAGGGTCTTGGCAATCTTCTTTTAGCCTAGGCTATCTTTATGTAGAGCAACATTTTTTTTTTCAGATCCTCAGAGAGTTCTTTGCCATGAGATGCCATGTTGAACTTCCAGTGACCAGTCTGAGAGAGTGAGAGCGACAACACCAAAGTAAACACACCTGCTCCCCATTCACACCTGAGACCTTGTAACACTAACGAGTCCCATGACACCGGGGAGGGAAAATGGCTAATTGGGTCCAATTTGGACACTTTCACTTAGGGGTGTATTCACTTTTGTTGCCAGCGGTTTAGACATTAATGGCTGTGTGTGTTATTTTGAGGGGATAGCAAATTTACACTGTTACACATGCTGTACACTCACTACTTTACATTGTAGCAAAGTGTCATTTCTTCAGTGTTGTCACATGAAAAGATATAATAAAATATTTTCAAAAATGTGAGGGGTGTACTCACTTTTGTGAGATACTGTAATTGCAATGTATGTAATGTATCTTTAAAGTTTATTTCCAAACAAACAAATATAAAAATATGAATGTCTGTCATGGATCCTTAGTTTGTGTTAAATGTATTATTGTGTTTAACCACTTGACCTGCGGAAGCTTTTACCCCCCTCATGACCAGGGAATTTTTTGCCATTTAGCACTTTGATACTTTAACCAGTTCTGGACCTCCTTCCTCACATTTACTGCGACAAGGCGGCCCAGCTGTACCAACGTACCTGTACGTCTTTTGTGTCCGCGGGTAAGGAGTGTGCGCACGCTATCCTTGCAGCGATCAGATTTGTTCCAGAACTGATCAATCTACAAGTTCAGGCCATTGATTTATGACCTGGGCCTGCTGATCAGTTCTGACGAATCACAGAACGTTATGCAATCTCCTCTCCTGGAGCCCTTTTCGGTTCCAGCGTGAGAGCAGATAGCATCAAACAGTGAGTAAAGCACTACACTGACACCAGGACACAAAGGCACATTTCACCCCCTAATCACCCCCAGTTAACCCTTTGACTGCCCTGTCACAGTGTCATTAGTACAGTGCACAGATCTTTTTTCTGATCACTGTATTAGTGTCACGGGTGACGCTAGTTAGTGTCAGCGTCAGTTAGCATCAATTCCTGATAGCGTCCGAGAACTGCCTCATATTCACTAATTAATTTTAATCCTTTAATTGCCAGTAACACACACTATACACTTTCATTACTAGTATAGTGTCTGAATGGATCACTAAATTTGATCTGATCAGAACTATACTAGCGTTCCCAATAGTATAGTGTTCCCAAAATGCAGTGTTAGCAGGATCAGCTCCGACACCTGCCAGCACCTGCATTTAGCCCCTCTGTCCCACCCAAAAAAGTGCAGTATCAGTAGATCACTGTCACCTCTGATACACAGCACACAAAACCTAAGCGTAAGCAGAATCAAGCCTGATCTCTGATAGCACTAGCAGTTAAATTTTTTTGTAGTGGTTCAAACAGTCCTTGACAACTAGATGCTTATTAAACTGTGAGTCACACTAGGTACCTATAAATTTAGTGGCCAAAATGTCAAACAAAAGGTACACTAGTGAAGAGGCCTACAAGGTACTGAGCATGACAGATGAGAGTGATGTGGAGTCCTCACTGTCAGAATCAGGCTCAGTATACAAACCTGTAGAGAGCAGCAGCACCCTGACAGATAGCTCTGATGATGGAGTAGAGGTCCCTGCTATGGTCAGGCGTACCCGACCCTGTTCCCCTGTTGCTGAGGTGCAACAATCGCACGGTTCTCGTATGCAGCAGAGTGCCGGTACTAGTGCAGCTCTACCTTCTGGTGAACTGGCGAGTACCAGCGGCCTAGTACATCCTGGTCGTAGAAAACAGTGTTACTGTTTACTGTGTTTTATTGTTAACCATGTTTGCTTTGCAGATATGACATTCTACTGTTTTACTGGACTGTTACTGTGTTTTATTGTTAACCATCCTTTTGCTTTGTAGGTACGTCATTCAGCTGCGCACTGATTTGTTTATTTTGACAGCAACAGGGTTTGCTCGCACATTACGTGAATAAGGGACTCCAGCGCTGTAGCAGGTGATTTCACCACCACAGTTAAAAAAAAGAGCATATATGGCGAAGCATAGGGGCTGGGATGGACAGAGGGAGGATTGCCCCTATGCCTCGCTCTATATTTTTTACTCTTTTTTTGGCACAGATTGCAATAAATCAGTATAAATCACACAAATAGGAAACACAAGGGGAACACAAAGACACTGAATTTCAAAAGAGCCAACTTCCCTAAACTACGAACCTTGCTAGAAGATATTAACTGGGATAAAATCATAGAAACAAAGAACACAGAGGAGAGATGGGTTTTCTTTAACAGCACATTAAATAAGGCCATTAGTCAGTGCATCCCATTGGGAAATAAATTTAAAAGACCGAACAAAAGTCCTGGATGGCTTAACTCCAATGTAAAAATGCATATAAAAGCAAAGTAGAAGGCCATCAAAAAATACAAGGCTGAGGGATAATCATCAGCATTCAGACTTTACAAAGAATGCAACAAGATATGTAAGGGTGCAATTAGGGCGGCTAAGATAGAACACGAAAGACATAGAGCGGAGTAGAGTATATTGTAACGAAATGTCCCACACTCCGCTTGAGTGCTTTCATCATATACCGCTTCCTCCCAGTCTGAATATAGATATCAGATATTCCAACCGCTCACAAGCACAAAACAAGACGATACTTGTTTAGCTGCTGAACATGGACTGTTTTATTAGAACCAAAATACAAGTCTTATACACAGTAAAAGAAAGTAAAATACACCTGTAACCAGAAACAGAATTAACAAGAGCTAATTAACTAATGTCTTAAAGCAGCCAATGTGACTCCCTGCCTTCCTGAGCATTGTTATGATTAATCAGAATTTCACTACAGGTCAGACTTGTTGTCACCGAGCTTCACACAGTAGATTATACATTATCATAAACAACACAGAACTCCTTCATACCATAGCAAGGTTAATTAGCACAAACAACAATGGGTGAAATACTCTTATGCCCCGTACACACGGTCGGACTTTGTTCGGACATTCCGACAACAAAATCCTAGGATTTTTTCCGACGGATGTTGGCTCAAACTTGTTTTGCGTACACACGGTTGCACAATGTTGTCGGAATTTCCGATCGCCAACAACGCGGTGATGTCAAGCACGTACGACGAGACTAGAAAAGGCCAGTTCAGAACCAAGCGCGGCACCCTTTGGGCTCCTTTTGCTAATCTCATGTTAGTAAAAGTTTTGTGAGAGACGATTCCCGCTTTTTCAGACTCATGGCTATGAGATCATTTTCTGCCGTTCAGTTTGTGCTTGTGGGTTTGTATCTGCTCTTCAGTGCGTGCAAGCAAGTTCTGCGTCACTTTAAGTAGTCATTGTGTTCTTGTTCGTTCGTTACTGTTTTTCAGGTCACTCTTCACAGGCCTTGCTGTTCTTCAGTGCGTTCTGTTACTTCGTTCTGAGCAGCCGACCGTTTTCTAGCCATGTTGCGTATACGTACTCCTCGTAGAGTTCGTGCTGTGTGGGGGCTTGGTGTTGGGGTCCTGACCTTGGCACAAGCCCAGTCCATGAACAGGGTGGGGAGTAGGGATGAGCTTCGTGTTCGAGTCGAACCCATGTTCGACTCGAACATCGGTTGTTCGGTCGTTCGCTGAATTGCGAACGATATGGGCCGTTGGCGCCAAATTCGTGTGGCGCGTCACGGCCCATAATTCACTGCGGCATCGCAGTGCATTGCTTGCTGATGATTGGCCAAGCATGCACTATGACCCGCATGCTTGGCCAATCACAGCGCCGCCTGAACAGAGAGACGTAATTGGCCAAAGCCAAGGAGGCTTTGGCCAATTATGGCTCAGGGGATTTAGTACACGCCCCACACTATATAAGGCCGCCTGCACGGCGGCCCTGTGTAGTGTGTGTTCCGGCGTTGAAAGAGATAGACAGAGAGACAGTGTCATTTGATTTGAGTTAGATAGATTAGGCAGAACAGTCAGTTAGTTAGCTGCACTTACAGTGTATTGTGTATATATATATGCATCCCATGTGTTGCATATATATATATATACACTGTATTCAGTTTAGCTAGATCCGTTCCTGTTATCTTCTAGACTATTTACATTTAGTGCAGTGCGTCCTGCTCACAGTGTTCAGCTAGATCCGTTCCTGTTATCTTCTAGACTATTTACATTTAGTGCAGTGCGTCCTGCTCACAGTGTTCAGCTAGATCCGTTCCTGTTAAATTCTAGACTATTTACATTTAGTGCAGTGCATCCTGCTCACAGTGTTCAGCTAGATCCGTTCCTGTTATCTTCTAGACTATTTACATTTAGTGCAGTGCGTCCTGCTCACAGTGTTCAGCTAGATCCGTTCCTGTTATCTTCTAGACTATTTACATTTAGTGCAGTGCGTCCTTCTCACAGTGTTCAGCTAGATCCGTTCCTGTTATCTTCCTACTGACAGGCAGGCTTGTCTTGTTACAGTATTAACAGCTACCTAAAGAAAATTACTGGTGTTCTTTTGATCCTATTAGTACCACGGTCAGGCAGCTAGACTATTTACATTTAGTAAAGTGCGTCCTGCTCACAGTGTTCAGCTAGATCCGTTCCTGTTATCTTCTAGACTATTTACATTTAGTGCAGTGCGTCCTGCTCACAGTGTTCAGCTAGATCCGTTCCTGTTATCTTCCTACTGACAGGCAGGCTTGTCTTGTTACAGTATTAACAGCTACCTAAAGAAAATTACTGGTGTTCTTTTGATCCTATTAGTACCACGGTCAGGCAGCTAGACTATTTACATTTAGTAAAGTGCATCCTGCTCACAGTGTTCAGCTAGATCCGTTCCTGTTATCTTCTAGACTATTTACATTTAGTGCAGTGCGTCCTGCTCACAGTGTTCAGCTAGATCCGTTCCTGTTATCTTCCTACTGACAGGCAGGCTTGTCTTGTTACAGTATATAAAGCTACCTGAAGAAAATTACTGGTGTTCTTTTGATCCTATTAGTACCACGGTCAGGCAGCTAGACTATTTACATTTAGTGCAGTGCGTCCTGCTCACAGTGTTCAGCTAGATCCGTTCCTGTTATCTTCCTACTGACAGGCAGGCTTGTCTTGTTACAGTATTAACAGCTACCTAAAGAAAATTACTGGTGTTCTTTTGATCCTATTAGTACCACGGTCAGGCAGCTAGACTATTTACATTTAGTGCAGTGCGTCCTGCTCACAGTGTTCAGCTAGATCCGTTCCTGTTATCTTCCTACTGACAGGCAGGCTTGTCTTGTTACAGTATATAAAGCTACCTGAAGAAAATTACTGGTGTTCTTTTGATCCTATTAGTACCACGGTCAGGCAGCTAGACTATTTACAGTTAGTGCAGTGCGTCCTGCTCACAGTGTTCAGCTAGATCCGTTCCTGTTATCTTCCTACTGACAGGCAGGCTTGTCTTGTTACAGTATATAAAGCTACCTGAAGAAAATTACTGGTGTTCTTTTGATCCTATTAGTACCACGGTCAGGCAGCTAGACTATTTACATTTAGTGCAGTGCGTCCTGCTCACAGTGTTCAGCTAGATCCATTCCTGTTATCTTCCTACTGACAGGCAGGCTTGTCTTGTTACAGTTTATAAAGCTACCTGAAGAAAATTACTGGTGTTCTTTTGATCCTATTAGTACCACGGTCAGGCAGCTAGACTATTTTCATTTAGTGCAGTGCGTCCTGCTCACAGTGTTCAGCTAGATCCGTTCCTGTTATCTTCCTACTGACAGGCAGGCTTGTCTTGTTACAGTATATAAAGCTACCTGAAGAAAATTACTGGTGTTCTTTTGATCCTATTAGTACCACGGTCAGGCAGCTAGACTATTTACAGTTAGTGCAGTGCGTCCTGCTCACAGTGTTCAGCTAGATCCGTTCCTGTTATCTTCCTACTGACAGGCAGGCTTGTCTTGTTACAGTATATAAAGCTACCTGAAGAAAATTACTGGTATTCTTTTGATCCTATTAGTACCACGGTCAGGCAGCTAGACTATTTACATTTAGTGCAGTGCGTCCTGCTCACAGTGTTCAGCTAAACCTACAAATTAGTGGGGTGCGTCCACCTCACAGTGTTCAGCTAAAGCTACCTGTAGAAGGTTGGTGGTGTTCTCATACTACAGGCAGGCAGTTGATTTTGCTAGCTGCAGTATATATATATATATATATATATATATATATATATATATATATATATATATCCCAGCTTAGTGCAGCTACAGGCCATTAGTATGTCTGGAAGGCCAAGAAGGAGAGGCAGACAGTCACAAGCCAATAAGAGAGGGCAAGCAGGCTCTGTGTCTAGTGCTGGTCGTGGAGACGGTGCATCCTCATCAGCACGTGGCCATGGGACACACTTGGCCTTTTTTTCGGCAGCTGGCCGTGTTGAGCCGCAACATGCGGAAGACTTGGTCGAGTGGATGACCAAGCCGTCCTCATCCTCCTCATCCTCTCTCACCCATGCCCAGGGTGCTTTGTCTGGCAAAGCAGCGGCCTCTTCCCTCGGCTCAAAGTCATCAGTGACTCCTTCCCTAGCTCCACCATGTCCTCCTGAGGAGTCCCTCGAACTGTTTGACCACAGTGTTGGGTACATGCTCCAGGAGGATGCCCAGCGTTTGGAAGGCTCTGATGATGATACTGAGCTCGATGAAGGCAGTAACATGAGCATGGACAGAGGGGGTGCCCAAGAAGGACAGCAATCTGGCAGTCATGCTCCCCCTGCTGCAGCATACTGCCAGGTTTGCTCCAGTGATGAGGAGGGAGGGGATGATGAGGTCACTGACTCAACGTGGGTGCCTGATAGGAGAGAGGAGGAGGAGGAGGAGGCGGCACATCACCAACGAGGCAGTATGCCCTCCAGGGGCCAGCCTAAGGGCAGCACATTGACCGCATCACATGTGCAGGGCGCTGCAGTCTCTGCACGTTATTCAAAAAGTTCTTTGGTGTGGGCCTTTTTTGAGACGAGTGCATCAGATCGCACCGCTGCTATTTGCAACATATGTCTCAAGCGTATCTCACGTGGCCAAAACATCTCCCGCTTGGGTACCACATGCTTGACCAGACATATGTTGACCTGCCATGCAGTTCGTTGGCAAGCGCATCTAAAAGACCCACAATAAAGAACAAAGAGGACCTCTCCTTGCTCCTCATCAGCTGAGATTTCCAACCCCACTAGACCTTCAGTCCTCTCTGAGACCTGCACTGAGAGGAATGAAGGTGTAGAATTAGGTGTGTCACAGCCAAGTACTTGTGGGCAATCTGCTTTTGGTACACCGACGTCAGATTGTACCAGGCAAATTTCCCTGCCCCAGCTGCTGCACCGTCGAAAGAAGTTTGCTCCCAGCCATCCACATGCCCAGCGGTTGAATGCTAGCTTGGCAAAATTGCTGGCACTTCAACTGCTGCCTTTTCAGTTGGTAGACTCTGCCCCCTTCCGTGAGTTTGTGGGATGTGCGGTTCCTCAGTGGCAGGTACCCAAACACCACTTTTTCTCACGGAAGGCGATTCCGGCTCTCTACCGGCATGTGGAAGGCAATGTCCATGCCTCGCTGGACAGGGCGGTCAGCGGTAAGGTGCATATTACCGCTGACTCATGGTCCAGCAGGCATGGACAGGGACGTTACCTAAGTTTCACGGCGCATTGGGTGACTCTGCTGGCAGCTGGGAAGGATGCAGGACAAGGTGCAGTAGTGTTGGAGGTTGTTCCGCCACCACGCCTCCAAAAATGCTAATGATTGTGACACACCTCTCTCCTCCACCCCCTCCTCTTCTTCTTCTAGTCGTTCAAGGGGCTACGCAAGTACGCAGGCCAAAAGATGCCATTCGGTGCTTGAGCTGGTGTGCTTGGGGGACAGGAGCCACACTGGGGCAGAGGTTCTGTCAGCTCTGCAGGGGCAGGTTCAGAGGTGGTTGACGCCACTCCAACTTAAGGCAGGAATGGTGGTTTGCGACAATGGCACCAACCTCCTCTCTGCCCTCCGACAGGGACAAATGACCCATCTGCCCTGTTTGGCTCACGTCCTTAACTTGGTGGTGCAGCGGTTCTTGGGCAGGTACCCGGGCTTACAGGATGTCCTGAGGCAGGCCAGGAAAGTCTGTGTGCATTTCCGCCGGTTATATAATGCCAGTGCTCGGCTGACGGACCTCTAAAAGGAGTTTAACCTGCCCAAGAACCGCCTAATCTGTGACATGCCCACCAGGTGGAACTCAACGTTAGCCATGCTGCAGCGGCTGCACACGCAGCAGAGGGCCATCAATGAGTACCTGTGCGACTATGGCACCAGGACAGGGTCAGGGGAGCTTGGTTTTTTTTCCCCACGCCAGTGGGCCATGATCAGGGATGCATGCACTGTCCTGTCACCATTTGAGGAGGCCACGAGGATGGTGAGCAGTGACAGTGCATGCATCAGTGACACTGTCCCCCTTGTCCACCTGTTGGAGCACACGCTGTGTGGAATAATGGACAGGGCACTTGAGGCAGAACAGAGGCAGGAAGAGGAGGACTTCCTTAGCTCTCAAGGCCCCCTTTATCCAGACAGTGTTCCTGCGTGCCCGCCGATCACACAGGAAGAGGACGAGGAGGAGGAGGAGGAGGAGGAGGAGGAGGAGGAGGAAGATTGTGTCAGTATGGAGGTGGAGCCTGGCACTCAGCATCAGCAGCAGTCTTTAAGGGATCAGTCCCAAGAAACACATGGACTTGTACGTGGCTGGGAGGAGGTGGCTGCGGACCATGTCGTCCTTAGTGACCCAGAGGACTCCGGACCGAATGCCTCAGCAAACCTATGCTGCATGGCCTCCCTGATCCTGCAAAGCCTGCGTAAGGATCCTCGTATTCGTGGTATCAAGAAGAAGGACCAATACTGGCTGGCAACCCCCCTTGATCTACGTTACAAGGGTAAGGTTGCGGACCTTATCTTGCCATCGCAGAGGGAGCAGAGGATGAAACATCTTCGGGAGGCCTTGCAGAAAGGTCTGTGCAATGCATTCCCAGAGACTGGGAGGTTACAAACTCCTGTTTCTGGACAACGTGTTGCTGAGGCTTCGGTCAGTCAAAGAAGGAGCGGTGGAGAAGGTGGCCGTCTGACCGATGCGTTCAGACAATTTTTTGGTCCGCAGCCCCAAGGTATGATCGGTTCCAGCAACCATCGCCAGCGTCTGTTTTACATGGTGCAGGAATACCTAGGGGCAAGATCTGACTTGGACACCTTTCCCACCGAAAATCCTCTGGGTTACTGGGTCTTGAGGATGGATCACTGGCCAGAGCTTGCACAGTATGCAATTGAGCTACTGGCCTGTCCTGCATCCAGCGTTCTTTCGGAACGCACATTCAGTGCTGCTGGAGGCGTGGTAACCGATCACAGGGTGCGTCTGTCCACCGACTCGGTCGATCGACTGACCTTCATAAAAATGAATCAGTCTTGGATCACCACCAGCTACCAAGCACCTGATGCTGATGTAACCGAATAATTTTTTTTGAAATCTCAGATCCCTTCAAAGACTGCCTATGCTGATGCTGAGTGACTATCCCTGAGTAATTATCCTCTTCCTCCTCAATCATCACGCTGATAGCTTGTAAGAACATTTTTGGTTCTGGGCGCCACCACCAGTGCCTAAGGCACAATTTTTCAGCCCCTGTTTAACAGGGGCGTGTAATTACAATTTTTGATGTAATACTTTGCAGCAGGGCTCGTTCCTGCATTCCAACTAGAGTGTCTGTGAGGGGTTGCAGTGTTGTGGCACCAGCACTAGTGCCCAAGGCCCAATTTTTCTTCTCCTGTCTAACAGGGGCGTGTAATTACAATTTTTGATGCAATACTTTGCAGCAGGGCTCGTTCCTGCATTCCAACTAGAGTGTCTGTGAGGGGTTGCAGTGTTGTGGCACCAGCACCAGTGCCCAAGGCCCAATTTTTCTTCTCCTGTCTAACAGGGGCGTGTAATTACAATTTTTGATGCAAATTTTGCAGCTGGGCTCGTTCCTGCATTCCAACTAGAGTGTCTGTGAGGGGTTGCAGTGTTGTGGCACCAGCACCAGTGCCCAAGGCCCAATTTTTCTTCTCCTGTCTAACAGGGGCGTGTAATTACAATTTTTGATGCAATACTTTGCAACAGGGCTCGTTCCTGCGTTCCAACTAGAGTGTCTGTGAGGGGTTGCAGTGTTGTGGCACCAGCACCAGTGCCTAAGGCCCAATTTTTCTGCCCCTGTCTAACAGGGGCGTGTAATTACAATTTTTGATGCAATACTTTGCAGCAGGGCTCGTTCCTGCATTCCAACTAGAGTGTCTGTGAGGGGTTGCAGTGTTGTGGCACCAGCACCAGTGCCCAAGGCCCAATTTTTCTGCTCCTGTCTAACAGGGGCGTGTAATTACAATTTTTGATGCAATACTTTGCAGCAGGGCTCGTTCCTGCGTTCCAACTAGAGTGTCTGTAAGGGGTTGCAGTGTTGTGGCACCAGCACCAGTGCCTAAGGCCTAATTTTTCAGCTCCTGTTCAACAGGGGCATGTAATTACAATTCTTGAACTAATATTTCACAGCAGGGCCCTGTGAGGGCTTACAGTGTTGTGGCCACAGCAACACCTAAGGCCCAAATTTCTGCTGAGTATATAGGGCAGGACCCTACTTTCAAACATCTACCTTACAAACGACTCCTACTTGCAAACGGAAGGAGACAACAGGAAGTGAGATGAAATCTACCCCTAGGAAGGGAAATTCTCTCCTGTAAGAGTTAATATGGGAAAAAAAATTCTCCTTTCCACTGATGCTTTCCAATCCTTGTTCCACAAAAAAACCCAAATTTTCAAAAAACATTTTTCATTGGGACAAAAAGTGAGGTGAAATCTTCTGAAGAGGAGGAAAGACAGCAAAACAAATGTCACAGGGATGATAACCCTTCCCTATGTTTTCCAAAAAGCTTAAAAAAGATTTTTTGGCTGGAGCTAAACACGTTAAAAATGTACCCGTTCAAAATTACAAAGAGATTCTACTTAACAACAAACCTACAGTCCCTGTCTTGTTTGCACCGCCTGTATACTGCTGTTCAGAGTATATAGGGCCTGGTGGCCCCACACCTTTCCTTATTTTAATTTGGGTGCGGGGTTCCCCTTAATATCCATACAAGACCCAAAGGGCCTGGTAATGGACTGGGGGGTACCCATGCCGTTTGTCTCACTGATTTTCATCCATATTGTCATGACCCGACATTACATTAAACCCGTAAGCAGTTTTAAATGAGATTTTTTCCTTTAAAAATGACATTTGGTGCAGGGACTGTTCTAAACACGGGAAACACGCGTCACTTTACAGGCATACTATAGACACCCCCCAGGTACGATATTTAAAGGAATATTTCACTTTTTTTTTTTTTACTTTAAGCATCATTAAAATCACTGCTCCCGAAAAAACGGCCGTTTTTAAAAGTTTTTTTTGCATTGATACATGTCCCCTGGGGTAGGACCCGGGTCCCCAAACCCTTTTTAGGACAATACCATGCAAATTAGCCTTTAAAATGAGCACTTTTGATTTCGAACGTTCGAGTCCCATAGACGTCAATGGGGTTCTAACGTTCGTGCGAACTTTCGGTCCGTTCGCAGGTTCTGGTGCGAACCGAACCGGGGGGTGTTCGGTTCATCCCTAGTGGGGAGGAGTTCATGGACCAAGAATTGGTTGCTTCAGCGTGACCAGTTCTCTCATATGCCTTTGCTCTGTGAGATCCGTGAGAATAATCCTGATGATTTCAGGAACTTTCTCAGGATGACGGACCTTTCTCAGGATGTCACCGTCTGCTGGCTTCGCTGACCCCTTATATTAGCAGGCAGGATACCTGCATGAGGCAAGCCATCACTTTGGAGCAGAGGCTCGTCGCTACCCTGCGGTACTTGGCGACAGGGAGAAGTCTGCAGGACTTGAAGTTCTCGACAGGCATCTCCCCCCAGGCTCTGGGGATCATTATCCCAGAGACCTGTTCTGCCATCATACAGGTCCTGCAGAAGGAGTATATGAAGGTAAGATTTTTATCCTTTAATCTCACATTTTTTTGTATTTAATGATTGATAATATATTGTATTTCTTTACTCAATCCCTAATTACCATGATTGGAATATGCTGTGAATGTCCCCTTTGTCCTCATGCATGCTGGATTTGTATGTAATTAATTTTTTAGTCCTTCAATAACCTCCCCAGCATCTTCTCCTGCCCTATATTCACCTCATGTAGTCACTTAACAATGTATTTTATCAGCTCCAAAGTAGTGCTTTACCCCAAACACCCCCTAAAATGTTTTGAAATTGAAAGTGATTTGTGCTTTAAATTCAGGCAGAGTGCCAGAGACTTTTTTTGTGGTGTCCCCAAATCATTTTTATTAACCCTCCCTCCCCCCAACTGGTAAGTCAGCTGATCCCAATTCTCTATCTATCCTCAATCATCTATCTGCTGACTTTGCCAAACCCATGCACACTATACCCATCTCTTTTGTGCTCTGATTTATGGATGAATTACCCAAAGCATGTAGTGCAAGGGCCTGCCTGTATACTTTCAAATGGTACTGTTTAAACTTTTTAGATCCTATTATTATCTTGAGACAGGTAATAGCAGAATGTCCAAATGGCCTCAAATGTGTACAGTGTGTATTTATATCTTTGCATTATGACAATTCTTACCTGTCCAGTGGGCTGCCAATAGTGTAACTAAGAAGGGGCTGTTCCAAGTAATACCCTGTATTTAGGCATTCATCTCTCAATGAAGTGAAGAGGGTTACCTGTCCAAGATTTCCCCACCCCCCATAATGTTATAAATGGCCCATGAGAGGGGGGGGGGATATGATAGGTGTACTTTATACTTTGGTGTTGTTAAATTCCCCTTAATAAATGCTATCTGGAGGTTGCCCCAGAATGTTTGTGCCTAATCTGCTTGCCATGTTTATGTGCAAAAATATTAATTTATTTTTGTTTTCCTCAACAGTTTCCTTCCACGCCACAGGAATGGCAGACTGTGGCCTACCACTTTGCCCAGCGGTGGGACTTTCCTAACTGCGGAGGGGCAATTGATGGGAAACATGTCCACATTGTCCCACCACCCAACTCGGGGTCGTACTATTTCAACTATAGGGGGTTCAATAGTATTGTGATGTTGGCGGTGGTGTCGGCTAATTATGACTTCTTGTATGTGGACGTGGGGAAGAATGGCCGGATGTCCGATGGTGGAGTCATCGCCCAGACGGAGTTCTACAGGCGTCTCCAGAATGGCAGCTTGGACTTGGCAGCTCCAGAGGACAATGTGGAAGGACTCCCATTCATGTTCCTTGCTGATGAAGCGTTTGCACTGGGGGAGCATCTTATGCGGCCATTCCCTATGAGGACCCTCACCCCGGAACAGAGGGTTTTTAATTACCGGCTGGCCAGAGCCAGAAGAGTGGTGGAGAACACATTTGGAATCCTGGCCAGCCAGTTCCACCTATTTCTGACACCCATCCATATGGCGGAGTATAAACTTAATCATATAATCATGGCGTGCTGTAATCTCCATAACTTTTTACGCAAACATTCGGCCAACTATGCTGACTCAGTTGGGCCTGAGGCCGGAATGATACACGAAACAACACTGACGGCACTTGAAAGTGGCCGTCCTGGCTTGCCCTCCCTGAGTGCCCGTGATTTCCGGTTACGATACCTGGAGTTCTTTGCGGGTAGGGGGGCTATCAATATGCCAGACAATATGTGAAGCCTTTTTATAATAAAAAAACAAAAGAAATTCTTGGTGGACATTTACTGCTTGTGTTTGTTTTAGCTGACCCTGACAGAAATGTGTTGAGTCCAGAGAATGGCGTGATTGTGTAACCTTATACAAAGCACTGTTGGGTGTTATTTACTAAAGGCAAAGACACTTTGCACTACAAGTGCACTTGCAACTGCACTGAAACTGCACTTGTAGTGCAAAGAGGATTTGCCCTTAGGAACTAACCCCCATTTTCACAGAAAACACCAATTACATCACCAACAAAGTGTTTTAGCGTTGACACAATAATCCACACATTCTTGCTTAACAATCTCTTTAATACCTGCACAATCACATGTGCATTTAGAAAAGGTTTTTCTAACAAACCAACATGTTTGTTGTATAAAAATTTTTGGGGTAGCATTATAAAACAGATAAATGTCCATTTATTAAGATAAAACAGGCATGTGTAAAATCTTGAACTTACAAAGTTCACATTTGTTAGAACTTCAAGGCAATATCAGACATGAGTATTTAGGAACTGTGTTTGATATTGCGTTCAGATGGGGTGAAGTCACCCCAGGAAAAGGCAAATTTGGAAGATGCACACAAATTTACCAATGTCAACATGTGCGACCTGCCATCACGGGGGATCAAGGGACGTGTTTTGGGGGAGAAACCCCTTCCTCTCAGCTACTTTATTATTGAGGAAGGGGTTACACCCCCAAAACGCGTCCATTGATCTCCCGTGATGGCAGATAGCACATGTTGGCACACTGTGTGCATCCTACAAATTAGACTTTTCTACAAATCTTTCAAACATTTTGAACATTGGAGCACACCAAAAAACCAAGGGATTTGGAGGGGTTTTAAATTCGCCCCAAAACATCAATGATGTTTTTATTTTTTAGAATAACATCATTGATGTTTTTCTTGAGGTTTTCCAATTGTAAATTACACCCCATGATCTCCCCGATCAGGATCTGGGCACTTTCTGATGTGAAAGGATCTGGATCCACAACATCACGATCACCTAAAAAGAGAGAAACCAATCAAAAACAGGTATCAAAAATATGCGGGCATCCATCTCTTACCTGAGCCTGTGGTCGCAGACACTCACCTGTTGTGGTGACTAGTTCTCCCATGTCTTCTTCCCCCTGCTCTTCTTGGGTTGGGGGGATTTCCTCTTCTTCCAGAGGTGGGGGGTCTCTGGTCTCCTCGGATGAGTGGTGTCCTCCGAGTCTTTTCTCCCCTATGTAAAACAAAAATGCTTTACTTAGCACACAGTGATTTGATGGCAGAACTATAAATAGGAAACATTGCTTGGAAGTGGGGTACAATTGTCTATTTTAGCAGAGTTAAAAAATGTAGCTTTTTCAGTGCCCTTTGTCAAGCTTCAATACTTTACATGTTTGGTACAAGCTTCACAGATGTAGCCCCCCCCCCTATAGTATACACTGGAGCACCTGTGTGGCCCCCTAAAAAAATGGTGTGCTTGTGTCCCACACTAGTGCTCCAGTGTCCAGATGTGAAATGAGCTGCTGAGTGTCCTCTTTTTACACAGAAACTAGTTTGCATTTCATTCTAGTAACAAAGCCATCTACACAAACAAAATAGTTTCTGACAAGTAGGGCATAAAAATTGTGGCCAAATGCATATGGCCTAAACAATAGTGTTTTATAGGCCGAAAGAAAAATGTTTGATACGAACAAATAATGTGCCCATGAACATGAAAGTTGCCATTTAAAAATGTACACTTGTAAGAAAAGCACATGGAGCAGCACTAACGTAAGAAACATAAAAAGAATAGGTACACAGGACAACTACTTACTTTTTTGCAGCACTCTCCGGATCTTTCTGTACTGCTCATGTTCTCTTAATTTGAGGTCCGACCACCGTTTCCTGAGCTGATCTTTCGATCGTCGTACCCCGAATTTCCGGTGCAGACTTTTGACCACTTTCGCAATTATCTTGGCCTTTCTGACATTGGGGTTGGGGTAAGGTCCATACTTTCCATCATAGTCGGCCCTCTTCAGGACATATTTGAGGCCTTAAATCTCCTTCTGGATTGGGACGTTTCCGGCTCCGGGCTTTCCTCCTCCTCCTCCTCGTTCCTGTAATTAGCACGCACCTGCTGTGTATCCGACATGTGCTCTTCCCCCACTGCGCAGAACGAAAAGGGGCGGGGAATAGACTAGAAAGAACGTCAGGGGCGGGCGGAGTTACACGCATGGGCAGTGTGTATAAAGCGTAACATGCGTGCGTACTACGTACGATCTGTGAGCGGAGGAAGGAGCATCGAAAGCGCTGATCGTGATAACGAAGGTAAGATCTAAATTGGGCCTATACTGCTTCGAAATTGAAGCCTATATTGTAACAAGATTAGGAGAGTTTGGCCTGACCTTAGGGTTTGTCTTGTGTTGTGTCTTGCAGAGAAAAGGGATGGGTTCAATGACCACAAGTTCCTCCCCCTGTTCATAGACAAATACAGGGAGCTGCCCTGTCTGTGGCAGGTGAGACACCCCCATTACAATAATAAACAAAAGAGGCAGGCAGCGCTGGAGAAACTGCTGGAGTTGGTGAAGCCGGTGGTCCCCACAGCAACCATCCCCTATTTAAAAAACAAAATTGGTGGCCTGAGGAGCACTTATCTAAGGGAGCGCAACAAGGTCACAGATTCCCAGAGGTCCGGAGCTGCAGCAGATGATGTTTATGTCCCCAGGCTGTGGTACTATGAGAGACTGCGATTTCTGTCAGACCACACTGAAGTCAGGGAATCCCTCTCCACTCTTCCTTCCACTCTTCCTTCCACCCCAGCTAAGGCTTCCGATGTCCAACCTGGGCCTTCCAGCCAGGAAGAAGTGGAGGAGCACAGCTGGAGTCAGGTATAGCATTGTTCTACTGATTTATGGTCAATAAATAAATGATGTTTATTAGATGTTATTATTGATCACTAATTGCTGATTGAAAAAAGTGTTTTACATATCAATAGACAGTAGTGGGCACCCAAAATTGGGACAAGAATGAAAACTGCTGGGCTCAGAAGGATAGTCTGTTATATTTGTTAACATTCAATTTGCAGCAGTCAGGAGGTGAAAATTGTGTGTGATTGATGAAAAAAATACTAAAACTATGTCCCTTTTTCATACACAGGAAGACCTCAGCCAGGAGGAGGTTGTGGAATGTGGCAGCCAGGAGGAAGCAAGGATTAGTGGCAGCCAGGAGGAGGCGGGGCTAAGTGTCAGCCAAGAGAAGCCTGGGACAAGTCGCAGCCTGACTGAATCGCAGGTTCCTCCCCTCCGCCTTCCATACAAAAGGGCGAGGAAGACGACTCCCATGCAGGATTCAGCACTCAGGCTCATTCAGGAGGCTTCTGCGTCCCTCCGAGCCTTACCCACTCCTGAAGAGGCCTTTGCCTGCATGGCTGCCACAAAACTGCAGGGCATGCAGGAGGGTCAATGTCTCCTGTGTGAGCAACTTATTTATAAAGTCCTAACTAAGGGGGCGAGTGGGGAACTAACACCCAAGACCAACATGATTGAGTTAGACCATCCTCCTCCTCCTCCTCCTGCTGCCACAACTCCACCACCACAGCCACAGCGTGGAAAGAAGCGTGGAAAGAAGACCAGAGAGTGATGACCCTGGGTTCAGTCTGGTCTGACAAAAGCTGCAGTCTCTCGTATGACCACAGCCTGGGGACACAGATGTCATCTGCTGCTTTCCGGATCTCTGGGACTGATGGACCAGACTTCACTCCCTTAGATATGGACTCCTCAGGCCATCAATTTTGCTTGAAAATTATTGATGTCTGCCCTGGGGGTCCAAGGCTTCGCCAATTTCTGCAGTTTCTCCAGCGTTGCCTCCCTCTTTGTTTAGTTGTGAGCCCTTAATAAAAGTTTTATTTTTGGGAAATTATACTCTCCTGTGTGTGTTTTCATCCAAAAAGGACAGTTTGTTGGTGACGATTCAGGTACATTTCTAACATAAAATGTGAAATTAACAAGGGACAACAACACCAAACAATCTCCTACAGATTAAATATAACAACATATCAATGGTGTTGTGGTAACTTGACACAAAAAACACACACAAAAATTTTCAGGAGTACAAATAAAAATCCCAAAAACAAAAAATACGCCTTGAAAAAAATACAAACCAAAAAAAAATTATTCAACCTTAAAAACAAAAAAATAAACAACACCAAAATAATGATGTCAGATGTGACAAATCAAAATATATTGAGGGAATCCCGATAAATAGTAAAGAAATAAGTTGGTGAGAAGTGTGTGTGAATATGAGCAGCAAAACTACTTGATTCTTGTCACATTATAAAGAAGAAGAGAGTGAGCTGTATTAAACCATTTTTAACATTGCAGCGTGATGAAAGTGCTGTATCCATTGCGAACGCTAATTTTACCAGACCGAGCTGTTCCGTGTCGGAATTTCTTCTGAGCATGCGTGGCACTTTGTGCGTCGGAACAGGCCTCACACGGTCGGAATTGATGCGATCGGATTTTGTTGTCGGAAAATTTTATATCCTGCTCTCAAACTTTGTGTGTCGGAAAATCCAATGAAAAATGTCCGATGGAGCCCACACACGGTCGGAATTTCCAACAACACGCTCCGATCGGACATTTTCCATCGGAAAATCTGACCGTGTGTACGGGGCATTAGAAGCTGTGGCAAGCCAGACTAGACTCATTGACATTATAGAAGACAACAGACAGGTGGCTGGAGTTGATGACTTTAGCATCTAACAGTATGTGTCCCTACAGTATGAATCAGTCACTATTTCTAATATGGCATATACAGGGTACCCAGAGTCTCTGTGTCTTGGGGGACATGAACCTGAATCTAAAGTAACACCACCTCAAGGGTCCCCAGGCATACAGCTCACAAAGAGCACCGTTCCCCCAAATGCCAGGGCCCATAATCGGTAGGCAAGAGGCTAGCGTTCAGTCCCCTCCAAAAGCCTCTGTCCCGGGTGAGTCTGTCACATATATAAACAGTAAAAAAGGGAGGACAAACCATATTGACCCCATAAAGAATGAGGAAGGACATCTTGTTACAAAGGATGGGGAGATGGCGAAGGTATTGAATTTCTTCTTCTCCTCATTCATCACAAAGAAATCGGGGGGCTTCAGTAACCACAACTGCAGTGTTTGCCCTAATGACACATCACAGGAAGCACCCTCATGACTAACAGAGGACAGAATTAGAAATAGACTTGGGAAACTTAACATTTTAAATCTCCGGGACCAGATGGCTTGCACCCGAGGGTACTTAGGGAACTCAGTCAAGTAATTGCCAGACCATTGTTCCTAATTTTTACTGACAGTCTACTGACTGGAATGGTACCAGGTGATTGGAGAAAAGCCAATGTAGCACCAATATTTAAAAAAGGGCCAAAATACTTCCATGTGAATCACAGACCAGTTAACATAACATCAATAGTTTGCAAGCTCTTGGAGAGGATGATAAGGGATTATATACAAGATTTTAGTAAGGAAAATGTATCATTAGCAGTAATCAGCATGGATTAATGAAGAATCGTTCTTGCCAAACCAATCTATTAACCTTCTATGAGGAGGTGAGCTGCCATCTAGATAAAGGAAGGCCCGTAGATGTGGTGTATCTGGATTTTACAAAAGCATTTGACACAGTTCCCAATAAATGTTTACTGTACAAAGTAAGGTCCGTTGGCATGGACCATAGGGTGAGTACATGGATTGAAAACTGGCAACAGACTTTTCCCCAATAACACTGTGGGAAGCTCATAAGCCTGTCTTGCGTGGTACAATACAAACACAAATGGCACTATTTAAACGCGAACGCAAAAATCTAGCAAAAAAACTAGAACTCAATTTTAATGCAGCCTACATATCATTCCAAGATAATCCATCTCAGAGTACAAAATCTAATCTGGAAAAATCTATATTGGAATACGATCTATTTCTCACTGAGTCAGTTGATAAATCCCTCAAACGCTCCAAACACAATTTCTACATGAATACAAACAAACCAGGCACATATTTGGCACGGGCATTAAATTCAACTAACAAATCTTTCAAACCAATACGTTTGAAATTATCAAAAATTTTTTATACTTGTAATCCAGTTAAAATAGTCCATAAATTTCACTCACACCTCGCAACTTTATACAAGACAAACAATGAATTTAATCCTACAGAGGCTGAATCCTTCTTCTCAAAAATAACCTTACCTGAGTTGTCTCAGAATCAAAAAAGCAGTTTGGATGAGCCTATAACTATAGACGAAGTTTCTAACGCCATAAAAGACCTAAAACTTAACAAAAGACCAGGCCCAGACGGCTACTCGGCTTTATAATATAAAACATTCTCAGAAATACTCTCTCCCATTCTCACTGAAACTTTTAACAAACTTCTAGAAGGACATTCTTTTCGGCAAGAAACATTTATGGCAATTGTTTGTATGATCCCAAAACCCCTTTCTGATGATACTTCCTGTGTGAATTATCGGTTTATCTCTCTGTTAAACCTTGATATTAAATTATTAGCAAAAATAATAGCAAAACGCCTCAATAGCATTATAGGAAAATTAATACATAGAGATCAAGTAGGCTTCATGCCAAATAGACAGGCAGGCGATAATATACGCAGGGCAGTGTTATTGGCACATATTGCTAAAAAACGGAAAATCCCTTTATGTTTTCTATCTCTCGATATTAAGAGGGCATTTGATACAGTATCCTGGCAATATATGCAATATTCATTACAAAAATGGGGTTTTGGACCCCACTTTTTAACATGGATCAAAGCATTATATAATAAACCCAAAGCCTATATAAAATATGCTGGATACAAATCTGATGCCTTTAATATCGAAAGAGGTACTCGACAGGGTTGCCCATTATCTCCCTTATTATTTGCCCTTATACTCGAACCCATGGCCCAATACATCAGAACAAACCAAACTATAACTGGCATTGAAGTAGGAGGTATTACACACAAATTATGTATATTTGCAGACGATATATTACTTTTTCTATCATCACCACAGGTCTCTGGTCCTAACTTAATACCAGCTCTTGATGGATTTGCAGCCCTATCCGCCTTATGATTAATCCTAAGAAATGCCTAGTGCTTAATATTTCGCTCACAAACATGGAATTGATCCCGGCTAGGGCTGCACTCCCATTCACATGGGCAGAAAAATCAATCCCATATCTTGGAATTCATTTAACAGCATCTCATTCTGACTTATTCTCAACCAATTATCCTCCTGTATTAAGACAGATCACAAATCTAAAAAAACAATGGTCGCAACTTCCTTTATCCTGGATAGGGACGATTAATGCAATCAAAATGACTATTCTACCCAAATTGCTTTATCTATTCAGAGTCCTCCCTATTCCAATTCCTTCCTATTTTTTGAGAATAGTACAAAAAAGAGCAACTTCGTTTATATGGGGTTCTTCTAAACCACGTATACCTATACACACACTACATCTTCCCAAAAATAAAGGAGGCCTGGGATACCCTAATTTTACTAACTACTACAGAGCAGCACATTTGGCCAGTCTGTCCAAATACCATGCAAAACAGGAAATCCCATTATGGGTATTTATAGAGGCTTCAGAAAATGACCCTCTATTAATATCAAACTTGTTATGGCTTGATCCTAAAGACCGCTTTAAAATTCATAATCCCATAACTAAACACTTCTTATCTCTCTGGGATAAACTAAAAACCAAATATCAATTACAATCTCCACACAATCCTCTCCTTTCTTTTATCAGAAATCCGGCCTTTTATCCGGCATGGATCTTCCCAAATTCTTTTAAAGCTTGGACAACATCAGGCATTCAGACACTAAATGACTTCATAGCATCTAAATAATTCCTTTCATTCCCATCGCTTAGAGAAAAATATGATCTACCAAACTCTGAGATATTTAGATATCTCCAAATTAAAAATTTCTATACACCATTCCTAAAGGAGGATACACCATTATCCCAATTATCCATTTTTGAATCAATCTGTACAAAAGATCCATTTGCTAAAGGTACAATTTCATCACTTTATAATCAATTTTATGGAGTAGTAAATCTTAATAGACCCTCTTACGTTCAGAGGTGGGAGGAGGACCTGGGACGAACTTTAGAAGACACGGACTGGTCTAACATATGGCTCACATCTAAGTCATCTTCACCCAACATCTTAGCACTGGAGACAAATACTAAAGTCCTAACTCACTGGTACCTTGTACCCGCTAGAGTGGCAAAATATTCACCTAATACCTCAGCTCTTTGTTTTCGAGGATGCCCAGAAATAGGCACACATTTACACATATGGTGGACGTGCCCAGTAATCCAAACCTTCTGGAAGGAAGTCTTCGTGATTGCATCTAAAATATTTAAAAAAATAATACAACCAGATCCATATATAACTTTACTTAATCTAAAACTGGAATGGTTAACACTCTCTCAATTCAAACTTATGATCCAACTAATAACGGCTGCAAAACAAACAGTGGCCAAGGCATGGAAATCTCCTACATTGGTACTAGCAGAAACAATTCACAGAATAAATAATACAATGTCCCATGCTAAGATGGTAGCCATCGATCAAAATCAAATTCCAAAATTTGAAAAACTTTGGCATCCTTGGATAAAACAACAGTTCCTGTCAAATTTCAATGACTCTGTCCTGTTGCCATGGTAACAGATTAAATGACTTACAGAGATACCCATTCTAAGGCTTCAAAGAGAACTAAAAAGAATAATAAACTGACGAGCGGGACAACCTTGTGGACCATACCTCTGCCTTTCTACCCTTTTTCTTCTTTCTCTTTCCTTTTCTCCACCTTACGATTAAAGCTCGTTATCAGAATTTATTTGACCTATATGCACTCCTACCTGTAAACAATATGTATAGTAGGTATAAATCATTTAAATACCTACAAAAGTAACTAAGGAAATGATATATATCTTTAATTTAGGTTTACGTGAACCCAATGTTTAATATTTGAAATTTTATGATATTTACCTATATAAACCCTACTGTAAAACAATGAGCTTACTTTATAGATCCTTGTAAACTTACTTTATGTATCTTTATAATATTATATACTCAATAAACTTCTTTTGACAAGGAAAACTGGCTACATTGGCGAGTTCAGAGGGTGGTGATGACTTGGGAATACTCTGAATGGTCAGGGGTGGGAAGTGGGATCCCCCAGGATTCTGTGCTGGGACCAATCCTGTTTAATTTGTTCATAAATGACTTGGAGGATGGGGTAAACAGTTCAATCTCTGTATTTGCGGACAACACTAAGTAAGCAGGGCAATAACTTCTCCGCAGGATGTGGAAACCTTGCAAGAAGATCTAAACAAATGAATGGGGTGGGCATCTACATGGCAAATGAGGTTATATGTAGAAACATTTAAAATAATGCATTTGGGTGGCAAAAATATGAATGCAATCTACTCACTAGGGGGTGAACCCCTGGGGGAATCTAGGATGGAAAAGGACCTGGGGGTCCTAGTAGATGATAGGCTCAGCAATGGCATGCAATGCCAAGCTGCTGCTAACAAAGCAAACAGAATATTGGCATGCATTAAAAAGGGGATTAACTCCAGGGATAAAGTGATAATTCTCCCACTCTACAACACTTTCGTCTGGCCTCACCTGGAGTATGCTGTCCAGTTCTGGGCACCAGTCCTCGGGAAGGATGTACTGGAAATAGAGCGGTGACAAAGGAGGGCAACAAAGCTAATAAAGGATCTGGAGAATATTAGTTATGAAGAAAGGTTGCGAGCACTTAACTTATTCTCTCTGGAGAAGAGACGTTTGAGAGGGGAAATTCAATTTACAAATACCATACTGGTGACCCCACAATAGGTATAAAACTTTTTTGCAGAAGGGAGTTTAATAAGACACGTGGCCATTCATTAAAATTAGAAGAAAAGAGGTTTAACCTTAAACTGCGTAGAGGGTTCTTTACTGTAAGAGCGGCAAGCGTGTGGAATTCCCTGCCGCAGGTGGTGGTTTTAGCGGGGGGCATCGATAGTTTCAAAAGACTATTAGCTAAGCACCTGAACGACCGCAACATACAGGGATATACAATGTAATACTGACATATAATCTCACACATAGGTTGGACTTGATGGACTTGTGTCTTTTTTTAACCTCACCTACTATGTAAATATATAATAAAAAAAGGTTATTTTATTGAATTCTAAAAACAAAAATCCTGGCGCACAGACCAGAGACCAAGTGCAAAGTCAAAAAGAAAAATTAAATGTAGCTGTGGCTGCTGCTGTCCAAAGCTCATAGACAAATGAAGACAGAAGATATAATCAAAGGGGTGAACAGCGCTGATCAGCAGACATAAATAGGACCCTCAGAGGCAAAGTAAAAACCTTTTATTATTGTTAAAAAAATAATAAAATGTTTACCAAGGCATACAGCAGTCAATTGATGGTCATGCAGAGACTTGGATTAAAAACTGACAGTACCTGGAGGCTGGAGCTACATGGATGACACAGGGGCTTAGGGAAACTCAGCACAAAGCCATTGGACAAAGAATACAGGAGCACCGCTGGTGTATGTGCCCATCTAGAACCGTAAGGCCAGGGGTCTGATGAAGGGGGAGCCAAACTGCCGACACATGAACTGTTGGGGCCAGTATACAGCGGCTGCTCACACTGTGTACGAAGCCCGGAAGTAATTGACTGACTGGCGGAAGTCAGCCAAGGGAATCTGAAGAGTATGGGCTAGCCCTGCTGCTGGGGCCAATTAGGAACTGCCGATGCCAAGGAAGCAAAGAGATTTGCACATCGCCGACTGGAGACACTACATGTTTCAAGGACATGCCCCTTCTTCAGGTCATTTCATATAACCTGAAGAAGGGGCATGTCTGTCATGTACCTTACAGTGGAGCCCGAGATGATGAGGGTGGCCTCTTGCACGGTTCACGCCCGAGCACCCCTGGTAGTGGGGACAGGGACTGCTAGAGCAGCGGAAGGGTGCAGGTGCCTGCCGGCAATGGGAGCGGGCTGAAGCTTGAAGACACAGGAACTCTTGTCGTGGTGACGTGGAAGCTGGTCACAAGACTTGTTCAGCGGGAGCCAGACAGGCAGGTGCATGTTCAGGATCAGTTGTAAAGTCAGGAACAGGCAGAGGTCAGTAATGTGCTGGCAGTGGGGTATCCGATCAGGAGCCATAGCTCAAGCTCAAGCTGGGGTCAGTAATATAGGCAAAATGCAGATAAACAGGCAGGGATGATCCAGGAGAATAGTCAGAGGGAAGCCGGGTTTTCAGGAACAAGGTCAGCAGATATGAATAGTAATCCGGAACACAGGAACAAGCTGAAGACAGTCCAGCACTGAAGCTAGGCAGACTCTCAATTTAAATAGGGCACAGTGAGCCAGGATTCCTGGGTGCGTGCGTACACTAGCGCACATGCTCATATGGATGGGCAATTGCGCATGCCCATTCCCATCCTTGCCCATCTCTGTCTGTGAATCTGCACATGTGCATTCACATTAGAGGAATGGGGATTAGCAGCTGCTGCAAAGGAACGAGCACTTTCTCTACATGTTCTCTGACAGTGTCCCCGAAAAAATATGTAGTGTCCCCAGTCGGCAAAGTGTAACTCTCTTTGCTCCCTTGGCATCGGCAGTTCCTAATTGGCCCCAGCAGCAGGGTTTGCCCATACACTTTGGATTCCCTTGGCTGACTTCTGCCAGGCTATGACATCACTTCCGGGATTCATACACAGTGCGAGCGGCCGCTGTATACTGGCCCCAACAGATCCTGTGCCGGCAGTTTGGTTTCCCCTTCATCGAAGTCCTGGCCTTACGGTCCTGGACGGGCCCCCCACCAGCAGTGCTCCTGTGTTCTTTGTCCAACGGCTTTGTGCTGGGTTTACCTAAGCCCCTGTGTCATCCATGTGGCTCCAGCCTCCAGGTACTGTCAGTTTTTTAATCCAAGTCTCTGCATGACCATCAATTGACTGCTGTATGCCTTGGTGAACATTTTATTATTTTTTTAACAATAATAAAAAGTTTTTATTTTGCCTCTGAGGGTCCTATTTATGTCTGCTGATCAGCGCTGTTCTCCCCTTTGATTATATTTTTTATTAAGTTTATGTTTTATTGACACTGTGTTTTATTGTTAACTGTTTGCTTTGCAGGTACGCCATTCATCTGTTCATCTGCAGCACTGATTTGTTCATTTTGACAGCAACAGGGTTTGCTCAAACAATACGTAAATCAGTGACTCCAGTACTGTAGGAGTTGATTTCACAACCGCAAAAAAAAAAAAAAAAGCATATATGCTGAACCATAGGGGCTGGGGTGGACAGAGAGCGAATCATCCCTATGCTTCGGCATGTATTTTTTTTTTCACTTTTCTTGGCAGAGCTTTCTTCATCCAATCCATCGATTGATTTGAAAGGAGGAACCTGTTAGATTCTTTTTTTTTTCGTTCAGTCCATGGGCTGAAAGAAAAAAAAAAGAACAGTCCATGTATGCCCATCATTAGAAGTGGCTGGCTGCAGGGCAGTATTCTAATGGTGCGCATACACTTTTTTGATTTCACATCGATCCATGAGTTAGGTTCTCTTTTTTTGTTCAGCCCACAGGCTGCATGAAAAAAATAACATTACAATATATACCCAACAAGGAGTTTAAGTTGCTATACCGGAATGATGCCTGCAGATTTAGGCATCATCTTGGTATATTTTTTTTCAGCTGGTGGCGGCTTTCATCTAAAATAAATCCTAGTGGCTAATTAGCCACTAGACTGCTTTTACAAGCAGTGGGAGGGGATGACCAATGGTGTCCCTGGGGGGGGCAGAGGGGGCCCTGACCCCCCAAACAGTATGCTGTGCCCCACCATGTGCCCCCCCAATTAAAAATTTTTTATTTTTTTTTTACAAAAAGGCAATGTCTAAGAGGGAGAGCGTCCCCAGTCAGCTCCTGCAGGTGATTCCTCCCCCCTCCCTCTGTTTTCTGACACTGCATAATGCGAGCGCTCACACAACCACAGCCGTCCGATCTGCTCCTTCCCCTGCATCCTCATTGGCAGGGAGAAGAGCGAGTTGCAGGAAGGACTCCACCAGAACTCTCAGTTACTGAAAAAACAGACTGATTTCTCCCGTCCTTAGGACAGGAGAACCAGCCTGTAAATTCCAAGAGATGCCAGACCAGCGCTGTCAATATCAGGGCAGGACAGCAAGAGGAGGCTGGGGAACCCCACAGTGGCAGAACACCAGTGCCCAGTGGCAAGACAACCTTTGCAACCCTGATAGTTCTCCCACTGCTTTGGACCCTTATATTTTCTTGGTATGCTGGTGACATATATCTCTTGTTTTCTGCCACCCTGGGGGGGGGGGGGCAATGCAGTAGGAAGGGAGCTCACTGCAAAACAAGTGAAAGGGCCATTGTGGGATCGTAGTAAAGGGCCCCAGGATATATATATATATATATATATATATATATATATATATATATATATATATATATATAAAATTATATATATAATATTGCATTTTATAGTTGCCCCCCTACTTTTGTCCCTGTCCCCCCATAAATATGAAAGCTGGAGACGCCACTGGGGACGACCCTCTCCCACCGGCTTCCATGGTTTTCTCAAGCTCTGCTGTCCCACTGGCAAATCTGAGAATGTAGCCGGTGGTTCCGCCAGCTGAGCATAGAGCTGATCGAAGACCAGAATGGCTTCAATCATCTCTATGGCCTAAGAAACCAGAAGCTACGAGCATTTCATCACTTTGGTTTTTCCGGATGTAAACAGCATCATTTTTAGATTGGAAAAGCATCTTATCACACTGATCTTGGTGTGATCAGATGCTTTAAGGGCAGAGTAAAGATCTAAAATCTAATAGGCCTAAAAATGTTCAAAAAGAGTACCTGTCACTACCTATTGCTATCATAGGGGATATTTACATTCCCTGTGATAACAATAAAAGTGATAAAAAAATTAAAGGGACAGTGTAAAAGTAAAATAAAAAAGCAAAATAAAAACCTAACAAAAAAAAAAAAATGAAAGCACCCCTGTCCCCTCACGCTCACGCGCAAAGGCGAACTCAAACATCAGTCTCATGTCATATGTAAAAAGCAATTGCACCATGCATGTGAGGTATCACCACCAATGTCAGATTGAGGGCAGTTATTCTAGCAGTAGACCTTCTCTGTAAATCTAAAATGCTAATCTGTAAAGGCTTTTAAAGGCTTTTAAAAATGTATGTAGTTTGTCACCACTGCATGGGCGTGCACAATTGTAAATCATGTCATGTTTCGTATCTACGGACTTGGCATAAGATCATATTTTATATTTTACCAAATATTTGGATAATATAGTGTGTTTTTGTGCATTAAAATTCCAAAAAGTGTTTTTTTTTCCAAAAAGTTGTGTTTTGAAAATCGCTGCGCAAATACTGTGTGAAAAAAACACCCACCATTTTATTCTGTAGGGCCTCTGCTTTAAAAAAAATATATATTGTTTGGGGGTTCAAAGTAATTTTATAGCAAAAAAAAAAAAAATTTTCTATGTAAACAAAGTATCAGAAAAAGGCTTGGTCTTCAAGTGGTTAGAAAAGTAGGTGATGTGTGGCAGGATTCCCATTGCATCAGAGGGGGCAGGGTCACCCGTACACGTGACTGGGAAACCCCGGCATTTCCCCTTGTCAGAGGGGGACGGGGTCACGTGATGGGTGGCCCCACCTTCAGCTACATAAGAGCTGTCAAGCTAGCGCCGCTTCATTGGCTGGGTGCCTCCGGTGGAGGCAGGATCCTGTGCGTGTTCCTCGCTGGAGTCGCTGGAGATCATCCATCACTGGAGATCGAGAATTGGATTACATCGATGGAGTAGGAGCATGGATTTATTGGATTACATTGCTGGAATCTCTTTTTTATTTTTTATTTTTTTATTTTTAATAAAGGACTTGTCCCAAGCCGTCTCCTGTGGTTTAACATTTTGACACTTTCTTTTTGTGAAATGGTAGGGGTACAATGTACCCCTTACCAATTCACATGGGGGGCAGGATCTGGGTGTCCCCTTTGTTAAAGGGGGCTTCTAGATTCCAATAAGCCCCCCGCCCGCAGACGCCCGCAACCACCGGACAAGGGTTGTGGGGATGAGGCCCTTGTCCCCATCAACATGAGGACATCCTCCCCTTGTTGAGGGCATGTGGCCTGGTACGCTCTCTCATTCCCCCTCTTTTCCTGCGGCCTGCCAGGTTGCATGCTCTTATAAGGGTCTGGTGTGGATTTTTGGGGGAACCCCACGTCATTTTTTTTTAAATTATGGATGCGGAGTTCCCCTTAAAATCCATGCGAGAACCTTCAGGTCTTGTATGGATTTTTTGGGGGAATTTAAAAAAAAATTGGCGCGGAGTTCCCCTTAATAGCCATACCAGACCTAAAGGGCCTGGTAATGGAATTTTGGGGGACCCCCACACATTTTTTTTTATTTTTCAATGACTTTTGTATGTATTGTCGGGACTGACAATTCACTGATAGCCGGCACTAGGGCTAGCACTTTTAAATGACCTTTTTTTCCTTTAGAAATGTCATTTTGCTCTTGGACTGTTACAAACATGGGAAACATGTGCTACTTTACAGGCATACTATAGACACCCCCAGGTATGAAATTTAAAGTAATATTTCACTTTTATTGTTTCACTTTAAGCATTATTAAAATCACTGCTCCCAAAAAAAGTCTGATTTTAAAACTTTTTTTTCATTGATACATGTCCCCTGGGGCAGGACCCAGGTCCCTAAACACTTTTCATGACAATATCTTGCATATTAACCTTTAAAATTAGCACTTTAGATTTCCCCTATAGAATTTTAAAGGGTGCTCCATGGCTTTTTGAATTTGCCGCGAACACCCCAAATTGTTCGCTGTTCGGGTGAACAGCCAATGTTCGAGTTGAACTCATGCACGACTCGAACAGATAGTCCATCCCTAGTAACATGTATAGCTAAGCTACTGTACACTATGATCCACTCACACCAAGCCTGATAGAACATTTTGTTGTTTCAACAAGGGCATCGTCCTAATCATTCAGGAATATACCTCTTGGTGCTTGGGTTATGTATTGTTAAAAGCATATAGGCTTTGCAAAGTTTTTAATTAGTCTCTATCTGGTTGTGCTTATTTTAATCAAATTGTTAATAAAATGATTTTTTTTAATAATTTTTGTGTATCTTACTGCCTATAAAGTCCAGTACCAAACCTTTCACTACTATACTTGGGGGCAAGCTTATATGCTAGCCAAGAGTAAACAACACTTAGGCTACTTTCACACCGGGGTAAAACGCTGAGAGTTTTGACGGTGCTTTACTGTCATTTTAGTGGTGCTATTTGGCCTCTGGCGGGGCGCTTTTAACCCCCACTAGCGGCCAAATAAAGTGTTAAATGCGCCCTTGTAGCGCCACTGCTGAGGCGCTTGCAGCGCTTCGACAGCGGTGCCCATTCATTTCAATGAGCAGGAATGGTGGAGGAGCTCCTTCACCTCCCCAAAGACGCTGCTTGCAGGACTTTTTTTAACATCCTGCCAGCGCATCGTCCCAGTGTGAAAGCACTCTGGCTTTCACACTGGGACTGCAGGGGAGGTGTTTTTTAAGGGGTTTTACAGGCGCTATTTTTAGCCCAAAAGCACTTGAAAAATGCCTCCAGTGTGAAAGGGGTCTTAATAAAATAGTTGTTCAGGATAACAAAACTCTCATAAGCAATTACCACAGCGTGATGTCAAATGATTTCCCTGAAATTCCCTTGTCTCTAGCTGTGCTTAATGGTTCCTCTTACCAATTGATCCCTTTTTGCATCCATTGGTTCCTCCCATTGAACAGATGTCAGGGGACGATTTATCTTTAACCGATTCGGCTCTCATACCTGTTTACCCCTTATGGACCAGAGCAATTTTCAAATTTCTGCTATGAACCTATTTATTCAGTGATAATTTTGTCATTAGTTAACATAACAATGTAATACATACATTGTTTTTTTTAAAGGACAAACAAGGCTTTCTTTTTGTGAATATTGTCCTGAAACAATTTTTTTTTTCGCAATCCTTAGATAACTAAATGTAATAAAACTAAACAAAAGGCATTTTTTCTTTTTTGAGCAGTGTTCATTTAAACATAAATGCATACTGCACATAAAAAGTGTGTATTTTATTCTGTAATTTGTCCTGCTTAAAACAACACCAAAATTTTGATCTTGGTACAAAGCATTGCAAAGTTATTTACAAATGAAGTAAAGCGGGTATTTAAAATGTTGGGCCTTTTTCAGTGGGATGCTACATGTATGTATGTATGTATATATACATATACATATATATACATATACACCGTATTTATCGGCGTATAACATGCACCCCAAGTTTAGGAGGGAATTTTAAGGAAAAAAAACTTTTAGGAGGGAAGTTTAAGGAAAAAAACTTACATTTAAATGCACATCAATGCAGCCTTATCAGTGTCCATCTGCAGCCGTGTTCATCACTGCAGCCAGGGCCGGATTAACATAGGGGCTGATGGAGCTGCAGCTCCAGGCCCCTGCCTTAAAATCAGCCCTCCCAGCCAGCAGTAAAAGGCCGATTTCTCCTGCCCATAAACTTCTATGGGACAGGAGAAGCTGTGTGTAAATGTAGGGGTGTCTGGCTGCATCTGTGTTGGCTCACTGTGTTTAGTACAGTGTCACAGTGCACAGTTCCCCCCCTACACAAATGGCTCTGCCTTCCCCCTCCCCTCTCTCTTCTCTCTGTGTGCAGTGAAGGAGCCGTGTGGGTTGGGAAATTATGAACAGAGCAGCCGGCAGATAGAAGGTGAACTGAACACATATCTGAGTGATGAGCTTCCAACCATCCAAGTGTGAGCTCAGTGACTGGACTCTTGTCTCCCTTCTCTCCCCCTCTTTTACCTTTATCTTCAGCAATGGCTCTTATAACTGCAGCCAATATGTAGACTTCGCTCCTTGTGCTTTTAGGTGGGTTCACACTGCTTTGCTGTGTTTTGGCCCATTGCTGGTGTATCCGCAGTTTTCCTGCGTTTTACCCACAGTCCTATTGATTTCTATTAGGTTGCATGTTTGTTCTGAAAGCGCACCAAAATCAATAGGACTGCAAGCTAAAACTGCAGATACACAAGCAGTGCGCCCAAACTGCAGCAAACCAATGTGAGCCCAAAGGCTGTACACACAGCCCTCTATAGAACTTGGTCTGATCAATACTCCTGGCATTAATTTTACACACAACCATACCATCCCAGATCAGGAGGGGTGGGGGCTCCAGGGATTTGTTTGACTATGCAGGCCCTGTCCCTTCTACCCATCCTGGAAGAGTCCTGGAGGGAGTGGCAGGCTGCTGGTGGCAAGTGACACGCTGTATCTGGTGACAGGCTGCTAGTGGCAAGTGGCACACTGTATCTGGTGGCAGGCTGCTAGTGGCAAGTGACATGCTGTATCTGGTGGCAGGCTGCTAGTGGCAAGTGGCACACTGTATCTGGTGGCAGGCTGCTGGTGGCAAGTGACACGCTGTATCTGGTGGCAGGCTTCTAGTGGCAAGTGGCACACTGTATCTGGTGGCAGGCTGCTGGTGGCAAGTGACACGCTGTATCTGGTGACAGGCTGTCAGTGGCAAGTGGCACACTGTATCTGGTGGCAGGCTGCTGGTGGCAAGTGGCACACTGTATCTGGTGACAGGCTGCAGGTGACAAGTGGCACACTGTATCTGGTGGCAGGCTGCTGGTGGCAAGTGGCACACTGTATCTGGTGGTAGGCTGTGGTTGGCAAGTGGCACACTGTATCTGGTGGCAGGCTGCTGGTGGCAAGTGGCACACTGTATCTGGTGGCAGGCTGCCGGTGGCAAGTGGCACACTGTATCTGGTGGTTGGCAAGTGGCACACTATATCTGGTGGCAGGCTGCTGGTGGCAAGTGACACACTGTAGCTGGTGGCAGGCTGCTGGTGGCAAGTGACACACTGTATCTGGTGACAGGCTGTCAGTTGTCAAGTAGCACACTGTATCTGGTGGCAGGCTGCTAGTGGCAAGTGGCACACTATATCTGGTGGCAGGCTGCTGATGGCAAGTGGCACACTGTATCTGGTGGCAAGCTGCTGGTGGCAAGTGGCACACTATCTGGTGGAAGGCTGCTGGTGGTAAGTGACACACTGTATCTGGTGGTAGGCTGTGGTTGGCAAGTGGCACACTGTATCTGGTGGCAGGCTGCTGGTGGCAAGTGGCACACTGTATCTGGTGGCAGGCTGCTAGTGGCAAGTGGCACACTGTATCTGGTGGCAGGCTGCTGGTGGCATGTGGCACACTGTATCTGGTGGCAGGCTGCTGGTGGCAAGTGGCACACTGTATCTGGTGACAGGCTGCTAGTGGCAAGTGGCACACTATATCTGGTGACAGGCTGCAGGTGACAAGTGGCACACTGTATCTGGTGGCAGGCTGCTAGTGGCAAGTGGCACACTGTATCTGGTGGCAGGCTGCTGGTGGCAAGTGGCACACTGTATCTGGTGGTAGGCTGTGGTTGGCAAGTGGCACACTGTATCTGGTGGCAGGCTGCTGGTGGCAAGTGGCACACTGTATCTGGTGGCAGGCTGCCGGTGGCAAGTGGCACACTGTATCTGGTGGTTGGCAAGTGGCACACTATATCTGGTGGCAGGCTGCTAGTGGCAAGTGGCACACTGTATCGGTGGCAAGCTGCTGGTGGCAAGTGGCACACTATCTGGTGGAAGGCTGCTGGTGGTAAGTGACACACTGTATCTGGTGGTAGGCTGTGGTTGGCAAGTGGCACACTGTATCTGATGGAAGGCTGCTGGTGGCAAGTGGCACACTGTATCTGGTGGCAGGGAGCTGGTGGCAAGTGGCACACTGTATCTGGTGGCAAGTGGCACAATGTATCTGGTGGCAGGCTGCTGGTGGCAAGTGGCACACTGTATCTGGTGGCAAGTGGCACAATGTATCTGGTGACAGGCTGCTGGTGGTAAGTGACACACTGTATCTGGTGGCAGGCTGCTGGTGGCAAGTGGCACACTGTATCTGGTGACAAGTGGCACACTGTATCTACTGGCAGGCTGCTGGTGGCAAGTGGCACACTGTATCTGGTGACAGGCTGTCGGTAGCAAGTGGCACACTGTATCTGGTGAAAGGCTGCTGTTGGCAAGTGGCACACTGTATCTGGTGGCAGGCTGCTGGTGGCAATTGGCACATTGTATCTGGTGGCAGGCTGTGGGTAGCAAGTGGCACACTGTATCTGGTTGCAAGTGGCACACTGTATCTGGTGGCAGGCTGCTGGTGGCAAGTGACATGCTGCATCTAGCGGCAGGCAACTGTGGAAAGTGATACGCTACATTTGGTGGCAGGCTATGGGTGGCAAGTGACAAGCTGCATCTGGTGGCAAGTGACAAGCTCAGGTCCCACTGATTCTGCACGATGGTGAGTTGAACTATTTCACTATATATTACAATGTAGTAACTGAAATAATGGAATTTGATCATCCTGACACCATATCAAGCATGGTGTCAGGATGATTGATTTTAAGTACTAACACCAGCCATTTGCCTGACAAATCACCTCCACCACCGATTTCCCTGCCAACCCCGAGACTACATCCCCCACCCTCATCTTTTTTTGGGAACAGGGGATTGTCTCTGAATGACAGTTTGGAAATGTGGTCTCCCTATGTTGCTGCTGGTGAGAGACTGCATAGCAGGTGGTATTGGTGGTGTTGCTGCTGCTCAGAGGCTGCACAGCTGGTATTACTGGTGAGAGTAAATTTAATTCATTTTAGCGAAAAATTGTTTGCATTTTCATTTTGTTTCCATAAAAAGGCCCACCGAAATTCTCAGCACCAGGCCCATGATGCTCTTAATCTGGCCCTGACTGCAGCCTTGCCCAGTGTCCATCTGCAGTCTTGCCCAGTGCCTTTGCAGCCTTGCCCAGTGCCTTTGCAACCTTGCCCAGTGCCTCTGCAGCCTTGCCCAGTGCCTTTGCAGCCTTGCCCAGTGCCTTTGCAGCCTTGCCCAGTGCCTTTGCAGCCTTGCCAATCTCTTTGCAGCATTGCCCAGACGCTGATTTAAAATTGGCGCCGATCTCCGCTGACTGTGAGCGGAGAGGAGCGAGCACTGGCGAGATACACAAAGCCGAGTATACTCGGCTAGACTCGGCTTCTCTCACAGTCCCACCCATCTCCACTGATTGCGAGAGGAGAGGAACGAGCGGCGCCGACAAACATATAGCCGAGTGTACTCGGCTAAATTCGGCTCCTCTCGCAGTCCCGCCCCTGACTGTGAGTAGAGCCGAGAATAGCCAAGTACACTCGGCTATGTGTATATCGCTGGCGCTTGCTCCGCTCCGCTCACAATCACCAGAGATCGACGGGGATCAGCATATAACATGCACCCACGATTTTCCCCTGATTTTAAGGGGAAAAAAGTGTGTTATACGCCGATAAATACGGTGTATATATATATATATGTATATATATAGAACACAGCAAACAAAAACAGAAAACCGTTTAACTAGTAGTTAATGAAATAGAAAAAAATTAGTGCTGATTAGAGTAAACTAAGGAGGTTCAACAGAGGAACAGTTAAACTGTTTTTTTTTTTAATTGTCAAGGTTGCTTAAACTCTCTTCATCTGCAGATCGAATTTCATCCATTTGATCCAGGGGTAGGCAACCCCCGACACGGGTGCCAGAAGCGGCACGCAAAGCCTCTTTTTCCGGCACTTGACTCCCTCCCCCATCAGCAGAGCAGCACAGGGAAGTGTCAGTGAGATATAGCTTCTGCCGCACAAATGCATTCCAATCTCAGACCTCCCCACCCCGCACTGAGGGGGAGGCACTGTGCCCCCACACATTGTAAGATTTGGGAAACATTGTTTGGTTTTCTAACTTTGCTGTAGCTGCGATCGTCAGTTCTTGTGATGGGGAAGAGATTGGGTGCAGTTCTGCTAGGGGGTGGTCCCTGTTTCCAGGAGGAGGACTGTAATTGGCCACTGCTAAAGCAAATGACAGTTCTGCTAGCCCACCCACCATCTGGAGGAAGATGACTCACTTGGTTGCCAATACCAAACCACAATCAGGTGACAGTTTGTGGCATTACTTTCGGGCTTCTGGGAACTTTGTTGAAATATATATATAATTATGTGTGTATGTGTCACTTTCTACTGACCCCTTAACTCTGCATCATCTACTCCCAACCTCTGAACTCTGTATCACTTACACCTGACCCCTGAACTTTGGGTCACTTACTATTGAACCCCTGTATTCTGTGTCCCTTTAAGCCACAGCCAGTATTCTATTCAGCGCAATGAAAATCATGCCCGACTTTTGATGTAGCACTCCATGATGCACTTTTTCTCTGCTGCACACATGCCCACTGCTTTCCCTTACCTGAGCTCATCATTGCACATCCATTCCAGATGCTTGTATGTGACATCACATACAAGCACGTGGGCTGGATGTGAGAAGCATATCAGAGGGGATGAGTGTGCCAGGACTGGTATATGTGTCTCATCTCTGCTTCCTCCTGTGTTCCTGTTAAAGACTTGCTTGGTTGACATTCCTTCTGGCTCCAGATCCTGCTTGCTGTTCTACTACGCTCATCTCTGGCTCCCTGATGTTTTGGCTTGTCTGACTATCCGTTCCAGTTCCTGAACTCTGGCTATGTTTTGACTACGTTTACTCTGTTTACCTTTTTTATTATTATTAAACAAGTGAGATTTAACTGTACTTCTGTCTCAGTCTGATTCATGGTTTCTGACAGTAGGCGAAGGCCATGAATTCAGAAGATGCAGTCAATCCACTTGTTGGTAATATTTTGTCCAGATTGGATGAGCAGGATCACTGCATGGATCAGTTTGCCATGACGTTACAAACACTCCTGAGTCGCGCGGCTCACCTGGAATCTCCCACTGTGGCTGCTCCGGTACAACCTGTGTTGCAGGCTGTCCCTGCTGCTGCTCCAGTCTCTGTGCAGGCACCCACCTCTATAAGAGGCATGTCTGGTTATGCTCTGCTTCCCCAGCGATTTGGGGGCGATCCAGTCCAACGCAGAGGGTTTCTCAACCAGGTGGAGATATACTTTGAGATGCTGCCCCAGGTGTTTCCCATGGACAGAAGCAAAGAAGGCTTTGTGATATCTTTGCTTTTTGAGAGAGCCTTGGCCTGGGCAAACCCTCTATGGGAGACACAAAAACCTGTTGTCTTGAGTTACCCTGAGTTTGTGGTTTCCTTTAAAAAGGTATTTGACATTCCCACACACTCCGCTTCTGCTGCCAAGTGCCTCATGTCCATCAAACACAGTACGAGAACTGTTGCCGATTATGCCATTGAATTCCGTACTCTGGCAGCAGAGGATGCTTGAAACAATGAGGCCCCGAGATATACCCACTGAGCTGGAGAAGTTGATCACGTTTGCCATCCTCATTGCCTCCAGACTCAGAGAAAGACTCTCTTTTAAGGAGCGCTTGCGGAAGCCTCCTGTATATTTGGCTCTGAGCTTTGCAGTCCCACCCTTGCCTCCCTCACCTCCCATGCTTCCTGGTATTGAGTCGGTAAGTGAAGATGAACCCATGCACTTGGGCTTCACGCATCTCTCTGCAGATGAGAGAACCCTTAGGAGAAGGGAGAGATTGTGCCTTTATTGTGGCCAGGCAGGTCATTTTTTGAACTCTTGTCCTACCCGTGCAGGGAATTCCCGAACCTTGAGGTCCTGTCATCCTTCGAGATACAGGCTCTAATTGACTCTGGGGCTGCAGGCCTGTTCATTGATGCTGACTTTGTATCGAAGCACTCGATTCCGCTGCAGCTGCATGACACTTCACTTGCCATTGAGGCTCTTGATAGGAGACCTCTACAGCTTGCCCATGTGACCCATGAGACGGTTCCATTGTCCATGGCCATAGGGGCTCTTCACCATGAGATAATCCAATTCAAAGTTATTTCCTCTCCAAAGTTTCCTCTGGTTATTGGTTATCCTTGCTTACAGAGGCACAACTCCTCTTTTGGTTGGCTCCGTGCTGAGGTTCTCTTCTGGTCGCCACAATGCAGTAAGACATGCTTCCAGAAGGTAGCCAAGGTCCTGTGCACTTCTTCTCTCTCCTCCGTGCTGGGGGAGGACCACGATTTTAGCGATGTCTTCGACAAAGGTCAAGTCGGTAGTTTGCCTCCACACCGGTCGTAAGATTGCACAATTGACCTTCAACCTAGTGCCATACCCCCTTATGGCCGGGTTTACCCTTTGTCGGTTTTGGAGGATAAGGCCATGGAGGAGTATGTTGGAGACGCACTTTCTATAGGTTTCATCTGCAAATCCCCGTCTCTTGCTGGTACTGGTTTCTTCTTTGTGAAGAAGAAGGGTAGAGGACTGAGACCTTGTATTGATTATAGGGCTCTCAGTCGTTTCACGATTAATAGTGCCTATCCGATTACGTTGATTACAGAGTTATTTGACCGCCTCAAGGGAGCAACGTTTTTCATGAAGCTTGATTTGAGAGGGGCATACAATCTGAGGATTAAGGAGGGCAACAAGTGGAAAACTGCGTTTAATACCAGAACAAGCCATTATGAGTACCTCGTAATGCCTTTTGGCCCTTGTAATGCCCCGGCACTCTTCCAGGAATTTATTAACGATGTCCTCCGAGATTTGTTGCAGTTATGTGTGGTGGCTTATCTCGACGATATCCTCATATTGTTCAAGTCCCTGGATAGCCACCACACAGATGTCGTGTGCTTCAGAAACTAAGAGATAACAATATCTATTGTAAATTGGAGAAGTGCGAATTCCATCGTGAACAGGATAAATTCCTGGGTTATGTCATTTCCACTTTGGAAAAATGTTGGCCACACATACAAATATATAAAAGATTTATAGATGATATCTTGGTGGTCAGGAAAGGCACCCAAAAAGATCTAAGTCAATTTATTAGACATAAATGACAATAAATATGGCATTAAATTCACTGTAAGTTCCCATCCTAAAACCATCAATTTCCTTGATTTAGAGATTTTTAAAAATGGTGAAGATTGAATACTAGAACACACTTCAAGGATACAGACCGTAATGGTATATCCCCTTTAGTAGTTGTCACCACCTCCAGTGGAAAAAGGCCATACCTGAAGGTGAATTTATTACAATTAGGCGAAACTGTGTTTTGATAGGTGACTATGTTACACAAACAGATGTATTAATCGAGAGATTTGTAGATAAAGGCTATGATAAAAAAGAATTGCTACACATTAGAGAGAAGGTGATCAGCACAGACAGAAATAATTTATATGGGGAAAAATACAATAAACAAAAAGGAAAGAAGGGAAAACAGGGAAGTGCCATTTGTAACAGGTTTTATTACTAAATACAGGGTTTTAGAGAACATAATAAAGAAAAATTGGCCAATTACCGTATTTATCGGCGTATAACACGCACCCCAAGTTTAGGAGGGAATTTTAAGGAAAAAAACTTTTTAAGGAAAAAAACTTACATTTATATGCCCATCAATGCAGCCTTATCAGTGTCCATCTGCAGTCTTGCACAGCATCCATCTGCATGCTTGTCCAGTGTCATTTGCAGACTTGCAGCCTTGTCAGTGTCATTTGCAGCCTTGCCAGTGTCATTTGCTTGCCAGTGTCATTTGCAGCCTTTGCAGCCTTGCCAGTGTCATTTACAGCCTTATCAGTGTCCATCTGCAGCCTTGCAAGTGTCCATCTGCAGCCTTGCATGTGTCCATCTGCAGCCTTGCAAGTGTCCATCTGCAGCCTTGCCCAGGCTGCAGTTAAACTACAGTGACTTGTCAGTGTCATTGCAGTTTGAAAATGGCACCGCCGGCGCTGAGATAAACAGAGCCGGTCCTCGGCTCTTCTCGGCTCTTCTCGACTCCTCTCGTAGTCCCGCCCAATGCCGCCCTATGATGGACATAACACAGGTCCAATGGCGGGACTGGGCGTGACTGTGAGCGGAGCCGAGCGCCGCCCATATACATACATAGCCGAGTGTACTCGGCTAGGTTTGGCTAGCTCCGCTCACAGTCATGCTCAGTCCCTGTTTTATGTCCATCATAGGGCGGGACTGGGCAGCACTGGGCGTGACTGTGAGCGGAACTAGCCGAGCCTAGCCGAGTACACTCGACTATGTATGTATATCGGCGGCCGGCGCTCGCTTCGCAAAATCAGCAGGGGGATCGGCGTATAACACGCACCCACGATTTTCCCCTGATTTTAAGGGTAAAAAAGTGCGTGTTATACGGCGATAAATACGTATTTGCAATGATCCACATCTGAGTAAGATTTTACCTCATAAACCTAGGTTCATCTATAGATGGGCAAGAAGAATTAGAGATGTAATCGTAAAGAATGTACCTGACCCCCCCAACAAAAATGGTGACCTTTTTTGACCATAAGGGTTTTTACAGATGTGGGCAGTGTAAACCCTGCAGGACCACAAGTAAAGGGAATAGGAAAATTACAGAATTTCAATCAAACATTACTGCATTAAAATATAAAATAGATAAACTTATCACTTGTAGCAGTAACCATGTAACCTACATAATGGAATGTAGCTGTGAATTGCAGTATGTGGGGAGAACAACAAGACAGCTCAATGTTAGAACAGGGGAACACATTAGAAACATCAAAAAGGGGTTCAAACACCATAGTGTTTCAAAGCATTTTAGAAATACCCATAATAGAGATCCACATAATTTAAAATTTTATGCCATAGATAAGATTCCTAGATGGAGAAATTCCAATTTATGAAGAGAAATATCAAGAAATGAGACTGGATTTTTAAATTGAGTACTATGCAACCAAATGGGTTGAACGTAGAACTTGATATTAACTGTTTCATAGAGGATTATTAATGTATTTATATTTATTTTTATTAATTTTTTTCATTTTTATATTTATTTATTTTTATTTATTTTTTTTGCTTATTTATTTTTATTTCCATTCCTTTTTTTCATTTTTTTCAGCTTTATTTTTTTTTTATTATTATTTAGCTTTATTTTATCTTTATTTTCATTTTATTTTTATTTTCATTTATTTTTATATATATTTTTTTATTTTCATTTTTCATTTTTTCAATTTTATTTTCATGTTTTCAATTTTATTTTCATTTTATTTTTATTTTCATTTATTTTTATATATATATATATTTTTTTTTTGTTATTTTTTTCATATTGATGCTCAGATATATGTGCATAAAACTTGTGAAAAGTAAAATTCATTCCGGGTGGAAAATATATATATAATTTATATATTTATTATAATTTATATAATATTTATAATATTTTTTATTATTTTTTATAATTTTTTTTTAAATTTTTTTAATATATTTTTTTTATATATTTTTTAAATTTTTTTTTAATTTTTTTTTAATTTTTTTAATATAATTATTTTTTATTATTTATTATAATATTTATAATTTATATAATATTTATATAATAATATATATTTATTATATATTTTTATAAATATATAATTTATATATATAATTCTTAAATTGATTATTGTTTAAAGGATTGAATTAAAATGTAAAGTCTCTCCAGATTCCCGTTTTGGGGATCTAAAGTATATAAAGAATGAATTAAAATAGATAGTAAAGGGAACGATAATTAATGGCCTTTCAGATATACGTATAATAGCTTGGGTTGGGATTGCTGGTGAGGAAAATGGTGGTTACTATGTTTCCAGTTAGTCAACAATGAGGGCAATGGAATGAGGCGGGTCCGTTCCTACTAAATGATCGGATTGGACAAATGATTAACACTAATTAACATAAATACCATTTTAAAGATGGCGTACCCAGCTTCCTGATGGCGCATGTGTGTGTGTATGCGAAATGCGTAGAGGCTTCTGGGTGATTACGGATGTCACTTCCAGTCACTAACCCGAACCAAAACGAGGCTTGGAACGCAAGCTGGGAACAAGGAATGAAGCGACGCAACAGAGCCCCATAGCAGAATGCTGGATAGACTCAGTGTCAGTCTAAGGCACAAAAAATGTGAGTGATCATGCATTTATGTGTTTTTACTGACTACAAATAAATCTTTTATAAACATATTGCACAATGATAAATATTTAATTCTTATGAGATACCAATGTTGGCATCTAAATCATTCCTTTCATTTCCAGCGCTTAGAGAAAAATATGATCTACCAAACTCTGAGATATTTAGATATCTCCAAATCAAAAATTTCTTTACACCATTCCTGAGGATATGAGGATATACCATCGTCCCAATTATCCATTTTTGAATCAATCTGTGCAAAAGATCCATTTGCTAAAGGAATAATTTCATCCCTCTATAATCAACTATATGTAGTCATAAATTTCAATAAACCTACTTACGTACAGAGATGGGAGGAAGACCTGGGGCTTACTTTAGAAGACACGGATTGGTCTAGTATATGGCTCACATCTAAGTCATCTTCACCCAATATTTTAGCACTGGAGGCAAATTATAAAGTCCTAACCTGTTGGTACCTTGTACCCGCCAGAGTGGCTAAATATTCACCTAATACCTCAGCTCTTTGTTTTCGAGGGTGTCCAGACATAGGCACACATTTACACATATGGTGGACGTGCCCAGTAATCCAAATCTTCTGGAAAGAAGTCTTCGTGATTGCATCTAAAATATTTAAAAGAATAATACAACCAGATCCATTCATAACTTTACTTAATCTAAAACCGGAATGGTTAACATTTTCTCAATTCAAACTTATGATCCATGTATACAAAGTAATTCTGCGCTGCACGAAAAAAGAGACAAGAGCAGCTAACACAACCGACAAGGTATAAAGTAAAAGAATGGAAAAATAAGTGTAGCACTATAAAATGTCCAATGTAAAGGCCGTTAGGCCAATCAGTTCCAAAAATGTAAAATGAAGAAGAATCAACCATATATGTGACTATAGGTGGTCTTCAAACAAACATTTCAAAGCAAGGACATCTGGCATCCAAAATGAAGACAGGCACACTCCCACCGAGAGATGAAAAGGCTTACCGAATAGGGTGGACCCAAAGGGGCATACGCCGGGTTGGGTCTGATAAGGCTTGGGTGGTGAGTGGCTGTGCGTGGTCCGGAGAGGTGATGTTTGTGAATGGTCCCACAAATTGCTGTATCCCTCTAAACGGCACCCAAATCTTGAGGGGTATGAATGGTCTCACGGATGTGGATGGTCCGACGAGTCACAGAGGATTGGAGTGACGCGTTAGCCCTCAAGGCGATATTTCCAAAGATGATGGTGACAGATGAGGAGAGAAAAGGAATGGCCACATAGTGTAAATCTGTAAAGAAAAAAATTATTTAAAATGAACATATACACTCACATGTAGATCCGTTTAAAACAGCGCTGTAAAACGAAGTGGTGACAGTAGGGTCCTAGCCGACGCATTTCGTCTTCATAGACGCCGTCTGGGGGGTTCCCCCCACTGTAACCACCAAGATATATATAGGGAGTACATCAATATTCATGAGAATCAGCTCCACAGGTAAAAACAAATCACTTCTGGTATCGGCCAAAATGGCCGCCCGGCGTGCGCTCCACGCCTCACATTAGTATTCATATGGGCACCGGAAGTGAGAAGAATACATAGCCAAAAATGTATGTAATAAACAGATAATGGCCTCATAATAGGCCAAAAAGTGCAGTGTACCATGTATGAAAAATGGTGTACTAGGTGAAAATCCAAAGCGGTTCTATATCTGGATGGGCAGTCTGCGCGCGCATCCAGATACTGCATACAGTGCCGCGCATGCGCAATATGCGCAAACCTAGTGGAAAGGAATGAGGACGTGATGTCAAAAGACGGCCAAGCGTGACTGGGTGACGCTGGTGAGGGGAATGACTGCATCCACCCCAGATAGCAGAGCCGCGCATGTGCAGTGTGTGCAACCGTGGTAGATACTAGGTAGGAGAAAATCCGTAAGGGAGGATGTGACGTCAACACCAGGTGACGCTAGTGAGGGGTAGGACTACAGTGAGGAAAATGTCAACGTTAGCCCCAAACACCAGGGCAAGATGTATAGTGCACATGCGTGGTGGAACGAATGTGAAAAATCAGGCTGTAAGGATGAGGGCAGATCGATATTAAGAAGTAAAAGACGTCACTGCCCGGCTGCCTCATATGCAACACCCGGAATTACTGATGGTAACCCAGAAGGACATATAGTGGCCCCAATCATAAAAATGGAAAGAAACCCACTATCTAGATATGTGTGTACATGAAAATATAGAGAGAATGAAAATGTTATGGTTAAATCACTGACATATCCCAAAAAGGCAACAGTAAATTGTAGAAAAAAGGGGCGTATGATAATAATCTGAAAAAACACCAATAAGTGTGTAATCGTGGAGTGGACTCACATAAAGGTATACATAAAATATTACCCATAAATACACATACAGCAATACATCCGTAAACGTGATAAAAGTAAACTTTCCTCTTCAGAGAAGCCTATCCTGCCTCCATCTAACAACTGCTCTATTTTCTCCATTAGCTCATCCCCCACAGCTATTACCCTTTTGTATCACTTGACCCTCCCTCCTAGATTGTAAGCTCTAAAGAGCAGGGCCCTCTGATTCCTCCTGTATTTAATTGTATTGTACTTGTACTGTCTGCCCTAATGTTGTAAAGCGCTGCGTAAACTGTCGGCGCTATATAAATCCTGTATAATAATAATAATAATAATGTACAATCATGGAGCAAACTTACATGAGGATGCACATAATCACCATATATAGTAATACAAAGTGAGGAGCCTATATTACCATAAAAATTTGAGGGGTACTAGTACCATCATCCCAAAATATCAAGATCAAAAGAGGTGAGAGGGCAGAGTAGTGGCTGCAGTTGCTGCTACTGTCAGCTAGTGTCTCCACCCCCGCAAAAGGGAGAAGGGGGGACTGTTACAGTACTTGATATCAGTAAACATTGGTAGGTATAAGCCAGAAAAGAAATATAAAATATTTTTATAAAAGTTTACTTATAATAGAAAAAATGTCTATAAAAATTCAATTCCGCATACAATTGCGATTATACACAACAACACTCCATATAACCATAAAAAAGGAGATACCACATAGTCTAAGCCAGTGGATTCCACACAGTTTTAAATGGCAAGTGTGTGTCAACTTTTATTCTCGAGCGGTTTCGCGGTTAGCACCGCTTCTTCAGAAGAACCAAATCTACAATATGACATAAAGTAGTTTTAATTTTAACATAGATATATATGTAAATCAGATTATTGCAGCACAGTTGTTAACAAATTATCAAAACACTTCGTACAGAACATATAAAAATAAGGACAAGCTCACCCATTCAGGAGATTCCTGTGGGCATGCAGGACCCCATATAATTCCCCCCGCGGCAGACACAGGGGATGGCAGACAGCCTCTGATGGATAAATATTTGATTAGTTGATCATAAATATCACCATGTTGTGATATCAAGGGGAGATGTGCCCATACCGTGAGATTGAGATACCCCAAAATAGTGGTATATGGAGAAGAATGGAATTCCGTGGGGAAGGATAGAAAGACGGGAAGGGGGGAAAAGAAAGGGGGAAAAAAGGGGGGGGATGGAGGGGGGAGGGAAAGAATCATGTGGAGGGTGAGGGGACAGAGAGTGGGGAAAGGGAAGAAAGAGGGGGGTAGGGGGAAGAGGGGAAAGGGAATATAGGCACCGGTGGGGAGGAGAGGGGAGGGTAAGGGAATGCCAGGGGAGAAGGTAGGGAAAGATAGGTGGGGAGAACAGGGGGAGAGAGGGGAGCAGCCTAGTAGGAAAGGGGGGGAGAGGGAAAGGGGGAAACCAAGGGAGGGGACAAAAGGGGGGGAAGGGGAAAGGAAAGGGAGGGGAGGGGGGGAAAGAAGGTAAAGGGGGGGAGGGGGGAGGGAAAAACGGAGGGAAAGAAAAGGGGGGGGGAAGAGGGGTAAACGAGACTGGGGAAGGAGGGAGGGAGAGGAGGGGAGGGGAGGGAGAGGGGAGAGGAAGGAAGAGAGAGAGAGGGGGGAAGGGGGGACAAAAGGGGGGAAGGGGGGACAAAAGGGAGGGAGGGGGGGTTTTGGTTAAAAGGGGGGGAAGGGGGGAAAAAGAAGGGGGGGCAAAAGGGGGAGAAGACCCAACAGACCACCATCTATGCAGAAATTAAGGGTTGTGAGAATTATAAGAAAAAACTGCACACTAACAGTGGCAGGGCCGGCACTCACCAACTGAAAGTAAAAGTGATGTGTGACGCGTGAGCTGGAGTTGGATATAGGGGTTCACCTTATAGAGACCGTGGGTCAACTGGATCATAAGACACCGTGAGTAACATAATAACTTCAAGCACCCCTGTAGCTAGGGCCGTGGGTGCGTCCCAGAGGAATCACTAAAGCCAAAAGGAAATTGGATAAATAAGGATTACTCAGCACATTACAGCAGAGGGGGTGTTCTACAGATGTCAGTGGTGAGACAGACAAATACTGCGGACATCAGTCTCATGTTAAACCAACATACTGACATAAAGGGGTAAAGGATCATAGGGGAGAGAGTAATAAGATCAATCAAATAAGTATAATATTTCCCTCTCAAAACTGGGAGGGCACATCCATAAGGTATTAAGACTTACTTAACCATGGATGTAGGAGTAAGTAGGATGTCAGGCACTATGAAGACACAGGGCGACAGAGTGGGCGCCAAGCACCACAGTCCCGCACAGCCACGGGACAGGATAGCAGGCAGTCCGGTAGCACACAGAGGGGAGTGGCAATACTGACCTTATGTAGGGTAACCCAGAGCTGGCTCCGCGTCAGGAAGCTGTCCGGCTCTTATAGCGGCCATTGCTGGCCGCTATAAGAGCTCCCCAACCCGGAAGTCAGGGCATGCCAACGTAGGCGGTCCCTGACGTCACCAGGTCTGTTCGCCCGCACTGCGCAGGTGCACGTGAGTGTGCTATTGCGCAAGCGCGCGCTCCTGTCAAAGGGAAACAAGTTCCCAGACACGGAGACACAAGCAGCAAGCAGCTGCCAGGGCCAACATGCGTCCACCGTGAGAAGGAGAACCGGGACCCAACAATTGCCAACAGGTCCTGATAGGAATGAGGGAGATTGTCCTTTTACAGCAAATTTGTTAAAAAACAGTAATAATGAACAACCATTAATAAAAAGAACCAAAACATATAATATACAAAATATGGTAATTACCCGTGTCACTAAGGACCTATAAGGTCCCAACAGCATCAAGGGTGGTCACAGGCAGGTAAACATGTTACGTATTGAAGCATCCTGAAATAAAATCAGTGATAACACCATACAGGAAGGGGGGGGCAGAAGGGAAAGGTGAGGGAAATGGGGAAGGAACAGGATGAAGAGGAGGGAAAAGAGGGAGGGAAACAGCAGGGGAAGAAAAGGAGGGGATACATGGAAGGGGAGGAGGGGAAGAAGGAGGGGGGAGACAAGGAGGCAGGAAAGAAGGGAGGAACAGGAGGAAAGGGAAGGAAAAGGACACACATGAAGGGAAACCCCAAAATCTTACAAGAATGCCTTATATGATACTGCCTCGTTGAGGCCAGGGGGGATAGTGGCGTTGAGTCGCTCGATCCAAAGAGCCTCCTTTTGGAGTATTGAGCGATCGCAATAGCCACCCCTAGGGTTGGGTTGAACTACCTCCAATACCAGAAACTTGACGACCGAGTTGTCAGATCTGTGGTACAAGCCAATGTGTCGGCCAATCGTGGTTAATTTCCCATTTTCCGAATCATACAAATGGTCACCAATTCTTTGTCGAAATTCACGGATCGTTTTGCCTACATAAAATGCTTTACATGTGCAATTCATAAGTAGATCACTCCTTTTGTGCCACAGTTGGCAAAGGTGCGTGGAACAAGGGTCTCCCCGTTGGGTAGAACAAAGTGTCTACCTTCATGGACCCAAGGGCACCGGGGACAATCCCCACATTTAAATGTGTCATTGGGTCCAGTCCTCGGGGGTCTGATGGGAGTATAATGACTGGAAGTCAACTGATCCCGTAGCGACCGGGCCCTACGGAAGACAACTTCCGGGGTGGATCGAATATATTTGATGCTCAGCCAAAAGATGCCAATGTTTGGTTAAGATGTTGCGGAGTAAGTTATGATGTGCAGAATAGGTCGTAATGAATCTCACAGTATCTTTTAAGGGGGAAGGTTCCCCGCGTTTAAACAGTAGGGAAGTCCATGAGCGTGACATGGCCTTATTGTATGCTTTCCGTAAATTTGTGGGGGAGTAGCCCCGCAATAGTAGGCGTTCTCGTAATGCCTTGGCCTGAAGTTGAAAGTCATTGTCTCGGGTGCAATTTCTACGTAAACGTAGGTACTAAGCATATGGTATGCTCCGCACCAAGGGGGTCGGATGTGCGCTAGTAGCAAATAAAAGAGTGTTGCCAGCAGTTGGCTTTCTGTAGAGGTCAGTGCCCAGCGTGCCATCTGGTTGTTTGATAATATTTAAATCCAAAAAGGAGATCTGCTCTGTATCGATCTTAAACATAAATTTTAAATTTAGATCGTTAATATCAAGTTCACGGAGAAATTGTAATAATTTGTCTCTGGGACCTGTCCACACCAGTAATAAGTCATCAATAAAACGATACCATAAAAGGATATCATTTAGGAATTCCGAATAATGATCATTAGCATGAATGTGCCTCTCCCAGCCACCTAGATATAAATTAACATACGCAGGAGCACACGACGTCCCCATTGCAACTCCCTGAACTTACAAAAACAATTAATTATTAAATGTAAAGTAATTTTTCGTTAGTATGAAATGCAGCAATGCAAGTACAAAGTGGTTTAGAGACCATGTGGTTGTGTCCTGTTCGAACAAGAAGGAACCAGCCATCCGTACGCCCTGCTCGTGGGGGATACTGGAGTACGAAGCCTCGATATCGACAGCCATGAGCAGGGCGTCCGGAGGGATCTGGATTCCCTCAAGGTGTTGCAATAGGTCCGTGGTGTCTTTGATATAGGACGGGAGGCTGCGGACCTGGGGTATCAAAAATGCATCAACAAATTTACTGGCATTATCTGTTAGGGAGCCTATCCCCCGAGACTATCAGTCTTCCTGGGGGGGGTTTACATTCTTGTGGGTCTTGGGTAAGGAATAGAAGGTAGGAATACGGGGAAATTTGGGGACCAGGAACTCCAAGGTGTCTTTGTCAATGAGGCCCATAATATAGGCCTCAGTGCAAAGAGCCTGGAGTTCCTGTGCAAAGGATGACACATGGGCTGGAGTAATGGTTTTATGCCAATTTCTGTTATTAAGGATGGCACAGCACATTGATTGATATTGATAATTAGTCATCAGGACAATGTTCCCACCCTTGTCCGATTGTTTGGTAACGACATCTGGGCGTCTCTGTAGGGATTGGAGAGCTCGAGTTTGACTCGGAGCAAGGTTCGAAGGGAAGTCAGGCCATTTTTGTTTTTTAAGGTAATTGATCGTTGCTCGGAGGAAGGCCCATATCTCCGGGCAGGTATTAAGGTCAGGAAACCTACGTGATCGTAGTCGGAAGGACTTGGATGGTACTGTTTGTTTAGAAACAACAGTTGGGCCGGGGGTGTTGGGTGGGAAAGGGGCAGCAGGGAGCATCCCCGTTGAAGGCTCCGATAAGGGAAATCCACCAGGTGGTCCATGGTCTTGCGACAACACTGGGTCCCCAGTATCACCCTCATTGAACAAGAGCATGAGGTCATGGAGCGCCCTGAACTCCTCCATAGAGAAGCCTTTGGTCCGCTCAGTGAGCTCACGCTCCAGGCCAAGGTTGATACAATCCTTATCATAGAGATATCTAAAAGTAAGATTGCGAGCAAACAAGTACAAGTCCTTTATAGTCTCAGTATCCTTAAGTGCATCGAGTTGGCAAAATCCAAGACCCAATTGCAATACAGAGATTTCCTCGTTATTGAGTGTGTATGGGGTAAGGTTTATGACATTGAGGTTGGTGTGACGTGAGGGGGAGGGTTCTGTTGGGGTAGTGAAGGTTTCAGGACGTAGGCGTCTAGATTGCTCTGTTGTTTTTTCAGATCTAAAAAAATAGCATCCTCATTGATTTTGGTGTATTTATTTGTCATTAAGGCTGAATTTAGAATTTTGGGAATCGTGCCATGTAATGTAGAATGCCCAACTGCCCCTTCCAGGGGGGCGTTGGTGTCCTGTGAGGTTTGTGCTGGGGGTGAACATGTGGATCTAGGGCCTTTCGGGCCTTTCTTATCTTTTTTGGAATCCGTTGGTGGAGTGTTACCTCCAAAAAGAAGTCTTTTACGTGAGGAGTTAAGTGCAGATGGGGCATTCGGTGGAATAGTGCTTAGGGAGGATATGGTAGAAGAGAGAGAGGAGTCTGATTCGATATCCGTAGTAAAATTTCTGTTATTAGTCTGAAGAGGGCCCCGTCTACCCTGGTTCCTACCGGGCCAGCGGTAGGCCAGGCCCTCAGCGAAGGCTGATTTATCTTTCCCAAATTTAATTTGTTTCTTGACAATAATGTCCTTATTCATGCTTTCCAAGCATTCTCTGAGCTCTTTCCACTTATTTTTGAAATTCGTATTGTCTGTCAAATGAGAGTACTCTGTATTGAGTCGCTCAATGTCGTTATCAAGGAGGGTCATGTCCTGAGTATACTGAGTAATAAGGAGTCCTATTAGTTCAAGACTGTTCTTCATCAGTATGTCTTCCCATGCTTTCTTAAAGTCAGCAGAAGGATCTTTTAGAGTGGGGAATATCTGGCCCCTTAAACCAAGGGGGCAGATTTTCTCACTCACATATAGTTTAAAGTATTCGATATGCCAATGTAAGTGTGACTTACGTTTCAAAAGTTTCGACATACGAATAAAGAACGTTTGGATATCATCTTCAGTTTTGTGTTCATTCAAACATGCAGTTTTAAGGTTGGACATAAAGCCCATCCAATCAGTGCCCAAGACGTCCATGTTGTGGCTAACTGTGGCAAAGAGCCCTTAAATTATGTTGTGGTGACAAAAGATATGAAAATTACAAGTCAATAAACATAATCATATAAAGGCTCAACCAACAAAGGCGTATCGATAGGTGTTGCTGTCCACCTGAAGATACACCACAAAAACAAGAACAAAAGTGGGTGTGTTATCCACCCTATGTATGCTACAAAGTGAGGGGCCTATATTACCATAAAAATTGGAGGGGTACTAGTACCATCATCCCAAAATATCAAGATCAAAAGAGGTGAGAGGGCAGAGTAGTAGTCGCAGTTGCTGCTACTGTCAGCTAGTGTCTCCACCCCCGCAAAAGGGAGAAAGTGGGACTATTATGGTACTTGATATCAGTGCACATACAGCAATACATCCGTAAATGTGATAAAAGTAAATATACTATCATGGAGCAAACTCACATGAGGATGCACATAATCACCATATATAGTAAATGCATTCATGAATACAAGTGTATGTGTATGGAATGTACCCACAAACACTAGGTGCAAATAAATGCAAATAAAATGTAAAACATGGATAGTAAAAAGGAGAGAGATCAACACATAGAGGTAGGTGTCAAGCCCTATTTATAAAGGCATTGACATCTAGCTCTACATTCATACCTAGTGGGGAAAGTGTGCGGAACTCATGAATCCAGAAGGTCTCCAAGCGGGATACACCCCTGGTCATGGCCCCTCCCCTCCAAGGGGGGTTATATCTGTCTATCACCACAAATTGTGTCCCCACCATAACCCGATTGTGTTGTAGCTTGTAGTGTCGGGGGACTGTGTGTTTAGTATCTCCATTCTTAATAAGAGCAAATTTGTTCCACTACTCTTATGGCAAAAGAGCGAATAGTGCGGCCTACATATTGTTTTCCACAGTGACATGTAATTAGATATACAATGTAACTAGTGGTGCAAGTACAGAACTGTTTAATAAGATACCGTTTCTGGGTGACCGATGAGGTAAACGACACAGTTTTCCTTCCTATGCCAGAGTTATGTTGACACACAATACATTTTCTACATGAGTAGAAACCTTCCATTTCGTGGAAGAGAGGTTGGCGTATAGGGGGATTAATGATGTTGGGGGCGATTATGCTTTGTAAGGTGGGGGCTCCCCTAAAGATGACCTTTGCCTTATCAGGCAAAACTGTTCTCAAAACTCGGTCATTCTTGAGGATGTCCCAGTGCTTGGAAAGGATGGCTTTGACGTGCTTATGTTGATTGGAAAAAGCAGTCAATAGGGACCACTTGAAGATCTCATTCTGTTCTTTTTTAGGCCTTTCTACAAGTAGTGATTCCCTACTGGTTTCCAGGGCATGTTGAAACTCCCGGTCTATAAGCTGGAGATCATAATTCTTGTCTACAAACTTGGCCTTCAAAAGTGCAGATTGTGCTTTGAAAACATCAGTATTGGAGCAATTTCTTCGTAGTCTGAGAAATTGACTTTGTGGCACTGAATCCAGCCAAGACCGGTGATGACAGCTGTCTGGTGGTATGAAGCTGTTCCGGTCCGTGGTTTTAAAGTGGTTCTGGAGCTGGAAACTACCATTACAGATCTCAATATCTAGATCTAAGAAATTGATTTTATGTTTGCTGGCCGTATATGTTAGGGAGATACTACGATCATTATCGTTCAGATGTTCAAAAAATGAATCAAGTGATTCAGTACTCCCCTTCCATAGGAGGAGGATGTCGTCAATATACCGTGCCCACATGATGAGGGAAGGGTCTCTATTGGTGTAGACGACATCCTCCTCCCACTTCGCCATAAATAAGTTGGCGAGGCTAGGGGCAAATTTAGCGCCCATAGCCACGCCACGCAACTGAAGATAGTATTGCTGGTCAAACCAGAAATAACTTCTCTTAGTGGCGAACTCCAATAATTCCATGACAAAGGAACACTGAAAAGGAGCAATGTTAGGTTCCTTTGCCAGAAAATATCGGACAGCCTCCAGACCCTTGTCCTGAGGTATGCACGTATACAAAGAAGCCACATGGGCAGTGGCGATGATGTGGTCCCCTTGTAGTTCTAAACTTTCCAACATATGTATGGTGGCCCCTGTGTCCTTTAGATAGGAGGGCATACGCCTCACCAGAGGCTGCAGGTAAAAGTCAATATACCGGCCTATGCGTGAGGTGACAGAATCTATCCCACTCACGATAGGCCGGCCAGGGGGTTGTACTGGATTCTTGTGCACCTTAGGCAAATAATAAATGGTTGGAACCCTGGGTGCCAAGGGTACCAAAAAATCTCTCTCCTTTTTATTTAAAATCTTATGGTCATAACCCTTCTTTACGATGGCAGACAGCTCTCTTTTAAATACAGTAGTGGAATCATTAGGCATTATTTTATATGTATCTGGTTAAGAATCCTATACATCTCAGATACATAGTCCTGCTTGTCCAAAACCACAATACCGCCCCCCCTTGTCCGCCGGGCGGATAACAAGGTCTTTTTGTAGACACAAAGACTTCAAACCTGTATTAAACAGGGAGTGACGGTATGTATGTTTATCCGGAAGTTCAGATAAATCTTTAAGGACTAAGTCCCTTAATATACTAATGGCTGGCGCCATGGGGACAGGTGGGATAAACAATGAAGGATTGGACAGGCCAGAATGGACGGTACCAGATGTGGCGCAGCTCTCATTTCTTACAGGGTTAGAAAGGAGGTAGCGCTGAATGTGTAGCTTTCTTATATACAAACACAACCCAAGTGGCAAATATGCGCTTACTCCTGAATAATAATAAGCCGCTAACACAGCACTAGAAAATTGCACATATATCAAATGGAAAACAAAACGTGTAGCGCTAAAGGAAAACAAAAGAAGAATAAAACACCTACACACTGATAGGGTATGGAGCCAGTATCCTACAAACAGCTAAACTGAGACACAGTTGGATTTCTCACAATATGTATGAATCAAAATACAGTACAGAGTCCGTGAGTGAGAAATAAATGGAATAATGCTTGTAAGTGATATGTGAACCACCTTCACCAGCATGGGATCCTATAGTCTCTGAATAGATGCTAAACACCAGATAAATTCGAGTTCCAAATTGGATGATGTATGAATGAATCAGCTCTAGAACGTCACACCACAGTGTCTTCACACACGTGCAAATCACTCTAACGGTAAAGTTGGTAAAATTGGAGGCTTACCGGAGGGTTTGAACCCAAAACAGTGTATACTGTGAGGGTCAAACCAGCTTTTATTGCATAATGGCAATGGTGGGAAGACCTTGGCAGCGTGAAGGGATCACAAGGGGTTCATAGAGATGTATCTTCTCCAATCATGACATAAGATCTCCCCGTTTGTAGCTCATAGAGAATATAAAAGAGGCCACATAGTGTGATACCATAAAAACCGTGATTTATTTAAAAGGAAATACACTTACATGATAAAGTGATTAAAAAAGCACTTGTACATAAAAGAAGGCAGAAGTGGAGTCCTCCCGACGCGTTTCGTCTGAGTAGACTTCGTCCTGGGGTACCCTCCACTGCAGCCTGACTCCTTAATATAGGAACTGTAATCGTCTTGAAGTGACTCCAGCCCATTCAATTGGTAAATTGGCACTTCCGGGTTCGCAAGATGGCGGACCCGCGTGCGTTCCAGGCCTCCCTTTGGTAGGTGTGCTGTGCGTTCCACCCCATTGATGTGGCCTATTGAACCCCATGTATATAACTTTGAAGTGGCTCCTATTTCCAAGACTTGTAAAGGTAGTAAAGATATAGGAAACCCCCAGTGTGTGTGGTTTTTACCACCTTAGTCCATTCACGATGTGTGTGGAGACATATCCCGCTCAGTCTCGCGACATGACGCTGTATCGTCATGACGCAAAGGCGGAAATACGTGTCAATGGGTCCCGGAGTTTGCGTTCCAGCTCTGATTGGCCGGAAACGCTCGATACACCAAATCCCGGTGAATCTCGCGATGTGATGCCGTAACGCCACATCGCGAGAGCGGAAGTGTACTCCCTCACAACAAAGTTTGCGTTCCAGCAATGGTTAGCCGGAAGTACTTCGTATGACACAAAAATAAAAAATGGTCAATATTAGACTGCTTGCGTCCCACTTTAAAAGACGCAACTAAAGCGAGCATTCCGCAGAATATCAAATTAATATTAAAGGCAAAATGAGGTATACAGCCATACCTATGTGTTCACATATAGGAGTTTAGATAAACACCATGATTAAATCTGCTCATATATATAGTTATGTATGGCGAAAAAGTGTGTATGTAAAAACCCATAAACCAGATTATTAAGGGGAATTGAATGAACTAGATTCACTTACATATATATGGTTAGCATATAAAACCTCTATGGTGGCCCTCAGACATAAAGCATAATTTGGATAAACTGGATTCTTTCGCGTCTACATACTAGACAATAATAACCTTTATGGTAGCCATCTGATGTAGAACATACTCAAAACCATTTACTGTAGATATAAAAGTGAACCGTGCATATGGACCCCATACAGTGTCAACTTCATGATTCATCCAAGAAAGCGTTGACATCTATGTCTACATTGAGCCCAAGAGGAGAGAAAGTCTGTAACTCATACGCCCAGAACATTTCCAGGCGGGATACTCCTCTTATTTTTGCACCCCCTCTCCATGGTGGTGTGTATTTGTCAATAATGACAAACTGTGACCCATCAGGATTACCACCATGGAACTCTTTATAGTGTTTCGGGACCGTATGTTTCGGGTCTCTGCTTTTAATTAAAGCGATATGTTCACCCACCCTGATCGAAAATGTCCTAGTGGTACGTCCTATATACTGTTTCTTGCAGGGGCAAGTAATGAGATACACTACAAATCTCGTACTGCAAGTGCAGAATGGTTTTATAGTGTATCTCCTTCCCGTGGTGGTTGAGGAAAACTCTGTCACTTTACGTGCTCTCACAGCATTGTGTTGACACACTATACATTTCCTGCATGGAAAGAAACCAGTTCAGTCATGAAAAAAGGAAGGGCGGGTGGGGGGGTTAATGATGTTAGGGGCTATCCGACCCTTTAATGATGGGGCACCTCTGAAGATAACATTGGCTTCTTCTGGGATAAGTGGTCCCAGAACACTGTCTTGTTTAAGGACACCCCAATGTTTTTTCAGAATGTTTTTAATTTGTCTGTGTTGTGTTGAAAAGGCCGTCAGCATAGCCCACCTAAACTTCCCATCTGGTTCTTTCTTGGGTTTGATTTCCAGTAAAGATTTCCTATCGGTATCGATAGTTCTTTGTATTTCTTGATCCAGGCCTTCAATATCGTATCCCTTATCTATGAATCTAGACTTTAAAATCTCGGCCTGTTCTAGAAAGACCTCTGTGTACGTGCAGTTCCGTCGGAGTCTCAAAAACTGGCTCCGAGGGACCGCATTTAACCAATAGACATGATGGCAACTGTCAACGGGATAAACCCGTTGCGGTCTGTAGGCTTAAAGTAAGTGCTAAATCTTAATTGCTTGTTTACTATCTCTATCTGTAAGTCCAAGAAATGGATTTTAGTCTTACTGGCTTCATACGACAAAGATATACCTCTGTCGTTTGTATTCAAATTCCCGAAAAAATCCTCGAGTGTTTCCATAGTCCCATTCCTTAGGAGGAGGATGTCGTCTATATATCTGGTCCACAGAACCAGAGAACTGGTTTCATGGACATAGACGACATCCTCCTCCCATTTCGCCATGAATAGGTTAGCGAGACTAGGTGCGAATTTCACCCCCATGGCGACTCCACGTTGTTGAAGGTAAAAATTGTGGTTAAACCAAAAGTAGTTATGTTTAGCCGCGAACTCTAGTAACTCCACAAGATAGTCACACTGGAAGGGCGCCAGGGAATGTTCCTGGGCTAAAAAATGTTTGACAGCGTCAATGATTTGGTGTATTGAGCATTTCCGGCCAATCAGAGCTGGAACGCAAACTCCAGGACCCATTGACACGTATTTCCGCCTTCGCGTCATGACGATACAGCGTCATGTCGCGAGACTGAGCGGGATATGTCTCCACACACATCGTGAACGGACTAAGGTGGTAAAAACCACACACACTGGGGGTTTCCTATATCTTTACTACCTTTACAAGTCTTGGAAATAGGAGCCACTTCAAAGTTATATACATGGGGTTCAATAGGCCACATCAATGGGGTGGAACGCACAGCACACCTACCAAAGGGAGGCCTGGAACGCACGCGGGTCCGCCATCTTGCGAACCCGGAAGTGCCAATTTACCAATTGAATGGGCTGGAGTCACTTCAAGACGATTACAGTTCCTATATTAAGGAGTCAGGCTGCAGTGGAGGGTACCCCAGGACGAAGTCTACTCAGACGAAACGCGTCGGGAGGACTCCACTGCTGCCTTCTTTTATGTACAAGCGCTTTTTTAACCACTTGATCATGTAAGTGTATTTCCTTTTAAATAGATCACGGTTTTTATGGTATCACACTATGTGGCCTCTTTTATATTCTCTATGAGCTACAAACGGGGAGATCTTATGTCATGATTGGAGAAGATACATCTCTATGAACCCCTTGTGATCCCTTCACGCTGCCAAGGTCTTCCCACCATTGCCATTATGCAATAAAAGCTGGTTTGACCCTCACAGTATACACTGTTTTGGGTTCAAACCCTCCGGTAAGCCTCCAATTTTACCAACTTTACCGTTATAGTGATTTGCACGTGTGTGAAGACACTGTGGTGTGATGTTCTAGAGCTGATTCATTCATACATCATCCAATTTGGAACTCGAATTTATCTGGTGTTTAGCATCTATTCAGAGACTATAGGATCCCATGCTGGTGAAGGTGGTTCACATATCACTTACAAGCATTATTCCATTTATTTCTCACTCACGGACTCTGTACTGTATTTTGATTCATACATATTGTGAGAAATCCAACTGTGTCTCAGTTTAGCTGTTTGTAGGATACTGGCTCCATACCCTATCAGTGTGTAGGTGTTTTATTCTTCTTTTGTTTTCCTTTAGCGCTACACGTTTTGTTTTCCAGTAGCTTTCGTATATATTTATGGATATCAATAAAAGTGCCAAACCTATCGAGCTTCTTTGGGGGGGCAAATTTAAATCCCTTATCGAGTACAGAAAGCTCCTCAGTGGTCAATGGCTTGGCACTTGAATTGAAAACACCTCGGCCCCTTAAGTTCTCCTTCTTTTTCCTCCTCTGAATTCTCCAGCCTCCCCTTGTGCCTCTCTTAGGTCGGGACCCCTTTTTCTTGGTCCTTGGTCCTCGTGAAAAACCTGTCCATTACGTTGGTTAGTACTGGGTGGGTGATAGGCATGAGAAGACTGTTCATGTCTGAACCCAGAGTCGTATCTATAGTCATCTCTGTATTCGTCATCCCATGCGTCCCTAAGGGGTAAGAACCTGTTCTGAGTGGTCAAGGGTGGTTGTTCATAATAATAGGGATTCTGGTAATGGGTGTCAGCATAGACCCCCTGTCGGGATAAGGAAGCTTCCCGTTGCCCTGAATATGATTCAGAGGGATAACTCCCACGGCCTCGTTGACCTCTTCCACCCCGTTTCCCTCTAACGTGACCCCTACCCCTCTGGTTGCCATGGGGAGTATGGGGATTAGGGTAGTATGTTCTGATACGCGATGGAGATTCATATCTTAAGTCATCTCTCCTTATTGTATCAACAGGGGTACCTGAAGATTGTACTTCTGTGTCAACTATTCTAGACACCGAGGTACTAGGAGGACAAACCATAGAGGGTACAGAGGTAGTGACACCAGGATTTGTCATCTCTCCTTATTGTATCAACAGGGGTACCTGAAGATTGTACTTCTGTGTCAACTATTCTAGACACCGAGGTACTAGGAGGACAAGCCATAGAGGGTACAGAGGTAGTGACACCAGGATTTGCGGTGTACAGTTTCTGCCAACCAAATACATTTCCTGTTCTGTAGTCCCCCATATCCCTGGAGTACTTTTTTGTTTTTATTTTTCTGTTCCTTATCTTCCTTCTCCAGATATTTCTGTAGATTGGAAGAAAGAACAGAGTACTCAGGGGAATTTTTATGGGTTAAAAGTTTATCTTTAATCTCCTTGATCTCACTATCCAACATGGATAATTTCTGGCGTTTCTTGGTAATGAGAACACCAAGGAGATTAATCCCTGCCTCGTTAAAGTATTTGTACCAAGAATCTATATCTGGTTCCCCTTGTGGTGGGTGTACATCCCACCTGAGGCTTCTAGGGACAATATGGTCGGAGACATACTGTTCCAAGAACGCCACATCCCACTGTAAATGAAGTTCAGAGGACATGATGTTTTTAAGCCTCAAAAACAAACCACCTAGTTCGGTGTTGTTACCAGTGACTACAAAGACTCCATCCGTATTAACGGTCCGAGAGGCTCTGTAGTCAAAGACATCCATTTTGTTATGGACTAGGGTAGGCTGCAGCAGAATGTGATATCAAAACACAAAAGAGGATGTATACAAAGTAATTCTGCACTGCACGAAAAAAGAGACAAGAGCAGCTAACACAACCGACAAGGTATAAAGTAAAAGAATGGAAAAATAAGTGTAGCGCTATAAAAAGTCCAATGTAAAGGTCGTTAGGCCAATCAGTTCCAAAAATGTAGATATGAAGAAGAATCAACCATATATGTGACTATAGGTGGTCTTCAAACAAACATTTCAAAGCAAGGACATCTGGCATCCAAAATGAAGACAGGCACACTCCCACCGAGAGATGAAAAGGCTTACCGAATAGGGTGGACCCAAAGGGGCATACGCCGGGTTGGGTCTGATAAGGCTTGGGTGGTGAGTGGCTGTGCGTGGTCCGGAGAGGTGATGTTTGTGAATGGTCCCACAAATTGCTGTATCCCTATAAACGGCACCCAAATCTTGAGGGGTATGAATGGTCTCACGGATGGTCCGACGAGTCACAGAGGATTGGAATGACGCGCTATCCCTCAAGGCGATATTTCCAAAGATGATGGTGACAGATAAGGAAAGAAAAGGAATGGCCACATAGTGTAAATCCGTAAAGAAAAAATTTATTTAAAATGAAGATATACACTCACATGTAGATCCGTTTAAAACAGCGCTGTAAAAGGAAGTGGCGACAGTAGGGTCCTACCCGACGCGTTTTGTCTTCATAGACTTCGTCTGGGGGGTTACCCCCACTGTAGCCACCAAGATATATATAGGGAGTACATCAATATTCATGAGAATCAGCTCCACAGGTAAAATCAAATCACTTCCGGTATTGGCCAAAATGGCCGCCCGGCATGCGTTCCACGCCTCACATTAGTATTCATATGGGCACCGGAAGTGAGAAGAATACATAGCCAAAAATGTATGTAATAAACAGATAATGGCCTCACAATAGACCAAAAAGCGCAGTGTACCATGTATGACAAATGGTGTACTAGGTGAAAATCCAAAGCGGTTCTATTAAGAATCGGCGCGGCAGTCTGCGCGCGCATCCAGATACTGCATACAGTGCCGCACATGCGCAATATGCGCAAACCTAGTGGAAAGGAATGAGGACGTGACGTCAAAAGACGGCCAAGTGTGACTGGGTGACGCTGGTGAGGGGAATGACTGCATCCACTCCAGATAGTAGAGCCGCGCATGTGCAGTGTGTGCAACCGTGGTAGATACTAGGTAGGAAAAAATCCGTAAGGGAGGACGTGACGTCAACACCAGGTGACGCTAGTGAGGGGGAGGACCACAGTGAGGAAAATGTCAACGTCAGCCCCAAACACCAGGGCAAGACGTATAGTGCACATGCGTGGTGGAACGAATGTAGAACGATATGTGTACACACATATCTAGATAGTGGGTTTCTTTCCATTTTTATGATTGGGGCCACTATATGTCCTTCCGGGTTACCATCAGTAGTTCCGGGTGTTGCATATGAGGCGGCTGGGCAGTGACGTCTTTTACTTCTATATCGATCTGCCCTCATCCTTACATCCTGATTTTTCACACAGTGGGGGGAACCCCCCAGACAACGTCTATGAAGACGAAACGCGTCGGGTAGGACCCTACTGTCGCCACTTCCTTTTACAGCGCTGTTTTAAACGGATCTACATGTGAGTGTATATCTTCATTTTAAATAAATTTTTTCTTTACGGATTTACACTATGTGGCCATTCCTTTTCTTTCCTCATCTGTCACCATCATCTTTGGAAATATCGCCTTGAGGGATAACGCGTCATTCCAATCCTCTGTGACTCGTCGGACCATCCACATCCGTGAGACCATTCATACCCCTCAAGATTTGGGTGCCGTTTAGAGGGATACAGCAATTTGTGGGACCATTCACAAACATCACCTCTCCGGACCACGCACAGCCACTCACCACCTAAGCCTTATCAGACCCAACCCGGCGTATGCCCCTTTGGGTCTACCCTATTCGGTAAGCCTTTTCATCTCTCGGTGGAGTGTGCCTGTCTTCATTTTGGATGCCAGATGTCCTTGCTTTGAAATGTTTGTTTGAAGACCACCTATAGTCACCTATATGGTTGATTCTTCTTCATTTTACATTTTTGGAACTGATTGGCCTAACGGCCTTTACATTGGACATTTTATAGCGCTACACTTATTTTTCCAAACTTATGATCCAGCTAATAACGGCTGCAAAACAAATATGGACGTGCCCAGTAATCCAAACCTTCTGGAAGGAAGTCTTCGTGATTGCATCTAAAATATTTAAAAAAATAATACAACCAGATCCATATTTAACTTTACTTAATCTAAAACCGGAATGGTTAACACTCTCTCAATTCAAACTTATGATCCAACTAATAACAGCTGCAAAACAAACAGTGGCCAAAGCATGGAAATCCCCTACATTGGTACTAGCAGAAACAATTCAAAGAATGAATAACACAATGTCTCATGCCAAGATGGTAGCTATTGATCAAAACCAAATTCCAAAATTTGAAAAACTTTGGCATCCTTGGATAAAACAACAGTTTCTGTCAAATTTCAATGACTCAGTCCTTTTGCCATGGTAGCAGATTAAATGACTTATAGAGACATCCATTTTAAGGCTTCAGGGAGAAGCTAATGGACAATAAGCAGACGAGCGGAACAACCTTGTGGACCATACCTCTGTCTTCCTATCCTTTTTCTTCTTTTTCTTTCCTTTCCTCCAACTCACATTTAAAGCTCATTATCAGAATTTATTTGATCTATACACATATTACCTGTAAATAATATGTATAGAAGGTATAAATCATTTAAATACCTACAAAGGAAACTAATGTAATAATTTATACCTTTATTTTAGGTTTATGTGAACCCAATATTTAATATTTGAAATTTCATGATACATACTTATACAAACTTTACTGTAAAACAATGAGCTTGCTTTATAGATCCTTGTAAACTTTCTTCATGTATCTTTATATTATTGTATACTCAATAAACTTCTTTTGACAAGGAGATACCAATGTTGGGCATGGAGGATTAAGAAATTTCTAGTGGCTAACTAACTGAAGGAACACCAGGATAGTGGAGTGGTTATCCTTATATGAACCAAAGGCAAAACTTTTTCTAGGCTCTGGTGAGTGACCATTTTAGAAGGTGGTGGTGGCTCAAGAAGTGGTGAAAAGTCATGGTTATTCAGCACGGATGAGATTCGAAGCACATGAGCACTTTGAACATACATATTAAATGGCAATGGACATATGAGATTATTATTACATGTCTACGGTTAAAAATTTTGATTCGTTTTTTATTGCACTTTACAATAATTGCCATTTTTATTGTCATGTTGCACTTTAAAGAGTCAGGTTGGCACAAAAATATAAAGGTATAAACACCGTATTAGTGGTAATAGTATATAAGCATTTGTTTGGATTAGCACAGTTACACCATTTGAATGCATATTATTTCCACTGCTGGTTATTCGATGGACCCAGGGAAACTGTCAGCAGTCCTACAGTGGCCCCAAGCTGTGGGTTTAAGTCCTCTGCAGTGTTTTCTCGGCTTTGCCATCTATTATCAAAAATGTATATGTAACTTCTCCTCTCTGGTCAAGCCCCTGACTGATATGACCAGAAAGGAAGGTAACCCACAGAGTTGGTCTCCAGAGTCCATTAAGGCCTTTGAGAGTCTCAAGGCTGCTTCTGTGTTGGCACATCCTGATCCTACGTTACCTTTTATCCTTGAGGTTGATGCTTCTGAGACTGGAGTTGACGCCCTTCTGTCTCAACGTCCTACCTCTGACAGCACTATGCATCTTTGTGGCTACTTTTCAAAGAAATTGTCACCTGCGGAGTGCAATTACGAGACTGGTGACAGAGAGCTGTTAGTGATCATTTTTGCCTTATAAGAATGGAGACATCTCCTCGAAGGTACCACTGTGCTGGTTCTCATTCTTATTGACCATAAGAATCTCACATTCTTGTCTGAGGCTGAATGCCTCTCTCCCAGGAGGGCTCGATAGGCTCTTTTCTTGTCTAGTTGCAATTACATTGTCTCAGTCTTACCCAATACTAAGAATATAAGGGCTGACTCTTTGTCACGACATGTTTCCTCCACTTCCAAGATGGAGTCGGTTCCGGTTCTTGTGATTCCTCCTGATCGTATTCTGGCTACTGTTTGCACCAGTCTCCCTTCTCCTTTGGGTGACAAAATTCTTGCTGCTCAGGTTCATGCTCCTCCTGAGAAACCTTGTGACCGCTGCGTTGTCCCAGAGAGTCTCCGTACTGCCTTGCTCCAGACTTACCATTCTCCCAAGGCTGCTGGCCACCCTGGGAAGAATCAACTTTGGGCCATTTCCCAACAATTCTGGTGGACTTGTCTATGTGCTGATGTAGCTGCCTTCGTAGCTGCCTGTTCCATGTGTGCTCAGAATAAGAGTCCACGACACCTTCCAGTGGGCCTCCTACAACCCATACCCAATGGAGAGAGGCGGTGGGTCAAACCTGTCTATGGATTTCATTGTGGAGTTACCCAACTCCCAGGGCAACATAGTTATCCTTATGGTGGTTGACCGGTTCTCAAAAATGTCTCATTGTATTACACTTAAGAAGTTGCCTACTTCTAAGGAACTGACTTCCATTTTTGCTCAGGAGATCTTTCGATTACATGGGCTACCCAAGGTAATTGTCTCGGACAGGGGTAGTCAGTTTGTGTCCCAGTTCTGGCAAGCCTTTTGTGCACAGATGGGAATTCAGCTTGCTTTCTCCTCTGTCTATCTCCTGCAGTCTAATGGGGCCACAGAGTGAGCCAATCAGTCCTTGGAGCAATTTCTACATTGCTATATCTCTTACTATCATAACAACTGGTCAGACCCCTTACCATGGGCGGAGTTGACTCACAATAGTGCCTTGAATTCTGCTTCCTGACTGTCCCCGTTTATGGTGAACTATGGTCTCCAACCTTCCATGTTTCCTGACTTGTTTGTTCCGCAGAGTATTCGTGCGTTAGAGGAGCATCTCCGTGGTCTTCGTTCCACTTGGGCACAAGTCTAGGAGGCTTTGCGACATGCTAATTATAGGTACAGACTCCATGCTGACCACAGACGCCTGCCTGCACCTTCCTACCAGGTTGAGGACAGGGTCTGGCTGTCATCTCGCAACTTCCAACTTCGTGTTCCCTCTCTGAAGTTCGCACCTCGGTTTATTGGGCCTTTCCCTATTCTTCGCAGGATTAACCCAGTGGCTTACGCATTAGACCTTCCTTCTAATATGCATTTCTCAAATGTATTTCATGTCTCCTCATTAAAACCTTTGCTCTGAAGCTGCTTTACCACCTTGGTGCCTCGTCCTCACCCTGTACAGGTTGAGAACCATGAGGAGTACGAAGTACAGTCCATTGTTGACTCCCGTAGGTTCCGTGGGTGCATACAGTACCTGGTGCATTGGAAAGGGTACAGTCCGGAGGAACGCTCTTGTGTCTCATCCTTGAATGTACATGCTCCTGTCCTCCTCCGTGATTTCCATAGATATTTTCCCCTCAAACCTGGTGGTCCTCTGAGGGGGAGGGGCCATTGACTCACCTGTTGATGATATCCTTCTCGTCAGTCCTGTCTACTTAAGCCGTCCAGCCCAGATGATCTCTGCCTTCGCCTTGGTCACATCTCAAGAGACGCTCTCCTGTGTTCCTGTTAAAGACTTGCTTGGCTGACATTCCTGGCTCCAGATCCTGTTTTCTGTTCTACTATGCTCATCTCTGGCTCCCTGACATTTTGGCTTGTGTGACTTACCTCTTTTATTATTATTAAACAAGTGAGATTTAACTGTACTTCTGCCTCAGTCTGATTCGTGGTTTCTGACAACCACTCTGCATATCGCGCATATCATAGATGAAAAAATGATTCAGCGGTGGGACAGAAGAGCAGGAGGGTACATCGGTGGAGTAGATATGCAGAAGGGTACAGTGGTGGAAGAGATGTGAAGGGGGTTCAGCGGTGGGACAGAAGAGCTGGGGAGTACAGTGATGGGGAAGATGAGCAGGGGGTTATAGTGGTGGGACAGATGAGCAGGAAGTACAGTGATGGGAGAGATGAGAAGGGGGTTCAGCGGTGGAACAGAAGAGTAGGAGGGGTCCAGTGTTGAGACAGAAGAGAAGGGGGGTTCAGTGTTGAGACAGAAGAGCAGGGGGGTTCAGTGTTGAGACAGAAGAGCAGGGGGGTACAGCGGTGGGGCATATGTGCAGGGAGGTACAGTGGTTGGGCAGATGTTCAGGGGGGTACAGTGGTGGGGCATATGTGCAGGAAGTACAGTGGTGAGAGAGATGAGAGGGGGGTTCACTGGTGAGACAGAAGAGCAGGGGGGTACAGTGATGGGGCAGATGTGCAGGGGGTTACAGTGGTGCGACAGATGAGCAGGGGGTTACAGTCGTGGGACAGATAAGCAGGGGGGATTCCATTTTGGGCCAGATGAGAAAGGGTTACAGTGGTGGCACAGATGAGCAGAGCAGGGAGGTTCTGTGTTGGGGCAGATGAGAACGTGGTTCAGTGGTGGGACAGAAGAACAGGGGGGTACAGCAATAGGGCAGATGTTAAAGGAGGTGCATTGGTGGGACAGATGAGCAGGGGGTTACAGTGGTGGGGCAGAAGAGCAGGGGGATACAGAGGTGATACAGATGTGCAGGAGGGCATATGTGCAGGGGGATACAGTGGCAGGGCAGAGGAGAAAGGAGGTACATTGGTGGGACAGATGAGCAGGTGGCTACAGTGGTGGGGCAGAAGAGCAGGGGGATGCAGAGGTGATACAGATGTGCAGGAGGTATAGTGGTGGGGCAGATGAGAAAGGGGTTACAGTGGTGGGACAAATGAGCAGATGGGTTTAGTGTTAGGACAGATGAGAAGATAGTTCATCGGTGAGATAGAGTGTGGGAGTACAGTGGAGGAGCAGATGAGAAAGGGGGTACATTTAGGGTTGTCACCTTTCTAGGATTTACCTGGACAGTCCGGGTTTTAAATCGTGCCTGGGTTTAAGTCCACCTGAAACCCAGACACATTTTTTAGACAGGAATTTGGCTCGAAACACGGCATGACAGGAGGGGGGGCACTATGTGTGCCACATTACTATTCTCTTTGCAGTGCCCAAAGGTGTCTCGGGTCTGTTACAATTCTTGAGTGTATACTAAAACTAAAAATATTTACTGTGGGCAACTAAAGTGTTCAGGTTTGGCTTGAAGAAAAAGTGGTAACCATAGGTACATTGGTAGGGCAGATGAGCAGGGTGCTTACAGTGGTGTGGCAGATGAGCAGGGGGGTTACAGTGATGGGGAAGATGAGCAGGGGGCTACAGTGGTGGGCCAGATGAGCAGGGGGTTACAGTGGTGGGACAGATGAGCAGGGGGTTACAGTGGTGGGACAGATGAGCAGGGGGTTACAGTAGTGGTGCAGATGTGCGGGGGGGTTACAGTGGTGGGACAGATGAGCGGGGGTACAGAGGCGGGGCAGATGTGCAGGGGTACAGTGATTTGAGGACTGGAGGTGCAGGAATTGGGGCTGAGGCATGAGAGTGCAGGATGGTAATTTGTCACTATTACTGAAGTAGTTTACAGCATTTACTTTATAAAAAATCATTTTCGTGATTGATAGTGTGAAGTTGACATTTTTTGGTTATAAAATCGGCACGCTCAATTTCTTTGAAAATATTTTTGGTCACACTGTGCTCAAAAGGTTGCCTATCCCTGCTTTAATCTGTAGTTAAAAATCACAGAAAGTTACACATGATACATTGTTTCAATGTATCATTTGTAACTTTGTATCTGCAGCTGAGCAATGTTGTTGATGGTTTTTTTTGACAGTTCTTGCTGCTGACCTTCTCTGTGTATGCTGATTAATTAGAGCTGAATTGTCGGGTACTGGGACAGGGGATCCTGGCAGCAGGGCAGAAGTAATGGATGTACTAGACACTCCCTGTGTACAATGATGACATGTTTTTGGGCGTGTCTAGTAAACCCAGAGTCTGCAACTTGTTAATAGAGCAATGTTTTTGTGGCACAGGCAGCAGTAGAGCTAATAAAAAGAAAAAGAAAAACTGCGCTAGTATATACTAAAACCCCTGAACAGTATACTCAAAGCAACAATTCTGTGTGCAACACAAACACCAACAGTACGTGTAAAAATAAAGAATTGTGCTATTGTTAAATAATTCATACATAAACAGTCAATACATCAATAGGCAGAATAGCACCCATAATTTGGTGTGTCGGCCGTACACAGCCAAATAACCCATCCGTCGGGACAAGAGTGGTGGTGACGTCAGCACGTCGCTGCGCCCTATGCATTTCATCACAAATGATGTTGTCCTGGGGCACAAGCGGCACACTGCATCACGACCTTATATGTCTCATTTTAAGTCCCGGCTTGCCTCCACCACAGCTCCAATGAGAAAACCTCGTCATAACAAATGATCAAATATAAAATCATACATATCCTCACTGGAGTTAAAAATGTTGAAGGTTGGCCTAAATCCAAAACACTAGTCATTGAGTAATCTAAGCCATTTCTTGTTTGGATATCTCTTAGAGAGTAAATTTGACAGTAACACATGTGACAGACTCACCCGGGACAGAGGCTATTGGAGGGGACTGAATGTGAGCCTCTTGCCTAGAGATTATGGGCCCTGGCATTTGCGGTGTTGTTACTTTGGCTTCGGGTCCTTGTTCCCCAGGACACACAGACTCTGGGGACCCTGTATTTGCCATATTAGCAATAGTGACTGAGTCATACTGTTGGGACACATACTGTAAGGAGATGCTAATATCAACTCCACTCACCTGTCTGATGTCTGCTATAATGTGTTTAATGTAAATGAGTATAGTCTGGCTTACCACAGGTTCTAAAGGTATTCCACACATTGTTGTTTGTTCTAATTAACCCTGTGTTGATGTTTATGATAATGTGTATTGAATAGTCAATGGCTAGGAGACGAATAGTCTACTCCTACTATAGTTTGTTGATGACTAGGCTGAGGAGGGGGGGAGATCACTGTTTGTATTGTTAATTGTAATTAGCTCCTGCTATTGTGAGAAAATGTCCTGTGGTTGTACTTATGATAATGTATAATGTACTGTGTGAAGCTCGGAGACAACAAGTCTGACCTGTAGTGAAATCCTGAAGGGCACAGAGTCACATCGGCTGCTTAAAGGGATTAGTTAATTAGCTCATGTTAATTTGTTAAAGGTGTATTGTTAAAGTAATATGAGCAGGAGGGGGAACCTCCTCTTCTACTGTATAAAAGACTGTATTCTGGTTCTAATAAATGAGTCCATGTTAGCAGTGAAACAAGTGTCGCCTTGTTTTATGCTTGGGAGCGGTTGGAATATCTGATATCTATGTCCAGACTGGGAGGAAGTGGTATATTATTATTATTATTATTATTATTATTATTATACAGGATTTATATACCGCCAACAGTTTATGTAGCGCTTTACAACTTGAGGGTAGACAGTACAAATACAATACACTTTGATACAGTAGGAATCAGAGGGCCCTGCTCCTTAGAGCTTACAATCTAAGAGGGAAGGTCAAAAGATACAAGAGGTAATAACTGTGGGTGATGTGCTGATTGAGAAGATAAATGTACAGTTGTTAGGTGGGGGCCAGATAGGCTTCTCTGAAGAGATGAGTTTTCAGGGATCGTCTGAAAGTGGATAAAGTAGGAGAAAATCAGACGGATTGGGGTAGAGCATTCCAGAGGATGGGGGAGGCTCTGGAGAAGTCCTGAAGGCGAGCATGGGATGAGGTGACAAGGGAGTTTGAGAGCAGGAGGTCTTGGGAGGAGCGAAGAGAACGATTAGGTTGGTATTTTGTGACTAGGTTAGAGATGTATACTGATGGAAGCACTCAAGCGGAGTGTGGGACGTTCCGCTACATTGGTGGCAAGCAGTGGGACGCTTCCTGCAGTCTGGGACATCCAAGCTTCCACCTGGATCCAAGGTCCGGATAGCAGGAGAGGAGAGGTACAGATACCAGCCGCCATGGAAGAGGAATTCAGAAGGAGGTTGCGAGAGATGCAGATACAGCACAGAGGACCAGTATCAGAGCAGGTCCTGCTGGGATGGTTTGTTTCTATCCGCTGTGAACTCTGGAAGGAAGCGCTAGCCTGTGAGCAGCGACACCAGGGAAAAGTTCTCCCCTCCATCGAGGAAAGGTACTGGTCGCAGTATGGATTGTGGGTTCTGTTTTTGGGAGAGAAATCGAACATCGAACAGGGAGCAGACAGCGGAATTAAGCAGGCTGGTCTGGACAGAGATGCAGCTGGATGAGAGCTACAGAGCCCTCCGGTGGCATGTATCCCAAGCATGCCCTTGGATAGCGGATGACAGCCCGACGGAAGGCTTTGGCTACGGCGGCCTGGGACTGTTGTATGTGAAGCTGACATGGGACCCTAACTTTGGGAGTGATTTGGAGTGGCGGTTGGACGAAATCATGGATTACAGAGAACAGCTACTGAACGTCTCGGAAGTGCACTGGGCACTGGAAGATATAGAGTTTCTGGTTGTTCAGGAACGGGAGCTGGTGATCGCCTACAGACGGCTGCTAGACTCTGAACAGCGCCAGGGCTGGGCTCCCTTTGCCTGGGACTATCAGGAAATACCAGGTGACAACTCTGAAATCCTGGCTGAAGAGTCGGCAATGTGGCAGAGTAACAGTGTGCTTTGCCAACCTGCCCCCACAGCTATGGAGGCGGAGGTCTTATGGTGGATGCAGCAAGTACTTACTGAATTTGATGATCCTGTTTCTGCATGGGATGATCTTGGATGGTGGAATGTGCCTGTTTAGCAGCATGCTAGAGAATCGGCAGTGGAAAATCTAGAGATTGCCACCCCCAAAGCTGAAGTGCTGACAACAGGGCAGAGCTCTGGTAACCTCTGCCCAACACTGATAGCATCTTCTGAGTTCCATGGGCAGGAGATGGTGAACCTCTAACCCCAGACACCAGTTGCAGAGACAGGGGATTTGATAGACTTCTCTGCTAAGGAAGAACAACCTGATGAGCCACCAGCAGAAGAGCTGGTATTAGGGCCAAACTTCACTGTGCTCTGCCCAGCACCAACAGCAGTATCTGTAGAGTTACAAGGAACTTCCCCAGCTGAAGTGCTGGTCACCAGACAGAGGGTCCAAGACCTCTGCCCCACACCTGTGGCAGTTTTTAGAGGCTCAGGGTGAGAAGGTGGCAATCACTTCCCAGCAGCAGATACAGGGGGAGAAGGGAGAGGAAGTGTTCTTCGTTCCTCCCCAACAGTTGGCCAGGGTGGAGGAAGCGGTCTTTCCTCCTCAGCAAAGATCCATGCACATGGGAGACAGTACCACAGACATGTCATCCCAGCAGCCAGATGAGGGAATGGAACAGGAAGTAGCCGGCTCACCTCCCCAATGGCAGCTACACAGTTTGGGAGTGTAGGAATTCAGCCTCCTGCCCCAACAGTTAGCCGGAGTAGAGGGTGTGAAGTCCCCAGCAGAAGTGCTGGCAACAGGGCAGAGTGCTACCAACCTCTGCCCAGCACCGGCAACAATTGTGGAGATCCAGGGAGCCAGGGCAGTCGGCCCCTCTCTCCGGTGACAAGCTGATGTAGTGAAGCTCCTACTCCCAGCTGAATCGATCGCAACAGGGCAGAGCACTGCTGGCCTCTGCCTAGCACCTACAGTTTCTCCTCAGCTTCAGGGAACTGGGACAGTGGGCCCCTCTGCCCAGCAACAGGCCAAGCCATGGAATGGTAAACACCACCCAGATGAAGCGCTGACAGACAGACAGTCAATGACCTCTGCCTCACACCTACTGAGGTCAACTATTCCTTGCAGCCAAGAAAGGAGATCATGCGGACAGACTGTGAGTTCATTCTGCCTGACTAATGCATGTCCAGACCAGGTGGAGGTCTGGGATCTTGTTAGTCAACTTTTGATGGGGGAGAAATGTGACAGACTCACCCGGGACAGAGGCTATTGGAGGAGACTGAATGTGAGCCTCTTGCCTACAGATTATGGGCCCTGGCATTTGGGGTACCCTTGAGGTGTTGTTACTTTGGCTTCGGGTCCTTGTCCCCCAGGACACATAGACTCTGGGGACCCTGTATTTGCCATATTAGCAACAGTGACTGAGCCATACTGTTGGGACACATACTGTGAGGAGATGCTAATATCAACTCCACTCACCTGTCTGATGTCTGCTATAATGTGTTTAATGTAAATGAATCTAGTCTGGCTTACCACAGGTTCTAAGTGTATTCACAAACAGTGTATTGTTTGTTCTAATTAACCCTGTGTTGATGTTTATTGTAAAGTGTATTGAATAGTCAATGGCTAGGAGACGAACAGTCTACTCCTACTATAGTTTGTTGATGACTAGGCTGAGGAGGGGGGGAGATCACTGTTTGTATTGTTAATTGTAATTAGCTCCTGATATTGTGAGAAAATATCCTGTGGTTGTACTTATGATAATGTATTATGTACTGTGTGAAGCTCGGAGACAACAAGTCTGACCTGTAGTGAAATCCTGAAGGGCACAGAGTCACATCGGCTGCTTAAAGGGATTAGTTAATTAGCTCATGTTAATTTGTTAAAGGTGTATTGTTAGAGTAATATGAGCAGGAGGGGGAACCTCCTCTTCTACTGTATATAAGACTGTATTCTGGTTCTAATAAATGAGTCCATGTTAGCAGTGAAACAAGTGTTGCCTTGTTTTATGCTTGGGAGCGGTTGGAATATCTGATATCTGTGTCCAGACTGGGAGGAAGTGGTACACTGACGGAAGCACTCAAGCGGAGTGTGGGACGTTCCGTTACTGAATGCCACTGTTTTGACCCATTTGTGGACCCGTTTTAAGTCCCAGGTTCCGGGTCTTAAACAAACATATAGGTTGGGATTACTAATAGTGAAGTACTTACTCAATGAGTAGTGTTTTGGATATAGGCCAACCTTCAACATTTTTGACTCCAGTGAGGATATGTATGATTTTATATTTGATCATTCGTTATGACCGGGCTCTCTCATTGGAGCCGCTGTGCAGGCAAGCCAGGACTCAAAACAAGGCTTGGTTTCTGATAATGCATATAAGGTGATGACGCAGTGCGCTGACCGTGCCCCAGGACGACATCACTTGTGACGAAACGTGTAGGAAAGAGCGACAAACTGATGTCACCCCCACTATTGTGTTCCGGCGGATGGGTTATTTGGCTGTGTACAGCCGACAACCAAATTATTGGTGCTATTCTGTTTTGTTTTAAACGCATGAGTGCTATGTTTTTTACCAAATAAATCCAAACAATTTTTATGCTATGTGGAGCCTTCTTGGTCTCTTTTGGGTGCCATATCCCATTGTTCATCTATCAAGTGATACTGGATGTGTTGAGCAACCACGAGATAAGGAGAAAGGCCCGGGCTGGGTGATAAGCCACAGGCGATATCCGATCCGCTATAATAAGGGGTCCACAGGAGCTGGTAAGCAGTCTCTTCAGCTGGTGGTGGATTCACAGTGTTTTGGTGTTGGAAGATGGACTTGTTTCCCAAATAGATCATCTTTATTATTCACCTGATTATTGACAGTTTTGCACATGATTTAAATTCCTTCACGGAGCTATGCACTGTGGCACTTTATTTATTTTTTGCCTATTGATATATTGGTAGTTTATGTAGAAATGATTTAACCATAGCACAATTCACAAGCAGTAGAGCTAAGAATTTACTTTTTTCTTTAATTACTTTTTTTCCATTTTTTTTAATTTATTTCCCATTCAACTGCCCATATTTCCATTTTGTCAAAATTATTCTAAAAGGTGTCACTATCCTGCATAATATTAACAAACCTACATAATGTTGTATGTCTTTAATTTGCTTGATAATTAAGATTAAAAACAAACAAAATAAAGTGTCCAACGCTGATCCCTTTAGAATTGCTATGTAATGCTTATTATGCAAAAGTAAATTAAAATATTAGTTTTAGGTTGAGTGGCTGTTTAAGCAAACAGTCCCAGATGGCCTGGGAGTCGATCTGGGATGAAGTGGGATACCAATAAGTTTGTGGTGGTTTAAACATTTAAAGAGCTTGTGGGTTATTTTATTTATTTTTTATGGAGAGTTTCCAGGGACATTCCTGGTTAGGGTGTCAAATACTGAATCTTTAAAAATGGAAGGGGGAAGGGGAAAGTGGGTACTTGTCTGTGAAACCAAATTAGACACAGCCCAGGGTTGGTGGTATAGTTCCAACCCTATACTTGTTTGATGCTTATGCTGCCAGGGAGACACAAATGAGTTAAACTTAAGGATAGTGGCTTATTTTATCTCTCCCCTATTTTATTCTCCCCTTTCTCTCTCAGCAGGCAGCCTGTGAACTTCTCTGTGAACCTCTCTAACTGAGCCAAGATATGCAATCAAGGCTGGAAATGCACATATTTTATATACAGAAAGTAGCATAGTTTTTGAGACTAAGGGGTGGGAAGAGTACTAAGTCAGGAAGTGACTGCTCCAAGCCTCAAAAAATAGCAGCCTCAAGCAAGAAGAATTGGTAGCATAATTAATAGTGTGGAAAATACTGTATGTTCTTTTAAAGAAAATTAATTATTATCAAACTGTTTTGGGTAAAGTTCCACTTTAAAAAGGACCCTTTTTGCTGGAACACATGGCACGCCCAAAAAGCTTATACGTGTTAAATACATAAAAATTCAGTGTACATATGCCACTGTAAAAGAAGCAATAGTAACAGATGTTTCTTGGTCTTGTAGCCACTCAAAGCTTTAAAGTCTGACCTCAAAACTTGACTCAAAATGATTGCATAGTAGTGTAGTCCTAATGGTAGAATAGTTGTGGGAGGGGTTGAGTTAGATAATGACTTACCTGACAGAATATGATATAAACATATTTTAGTTATTCTACTCTGCAGTAAGGAATAATATTGTATTTTTTTAATTTATTCTTTCAGCAACTAAATCTTTGCAGGTCTTATGTGCTCCATGTAGTAAATTATTACCTTTCTGCATTGTTTTCTATATGCTGTATACATTTAGAATTAACAGTACGTTAGAATTTACAAAACAATTAACCACTTCAGACCCGGAAGGTTTTACCCCCTTCCTGACCAGAGCACTTTTTACAATTCGGCACTGCGTCGATTTAACTGCTAATTGCGCAGTCATGCAATGCTGTACCCAAACGAAATTTGCGTCCTTTTCTTCCCACAAATAGAGCTTTCTTTTGATGGTATTTGATCACCTCTGCCGTTTTTATTTTTTGCGCTATACACGGAAAAAGACTGAAAATTTTGAAAAAAAATGATATTTTCTACTTTTTGTTCTAAAAAAAATCCAATAAACTCAATTTTAGTCATACATTTAGGCCAAAATGTATTCGGCCACATGTCTTTGGTAAAAAAAAGTCAATAAGTGTATATTTATTGGTTTGCGCAAAAGTTATAGCGTCTACAAACTAGGGTACATTTTCTGGAATTTACACAGCCTTTAATTTATGACTGCCTATGTCATTTCTTGAGGTGCTAAAATGGCAGGGCAGTACAAAACCCCCACAAATGACCCCATTTTGGAAAGTAGACACCCCAAGGAATTTGCTGAGAGGCATGTTGAGCCCATTGAATATTCATTTTTTTTGTCCCAAGTGATTGAATAATGAAAAAAAAAAAAAAAAATTACAAAAAGTTGTCACTAAATGATATATTGCTCACACAGGCCATGGGCATATGTGGAATTGCACCCCAAAATACATTTAGCTGCTTCTCCTGAGGACGGGGATACCACATGTGTGGGACTTTTTGGGAGCCTAACCGCGTATGGGGCCCCGAAAACTAATCACTGCCTTCAGGATTTCAAAGGGCGTACATTTTTGATTTTACTCCTCACTACCTATCACAGGTTTGAAGGCCATAAAATGCCCAGATGACATAAACTCCCCCCCCCAAATGACCCCATTTTGGAAAGTAGACACCCCAAGCTATTTGCTTTGAGGCATGTTGAGTCCATGGAATGTTTTATATTTTGACACAAGTTGCGGGAAAGTGACAAATTTTTTTTTTTTTTTTTTGCACAAAGTTGTCACTAAATGATATATTGCTCACACAGGCCATGGGCATATGTGGAATTGCACCCCAAAATACATTTAGCTGCTTCTCCTGAGTATGGGGATACCACATGTGTGGGACTTTTTGGGAGCCTAGCCGCGTACAAGACCCCGAAAACCAATCACTGCCTTCAGGATTTCTAAGGGCGTACATTTTTGATTTTACTCCTCACTGCCTATCACAGTTTCGGAGGCCATGGAATGCCCAGGTGGCACAACCCCCCCCCAAATGACCCCATTTTGGAAAGTAAACACCCCAAGCTATTTGCTGAGAGGCATGGTGAGTATTTTGCAGCTCTCATTTGTTTTTGAAAATAAAGAAAGACGAGAAAAAAAAATTTTTTTTTTCTTTTTTCAATTTTCAAAACTTTGTGACAAAAAGTGAGGTCTGCAAAATACTCACTATACCTCTCATCAAATAGTTTGGGGTGTCTACTTTCCAAAATAGGGTCATTTGGGGTTTTTTTTTGCCACCTGGGCATTCCATGGCCTCCGAAACTGTGATAGGCAGTGAAGAGTGAAATCAAAAATTTACGGCCTTAGAAAGCCTGAAGGCGGTGCTTGGTTTTCGGGGTCCCGTACGCGGCTAGGCTCCCAAAAAGTCTCACACATGTGGTATCCCCGTACTCAGGAGAAGCAACAGAATGTATTTTGTGGTGTAATTTCACATATTCCCATGGCATGTTTGAGCAATATATCATTTAGTGACAACTTTGCGCAAAAAAAATTAAAAAAAATAAAAAATTGTCTCTTTCCCGCAACTTGTGTCACAATATAAATTATTCCATGGACTCAACATGACTCTCAGCAAATAGCTTGGGGTGTCTACTTTCCAAAATGGGGTCATTTGGGGGGGGTTTGAACTGTCCTGGCATTTTATGCACAACATCTAGAAGCTTATGTCACACATCACCCACTCTTCTAACCACTTGAAGACAAAGCCCTTTCCTACACTTATTGTTTACATAAAAAAATAATTTTTTTTTGCAAGAAAATTACTTTGAACCCCCAAACATTATATTTTTTTTTTAAAGCAAATGCCCTACAGATTAAAATGGTGGGTGTTTCATTTTTTTATTTGCGCAGCGATTTTTCAAACGCATTTTTTTGGGGAAAAAACACACTTTTTTACATTTTAATGCACTAAAACACACTATATTGCCCAAATGTTTGATGAAATAAAAAAGATGATCTTAGGCCGAGTACATGGATACCAAACATGACATGCTTTAAAATTGCGCACAAACGTGCAGTGGCGACAAACTAAACACATTTTTTAAAAGCCTTTAAAAGCCTTCACAGGTTACCACTTTAGATTTACAGAGGAGGTCTACTGCTAAACTTACTGCCCTCGATCTGACCTTCGTGGCGATACCTCACATGCATGGTGCAATTGCTGTTTACATTTGACGCCAGACCGACGCTTGCGTTCGCCTTAGCGCGAGAGCAGGGGGGACAGGGAAGCTTTTTTTTTTTTTTTTCTTTATTATTATTATTTTTTTATCTTATTTTTAAACTGTTCCTTTCATTTTTTTTTTAAATCATTTTTTTGTTATCTCAGGGAATGTAAATATCCCCTATCATAGCAATAGGTAGTGACAGGTACTCTTTTTTGCAAAAATTGGGGTCTATTAGACCCTAGATTTCTCCTCTGCCCTCAAAGCATCTGACCACACCAAGATCGGTGTGATAAAATGCTTTCCCAATTTCCCAATGGCGCTGTTTACATCTAAGTCATAAAATGCTCGTAGCTTCCGGTTTCTTAGGCCATAGAGATGTTTGGAGCCACTCTGGTCTCTGATCAGCTCTATGGTCAGTTGGCTGAATCACCGGCTGCATTTTCAGGTTCCCTGTTGAGACAGGAGAGCCAGAGAAAAACACGGAAGACGTTGGGGGGGGCATTCCCTCCCACTGCTTGTAAAAGCAGTCTAGAGGCTAATTAGCCGCTAGGATTGCTTTTACATGAAAGCCGACCGCTGGCTGAAAAGAATGATGCCAAGATGATACCTAAACCTGCAGGCATCATTCTGGTATAACCACTCAAAGTCGTGAATGGCGTACCTGAAGACAAAAAATGGTTAACAATAAAGCACAGTAAACGGTAAGGTATAAAAAATTGCATACCTGAAAAGCAAACATGATAAAACATAATAACAATAAAACATTGCAGAATAGAATACAGTAAAAAAGAGCAGAACAATAGAGAGAGAGAATAGAGAGAGAAAGAACAATAAAACAACAACTATTTTTATTTTATTTTATATTTTTGTATGTGTTTTTTTTTTTTTTTTTACACTTTTTTTTGTAACTAACTTTTATAACTGTAACCGGTTCCAGGTTCGGGTCTCTCAAAATGCGATGGCATCTTGGGAGACCCTGTGAAAGTGTGTCCTAGTCTTTGCAATGCTGTACCCTACGCTAATACTCAACTAGTGCATGGTAGCGTTCAAAATATTCACCAATGCAAAGACCAGGATTGTCAGGACAGGAGGGACAATAATAGCGGGTGTCACGCCTATATCCGCGCTTCAGACACGACATCTTTTTTGGGGGGGTTCGCTGGGTAGGGGTACTCGGGAGGACATAAAGAAAATGCCTCTCATGCAGCCGACTGCATTTGGTTGGGGATGTGAATGGGGGAAGTACGGGCGCTGCAGAAGCGGTGGGTTCCCAATTAGGATTGGCAAATGCAGCAGGAAGGGCATTATGGGCACGACGGGCCTGTGTTTGTCTTTTTGGTGGCAGCGGGACACTACTTGTGCTTGCCATCTCACCATCTTGAACTGCACTTATGGGACTCGCAACGTCACCACGTGTTACTGCAGTGCTGGTTTGACTACGACCGGGGTGTACTAGGCCGCTGGTGCTTGCCAGTTCACCAAAACACTACCAAAAAAACTGTTAGCGATCGCAGGGATCAGGCCTGACTCTGCAAACGCTGCAGTTATGCGTTTAGTGTTTTGTAAGTGACAGTGATCGATCGATACTGCACTTGGGTGGGCTGGGCTGGGCCGGGCGGAGGGGCAAAACGCAGGTGCTAGCAGGTATCTGGGCTGATCCCGCTAACACTGCGTTTGTGGGAACCCTAAACTGCTGGGGACGCTAGTATAGATCTGATCAGATCAGATATTGATCCGATCAGATACTATACCACTAAGGGAGGCATATGCTGCGTGCGTGGGTGTTAGCGGTACTGGCGCTAATCTGACGCTGCCTGGGGCTGGTGCTTGCCAGTTCACCAAAACGCTACCAAAAAAACTGTTAGCGATCGCAGGGATCAGGCCTGACTCTGCGAGCGCTGCAGTTATGCGGTTAGTGTTTTGTAAGTGACAGTGATCGATTGATACTGCACTTGGGTGGGCTGGGCTGGGCCGGGCGGAGGGGAAAAACGCAGGTGCTAGCAGGTATCTGGGCTGATCCCGCTAACACTGCGTGTTTGGGAACCCTAAACTGCTGGGGACGCTAGTATAGATCTGATCGGATCAGATATTGATCCGTTCAGATACTATACCACTAAGGGAGGCGTATGCTGCGTGCGTGGGTGTTAGCGGTACTGGCACTAACCTGACGCTGCCTGGGGCTGGTGCTTGCCAGTTCACCAAAACGCTACCAAAAAAACTGTTAGCGATCGCAGGGATCAGGCCTGACTATGCGAACGCTGCAGTTATGCGTTTAGTGTTTTGTAAGTGACAGTGATCGATCGATACTGCACTTGGGTGGGCTGGGCGGAGGCGCAAAACGCAGGTGGTAGCGGGTATCTGGGCTGATCCCGCTAACACTGCGTTTTCGGGAACCCTAAACTGCTGGGGACGCTAGTATAGATCTGATTGGATCAGATATTGATCCGTACAGATACTATACCACTAAGGGAGGCGTATGCTGCGTGCGTGGGTGTTAGCGGTACTGGCGCTAATCTGACGCTGCCTGGGGCGACGCATATCACCGCCGGGCGATCAGGGGGCTAAACCTTTATTCGGTAATAAACGGCGGATGCCCTGACACTATAAAAAATAAACGAACTAACCAGCGTCACCCGTAACAGTTATACGGTGATCAGTGGTGAAAGGGTTAACTAGGGGGCAATCAAGGGGTTAAAACATTTATTAGGTAGTATATGGGGGTCCCTGTCGCTATAAAACGCTGACGGCGAACCTAAATATTTACGTCCCTAACTAGCGTCACCAGCGACACTAATACAGCGATCAGAAAAATGATCGCTTAGTGACACTGGTGACAGGGGGTGATCAAGGGGTTAAAACTTTATTAGGGGGGGTTAGGGGGGTACCCTAGACCTAAAGGGGGGTAATTCTCACTGCCCTAACACTGTAACTGTCACAAACTGACACTATGCAGTAATCAGAAAAAAAAAAAAAATACTGCTAATGTCAGTTTGTGACGGGGGGGGTGATTGGGGGGGGATCGGGGGGCGATCGGGGGGGGATCGGGGGTGTAAGGTATGCCTGGCATGTTCTACTGTGTGTGTGTGTGTGTGTTGTGCACTCACTTGTCTTCTCTCCTCGGCGCTGGGACGGAAACTGCCAGACCGAGGAGAGATGACATCACATCCTCTGCCTGTGTGAAACTACACACAGGCAGAGGAGGATTCCCATTGGCTGGGAGCGATCGCGAGGGGGGGGCCATGATCGGATGGTCTCCCCCTCGCCTCCCGACGCTCCCAGTCAAATGCCGACCGCCGCTGGCACCGGGGGGGGTCCGATCGGACCCCCTGCCCGCGGGAGGCAGATCACGTACGGGTACGTGATTCTGCCTGCCCGTGCCATTCTGCCGCAGTATATCTGCGTTAGGCGGTCGGCAAGTGGTTAAACATGTATGAAAAATGTGGTAAGAGTTAAAGCGTAACACCACTTTTTTTAAGAAAAAAACATTCCCCTCTGGGTGATAAATGTACATTGCATGGATTATAACAACCTTTGTTGCAGATTCCTACCTTTTGGTATTCTGAAGAAATCCCTGTGTGTTTGTCTCTGCATCTGTACTGAGTGGGTCTAATGGGAGTGGTTTCATAATTATCTGTCACCTGTGGCAGCTGCAGGGCTCTAATGAGGAAGCTGCTGGGCCTGCATCACTTTAGACGCAGTGTTCCTGTTGGCAATATCTTACCAAAAATGAGATTTTTGTTGTAGGCGATGCCTGAAATCTGATTTGTATCTTAGGCAGACTTCTGGGAAAATTGTTGAGCGAATCACAGGAAATGATGTTTCTGGGGAGTGGTCAGTACACATTCTGTGTAAGGATAAAACTCCATCTAGCCATATTGCATTGCATATATATACATTTACAGAGGCTGCAGATTAAAAAGGAAAGGTAATTTTTAATAACATTCAATTACATTATGACTTGTATCGCAATTGTGCACAATATATTATTTGTTCTTTATTTGCTATTTTTTTTCCCCACGAAGGTGGAGTTACCCATTAAACATTTTAGTACTACACACATCTTTCACATATTTTAGTACTACATACACATCTTCAGTTATTTAATTTAAAAAAATAACATTATTAGCTTTGGCACACCTGTGCAAAATGTAATACATACCTGTATAACAGGAAGGTCCTGAACAAGTACTTTCCTTGGAGGACCATAATGTGTTATTTTTATGAAAGCTGCAGATGTAAAAACATTGAAAATTACTTTTTAAACTACATTTAAAACTAAGATTTAAGATATTAGATTACGTATTATTTAAAGTTGCAACACCACATAAAAAGTACAGACTTCCTAAAAGCATTTGAAAATAGCCAAAATTAAATGGTAGTTTAAACCCTGATTAATATTATTTGTCTCTTTTCTCTTCTTAGTTAGTTTCCTTTGCTGATTATAAAAGTATTTTTTTTTTTTTTTTTTTACCATTGGTAGTTAAAAGCTTAATTATTTCTTGCATCCTAGTATTTACAATAGTACAAAAGCTGAGCAATCAACATCAGTCATGCTTCTGTTACTTGCTTTACACATTTAGCTGTTGTTAGGTTAACACAGATAAATAGACTGAGGTTAAAAATGCCATACTGTTTCTGCTGGCTTATTTAGGCTGCGATTCTCCAATCACTGCAAGTCTCTTACTTTAGAGTTCCACAGATGGAAGCTACTGCAGCAGTTCATCTGCTTAGAGACTCCCTGCAGTCTGGAGATAATAACCAACTTATTGCTTCCCAATAATCTCGCCACAAAGCATTTTCTTTGGAAAAAATCAAAGAAACCTGCTGCTCTCTCATTTTGTTGTTTTTCATTTTAGTTTGTTTGCTCACATTCATCTCAGCATCTTTATCTAGTACTAGGGCCTTGTCAGTAATTGAGTTGTGTGGAGTCACAAGACTACGTTAAGATTATTATTAAGTGTGAACATTTTCTTTTTCACTTTAGTTTTTACATGAAAAAAAAAAAGAGATGCAAAGGGTATTTAAGGCGTTCAAAGTCAAGTCTAGTCTCAAAGTATCCATGTTCATTTCTGGTTCACTTGCCTGCTGATATCAAAGTACTGTTCCTTGCTGACAGTGTACACATTTTCTTTGTTATGTTGTTAAGCATCAAACATACAAAGAAAAAGCTACAGCATGCAGTTCCAACTGTGGCTTATTCATCAAAACCTTTACTGACGTTAACAATTTTATTTGAAAATAAGGGAAATAATTGACTACTTATATAGAATGGTATGCTTTGGCAATATTTGTTTAGCTTATAGGAGAAGTAGGGCCAAAGTTCTTTTGGCCCTATTTCTCATGGGGAACACAGGATTACACTTAGTTCTGTACTTCTGTGACCTGTATTCAGTCGACAGTGGCCTAAAGTCAGCTAACGGCTGCTGCCAGTCCAGATTCTATTTAAGGGATCCACCCAGTTGCTTGGCCAGCAGCTCACCCAGCCTTTCTTTGCACAGATCCAGCAGCACTTGCCCAAACACAGCTCCTCGCACCAGTGAGCACTGGAGGAGCAGGGCAGAGATTTGATGGTTGACAGTTACCAGCTTTCTGCTCTCTGAAGACTGAGAAATCAGCGATCAGAGGTCTTTGATAACTCGGTTCTCAGTCTTAGAGGCAGCTAGGTCCAATGCTGCATCCACCTAGGCAAGTATAAATGTTTATTTTTATTTTTTAATTCTAATACTTCTCTTTTAAAGTGATTATAAATGCTTAGCAAACAGGTTTATACTTAACTGCTCTGTGCAGTGGAATTGCACGGTGTGGCCGAAAACCCCTCTTTTTGCTGGTGCATCTGGCACCTCCTCTCTGGCTCAGCTTTCTATAGGGGCACTCATGGGGACAGATGTCCAGTCTCCCATACCGACCATTTTAAATACAACCTATTGGCTACAGGGGGTGTCAATCACTACTGCTAAGGGACGCAACTTGCACAGAACCAATTTCATCTGGGTTACAAAGAGTTAGCTGCAGAGTCCACCCCCCTCTAAATCATGAGAGTTAATAGTTCATCTGCAGCATGTTGCTGAAATTAGTGTCTGTACAGTATGATCTGGACTGAAACCTATTTAAATTAAAACCATAGGCAAACTTTTTTTTTCCATTTTGGATAGAGTAAGGGAGCGTTATAACCTCTGTGAGGTTTTTTGCCTTTAGTTATACTTTAACACCACTTTGATCTGAATGAGAATAGCTATATGCAGAGGGACTTTCCTGACAATGTACTGTATGTTGTTAAATTTCTCTTTATGTATGGAATGCAGTGTTGCTTTTAAGTGACTAGGATTGACTTGTTATGCCCCTTATTGTATTAGTTGAAAATATGAGTTGTATTATTTGCCTTTAGGAGCAGTAATGAGTAGAGATGGGCCGAACACCCCCCCTGTTTGGTTCACACCAGAAACCCCGAACAGGAAAAAAGTTTGGCCTGAGCCACAAACTCTATTAAGGTCCATGGGATTCGAACATGAAAAATCAAAAGTCCCCATTTTGAAGACTTATATGCAAGTTATTGGTCATAAAAGGGTATGGGGGAGTGGGTACTGCCCTGGGGGACATGTATCAATACAACAATGTTTTTTAAAAACAATAATTTTTAAAGAAGCAGTGATTTTAATGATGCTTAAAGTGAAACAATAAAAATGAAAAATTCCTTTAAAATATAGTGCCTGGGGGCTCCCTTAGTCTGCCTGTAAAGTGGCACATCTGTACTATGTAAAGAACCTGCTGCAGCAAAACTAACGTTTCTAAAGAAAAAAAAATGACAGTTACATTACCAGCAACACAATACCATTGCCGGAAATACAAAAATGTAAAAAAAAACAACGTCGTGAGGGATTCCCCCCAATCCATACCAGGCCCTTTGGGTCTGATATGGTTTTTAGGGGAACCCCACACCAAAGCACCTTGTCCCCATGTTGATGGGGACAAGAGCCTCTTCCTGACAACCCTGGGCTGTGGTTGTGGGGGTCCCCCAGATCCCAGTCCCCTCCTTTGTAAATGAGTAGGGGTACATTGTACTCCTACTCATTCACCAAAGTGTCAAAAATAAATAAAAACAATACACAGGTTTTTGACAAGTCCTTTATTTAAAAAAATCCAAAAAACAATGTCCCCCGAACCATTGTCAATCACGACACCGCTGCCACTGTTGAACTCAAAAGAAAACGCTCCACCGTCAATGACTGCTAACCGTCTACTGCAGACTTTGCAATTTAACAGTTCTTAAATAGGTAAGGGGCAGGGCCACTTGTTGACATCATCTGGTGGCCCCTCCCCTTACCAATATAAGAACTGTCAAACGGCGGAGCCTGCAGTAGGCGGTTAGCCTTTGTTGATCCCCATGACTAAGCTCTGGGGGCGGAGAAAAAGGTATTGGAGGTATTGCCTGGTGGGAACCCAGGCTGAGGTTGTCTTTCTCATACCACCATAGGACTCTGTGGATGTGCAACACCAGGGCTATTTCCTCTCTGCCTCCTAGCCTTCGTTGACGGCGGAACATTTTTTTATTTTTTCGGGTCCGACAGTGGCGTTGGCCTCTTGCCTGATGATGGATCTACATTGAGGAACATTTTTAATTTTTTTAAAAAATATTTTTAATAATGGACTTGTCAAAAACATCTACTGTTTTTCTTTTTTTTTTACACTTTTAGTGGTGAATGAGTAGAGGTACAATGTACCCCATACTCATTCACATAGGGGGGGCGGGATTTTGGGGCCCCCTTCTTAAAGGGGGCTTCCAAATTTTAATAAGCCTCCTACCCACAGACCCCCACAACCACCACGCAGGGTTGTATGGAAGAGGCCCTTTTTTTTAAATAGCCAGGCTGGCTATTGCAACCATGAGTCCATTTAAATGTGATTTGACAAATATTTTTTTCTTTAGAAATGACATTTTTTACTGCAGCAGGTTCTATACATGGTACATATGCACCACTTTACAGTCAGACTAAGGTAGCTCCAAGCACTATATTTAAAGACATTTTCATTTTTATTGTTTCACTTTAAGTGAAGTGGATCCCGCCTCTCCCCCCAGCTTTTTTTTTCCAGGTTTGGTGGTGGGCATCATGATTGTCTATAGATCTATGTTAGTGTTGGGTGAATGGTTCAGGCATAAGCTCAGCCGGAACATTGGCTGTTCATCCATTTAGCGAACACCTTAATTATCAGGTGTTCGACCATTTATTCGACCCACCTAACACCCCACAATGCACTGCTTGCTGCACAGCACATTGGAAACCCTGACTGAAGCAGTAAAGGCTTTGCCCAATCAGGGCACAGAACACTCTCAGAGCCAGGATTGAAGAAAGTAATGATGACTGTGCCAAATCATGGCTCATTGCTCATAGATCCAGCCCACACTATAAAAGGTTCCTTCCCACAGCAGCCATTTTCAGTATGATATTAGACTGGAGATAGATAGAACAGGGCTCTGTTCATTGCTACTAGTGAGTTAGTGCACTATAGTGTGCTATTGTGATTCTATTCTGAGTGTAAAGTATCAGTGTAGTGTGAATATAGTAATAGTGCAGCATGAGTGTAGTGCGACCTCCTTTTTTACTTTAATGTCAGTTTAGTGTGTCAGGGCAGGTTTACTGCAGTTTATTGAAGTGTATCAGTTTAGTGTGTCAGGACAGGTTTACTGCAGTATATTGACGTGCATTAATGCACTTTTACTGCAGTATATTGAAGTGCATCAGGGCACTTTTACTGCAGTATATTGAAGTGTGTTGGGATACGTTTACTGCAGTATATTAAAGTGTGTCAGTCCCCTTTTATTGTAATATATTGAAGTGCGTTAGTGCACTATTACTGCAGTATATCGAAGTGTGTTAGTGCACTTTTACTGCAGTATATTGAGGTATGTTAGTGCACATTTGCTGCAGTATATTGATGCGTGTCAGGGCCCTTTTACTTCAATATATTGAAGTGAGTTAGTGTACTTTTACTGCAGTATATTGAAGTGCGTCAGTGCAATTTTGGTGCAGTATTTTGTAGTGTGTCAGTGAAGTGTGTCTGTGTCGTGAGTCCTCAAGTTAAAGTGCACCAAACACCAGTTATAACTGATTAAATTGCATCCAAGTACACATTTTCCCTTCTCTATTCATTTCAGTAATTAGCCCCACATCATGTCTAGGAGGCCAACAAGGAGAGATAAACATTCCCATCACACTGTGAGTGGGCAAGCAGCGCCTGTGTCCACAGGCAAAGGTGGATGTGGTCCATCCTCAGGCAGGGCACTAATTAGTTGTTTAGTGATGTTGCCTATGCTATTCAGCCACAGCATGCAGAGGAGGTGGTGGACTGGCTTACTAAACCATTCTTATCCTCTTCATCCTCTATCCCCCAAGCAGAGACTGCTGGATAATGCAGAGGAGGAAAGTTGAGGGTGAGGCATAACCTCAACGAGGCAGCCATCATGGAATAAGGCACCTGTGATGCTTTAACTGACAATTGCGTGGTCATGCGATGCTGTACCCAAACAAATGTGATGTCCTTTTTTTCCCACAATTAGAGCTTTCTTTTGGTGGTATTTGATCATCTCTGCAGTTTTTATTGTTTGCGCTATAAACAAAAAAAGAGCAACAATTTTGAAAAAAACACAATATTTTGTACTTTTTTGCTGTAATAAATAGCCCTAATTTTTTAAAAAAGCTAATTTTTTCCTCAGTTTAGGCCGAGATGTATTCTTCTACATGTTTTTGGTAATAAAAATCGCAAAAAGCGTATATTGTTTGGTTTGGGCAAAAGTTACAGCATCTACAAAATAGGGGATAGATGTATAGCATTTTTATTATTATTTTTTTTTACTAGTAATTTTATCGAGATTGCGACATTATGGCAGACACATCGGATACTTTTGACACATTTTTGGGTCGATTGACAATCATACAGTGATCAGTGCTATAAAAATGCACTGATTACTGTATAAATTTCACTGGCAGGGAAGGGGTTAACACTAGGGGTGAATAAGGGGTTAACTGTGTTCCCTATGTGTGTGTTCTAACTGTGGGGGATGGGACTGACTATAGGAGATGAGAGATCGTGGTTCCCAGCTCGTAGGAACTTACGATCTCTCTCTCCTCACCTCACAGAACTGGGATGTGTGTGTTTACACCACACATCCCTGTTCTGCCTCTCGTGCCCGCGATGGCTTGTGGCCGGCGGTCTTTGCGACCGGCGGTCTTTGCGACCACTGGTCACGAAAATCGGCACCCCCACTGTGCAGTGGGTGCGCGCACCTGCTATCAAGCTTAAAGGGACTGACATACAGCTACGACAGTTTGTGGGATCGAGCCAAACTGCCACAGTATAATGACGGTGACTGGTCGGCAAGTGGTTAAGCCAGGAATGATGGTATGCGATAATGGCACTAACCTCCTGTCCGCCCTTTGACAGGGAAAGTTGACATGTGCATGCCTGGCATATGTCCTCAATTTGGTGGAGCAGCTTTTCTTAAACAGGTACCCAGGGTTGGAAGATCTGCTAAAGCAGGCCAAAAGAGTATGTAGCCATTTCAGGAGGTCGTACATAGCCAGTGCTTGGCTGGCTGAAATTTAGCGTAAATTTCACCTGCCTAAAAACTGCCTGATTTGTGACATGCCTCAATTTTGGCAACTCAATTTTGGCAATGCTGCAGCGGCTGCACATGCCATGTGTGAGTATGGTACAATGACAGGCTCAGGGCGGCTCTACTTTTTTTCCCCATGCCAGTGGCTGTTGGTAAAGGATGCATGCACTGTACTGTCACCATTTGAGGAGGCAACAAGGATGGTGAGCCATGACAATGTATGCATCATTGACACAATCCCTCTTGTGTTCCTGCTGGAGCAGACTCTGAATGGCATTATGGACAGAGCACTCGAGGCAGAGTAGGGAGAGGAAGGGGAGGACTTCCTTATCTCTCAAGTCAGACACCATTTTTGTAACGCCACAGAACACACAAGAGGAGAGGAAGGAGGAGGATTCTGGCAATTTTGGAGGCACTGAAGCAGAGGAAGACATATGTCAAACCTTAAAGCGGGGGTTCACCCACACCCCAAAAAAAAAAAAAAAATATTAAAAGCCAGCAGCTACAAATACTGCAGCTGCTGACTTTTAATACATTGCCACTTACCTGTCCCAGGGTCCAGCGATGTCGGCAGGGGACGCCGAGAACCCGCTCGGTTCTCGGCAGCTGCCGCCGCCATCCTAGGTGAGGGAATCAGGAAGTGAAGCATTGCGGCTTCACTTCCCGGTTCCCTACTGCGCATGCGCGAGTCGCGCTGCACGTCCCTAGTGGTCCCCGCTCTCTTCTGGGAGCTGTATGTTCCCAGCAGACAGCTTGGTCGGGACAGGAAGAGGCATAGACTCCCATGGGAGTCTATGCCGGAAGTGGGTGCAAATACCTGTCTTAGACAGGTATCTGCACCCCCCTCCCCCCTGAAAGGTGCCAAATGTGACACCGGAGGGGGGAAGGGTTCCGAAAAGTGGAAGTTCCATTTTTGTGTGGAACTCCGCTTTAAAGTGGTTGTAAATGCAGAAGGTTCATCTTTATGCATTCTCTGCATGAAGATAAAAAAACCTTTTGTGTGCAGCAGCCCCCCTCAGCCCCCCTAATACTTACCTGGACCCATCTATTTCCAATGATGTGCATGAGTGCCTCGGCTTTCCAGGGCTCTCCCTTCTCATTGCCTGAGACACAGCAGCAATGCCATTGGTTCCCACTGCTGTCAAAGTCAGTTAGCCAATGAGGAGAGAAAGGGGGCAGGGCCGAACCATGGCTCTGTGTCTGAATGGACACACAGGGCTGCAGCATGGCTTGGATGCCCAAATAGCAAGCTGCTTGCTGTGGTGGCACTTGACAGGAGGGAGGGACCAGGAGGGCCAAAGAGGTACCTGAGAAGAGAAAGATCAGGGCTGCTCTGTGCAAAACCACTGCACAGAGCAGGTAAGTATAACATTTTTGTTATTTTGAAAGAAAAAATTAGACTTTAGTATCACTTTAAGAGATGGTTTTCAGTCCTCAGAACCCCTGGGAGTAGTATGTGGCTGGGAGGAGGCAGTTCCAGATACTGTAATCCTCAGTGATCCCGAGGACTCTAATGCCTCTGCAAACTTGTGTTGCCTGGCCTCCCTCATTCTTTAAAGCCTGCGAAAGGACCTGAGAATTCATGGCATCAAGGTGAAGGATCAGTATTGATTGACAATCCTCCTTGACCACCATTACATGGGAAAGTCTTAAAACTCATGCCGTCCCCACAGAGGGAGCAGAGAATGGAATATCATGAGGACACTTTAAAGAGCAGTTTATGTAATGCCTTTCCCGACTCTTCTGTTGGTCAAGAGAGGAGCGGTGGAGAAGGGAGCCACCTCAGTGATGCATTTCAATTTTTTTTAGTCCTTGGCACCCAGGGCTGTCAGCTTTTACATACCAGCTGCAGCATCTGCATCATATGGTGGGAGATTATCTAGGGACGAAAACTGACATGGAGAGCTTTCCAGTTGACAATCTACTGGGTTACTGGGTTATGAGAATAGACCACTAGTGAGAGCTTGCCCAGTATGCAATTGAGCTGCTGGGCTGTCCCACGTTCAGCGTGCTTTCTGGATGGGTAATTAGTGCCGCCGGAGGTATTGTGACAGAAAAAAGACTGCGTCTGTCCACAGACGCCGTTGACCAGCTGACATTTATCAAAAGTAATCATTCCTGGATTAGCAGCAGCTATCAAGCCCCTGATGCAGGTGTTTCCAGTTGTCAGGAAGGCTCTGTCAGAAGACAAAATAATACCCGCAGAACAATCCCTGTTCCCCAAATGCCTGGAAGAAGAGGAGCATTAGCACGTGCATGGAAATGTGAACATGCGTATGCATATGCGCATGTGCAAATGTGTGTGGCGCATTCTGTGACAGATAAGGGTGGCAAATGGGCTATTTAACCATATGCCGACTGCCTTACGCCGATGTACGACGGCAGAATGGCACGGGCAGGCAGAATCACGTACCTGTGCCCGAGTCGGTCGACTTCTGTCTGGGAGCGATGAGAGGCGAGGGGGAGACCATCCATTCGTGGCCCCCCCACGCGATCACTCCCAGCCAATCACATTCTTCCTCTGCTGCTGTATTCTAAACAGCAGCAAAGGAAATTATGTCATTTCTCCTCGGCTCGGTATTTTCCGTTCCGGCGCAGAGGAGAGAAGACTTCAATCTGAGTGCACACCACTACACACACACACACACACAGTAGAACATGCCAGGCACACAATACATGCCCGATCCCCCCCGATCCCCGCCTGATCACCCCCCAATCACCCCCCCCCTGTCACACTGACACCAAGCAGTTTTTTTTTCTGATTACTGCATGGTGTCAGTTTGTGACAGTTAGTGTGGTAGGGCAGTTAGTATTAGCCCCCTTTAGGTCTAGGATACCCCCCTAACCCCCCTAATAAAGTTTTAACCCCTTGATCACCCCCGTCGCCAGTGTCACTAAGCAACCATTTTTCTGATCTCTGTATTAGTGTCACTGGTGACGCTAGTTAGTGAGGTAAGCATTTAGGTTCGCCGTCAGCGTTTTATAGCGACAGGGACCCCCATATACTACCTAATAAAGGTTTTAACCCCTTGAATGCCCCCTAGTTAACCCTTTCACCACTGATCACCGCATAACCGTTACGGGGGACGCTGGTTAGTTCGTTTATTTTTTATAGTGTCGGGGCACCCGCCGTATTACCTAATAAAGGTTTAGCCCCCTGATCGCCCGGCGGTGATATGTGTCGCCCCAGGCAGCGTCAGATTAGCGTCAGTACTGCTAACACCAACACACGCAGCATACTCCTCCCTTAGTGGTATAGTATCTGAAAGGATCAATATCTGATCTGATCAGATCTATACTAGCGTCCCCAGCAGTTTAGGGTTCCCAAAAACGCAGTGTTAGCGGGATCAGCCCAGATACCTGCTAGCACCTGCGTTTTGCCCCTCCGCCCGGCCCAGCCCACCCAAGTGCAGTATCAATCGATCACTGTCACTTACAAAACACTAAACGCATAACTGCAGCGTTTGCAGAGTCAGGCCTGATCCCTGAGATCGCTAACAGTTTTTTTGGTAGCGTTTTGGTGAACTGGCAAGCACTAGCCCCAAGCAGCGTCAGGTTAGCGCCAGTACTGCTAACATCCACACACACACCGTACACCTCCCTTAGTGGTATAGTATCTGAACGGATCAATATCTGATCTGATCAGATCTATACTAGCGTCCCCAGCAGTTTAGGGTTCCCAAAAACGCAGTGTTAGCGGGATCAGCCCAGATACCTGCTAGCACTTGCGTTTTGCCCCTGCACCCGGCCCTGCCCAGCCCACCCAAGTGCAGTATCGATTGATCACTGTCACTTACAAAACACTAAACGCATAACTGCAGCGTTCGCAGAGTCAGGCCTGATCCCTGCGATCGCTAACAGTTTTTTTGGTAGCGTTTTGCTGAAATGGCAAGCACCAGCCCCAGGCAGCGTCAGGTTAGTGCCAGTACCGCTAACACCCACGCATGCACCGTACACCTCCCTTAGTTGTATAGTATCTGAACGGATCAATATCTGATCCGATCAGATCTATACTAGCGTTCCCAGCAGTTAAGGGTTCTCAAAAACGCAGTGTTAGCGGGATCAGCCCAGATACCTGCTAGCACCTGTGTTTTGCCCCTCCGCCCGGCCCAGCCCAGCCCAGCCCACCCAAGTGCAGTATCGATCGATCACTGTCACTTACAAAACACTAAACGCATAACTGCAGCATTCACAGAGTCAGGCCTGATCCCTGCGATCGCTAACAGTTTTTTTTTTGTAGCGTTTTGGTGAACCGGCAAGCACCAGCGGCCTAGTACACCCCGGTTGTAGTCAAACCAGCACTGCAGTATCACTTGGTGACGTGGCGAGTCCCATAAATGCAGTTCAAGCTGGCAAGGTGGCAAGCACAAGTAGTGTCCCGCTGCTACCAAGAAGACGAACACAGGCCCGTCGTGCTCATAGTGCCCTTCCTGCTGCATTCACCAATCCTAATTGGGAACCCACCACTTCTGCAGCACCCGTACTTCCCCCATTCACATCCCCAACCAAATGCAGTCGGCTGCATGAGAGGCATTTTTATGTCCTCCCGAGTAAAAAGATGTCGTGTCTGCAGCAAGCGCGGATATAGGTGTGACACCCGCTATTATTGTCCCTCCTGTCCTGACAATCCTGGTCTTTGCATTGGTGAATGTTTTGAACGCTACCATACAATAGTTGAGTATTAGCGTAGGGTACAGCATTACACAGACTAGACACACTTTCACAGGGTCTCCCAAGATACCATTGCATTTTGAGAGACCCGAACCTGGAACCGGTTACAGTTATAAAAGTTACAGTTACAAAAAAAAGTGTAAAAATAACAAAACAAAAAAAAAACACAAAAAAATATATAAAATAAAAAAAAATAGTTGTCGTTCTCTCTCTCTGTTGTTCTCTCTCTCTCTATTCTCTCTCTATTGTTCTGCTCTTTTTTACTGTATTCTGTTCTGCAATGTTTTATTGTTATTATGTTTTATCATGTTTGCTTTTCAGGTATGCAATTTTTTAAACTTTACCGTTTACTGTGTTTTATTGTTAACCTTTTTTTGTCTTCAGGTACGCAATTCACAACTTTGAGTGGTTATACCAGAATGATGCCTGCAGGTTTAGGTATCATCTTGGTATCATTCTTTTCAGCCAGCGGTCGGCTTTCATGTAAAAGCAATCCTAGCGGCTAATTAGCCTCTAGACTGCTTTTACAAGCAGTGGGATGGAATGCCCCCCCACCGTCTTCCGTGTTTTTCTCTGGCTCTCCTGTCTCAACAGGGAACCTGAGAATGCAGCCGGTGATTCAGCCAGCTGACCACAGAGCTGATCAGAGACCAGAGTGGCTCCAAACATCTCTATGGCCTAAGAAACCGGAAGCTGTGAGCATTTCATGACTTAGATTTCGCCGGATGTAAACAGCGCCATTGGGAAATTGGGAAAGCATTTTATCACACCGATCTTGGTGTGGTCAGATGCTTTGAGGGCAGAGGAGAGATCTAGGGTCTACTAGACCACAATTTTTTCAAAAAAAGAGTACCTGTCACTACCTATTGCTATCATAGGGGATATTTACATTCCCTGAGATAACAATAAAAATGATTTTAAAAAAATGAAAGGAACAGTTTGAAAATAAGATAAAAAAGCAAAAAAATAATAAAGGAAAAAAAAAAACACCCCTGTCCCCCCCTGCTCTCGCGCTAAGACGAACGCAAGCGTCAGTCTGGCGTCAAATGTAAACAGCAATTGCACCATGCATGTGAGGTATCACTGCGAAGGTCAGATCGAGGGCAGTAATTTTAGCAGTAGACCTCCTCTGTAAATCTAAAGTGGTAACCTGTAAAGGCTTTTAAAGGCTTTTAAAATGTATTTATTTTGTTGCCACTGTATCCATGTACTCGGCCTAAGATCATCTTTTTTATCTCATCAAACATTTGGGCAATATAGTGTGTTTTAGTGCATTAAAATTTTAAAAAGTGTGTTTTTTCCCCAAAAAATGCATTTGAAAAATCGCTGCGCAAATACTGTGTGAAAAAAAGAAAGAAACACCCACCATTTTAATCTGTAGGGCATTTGCTTTAAAAAAATATATAATGTTTGGGGGTTCAAAGTAATTTTCTTGCAAAAAAAAAATATTTTTTTCATGTAAACAAAAAGTGTCAGAAAGGGCTTTGTCTTCAAGTGGCTAGAAGAGTGGGTGGTGTGTGACATAAGCTTCTAAATGTTGTGCATAAAATTCCAGGACAGTTCAAACCACCCCCCAAATGACCCCATTTTGGAAAGTAGACACCCGAAGCTATTTGCTGAGAGGCATGTCGAGCCCATGGAATATTTTATATTGTGACACAAGTTGCTAGAAAAAGACATTTTTTTTTTTTGCACAAAGTTGTCACTTAATGATATATTGCTCAAACATGCCATGGGAATATGTGAAATTACACCCCAAAATACATTCTGTTGCTTCCCCTGAGTATGGGGATACCACACGTGTGAGACTTTTTGAGAGCCTAGCCGCGCACGGGACCCCAAAAATACCCCATACTCAGATACCCCATGGCCTGTGTGAGCAATATATCATTTAGTAACAACTTTTTGTAATTTTTTTTTTAGTCATTATTCAATCACTTGGGACAAAAAAAATGAATATTCAATGGGCTCAACATGCCTCTTAGCAATTTCCTTGGGGTTTCTACTTTCCAAAATGGGGTCATTTGGGGGGGTTGTACTGCCCTGCCATTTTAGCACCTCAAGAAATGACATAGGCAGTCATAAACTAAAAGCTGTGTAAATTCCAGAAAATGTACCCTAGTTTGTAGACGCTATAACTTTTGCGCAAACCAATAAATATATGCTTATTGACATTTTTTTTTACCAAAGACATGTGGCCGAATAAATTTTGGCCTAAATGTATGACTAAAATTGAGTTTATTGGATTTTTTATAACAAAAAGTAGAAAATGTCATTTTTTTTCAAAATTTTTGGTCTTTTTCCGTTTATAGCGCAAAAAATAAAAACCGCAGAGGTGATCAAATAACATCAAAAGAAAGCTCTATTTGTGGTAAGAAAAGGACGCAAATTTCGTTTGGGTACAGCATTGCATGACCGCGCAATTAGCAGTTAAAGCGACGCAGTGCCAAATTGTAAAAAGTGCTCTGGTCAAGAAGGAGGTAAATCCTTCCGGGGCTGAAGTGGTTAAGCTGGATCAGCACCCAGGATCAGTGCTGTCTCGTCTACAGCGTTCTGTGAGTATCCCATTTTCTGTTAGCTGTATCTGTTCTTGAAGCATTGACCTGGATTGTTTCTGAATACTCCTGTTTTCCACCTGCATCGACCCTGGCTTGTCCTGTGACCATTCTCCTGCCTCCGCATCTGTACTTAATCTGATTGTTTTGTGTATGACCTGGCATGTCTGACTTTGCTTAAGTTCCAGCCCTTCCAGAGCTACCAAGTTGCTAGCACCTGTCCAGCTACCTTTGGGACCTGCTGTTCGGCTAAGTACCAGCCTGTTCCTGCCCACGGAGACCCGCTGCCATCTGGTGAACTACTGGATCAGCAGCCTAGCAAGCATGTTTAACCGGCACTCATGCGACTCTGCACTCCTGCGCTACCTGTATACACTACCGGGGTCCCCGAGGGACACCAATTATGTTGTTTTGGGATGTGGAATCTGTGCAAGGCTGTCTAGGCTGCCTAGTTTTGAGGGTGTTGATTTTATTGTGAAGATTTTTTTTGGTATAGGTTTCATGGGCTCAATTAACACCCAAGACCAATTTTTCCACACCTGTTTGACAGGTGCATATAATTTATATCTTTTACAGCAAGGCCAATTCTTGCTTTCATCTAGAGTACCTCTATAGAGTTACGATGTAAAAAAACCAACACCCATAAACCAATTTTTCTCCACCTATTACTTCTATCCAAAGTCTGTGAAACAGACACCAGAATTTATCCAAAAAATCTTGGATCTTGTTCTGAGACCACTTAATTGTGGCCCCATCATACAGACTGGCTCCCCAAGCCGTCGTTTACAAAATAAAGAAAGCTTGCAAGGAAAATGTCATTTTTTTGCCCTTATTAATGTCATTTTTGCTGCAGTAGGTTCTTTACATGGTATAGATGTGCCACTTTACAGGCAGACTAAGGGGACCCCCAGGCACTATATTTAAAGACATTTTTCATTTTTGTTGTTTCACTTTAAGCATCAGTAAATCACTGCTCATTTAAAAATGATATTTTTTACAAGCTTTTTTTCATAGATACATGTCCCCAGGTCAGTACCCAGATCCCATATCCTTTGTATGCCCGATACCTTGCATATAAGCCTTCAAAATGGGCATTTTTGATTTTTCCAGTTCGGGTTCCATAGACTTCAATGAAGTTCGTTGTTCAGCTCCGAACCTTTGCGATGTTTGAAAGTTCTGGCGCAAACAGAACTGGGGAGTATTTGCCCCACCCTGCCCAAAGAACCCCCCATGTTGAGGGCATGTGGCCATGTATGGTTTAGGAGGGGGGCGCTCGCTCATCCCCCCTTTTCTGACCTGCCAGGCTGCATGCTCGGATAAGGGTCTGGTATGGATTTTGGGGGACCCCACAACATTTTTCTTTTAAATTTTGGTGTGGGGTTCCCCTTAAAATTGGGGGGGCCCACACCATTTTTTCACTGTTTTCAATTGTCAGCGATGTTTTTTTTTTCATTCGCCTGTCAAGCCCATTGACAGCTAATGACTCATCCATTCTTAAGGACGCGGTGGCCGGCTTCCCAGCCCCGCTCCTTAACAACCAGCTATTCATTGTGCCCAATCAGGGCTTAGAATTCACTGTGCAGTGCGCAGTGCATTGTGGGGCACTCGGCAGGTGAACATTCTGCCTAGCTCCCTTAAAATTCAGGTGTTCGCCTAACGGGCGAACAGACGCTGTTTAGGCCAAACTTTTCATCAGCCCGAATCGTTCATCCAACTCTAGTAGTGAGTATGGATGGGTAGTTAAAACTACTGTCTTCTGCAGTGTGATCTGGAGTGCAATCACATGCAACACATAGAATTTGTTTTACTGTTTATCTATCTCTCCCAGTCATGACTCGGACTCTCAGCTGGAAGACGGGGACACTCGGACCCACCGATTCAGCCAAGCGGTTAACCTGTCGGACCTACAACATGTCGCTTCGGACATTACCAGTAATATTACAGGCACTCTGAAAGCGGCAATATTAGACCTCAAGATGAACATTCAGGCAGTGGCGGCCCGTATAACAGATGTGGAGCAAACTACGCAGCTTCATACAGCTGCTATCAGGCAAGTGCAACACACGTTTGATGGCCAACTATCATATCTATATGATTTACACCGCCAAGTCGAAGACCTCGATAACCGAGGACGGAGGCATAACATCCGAGTCAGGGGGGTACCGGAGGGCTTAGAGGTGGTTTCCTTGCCCCAGGTTGTCTGCGCCATCTTTAACGATCTTTTAGATCGCCCACCAGACTCCACAATCAAGATGGAGAAACTACACCGAGCCCTCAGACCTCCCCCCGAAACAATGAGCCCCCGAGGGATGTTATCTGTTGTGTTGTGAACTTTCCACTGAAAGAGGAAATCCTGAGAAAAGCTAGAGAAAGAGGCCAAGTACATCACAATGGCACTGAGATTAAGCTATTTCAGGATCTTTCCCCAACTACACTGCAGAACAGGCGAGCCTTGCGCCCCCTGCTGGACCAACTTAGAGCGCGGAATATACAATACCGCTGGAAGTTTCCTTTCTGCCTGTCCGCCACTGCTAGGGGCCCCACTGCCCTCTTGAGATCGCCAGACGACCTCTCAGCCTTTTGTGAGCAGCTCGATATACCGATGACGGAGCTTCCGGACTGGTGTGCATTTCATTTCCTGTCTGAACCATGGAGACCGGTAACACAATCCCTCGCCCAAAGCGCAGAGACACCGCTCTAGATGCAGGAGATCAGGACCCCCTCTCCTGGAGCCCACTCCTCCCGCCGAGCCTCGGCATATCACGGCATGGGAAAACCTGTAACCCCCCGTAGGAACAATCATGAAGCCTGAAACACACAGTTCCTGACACTGCCTGAGTAGGTCGGTTTACCCAGAGAGATTCACATTACTGTTATGGTTCCTAGTTTTTTCTTTCCTCATTTTTCTACTTTTTTTTCCCCTTTTTTTTCTTGTGCCTCAACTCCAGCATGTACGCAAGAGATCCCTACAGCACCCCCTGCGAGCCGGGGACTACAACTTACCCGCTTGCCGCCCTGACCTTGGAAAACCGTACGACATGGTTCCAAACAAGGTCCTGCAAACACTACTGATTCCATTACTGATTTCCCCTGGTTATCGTTAAAGACAGTCTCCATAACCCATGAACAAAGAATTGTGAACTAATATGCAGTGAGGGATAAAGATGCCTCCATTTACCCAGAAAAAGATGCTTTTCCTATGTGCTCGCATATTTTAGGTCCTTACCTAGTGGAACCTCCAAGGCTGTCGGAACCTTAAGAATAAGAAGTTAACTATCACCTGCACCTGCCGACTAATATACCTGAAGCCAGCTTGCATTACCTTAAGATGGAGAAAAAGCATATACAGGGACAGCAAAAACAAAGAACTGATCGCATGAACTTCACCGACACATCGCAGCATGGTCGTTTTCTGTTTTTTGTTCCCTTTCTTTTTTTTCTTTTACAGACTGCAGTTAACGAGACTGGAGACAGTGTTACTATCTGACTACCGCGGGCTGCAGGAACCACCCAACAAGCTACAGAGCCAGTACTATGCCACCTGTGACGCCACCCACACAGAGGACTCTTAAAAGTATACATTCCTATTAAAACCTCCTCAGGTGACGAACACACATATCGTTCCTACATCTTGGAGAGTAATCATCTCAATATTATTAAAGTAATTGGTTCAACACCTACCCCCCTCGGACCCCCCCAACCCCTCCTCCCTATACCTATCCACAACTCCTCCTACTTCCCTTCCTGCCCCCCCCCTCTCCCCCTACCCTTCCCATTACCTTCCCCCCCATTCCTTTCCCTCTCCCACCTGTCTCCTCCCACTTCCCCCACCCGTCTTCCCCCAATACTTGTTCCCTTGCTTTCTTTCCCTTCCCCCTCTCCCCATCCCCCCAATATCCCTCTAATCTCTTATGGATTTTTGTATTAACCGTCTAAGTTAGTCTATGGCATGTAGATATGTATGATGTCGGGGAGTCACCGAGGCAGTTACAAGCGGACCCCCTCCTTCTCTAAAATTGCGCAGACCCTCTCAACGGTATGCATAGTTGAGGACATTGACATTCAAGCATACTGGATGACCAATATCCTATAACCCTATCTACTACTCTCTCAACCATATACGGAATGCCGTGCAAACTGCCTTGGGGGCTCCTAGGACCATAGTTCTATCAAAACCTGTGAGATTTGCTGGTACAGAGGCTTGTTCACAGGTTAATGGGTGGGTGATTCCTATACAATGTGGGACAAGAGTTACAGATATACACCCTTATACATTCACGTGCAGAAAATTTAGATTATGTACGCCTATGGTGTTGAGACTTCCCTGTAATAACAAAACGGAGAGGCTAGCACATGGAGGCATGAGTCACAATTTCTAGGTTTATGTTTGTACTTATGTATATCTCTGTTTATCACATGGTTTGAATCTCTATTTATCTCTGGACATTATCTTATACACTTACTCGCCAGTGGCAGATACTCAGGTTGCATGCCCTCAGGTATATAATGGCACGAATCAAGTGTACTGTTATCTATCCTGCACTATTCCCCCTTACACTACTATCTACTCTCAATCCTCCCCGTGGCCACGGAGTAGGATTCCAGACACTCTCACCAACCCCCAGCAGTGGTACTAGGATCTAGTCTGCTGACCAACCAGCCCCTTTTCGGACAGACCGTACTTTTCGTTGCTGTACTGCCCCCCCCTTTGTTCCTTTCTCCCTTTAACCCTACTATCTCTCCCCTCCTTCCCAACCAACCATCCCTCTCCCCGTCCCCACACCCCCAAGTCCTTAACGTCTACTTTTTCTGATACTTTTTTTTCTCTTTTTCCCCCAGTCACTCTTTCTCCTCCCTTTTCCCCCTTTCCCTCTCTCGGTTCCACTCTTTGGTATCATCTTTGCTTCCTTTCCCAGTTCTTTATCTTGCTTCCTAAACAAATTCCCTATCTTCTCAAAGGGGGCTATTTAAACCCCTTTGGGTATTATACAAGAGGTTATGTTCAGCACCATACGTACTTATCAAACAATAATTGAACACTTGATCATATATTTACCTGTCTATGTCTATGCAATATATATGTAACCCAGTACAATGTGTCTAAAAGGAATGTAAAATACCCTTATTTCTGTACAAGTTGTTATTTAAATGCTTCTTTTAATAAAAATTATGGAAAAAAAAATGTGAAAAGTGTGGCGTACTTTGTAGAACCACCTTTCGCTGAAATTATAGCTGCAAGTCTTTTTGGGGATGTCCCTACCAACTTTGCACATCTAGAGTGACAATATTGCCCATTCTTCTTTGCAAAAAAGCTCAAGCTCTGTCAGATTGGATGGAGAGCATCTGTGAACAGCAATTTTCAAGTCTTGCCACATATTCTCAATTGGATTTAGGTCTGGACTTTGACTGGGCCATTCTAACACATGAATATGCTTTGATCTAAACCATTCCATTGTAGTCTCAAGTCTTTTGCAGATTAAAACAGGTTTGCCTCTAAGACTGCTCTGTATTTGGCTCCATCCATGTTCCCTTCAACTCTGACAAGCTTCCCTGTCCCTACTGTAGAATAGCATCCTCACAACATGATGCTGCCACCACCATGTTTCACGGTGTTCAGGGTGATGTGCAGTGTTAGTTCTCCGCCACTCATAGCGTTTTGCTTTTAGGCCAAAAAGTAAAATTTTGGTCTCATCTGACCAGAGCACCTTTTTTCCACATGCTTGCTGTGTCACCCACATAGCTTCTTGCAAACTGCAAATGGGATTTCTTATAGATTTCTTCCAACAATGGCTTTCTTCTTATCACTTTTCCATAAAGGCCAGATTTGAGGTGTGCACAACTAATAGTTGTCCTGTGGACAGATTCTCCCACCTGAGCTGTGGATCTCTGCAGCTTCTCCAGAGTTACCATTGGCCTCTTGGCTGCTTCTCTGAATAATGCTCTCCACCTGTCAGTTTAGATGGATGGCCATGTCTAGGGAGGTTTGCAGTTGTGCCATACTCTTTCCATTTTTGGAGGATGGATTGAACAGTGCTCTGTGAGATGTTCAAAGCTTGGGATATTTTTTTATAACTTAACCCTGCTTTACACTTCTCCAAAACGTTATCCCTGACCTGTCTGGTGTATTCATTGGCATTCATTATGCTGTTTGTTCACTAAGGCTCCCTAACAAAACTCTGTGGGCTTCACAGAACAGCTGTATTTATACTGAGATTAAATTACATTCAGGTAAGCTATATTTACTAATTAGGTGACTGCTGAAGGCAATTGGTTCCACTAGATTTTAGTTCTGGGTATCAGAGTAAAGAGGGCTAAAAAGTAATGCATGCCACACTTTTCAGATATCTATCGTATTTATCGGCGTATAACACACACTTTTTTCACCTTAAAATCAGGGGAAAATCGTGGGTGCGTGTTATACGCTGATCCCCGCCGATCTCCGCTGATTGTGAGCGGAGCGAGCGCCGCCGACATACACAAAGCTGAGTGTACTCGGCTAGTCTCGGCTCCACTCACATTCATGCCCAGTCCCGCCATTGGACCTGTGTTATGTCCATCATAGGAGTGGGACTGGGCGGGACTGCGAGAGGTGCCGAGACTAGCCGAGACTAGCTGAGTACACTCGGCTTTCTGAATGTCGGCGCCGGCTCATGATCAGCTGTTGATGAGTCCCCTCAGAGCCTGTGCACTACAGGGTGGACACACCTGATGATCGGCGCCAATTTTAAATACCTGTAGCTGCAAAGGCTTCAAAGGCTGCAATGACACAAGGCTGCAAAGGCTGCAATGACACAGGGCTGCAAAGGCTGCAATGACACAGGGCTGCAAAGGCTGCAATGACACAGGGCTGCAAAGGCTGCAATGACACAGGGCTGCAAAGGCTGCAATGACACAGGGCTGCAAAAGCTGCAATGACACAAGGCTGCAAAGGCTGCAATGACACAAGGCTGCAAAGGCTGCAATGACACAAGGCTGCAAAGGCTGCAATGACACATATCTGCAAAGGCTGCAATGACACAAGGCTGCAATGACACAAGGCTGCAAAGGCTGCAATGACACAAAGCTGCTAAGACACTGGGCAAGGCTGCAGATGGACACTGATAAGGCTGCATTGATGGGCATTTAAATGTAAGTTTTTTTCCTTAAACTTCCCTCCTAAAAGTTTTTTTCCTTAAAATTCCCTCCTAAACTTGGGGTGCGTGTTATACGCCGACGCGTGTTATACGCCGGCACGTGTTATACGCCAATAAATTTGGTATTTATAAAAAAAAATGGAAAACCATTTATCATTTTCCCTCCACTTTACAAGTATGTGGCACTTTGTGTTGGTCTATCTCATAAAATCCCAATAAAATAAATTTACGTTTTTGGTTGTAACATGACAAAATGTGGAAAAAAGGGGTATTAATAATTTTTCAAGGCACTGTAAGAGGGATGGACCTTTTAGTTGCTTCATGCTGGCTAACGGTGCACAGTTTCTTGGACTAACGCTCCCTTGGTGAGTTTTGTGAGTGATGATTTATTTGGGAAAAGTGATACTAGTTCTTATATACTTAGTCCTGTGCTTTGATTTTTGCTTCAGGAGCCTCAGGGGAATTGCATCTTCTCCATTTGGTCATTGGATGGTGTGTCTAATAGTGAGAGAAGCAAATAGGCCTAATACTAATACACAATCCTTTTGCACCAGCACAAGGATTGATAATTTATGATGAGGATTACTAAGCTTGGAAGTTGGTAAAGTCAGAACTAAGTGCACACACCTATTAGTTATATAGGGTAAGCAACATCAATCCACCTGGGGTGTTTTTTTGATGGCTTGAAGTCCATCTGAATGATGCAATATATTTTTATATTAATATCTTTATTTGTTGTAGTGATGCACCCTGATGCCTATACACCTTGGAGTTGTGAAGCTTAATATGTGGCTACCCTCTATACCTCTGTCCCCTGCCTGATATTGATATTCTTAGGAACTTGTGCTTGCTGTGGTGCGTATATAATGTGGGGGATAGGTACCCACATTGTGTATATCTGTGTGCATTCTATATGAAATGTACATGCTACAACAATTCACTATATTTTTTATTACATAGAGCTCACTTTCTTTGTACTGTGCTCCTACACCCACCAGAGAGACTAGTTTTTTGATACCATCCTGCTTATCAGTTTATCTAGGTCTGTTTGGGAAAGCTAAACCCCACCACTGCCTATAGGGCACTTTGCAATGCTCAAAGTAATGATCCAATAAACCAATCAATTTTTGTGTTCTTGTATATTATATATTTTGCTGTCTTTTGCAGATAACTCACTCTCTCAAATACTCCTGAAGAAGCGGTAATTTTGGAAATTGTCAAAAATACATCATTTTATTGAGGGCACAGTATAGTGCCATTATTATACAGTAGTCCAGTTTTGTCCAGAGTAATCAATGTGATTTTTCCAGGTATAATTTGTGTGTCTACAAGATTTTATACTTTTTGTAAATAAAATATGTTAGCTTTAATCTATACAAAATGTTGTTATGTCTATGGTGGTACCATAAAAGTCCATTCTGCCTCAAAGACATTTTTTTGCATGTAGTATTTTGGGATGCATGTACCTTATGTACAAACATTTCTTAGCACATTAATATTATAATTAAATGATGAACTATGAGTAGAAGTAGCACACAGTACGTTTTAGAAATCCATCTTCCCTAATCAGTCTCTCTCCTCTTGGGGTCATTCAGAGGGTCCTGGTTTGACTTTGGCTGTCTGTATCCAGCTTAGATGTGTGCAATTCATTTTGGTCTGAATGTTAATTCAGAAACATTTTTGGTTATTTGGAGATGCTGATGCATCCGAATCGCCTATTAAAAATGTAACGAATTTTGTTCAATTTCGTTTCGTATACTCGTTTTCTAACAAATTCCAAATTTTGGGAATGATTCGATTTTGAAAAATGAGTGATCGATTGGAATTATGTGTGAAGAATAGCTGGTTGTTAAGGAGCAGGCAGGGAAGAAGGCTGCCATGTCCTTAACAATCGATAACTCATTATCTGTCAGCGGGCTTCCCCACTAAGAGCTGAAATGTAAACAAAAGAATGCCAGTAATTAAAATTTCAGAAAAAATAATAGAGCAGGGTCCCCACCTCAATGAAGCCAAGAAAGAGGGAATGAGCGAGCACCCCCCTCCTGAACCATACCAGGCCATATGCCCTCAACATGGGGGGGCTGACTTGGGGCAGGGAGGGATCCTGCATTCATTATATCTGGTCTCCCACAGTACACAGTACATGAAAATGCAATTATTTTAGTAAACATAAACCTTTTCATCATCATTATATAGCAGTCTTGTGACTTCTACCAGTGGTTAAAGCTTGTAGGAGGAGTTGTAATTCTCCTCTGACTGTCCTATGAGGCTGCATGACTCTCCTGACCCTCTGTCTGGATAGTGCTGATTAGCCCTGTTCCGATTACATGCACCCCCCCCCCCCCGCCAAAAAAAAAACTCTCTAGCAATACACACCAAACTGAGCATGTGCAGAGTGCCCCCAAGGGCTCTGTAATATCAGGAGGTGGATTGGAGACTGTGGAAGAATGGGAAGATCAGTTAAGACAGGATCAAACAGCCTTTTTTCACAATGCACAGGACTAACCCCTTACCACAGTGAGTATAACAAGCATGCTTTACTGCATATACAGACTGATTTTACTGTTGTAGGTTTACTAACACTTTAAAGTACATTACAGTTTGTCTCTTAAAAGCTCATCTTCTTTCAGCTGTCAGTTTGTAAAAAAAATGTTGGTGCAAGCCAAGTACGTGTATTGTACAGCAGTGATGGTCATCTCCATTTGGGGGCCGATGCGCACACTACTTAGTTCAATGTTTTCCCACTACAACGCATGCATGAGAAGCCTCTATGAATGAGTGAGAGGGACCCCAAAGTTTTGACTGCCTAGGGACCTCCACAGAGTTTAATCCAGCACTGGCTGTAAGCAGGGGGGGGGGACTGAAGTACTCTGTGAGAGATGTGGTATGAGTGGGAAAAGTGAGGTGGCCAGTGGGGGATGCAATAAGTGCAGGGATGGTGTAGTGTGGATTGTGGTGGCTGGGGAGAGATGTGTGTGTGAGTGGATGAGGTAGCTCAGATAGGGATTTGGGGTGAGCAGAGGGTGGATGTACTGTGACTGGGGGGGAAGGGGTGGGGAGGGATTTGCTGTGCTGGGGAATTGGTAGGGGGAGTGAGGTGGCCACGGGATGGCTACAGTGTGAGCAGATGGTGAGGTTGGCATGCACTGTGATAGCAGAGATGCACTACTTAGGGAGATTGGGAGGGATTGTGAGCCTCTTCAAAATCTGCCAGTGCCTCCCATGATATGCATATCTCTCAACTGGGCTTCATCTCCTGGCCCCCTGCCCTCCCTGCTGTTAGTGGCTTCTTTCACAGGTCAGGCAGCTGTGTGAAATACACTGTACACTGAAATACACACTGTTGAAATAGTGGTAAAGTTACCAGAGGGTGCAGAAGTCTAGGAGGTGTGTTATTGGGGAGTTGCACTGTTATAGGGGTGGCAAAGTTACTGAAAAGGAGCATTAGGCTATAGGGACAGGAGGAAATTGCATGGAGGTATAGAAGTGAAAGGGTGATATGCAGGGAGGTGTGTGCATGGATCGTGGATCGTGCATATGGCTATAATTGTGGGTGACTGTGTATGTAATTGGAGCAATGGAGCACAATGCACAATGCAGGGGGAGAGTTGGTGGAGCTGAAGTGTTGGGGAGCCTGATGAAAAAAAAAACATTTTTTTTAGGTCTGGTCATGTGTATTGGGTGTGAAATTTTTCCTGGATTAGAAATCTACCACTGGTAAAATTAAACTTACAGTAAGCCATGATCTCCAAAAGGGACAATAAAAGTTCAGTGAGAAACTGTAACGGAGCTTTTAAATTTTTAATCAAATTTGCAACCACAAAGAATATAGTTATGGGTGCATAATAGTAATTAGGGATGAGCTTTATGTTCAGGTCAAACATGAGTTTGACTCAAACATTGGCTGTTTGCCTGTTCGGCGAAAAGCGAACATTATGGGGGGGTAAAAAGGTCCTTGAATCCACACTCACCAAAGTTGCAAACAGCAAATAGAGTATCAGCCGATTCGTCAATATGTGACGGGATACCTGCCCTAAAAGCAATGGCACTATATCAACAACAGGAAGAGGAAACAAGGGAGTCCCCATAAAGCAAAAATGGGAATGGTCAACTACGGCTTATGGTACAAAAATGCAAAAAGGCTTTATTAAGGGTGGGGGGGTGGGGGTATTTACATATACAAACAATTCCAAATATATGTAAGATAAACAATGTATCTAAATAACACAGTCCGTCTCACTACACTAAACCAAAATTAAAAACCATGCTGCAACATTGATGAATAAAACTGCAGAGCGTGCCTGCAGGCCAAAAATGCATGCAGTGTCCATTTGAATCCAAAGAAAAAAGTATAGCACCAAACATTACTTGGGGTAAGCTACTGATGGGATATCGAGTCTTATGTGGTCTAGTATTGACTGTGCATCAGATTGAGCAGTACTGAAAAGAAACTACATATATCCACATAGACAAGACCTTACATAGCTGAATTAGGTGGGGTTTTTTAACCCTCTGTTAGAAAGAAATCCTCCACACGCAGCTTCCAACCTCAGTGCACTAAATGTGTGTATACACCAGTTGTTTTGGAAATAGAAAGACCAGCGTTCCTGTTACTAGGTATGTCCAGTGCACAAACACTATTTCCTCAATGCAGCATATAAGGAGCAAAGGACAGACCACTCCAAAGAAAGGGCTTAGTCTCTTTTCCAATCTAGACCAGAATGATATTTTCACAGTTCATCATTTTCAAGTGTGTCAATCCATGCAGGAGGGTGAATGGCAAACAGATTGTCGGTAAAATTCCATTCTCTCACTGATCAGTCAACTCCGGTCATGTTGATTAGAAGACAGATTTATTACAAATGTACTGGTACATTTGGATGAGCTCTGTACACAGCAAGTAGATTCAACAGAGTCATACAGGAACCCTTTACACATGTCATTTTATAACAGTATTTGGCAAGCTACCATTGGCTAAGGCACACTGGTGACTCATGGTGCATCGTCAGCTTTATTGTCAAAGACAGTGTCCTTTACACAATATGCCCTAATATGGTAAACTTGTGCTAGTTCTTTAAATATTGTTGTAGGTGTTGGTCGGAACTAAGCAGATTGCATAGACAATAAGTCAGCGCCATTTTAGCTAGAAAAAAGCATATAAGGAACAAGGCAAATGTTGATATCACTTGTAATTCTTTAAAATATTTCTTATCATTCCCTCCTCTGTTATCTATATTTGCTTCCTCAATTTATTACTTCAGTGCAGGTCCGTTCCACAACTGGGTTTTCAGACCTTAGCAAGTCCTTGACCTTGGCAAGTCCAGTCCATTTCCCAAACCAACCTTCAAGCCAAATTGTGAATGGATCATCAGTACCTAAGTTTTCCGCTAATTCATTCGATAAAGCTGTCAATCCTTCGGTTCCTCCAGGAGCTGTAATGTTAGAAATAAAAGGTGCACCACATACCACCAAACATTTTACTGAACCCTCCTCTTTCTGCTAGGACCATATCTAATGCCATCCTATTCTGCCATGCCTCAGAGAGGTAGGGGCTTATTGCTCTGTCAATCTCTTAACGGCATCCCTGGTGTAGTTTACAAACCTTTGTTGGTTATAATATATATATATATATATATATATATATATATATATATATATATATATATAGTTAATCCAGTCAACATTTTTTTTTTTACTGTCACCCACCAGAGAAGAGACTCAAATCCAGCTGCCACATGATTCCTAGCTTTGAACTCGCTCGGCACTCTACACGGAACCCCAATCTCATCTATATAGATAAAAGACCCCGCAGGAGAGGTGTCCCTTCTGCTCCTCCGGTGACCCTTCTTCCAAGGGGACTCTGACAGTAAGTGCAGAGGCATTGCCAGCTGTACCAGGGCACAATCCCCTCGGGAATTGGCTGGGATGCTTGCTCTGAGCCTCTTGTCTCTGCATAACCACCAGACGTCCGCCCTCTGGGTGTTGTGCTCAACCCAGTTGTCACCCTCTCCCTTTACTATTTTGTTATTCCTCTCCATGCAGTAGTCATCCGGTAAAGACCCCAAATCTTTGCCACTCTCATTCCCCGGAAGTGCAAAGCAAGCAAAGTTGCCAGGGTATGCCGTGACAGCAGGGGGTATCTGAGGTCTCTGAACCTGGGGAAACAATAAACTTAATGCGTGACAGGGAGTGTTGGTGTCAGGTTTGTATGTGTTTTGATATAGCTTTAGCATACACTCTAAACCATCTGGATCTGTATTGTTATTTAAGGGAAAAGGCACTGTAGCCAGCTGGGGTCTGGCCCCTGCACAGACCAAGCAGTTCTCTTTTTTAAGGGTGTTAGCAGTATATATAAACCATTCATTCTTATCCTGTTATAGCTTCTTCCGCTGTGAGATTGGTGAATCTCACTGTGGATCCTAATACCTCTACTTTAAATTGGTCCTCATTATCTAATTATTTCTTGTTGTTTGTCTCATTCTTTGGTTTGACTTCAAGAAAGAATTTTCCCAAAGGGTCAGTTTCTGATATCCAAGCTCCTATACGATATGACCTCTGATCCTCTAGTTTTAGGTCCTTCAGGGAAATCAATAATATATTGCAATTCTTTGATTCTGTACAGGGAGAGTGGGCCGCTTTAGTTATGGTTAATCTATTCTTTAAATCTCCTGCTGCTGGGATCTCATATCCCCAATCCTGCTGCAGTTGTCCACATGACTGAATCCCAAATAGTACACCTGGTAGTTCCAGCCAGGTAGCACACATATTTATCTGCCCAGGTCAGTTTACTTGCTTCTACCTTATCTCCACAATCTGTCATCTGGCAGAAATCCACCTGTATAGTACTGGTGGTTCCTTCAACAAAGGTGAGGTTCAATGCTCTTCCTGTCTCTTCCCAATTGATTGGTTCCACTATCCTCCCGTGTCTCCTACCTCCCCATATAGAGGCCCCTCCTAGAGTCACCAATACTCCCACGAGGAACAAAATCCCTACCATCCTATCTGAAGTGAGGGGGCCTAGATAGGGCCTTTTCTTCACCAAGGTTGAGACAAGCAGACCTTTTATCTGCCTCCCTTTGTATTTGGACTTCCCCCCTCCTTCAGTCTCTCTGTCCCTACTCTGCCTATATTTACCTTTTTACAGTGGGATTGGTGAATCCAGATACTCCTTTCAGCAATTCTTACTGCAGTGGGAGTAGTAAGGAGTACTTGATATGGCCTGTCCCACTTAGGGGAGTGGCAATGCTTCTTTTTGATCACCTTGATGAGCACCCGATTTGTACTTTGTCTTCTCCTATGGGCTCTCCTTCTGGAATGGAACACTCTTGGTTAATTTGTTTCTGTTTTAATAACCTTGACATGTATTCTGCTAAGGTTCTCTCCCCTTCCTCTGTGTGGGTTTCATTTGGTAATAAAGGTATTTTATAAGGTCTACCATACATCATTTCTAATGGACTCAGCCCCTCTTTAGTGAGGGTGTTGTGCATGCTTTAAATAGCAAGTGGGAGACAGTACATCCAATTTTTCCCTGTCTCTTCCATAGCCTTTTTTAGCTTGCTCTTTAATATCCCATTATGTCTTTCTACGAGCCCTGCTAACTGAGGGTGATATGCACAGTCGTTCTTTTACTTCTATATCCATCACTTCTGTTAGGTGTTTTATAGTCGGATTTACAAAATGTGGACCATTATCGCTATAAATCTTCTCTGGTATCCCAAATCATAAAATTATATCTTTTAGTAAGGCTTTGGATACTGTTAAGGCGTCAGCACTATATCTCTACCCATGTGGTCAATGCATCAATGATTTCCAAACAATATTTCTTCCTTTTCACATTTGTCTAATTCAATAAAATCCATGCAAATGTGTTGTAATGGATATTGCGGTGTGGGGAACTTCCCTTTCCGTGGTCTTATGCTTCCCTGAGCATTGTCTCTTGCACATATAATGCATTGAGAACAAAAAGGTTTTTTTTTTTTTTTAGTAGTTTGTGAAGCCATAGGCTGTACATACCTTATTTAACATCTCAGTCATCCCCCTGTTTGACACATGAGTTACTCCATGTGTCAATACTACTGCATACCTAAATAAGGATTTTGACAATACCAGCTTTCCTTCAGGTGATGTGTAGATGTTATCTATTATTGTGCAACCTTTTGTTTTCCAATATTGTTTCTCCCCAGGGGATATATTCTGCTGTATATCAGTAAGGACTGTATGATCTATCTCTATGATATCCTGATCTGTCATGTGTCACTTCTGCATATCCAGTTACACTTGTGCCATCTGGATTTTTCGTACTGGAGCCATCAACAAAAAGTGTCATGTCAGGGTTAGATAACGGTACATCTTTTCAATCACTTCATGGCAGTACCTTTTCAGTGATGGCAGCAGTACAGTCATGTTTATGACCATCAGTAGGAAGTGGTATTAGTGTGGATGGGTTTAATGTAGTACATCTCTGTATTGTTAAGTGAGGTTGTGTCAAAAGTATTGTCATAAAGTAAAGGTGTCGTGCTGGGCTCAAATGTATGGACCAATGGGGCGCGGTCAGTATTGAATACCCAGAAATCCAAGCTCTACAAAAATTTGTCATGCCCAAAAAAGACATCATTTGTTTCTTTGTTTCTGGCTTCGGCACCTGGTGGAGGGCTCAAATTCTCTCCTCAGCCAGGTGTCGACCTTCTTTTGAGATATTATACCCTAAGTATTTGACCCGCTGTTGCCACAACTGGAGTTTAGTTTTATTTACCTTATGCCCTTGGTATAACTTCCTGGTTAAGAGCTTGTAAATTCTGTACCATTCTATTGCAGGGGCTATACGCTCCTCTGCTTCCTTCTTAAGGGGGTATCTCCTTCATCACCTTGCACAAAAACCTTTACTTTCACATTGTTTTTTCCATCACTTTCAAATACTTCTCAGAATGATTAACATATTGCAAAACATCTAAAACTAATGCAGTTCAGTAAGTAACCGTGTTTTTAACAATGTAATCCTTATGATCCTGTTTTAATCCATTAACAAAAGCTATCTTTAGCTGTTGTTGATATGCACTATTCACATCCTCAGCTTTGGGGAGCCCAGAGAACACTTTAAAAACTTCTCGTAGTTTATTTAGATAATCACTGACACTTTCCTTGTCTTCCTTTAGTCATATTAATCTTTTGCCAGTCAGTTCGTTATACCCATCGGAGATTGCATCTCCAATAGAAGGCAGTCAATCGGTCTGTCAAATCTTTGCTATCAAGGGCCAGTGGTTCCCCTCTTTGTTGAGGGGGTACTGTGGCTACACAGGGGTCCCAATTTCCCTTTACTGATGCCCAATCTGATCCTAGAACCCTCCTTAAGGCCCTTTCCACTTCGACCCCGTTTAGCCTATAACTGTTCCTTAGACCTTCCATATTTTCAATGATTTCTGGGGCCCCAAACTTAGGATGTTTAATATGCTCAGTAGCCTTCTGCACGTCACTCTCAGTCCATGGTTTAAAAACAGTCATAGTTAGGGGCTGACCGTTTTGTCTGCCTCTTTGTCCACTAGGGGCAGTTGGGCTTGGCATTTCTCTTTTGTTCTCCTTCTCAAACTAGTATTCCACCATTTCTAATCCAAACTTCTTTTTTTTATCTTTGGGTCACAGTTAGTTTACCATTGAATCCCAACTTCCTTTCCCACTTAGCACAATATTTAACAGATTTTGGTTATTTGTTATGCATACATTTCTTATCTCCTTCTAACTAACTATTCCCCATGTCTCTGTTTTTTTTTCCTTGAGTTTAGAATACAAGACTGGTAATTCTACTCTCGAACTTTGCCAGAATCTATATAAAACAGCAAACAAAGTCCAAACTCTCCAAACAGGAAATAAACATATATATATATATATATATATATATATATATATATATATATATATATATATATATATATATATATATATACACACACATACACACACACACACATATACATAAAAAACAACTTATACCTTTACCTTATTTACTACAAAGTACAGTTGGTCAAAACAAACAGTATTCTTAACGTTCTGATCAGAATTTTTTTTTTTGCACACACACAAAAGAGGAAGTGCACTTAGGTGTCCATGAGGGGGGGGGGGAGTGAGTGAGTCCAGTTTTTTTTTTTTTAACCACAAGTTTGCAGCCAGACAGATCATAAAGCAGGCCTTTTATCAACCTGTAAACCACCAGACTAGCAACCCTTGGATCACAGTAAAGCAAAAATATAAGACTCCCCACACAAAGTTAGCAGTAATGTTAAACATGAGAAGGAAAGAGCGAGAGTTAGTCTCATGATTTAACAAATGCAGCAAAAGAAACAGTGCAGGAAATATTGCTCTCGAGAGAAAAAGAGAAAAACGATCGATCTATGGGCTAAGTGTTTCTGATCAAGTTAGATTGATTCCTGCTCGTACATTCACTTCCTGTTTGTCCCAACCACCACTAAGTTAGGAAAAAACCTGAAATGGCCACTGTGACTCTCTGTAATCTATCCATATTACGTGTAGTCACTATTCACAACAATTATCAATCATCTATCATCTTTCGGTACCTTCAATTTTTTTAATCTGTCTCAGACAGCGGGCTACGTCTATTTACCATAGGCAACGTCCCCAAGTGCCTCTGTCTTCGGCCCCTGTGTCACTTAGGTCTTTTATAATCAACTTACAGTGCTGGAATAAAAACCCAAATCACCTTGAGTAGAAGAGAAAAGAAAAGAAAAGAAGAGAAAAGAAAAAAAATCTGTCTTACCTTTCACAGACTCGGAGGACTGGATCAGAAGTCCAGGAGTAGAAGTCTGGTGTGGATCCCGGAACCGACCAGCCTCTTTTTACCACTTAACTTGAGTGGGAGGACCTAGGTCTCGGCGAGAAGGAGTCTGATACTCACCGATATTTTGGACTGAACCGTTTGATCCACCACCTAATCCTTACTTCCGGCTCAAAGGACCATAATGTCGGTAAAATTCCATTCTCTCACTGATCAGTCAACTCCGGTCATGTTGATTAGAAGACAGATTTATTACAAATGTACCGATACATTTGGATGAGCTCTGTACACAGCAAGTAGATTCAACAGAGTCATACAGGAACCCTTTACACATGTCATTTTATAACAGTATTTGGCAAGCTACCATTGGCTAAGGCACACTGGTGACTCATGGTGCATCGTCAGCTTTATTGTCAAAGACAGTGTCCTTTACACAATATGCCCTAATATGGTAAACTTGTGCTAGTTCTTTAAATATTGTTGTAGGTGTTGGTCGGAACTAAGCAGATTGCATAGACAATAAGTCAGCGCCATTTTAGCTAGAAAAAAGCATATAAGGAACAAGGCAAATGTTGACATCACTTGTAATTCTTTAAAATATTTCTTATCACAGATGCAAAGACTATTGATAAGCAGATAAGGAGGGAAAGAGAACTGCCCTTTTGGGCTCTCACCACTTTCAATTACTGGGGATGTCCTCAGACTCTGCTGTCTCTTGTTTGGCATGGAGCGGCTCACAGTCAGTTCAGAGCAACATTCAGTGTGTAGTCACAGCACACCTTTATCCTCAATAGTAGACACTGCAGACTGTGTGATCACATGACCGGTCACATGGTTAGGAAAAGACCAGGAACCAGGAACTTTGCATTCAATTGCTGATGCGGAAATAGCTTGTGAAGTATGGTGCTGTATGCAAATCGCAGGGAAACCCTTTTACATTGCTGGAAAGGGAAGCATGTTGAAGGCCTGCTGACAAGCCCTGCAGGGGCTGCGTTAACGTTTCGTATGCCTCCGCGTACTTCTTCAGAACAATTTGGCATTGAATTAAGGTTGATTTAAATAGGGAACACTGTCCAATCAGATCAAACCATGCCAAATAGCTATTTACTGCCATCTTGTGGTCACATCAGGTAATGCAGTCAAAAAGAAAAAAAAAAAAAAGGAAAAAAGTTTCCAATTAGTTGCTCAAACAAAAAAGTACTTATTTGCAAGGGAGGAGAAAGAAATACAATCTCACATATCACCAGGCAGCAAGTAAAGAGTGCAATAGACATTGTAATAAATTTCCTCATAAAGTGGAATGGCCCTCATGGTCAGAATTAAATTATATCAAAAACAACCAAAGCAGATACAAGAAAACCAAGAGATCACTCGGGGAGCTTTTATAAAACACTTCAAACCTAATGTTTATGGTTCAAGAAAGACACTCAGGCTTAGTTCATGGTTCAAGCCATTAGGTTGAAGAGTACCAAGCCTGAATATCCATTTTTTCTCTTTGCGTAGGAGTACCCTGTCAAAGTCACCCCTACGGTCTGTCAGAGAAAGGGCATAAAAGCCCTTTACCCTCAGACCTGTGGTTTTGCCCTGATGAAAATCCAAAAAGTGTTGAGCCACTGAAGTTTCTTCCTTTAGCCTGATACTCTTCAGGTGTTCCCCGAATCTAATACGCAGCTGTCTCTTAGTTTTGCCTACATACAATTTATGACATGGGCATTCGAGAACATAGAGTATTCTAGTTGTGGCACAGTTAATGAAAGACCAGATCTCAAATTGTTGACTACCATCCAAATTTCTAAAGGTTTTTGAGCGGTCCACATACTTGCATGTGCCACAATGGCCACACGGAAACATGCTGTTGACCCGAGGCATATCAGTGAGCCAACTTCTATTTGAGGGCCGTACAAACTCAGATTGCACCAGCATATCATTGAGATTTTGGGCTCGTTTAGCAACCACTGACGGTCTCTCACCAATAGTTTGCTTCGACCCAACAGCTCGCAACAGTATGTGCCAATGTTTTGAGAGGATTGTATTCACCTGGTGCCACTGGACCCCATAGGGGGTGATAAATCTCACCAGTCCCTCAGTCTCCTGTTGTGTCTTTTTCTGGGGTAAGAGGAGGTCAGCTCTCCTCTTATGTCCTGCGATGCTCATTGCTCGCTTGAGGGTACGGTGGGGATATCCCCTTTCCCTGAATCTCTGGTAGAGTTGTTTAGATTCGGAAAAGTAGTCCTCCTCAGTAGAGCAGTTTCTGCGGATTCTCATGAACTGTCCAACTGGGATCCCACGTATCAGAGACATGGAGTGGTGGCTATCAGCATGTAGTAATGTATTTGCGGCTGTTTCCTTTCGGAAAGTACTAGTAATCAACCTACCACCCTCAAGTCGGATAGATAGGTCCAGGAAGGAGAGTTGATGGGGATCCGCAGTATAAGTTAGATGTATATTCCTAGTGTTATTTTCTAGCTCTGCCATAAACACCTCCAGTTCATCTGAAGTCCCTGCCCATACCATCAGGACATCATAGATGTACCTCAGCCAGCAGCATGCATGGTGGAGGTACATCGACGAGGCATAAACTTTCTCCTCCTCCCACCAGCCCAGGTGCAGACACGCATAGACCGGGGCCCATGGGGCTCCCATAGAGGTGCCATGCAGCTGCTGATAGTTAGATCCAGAGAACTGGAAAAAGTTGTGCTTGAGTACAAGCTCTAGGACAGTGGTTCTCAACTCCAGTCCTCAGGACCCACCAACAGGCCAGGTTTGCAAGATAGCTGAAATACATCACAGGTGATATCACTTGCTGCTCAGTGATTGCAGTATTCTAGTCTGCAACTCCCCAAGGTAATACTTAAAATCTGGCCTGTTGGTGGGTCCCGAGGACTGGAGTTGAGAACCACTGCTCTAGGAGATCAATGATGAATTCATTTTGGGCTCCCATTTCTGGGAAGTGTTTCTCTTGGAAGTGATATACCGCCAAAATGCCCCACTCGTAGGGAATAGACGTGTAAAGCAACTCCACATCAATCCCCACAAGTAGGGCACCCTCCGGGAATTCTAATGCACTAATCTTATTCAACACGTCCCCTGTGTCACGTACGTACGAAGTCAAAGACAAGACCATGTCCTTGGTTAAGGAATCTATATATTTCCCAAGTCCCTTCAGGGGACCACGAATGGCGGAGACAATAGGTCTTCCTGGAGGGGCCTTTCTGTTCTTATGGACCTTAGGGATTATATAAAATGTTGGTTTATTGAAGTCAGCCACTCTCAAGAATTCCAATTCCTTTTTAGAAATTAAATTGGCCTCAAATGCCCATTGTAATTTCTCATTAATAAGTTCCACCAGGTCCTGGAATGGATCATGGTGTAGTCTTTTATAGGTAGATTCATCATTTAGGAGTCGTCGTACCTTCCCCTCGTAAAAATCCACTGAGAGGAGGACGACATTACCTCCTTTATCACTCTTTTTGATAATCACTTGGTCCCCTCCCCTAAGCTCTTTTAATGCCTTCCTTTCCTCAGATGTGAGGTTATCACCCATGATGGTTTCCCAATTTAATTTGTTGAGGTTCTCTTCAACAAGGTCGAGGAACACCCCAAGCCATTTGTTCTTCCGAAATAAAGGCATTTTGGTTGAACGGATCTTTAATTTGGGATCTCTTTTCCACCCCGACATCCCTGGAGCTTCCTCCTCACCAGAGGACAGGCCTCCTTCTTCCATCAATATCATTAATGATTCTAGGGCCTCAGTTTCCCTGGTATCTAGCTGTAGATCATTTAGGGGAGTTTTGTCGGAATAGATCTCGTTGAGGTATACTTTCCTCAAAAAAAGGCAGAGGTCCTTATATACCCCAAAGTGGTCCATACTCGTAGTAGGGGAAAAGGATAGACCCTTGCTTAATAAATTAATATGTCGTTTCTCCAATTGAAAATCAGAGAGATTAATGATTTTAAAATCTTCTACTGGGTCATTCAAATGGAGTGCATTTAGTTGGGGCGTTTTTGGCTCTGAGTCGTTGTCCGCTCTGTTCCTATTGGGTCCCCCCTTCCTTCCTTCCTTGTCTTCCTTTTCCTTGATTCCCTCCTCCTCCTGTTGTCCCTTGTTTGCCTCCCTTTAGTATACCCCTGGACAGGGGAGATTCCTGCTGGTCCAGTAGGTCTTTGTCTAAAAAAGACACGGTATGGCGTGTTTCGTCTTCACGACCAGAAGACTGGGCACCTGTCTCTGTATCAGAGCGAGAGGGGAATCTACGATTCCGTGATCTACTTCTGCTTACCCTTACTGACAGGTCAAAAATTTCCCCTTTTGCCCAGTCGTCTAAATCCCTCTTAAATTTGTTGTTTGGTAATTTTAAGATTTTTTTTGAGTTCTATCGACTTCCTTCTTGAGGAAATCATTGAGTCTCTCAAAATCAGGATTATCCTTCAATGGCTCAAGCTTTTCACTAGTCTCTTGAATCTGGATCTGTAACGAGGTCAATTGATCTTTCTCCTCCTCTACAATTAACCACATTACTTCCAGGCCATGTTTAGTACATTGTTCTTTCCACTTAGGAATTTCTCAGTATGAAGGTGGGTAGCCGGCACTACCCTCCTTCTTAGTCCCTGTGGGACAATACCACTTACTATATAAGACTCAAGTGACAAAATGTCCCATTTTCTATTCAGGGATTTAATAATGAATTTTTTGTGTTCCTTAAATAAAGGTTTTAGGTCGTCTTGCGCTGGCGGCTCCACCCCCACTGAACTCCCATGTATATGTAAATACCACCACCCCCCCACCCTTAATAAAGCCTTTTTGCATTTTTGTACCATAAGCCGTAGTTGACCATTCCCCTTTTTTGCTTTCTGGGGACTCCCTTGTCTCCTCTTCCTGTTGTTGATGTAGGGTAAACCAGCCAGTTTAGAGACGGGCCCTGAAAGGGGTTACTTTTGGCAACAGAGTCATCAGGGATACTATTAATTAAAAAGCATAACAGTTTATTCAATTATAAAATATGAGGTACACATTATTTCTAATATTGCAAAAAATTATTGCTAATGGCTACAAATATTGCGGACATTAACAGACAAACAAGACATATAACAACAATTCGGCTAGCCTGATCCGAACTATTGTCTCAGTCCTTTATGACACCTAGGCAATTTGACACAATGGGGCCATTCTCTAGATGGAAATGCTAAATAGGGCTAAGGTGATAATTTTGGGGGGGGGGGGGTTCGGTTAAGGGCTGAGACAATAAAAGAATAGAGAGAAAATTGAGGAAAAAGTGCTGGTGCCATCCTAATTCCTAAACCCCAAATCTGGTAACGCTGTCATGTGGAGAACAAGATCATTAAGGCAGTACCAAATGGTATATAAGTCAACTCTTATCCCTTTAATGAGGCACAAAGCAGTTCTGTGCCTCACACAAAATGTGTTTTAAGTGATTCTCAATCTGGGAATTCTTATCCGCTGATGGTTTAGAAAGGTGCTGAGGTAATAAGTTCTGGGGTCAATCCTGTATCCAGGTGTGGAGTAAGGGGTTAACAGTCCTTGTATTGAACGGCCATTCAAGACTTTAAAGTGGGGTTCAAAAATGGGTCTGGTGACCTGATACACAATAACCGATATTGGTACAGTGGTACGTGATAGCAGTTGTATCAGTACATTACCGGACCATCCTCAGGTTGCTTCCCATTGATCGGTACTGCAATCGTAGGTTCAATAACTCGTTAACACTCATGTGCTGGTCTGCTGCTTTAGGAGTGAGAATTAAATCTCATGCCGTCTCCTTGGTGGGTCAGCCAACACCAATTTGTATCCCATAGTCCGGTTTATTCGGAGCGCCGATCCGTGCGGCTATTCAAAGCTCCGGTCCTCTCCTCTCACATGTCGGCTCATCGGCGCCTCCAGCTCTCTCGGACAGGCAGCTTAGTGACGTCAACGTGTTTCGCAGTGACAAAATAACGTAGCTTCTTCTCGGACGTTCAATTTTTTGCAATACTAGAAATAATGTGTACCTTATGTTTTATAATTGAATAAACTGTTATGCTTTTTAATTGATAGTCTTTAACTAATAGACTCTGTTGCCAAAAGTAACCCCTTTCAGGGCCCGCCTCTAAATGGGCTGGTTTACCCTACCCCTTCCCCCCCCCCCTTTTTCCTTTTGTGGTTTAAACGTACCTACGGTTACAGCAACAGTACCTTAATCGGTACAGGGTTTAGTACCGGCCATTCTAATTTATGACCAGGTACAGGTGATTAATCGCGCATCCCCATTCCCCCTAACCCTCCCCCACACCCCTTTGTGACTATATATACAGACAGTCTCGTGTATACATATATATATCCACTGCATCCAGTGTAGCTATATCTGACTGCAGGCCATTCCTGGTGTACTTTTTCTAATATACTTCAGGCAGGCAGGTTATTCAGTTAGCTGCAGTGTATTTAATATATATATATCCAGCCAGTCTCATATATATATATATATATATATATATATATATATATATATATATATATACACACTGAATCCAGTGTAGCCAAGCCTATATCTGACTGCAGGCCATTCCTGGTGTTCTTTTTCTAATGTACTTCTGGTGGTGTACACAATAACGTGCACCCCTAGTGCAGTTGCTACTACTTTTCTGGTGGTGTACACAATACAGTGCACCCATAGTTGTTATTACACTTCTGTTGGTGTACCCAGTATCGTGCACCCCTAGTGCAGTTGCTACTACTTTTCTGGTGGCGTACACAGTACACAATACATACAGTGCACCCATAGTTGCTATTAGACTTCTGGTGGTGTACACAATACCATTCACCCCTAGTGCAGTTGCTCCTACTTTTCTGGTGGTGTACACAATACATACAGTGCACCCATAGTTGTTATTACACTTCTGTTGGTGTACACAGTTCTGTGCACCCATAGTGCAGTTGCTACTACTTTTCTGGTGGTGTACACAGTACACAATACATACAGTACACCCATAGTTGTTATTACACTTCTTTTGGTGTACACAGTACCGTTCACCCATAGTGTAGTTGCTATTACCTTTCTGGTGGTGTACACAGTACACAATACATACAGTGCACCCATAGTTGCTATTAGACTTCTGGTGGTGTTCACAATACCGTTCACCCCTAGTGCAGTTGCTACTACTTTTCTGGTGGTGTACACAATACATACATTGCACCCATAGTTGTTATTACACTTCTGTTGGTGTACACAGTACCGTTCACCCCTAGTGCAGTTGCTACTACTTTTCTGGTGGTGTACACAATACACAATACATACAGTGCACCCATAGTTGCTATTAGACTTCTGGTGGTGTACACAATACCGAGCACCCCAGTGCAGTTGCTACTACTTTTCTGGTGGTGTACACAGTACACAATACATACAGTACACCCATAGTTGTTATTACACTTCTTTTGGTGTACACAATACTGTGCACCCATAGTGCAGTTGCTACTACTTTTCTGGTGGTGTACACAGTACACAATACATACAGTGCACCCATAGTTGCTAATAGACTTCTGGTGGTGTACACAATACTATGCACCCCTAGTGCAGTTGCTACTACTTTTCTGGTGGTGTACACAGTACACAATGCATACAGTGCATCCATAGTTGCTATTAGAGTTCTGGTGGTGTACACAATACCATTCATCCCTAGTGCAGTTGCTACTACTTTTTTGGTGGTGTACACAATCCATACAGTGCACCCATATTTGCTATTAGACTTCTGTTGGTGTACACAGTACTGTGCACCCCTAGTGCAGTTGCTACTACTTTTCTGGTGGTGTACACAGTACACAATACAGTGTAGTGTGGTTTTGATAAAAAAAATTTACAGCATGTCCGGAAGGCCACCAAGGAGAGGCAGACTCTCACAGGCCACTAAAAGAGGGCAAGCAGGCTCTGTGTCTACAGTCGACAGTGCTGGTCATGGACACGGTGCATCCTCAGCACGTGGCCATGGGGCACACTTGTCCTTTTTTTCTGCAGCTGGCTGTGTTATTGAGCCACAACATGCAGAAGAGTTGGTGGAATGGATTATTCCATCGGCTCCATGTCAACAGTCACTCCTTCCCTAGCCCCAACATCATGCACGGAGGAGTCCCCCGAACTATTCAACCACAGTGTCGGGTAAATGCTGCAGGAGGATGCACAGTGATTTGAAGGCTCTGATGATGGTACCCAGGTTGAGGGATGGTACCCAGGTGAGTCTAGAGAGAGGAGGTGCCCAAGAAGGTCAAGAAACTGTCAGTCATGTTCCCCCAGCTGCAGCATACTGCCAAGTTTGCTCCAGTGACGAGGAGGGAGGGGATGATGAGGTCACTGACTTTACTTGGGTGCCTGATAGAAGAGAGGAGGAGGAGGCACATCTCCAACGAGGCAGGATGCCCTCTAGGGGGCAGCTTAAGGGCAGCCACCCTATTGCATCACACCGGAGAGCTAAGCAGGTGCAGGGCGCTGCTGACTCCCCGCATATTTTGAAAAGTTCTTTGGTGTGGGCCTTTTTTGACATGTGTGCAGCAGATCGCACCGTTGCTGTTTGCAACATATGTTTGAAGCGTATCAAGCATGGCCAAAATAGCAGCTGCTTGGGCACCACATGCTTGACCAGACATGATGACCTCCCATGCAGTCCATTGGCAACAGCACATAAAAGACCCACATCAAAGAACAAGGCGGACCTCTCCCTGCTGGGATCTCCAACCCCACTAAACCTCCAGTCCTCTCAGAAACCTACACTGAGAGAAATGAAGGTATAGAAATAGGTGTCCCAAGTACTTGTAGCCAATCTGCTAGCGGTACACCAACATCTGATTGTAGCAGGCAAATTTCCCTACCCCAGTTGCTAAACCATCAAAAGAAATTCGGTCCCAGCCATCCACATGCTCAGTGTCTGAATGCTAGCTTGGCCAAATTGCTAGCACTGCAACCGCTGCCTTTTCAGCTGGTAGACTCTGCCCCCTTTCGTGAATTTGTGGAATGTGCGGTACCTCAGTGGCAGGTTGCCAAACGCCATTTCTTTTCATGGAAGGCTATTCCGGCTCTCTACCAGCATGTGGAAGGCAATGTCTTGGCCTCGTTGGACAGGGCGGTCAGCAGTAAGATGCATATTACCGCTGACTCATGGTCCAGCAGGCATGGACAGGGACGTTACCTTTCTTTCACGGTGCACTGGTTAACTCTGCTGGCAGCTGGGAAGGATGCAGGACAGGGTTCAGTATTGTTGGAGCTTGTTCCGCCACCATGCCTCCAAAATGCTAGTAGTGGTGATTCTGCCACACCTCTCTCCTCCACCCCCTCCTCTTCTTCTTCCTCTATGGCCTCTTTCTCTGCAGATTTGTCCTTTGAACCAGTGGTGCTCCGTAGGCATTCAAGGGGCTAGGCAAGCACTCAGGCAAAAAGATGCCATGTGGTGCTTAAGTTGGTCTGCTTACGGGACAGGAGCCACACTGGGGCAGAGATTCTGGCAGCTCTGTAGGGGCAGGCTCAGAGGTGGTTGATGCCACGCCAGCTTCAGCCAGGAATGGTTGTATGCGACAATGGCAACAACCTCCTCTCCGCCCTCCGACAGGGACACTTCACCCATGTTCCTTGTTTGGCTCACATCCTGAATTTGGTGGTGCAGTGGTTCTTGAGCAGGTACCTGGGATTACAGGATCTCCTGATGCAGGCCAGGAAAGTCTGGTCATTTCCACCAGCCATATAACGCCAGTGCTCGGCTGGCTGACATTCAAAGAGAATGCAACCTGCCCAAGAACCGCCTCATTTGTGACATGCCCACCAGGTGGAACTCAACGTTGGCAATGCTGCAGCGGCTACACATGTAGAAGAGGGCCATCAATGAGTACCTGTGTGAGTATGGCACCAGGATAGGGTCAGGGGAGCTTGGCATTTTTTCACCACGCCAGTGGCTAGTGATCAAGGATGCATGCACTGTCCTGTCACCATTTGAGGAGGCCACGAGGATGGTGAGCAGTGACAGTGCATGCATCAGTGATATTGTCCCTCTTTTCTTCCTGTTGGAGCACACGCTGTATGGAATAATGGATGGGGCACTTGAGGCAGAACAGCAGAAGGAAGAGGAGGACTTCCTTAACTCTCAAGGCCCCCTTTATCCAGATAGTGTTCCTGCGGGCCCGCTGATCACACAGGAAGAAGAGCAGGAGGATTGTGTCAGCATGGAGGTGGAGGATAACACTCAGCATCAGCCTTCAAGGGGTCATTTCCAGTCCCCAGAAACCCATGGAGTTGCATGTGGCTGGGAGGGGGTGGTTGAGGATCAAGTGATCCTTAGTGACCCAGAAGACTCAGGATCGAATGCCTCTGCAAACTTATGCTGCATGGCCTCCCTGATCCTGCAAAGCCTACGAAAGGACCCTAGGATTTGTGATATCAAGTAGAGGGATCATTACTGGCTGGCAACCCTTCTTGATCCACGTTACAAGGGTAAGGTTGCAGAACTTATTCAGCCTTTGCAGAGGGAGCAGAGGATGGAACATCTTCGGGAGGCCTTGCAGAAAGTTTGTGCAATGCATTTCCAGAGCCTGGGAGGTTACAATTTCCTGGTTCTGAACAACGTGTTGCTGAGGCATCGTTCAGTCAGAGAAAGAACAGTGGAGAAGGTGGCCGGCTGACCGATGCCTTCAGACAATTCTTCAGTCCTCAGCGCCAAGGTCTGATAGGTTCCAGCAACCATCGCCAGCATCTAAATTACATGGTGCAGGAATATCTAGGTTCAAGATCAGACTTGGAGACCTTTCCAACAGAACATCCACTGGGTTACTGGGTCTTGAGGATGGATCACTGGCCAGAGCTTGCTCAATATGCAATTGAGCTACTAGCCTGTCCTGCATCCAGCGTTCTTTTTGAAAGCAAATTCAGTGCTTCTGGAGGTTTTGTAACCGATCACAGAGTGCGCCTGTCCACAGAATCTCTTGATCAGCTAACATTCATAAAAATGAATCAGTCTTGGATCACCAGCTACCAAGCACCTGCTGCTGATGTAACAGATTGATTTTTCTATGGATGTGGGATTCCTTGAAGACTGCATATGTTGAGTGACTATCCTATTATGCTGAGTGACTATCTTATTTCTCCTCAATCTTCATGATGATAGCTTCTAAGAATATTTTTGGTTCAGGGCACCACCACCACTGCTTAAGGCCCAATTTTTCTGCTCCTGTTTAACAGAGGCATGTAATTACAATTTTTGATAAAATATTTAACAGCAGGGCTTGTTCCTGCACTCAACAAGAGTATCTGTGAGGGGTTGCAGTGTTGTGGCACCATCACCACTGCCTAAGGCCCAATTTTTCTGCCCCTATTTAATAGGGGCATGTAATTACAATTTTTGCTCTAATATTTCACAGCAGGGCCTGTTCCTGCTCTCAACAAGAGTATCTGTGAGGTTTTACATTGTTTTGCCACCACCACCAACACCACCTAAGGCCCAATTTTTCTGCCCTTTTTTAACAGGGGTGCGCAATTACAATTTTTGATCCAATATTTCACAGCAGGGCCCGTTCAACAAGAGTATCTGAGAGGCTTTATAGTGTTGTGAGGGCTTACAGTGTTCTCTTACCACCAACACCTAAGGCCCAATTTTCTGAAGAGTGTATAGGGTGGGCCATATAGTATATACAGGCGGTCCCCTATTTTCAAACATCTGACTTACAAACAACCCCTACTTACAAACGGAGGATTTTCCGACGGAATATGTGCGATCGGTGCGTGTTGTCGGAAATTCCGACCGTGTGTGGGCTCCATCGGACATTTTTCATCGGATTTTCCGACACACAAAGTTTGAGAGCAGGCTATAAAATTTTCCGACAACAAAATCCGATCGCGTCAATTCCGACCGTGTGTGGACCATTCCAACACACAAAGTGCCACGCATGCTCAGAAGAAATTCCGAGACGGAACAGCTTGGTCTGGTAAAATTAGCGTTCTGAATGAATAGAGCACTTTCGTCAGGCTGCAATGTTTTAAATTGTTTAATACAGCGCACTCTCTTCTTTTTAATGTGAGAAGAATGAAGTAGTTTCGCTGCTCATATTCACAAAGACTTCTCACAAGCTTCTATCTTTATTATTTATTGTGATTCCCTCAATATATTTTGATTAGTCACATCTGACCAAATTTCTTTTTTGTTGGTTTATTTTTGTTTTGAATTTTTTTCAAGGCTGATTTTTTCTTAGTTTTGTTTTGTATTTTTTTCAAGGCTGATTTTTTTTTTTTTTTGGGGGTTTGTATTTTTTTTAAGGCTGATGTTTTTTTTTTTTTAATAATATTTTTGTGTGTGTTTTGTGTGTCAAGTTACCACCACACCATTATTATCTTGTATTATTTAATTTCAAGGAGATTGTTTGGTGTTGGTGTCTCTTGTTAATTTCACGTTGTATTTTTGAAATGTACCTGCCTCCTCACAAACAAACTGTCCTTTTTGAAGGAAAACACACATAGGCGAGTATAATTGAAACAAAAATTCCTTTATTAAGGGCTCAGAACCAAACAAAGAGGGAGGCAATGCTGGAGAAACAGCAGAAATTGACGAAGCCTTTGACCCCCAGGGCACACATAAATTATTTTCCAGCAAAATTGGTGGCCTGAGGAGTCCATATGTAAGGGAGTGCAGTCTGGTCCAGAAGTCCCAGAGATCCGGAAAGCAGCAAATTACATCTGTGTCCCCAGGCTGTGGTACTACAAGAGGCTGCATATTTTGCCAGAGCAGACTGAACCCAGGGCCATCACTCTCTGGTCTTCCTTCCACGCTTCCTTCCCGGCTGTGGCTCTGGTGTTGGAGATGCGGCAGGAGGAGGAGTAGGACCTGGAGGAGGAGGAGGACTATGTGTGATGTCACAAATGTGGGTAGCACATGTTATTTGGCCCCTCAACCCCTTATTGAGAGCTTCCAAAATTAGGAACTCACACAGGAGTCATTGGCCCTCCTCCATCTGCATCATTTTGCAGGCCGTTATGCCAGCAAAGTCCTCCTCCATACTGTGGGGGGTTCTCAGGGCCTCTGTAGCCTTCCAAAAGAGGCCTATGGCAGCCTCCTCCAAGTTACTCCTCTTCCTGCCACTTTGTCTTTGAAGGTGGAGGGGAGGGGCCTGGGTATTGGGCAGCCTGCTTGGCCCGGCCACCTCCTGGCTGAGACTTCCCTGTGTATGAAAAAGGGACATGGTTTTAGTTTTTGCATCATCAATCATAATCAGAAATTAGTACTCCAAACTAACATCTAGTTAACATCATTGATTGATGTATATACAAAAGTAATCCTGCGCTGCTCATAAAAAGGGAAAAAGCGGCTAACACAACCAACAAAGTATAAGTATAGGAAACAACAAAACAGTGTAGCGCTAAAAACCTAATCACACATAGGTGGGTAGGTATATAATGGAAAGGATCACCTATCAAGAGACCCATTCAAGGCTGAAAAAAACGGCTATATATGTTTAGGATATAACAATAAACAACAGTGTGTCAGTCCTAGAGGTGAACAATATGTGTAGATCCAATATCCCAAGAAGAGGAAACGAGCTTGCTACCACCGAGGGAGATGGAGGCTTACCAGATGTGGTGGACCTAGCGGGGCATACGCCCAACTAGGTCGGACAAGGCTTAGGTGGTAGGGAAGCAGTGGATGTCTGTGGTATTGCAGGCTGCCCGATTCCTCCAACTGGTGTCCAGATCCTGGGAGATGTGTGGAATTCAAGGGATGTGGATGGTTCTGAATCCCAGGAGGGAGGGGGTGAGGTGTTCCTGGTATGGTTCCCTCAAACCGATCATTCATTGGGTGTAAGTGGAGAGGAAAGGAAAAAAGGGCCACATAGTGTAAATCCGCATCAAAATTTATTAAAAATAAATATAGGAAATACACTCACGTATAAATCCACAAGATATTGCAGCGCTGAGAAAAAGTGGCGACAATGGGGTCCTGCCCGACGCGTTTCGTCCTAAAAAGGCGTCATCTGGGGGGTTACCCCCACTGTAGCCACACACATATATATAGGGGGTGCATCAATTCACCTGAAAAACGGCTCCACGTTGAAATAACCGCACTTCCGGTATTGGCCAAGATGGCCGACCGGCGTGCGTTCCAAACATGCGTTCCACACGCCACTTCCGGGTTGAGATGTAAACAGGAAGTGGGGGAACGATCAAGGATGGTAAAAGCATTTTTGAATACTCCAGATATAGGCTAAATTGAACGGAATGCCTTACACAAACCGATGTTGTAAATCAGCGATGGAAATGATAAATAAAGGAATGGTGATCCAATGACGCGCGTTGCGCTATTGCGCACAGTGTGAGCGCAGAAAGGGAAGTGACGTTGTGTATATCAACAGGAAGTGACGTAAGAAAAGACGGTGAGCGCTACAGCGAGCGCTGTGATTGGTCTAAGGAAAAAAATGGAGTGGGAGGGGCAAGTGAGCGCCCGAAGGCTGTGATTGGCCTTATCACTCAGGAAGTAATATGAATATGTGAGAGTGGGATGTTGCGATCACGTACCTATTATGTGCAGTGAAAACGTGGTGATGTGCTATGATCCTAAACACGAGTGGAGTGATGTAATGGAGTCTCATAATCAAATGGACATGTTAGAAACAGTATATATAAACACATACTTAATAAGGAAAATAGTGGAGCGGGTTTCCAGACACCCCATGTCAGACAATATATGTATAAAAACAAGGAAAATGCACAGATGTACAGATCATAAAGGTCATATATGTGGGTACATGTGTACATATGCCAAACTGACAAAATTTAATAAAAAGCACCATGTCATAACGATCATGTGTATAGGAATATAAATATATGTACTAAAATGACAAAAATTTACTAAAAGTCACTATGTGGTGTCACATGAATATATGTGAGATATAAACTCAAATAAAATTGCAATAGAATTAAAATAGCAAAGGGCATAAGGGAAGGGACAACCCTCAAAGTCCAGAAAGAGGAAGGGGGGGAGGGGGGAGGATACAGGGGCAATGAAACCCCAGCTAAGGAGAAATAAGGGGAGAGAGAGTATTTTAGTTGGAGGGAAATATCAGGCTCTATTAATGAAAGCGTTCACATCCAACTCTACGTTAATACCTGACGGAAAAAGGGTGCGGAGCTCATGGATCCAAAAAGTCTCCAATCTGGATACCCCTCTGGTCATGGCTCCACCCCTCCACGGGGGAACATATCGGTCTATCACAGTGAATTGCGTACCCGCAAGCTCCCGATTGTGGTGTAACTTATAATGTCGCGGAACTGTGTGTTTTGTGTCACCATTTTTGATCAAGGCTATATGCTCAGCCACTCTTATCGAGAAAGAACGGATAGTACGGCCTACATATTGTTTGCCACAGTGGCATGTAATTAAGTAGACAATATGACTGGTGGTACAGGTACAGAAACGCTTGATGGAGTATCGTTTCTGTGTAACTGTTGAACTGAAGGATGTAGTCTTCCTTCCTATACCAGAATTATGTCGACATACTATGCATTTTCTGCACGAGTAGAACCCTTCCATTTCATGAAAGAGGGGTTGGTGTACAGGAGGGTCAATGATATTCGGGGCAATTTTGCTTTGCAGTGTGGGAGCACCCCTGAAGATGACTTTCGCCCTATCGGGTAAAAAAAAAACAGTACCACCAGTCATATTGTCTACTTAATTACATGCCACTGTGGCAAACAATATGTAGGCCGTACTATCCGTTCTTTCTCGATAAGAGTGGCTGAGCATATAGCCTTGATCAAAAATGGTGACACAAAACACACAGTTCCGCGACATTATAAGTTACACCACAATCGGGAGCTTGCGGGTACGCAATTCACTGTGATAGACCGATATGTTCCCCCGTGGAGGGGTGGAGCCATGACCAGAGGGGTATCCAGATTGGAGACTTTTTGGATCCATGAGCTCCGCACCCTTTTTCCGTCAGGTATTAACGTAGAGTTGGATGTGAACGCTTTCATTAATAGAGCCTGATATTTCCCTCCAACTAAAATACTCTCTCTCCCCTTATTTCTCCTTAGCTGGGGTTTCATTGCCCCTGTATCCTCCCCCCTCCCCCCCTTCCTCTTTCTGGACTTTGAGGGTTGTCCCTTCCCTTATGCCCTTTGCTATTTTAATTCTATTGCAATTTTATTTGAGTTTATATCTCACATATATTCATGTGACACCACATAGTGACTTTTAGTAAATTTTTATCATTTTAGTACATATATTTATATTCCTATACACATGATCGTTATGACATGGTGCTTTTTATTAAATTTTGTCAGTTTGGCATATGTACACATGTACCCACATATATGACCTTTATGATCTGTACATCTGTGCATTTTCCTTGTTTTTATACATATATTGTCTGACATGGGGTGTCTGGAAACCCGCTCCACTATTTTCCTTATTAAGTATGTGTTTATATATACTGTTTCTAACATGTCCATTTGATTATGAGACTCCATTACATCACTCCACTCGGGTTTAGGATCATAGCACATCACCACGTTTTCACTGCACATAATAGGTACGTGATCGCAACATCCCACTCTCACATATTCATATTACTTCCTGAGTGATAAGGCCAATCACAGCCTTCGGGCGCTCACTTGCCCCTCCCACTCCATTTTTTTCCTTAGACCAATCACAGCGCTCGCTGTAGCGCTCACCGTCTTTTCTTACGTCACTTCCTGTTGATATACACAACGTCACTTCCCTTTCTGCGCTCACACTGTGCGCAATAGCGCAACGCGCGTCATTGGATCACCATTCCTTTATTTATCATTTCCATCGCTGATTTACAACATCGGTTTGTGTAAGGCATTCCGTTCAATTTAGCCTATATCTGGAGTATTCAAAAATGCTTTTACCATCCTTGATCGTTCCCCCACTTCCTGTTTACATCTCAACCCGGAAGTGGCGTGTGGAACGCATGTTTGGAACGCACGCCGGTCGGCCATCTTGGCCAATACCGGAAGTGCGGTTATTTCAACGTGGAGCCGTTTTTCAGGTGAATTGATGCACCCCCTATATATATGTGTGTGGCTACAGTGGGGGTAACCCCCCAGATGACGCCTTTTTAGGACGAAACGCGTCGGGCAGGACCCCATTGTCGCCACTTTTTCTCAGCGCTGCAATATCTTGTGGATTTATACGTGAGTGTATTTCCTATATTTATTTTTAATAAATTTTGATGCGGATTTACACTATGTGGCCCTTTTTTCCTTTCCTCTCCACTTACACCCAATGAATGATCGGTTTGAGGGAACCATACCAGGAACACCTCACCCCCTCCCTCCTGGGATTCAGAACCATCCACATCCCTTGAATTCCACACATCTCCCAGGATCTGGACACCAGTTGGAGGAATCGGGCAGCCTGCAATACCACAGACATCCACTGCTTCCCTACCACCTAAGCCTTGTCCGACCTAGTTGGGCGTATGCCCCGCTAGGTCCACCACATCTGGTAAGCCTCCATCTCCCTCGGTGGTAGCAAGCTCGTTTCCTCTTCTTGGGATATTGGATCTACACATATTGTTCACCTCTAGGACTGACACACTGTTGTTTATTGTTATATCCTAAACATATATAGCCGTTTTTTTCAGCCTTGAATGGGTCTCTTGATAGGTGATCCTTTCCATTATATACCTACCCACCTATGTGTGATTAGGTTTTTAACATCATTGATTGGACAACCATGAATATTTAGAGGAATGCTATACCTAGCTGAAGCTGGGCTGCTCCACATGTTGCTACCTGGAAGGCCCAGGTTGGGCGTCAGAAGCCTCAGCTGGGGGGGAAGGAAGCGTGGAAGGAAGAGTGGAGAGTGCTGGCCTGGGTTCAGTCTGACCTGCCAGAAAATGCAGCCTGTCATAGTACCACAGCCTGGGGACATAAATGTCATCTGTTGCTCCTGATCTCTGGGAATCCTGGACCTTCTTGTGCTCCCTTAGATAAGTGCTCCTCAGGCCACCAATTAGGATCTTCAAATAGGTGATGTCTGCCGTGGGGATCACCAACTTCACAAATTGCAACAAATTATCCAGCGCTGCCTTCCTCTTTGTTTGGTTCTTATATTCAGAGTGTTTTATCTGCCATAGACAGGGCAGCTCCCTGAACATATCAATGAAGATTGACATAAAGTCCTTATCTTTCAAGATATCCATTTTCACTGCAAGACACAACACAAGACAAACCCTAATGTCAGCCTAAAGTCTTCTAAACTTGTGCAAATACAGGCCTCAATCTAGAAGCAGTATAGGCCCAATATTAAATCTTACCTTCGTAATCACGATCGGCGCCTCCGTTACTCCTTCCTCCGCTCACAGATCGTACGTACTACGCATGCGTGTTACGCTTTATAGACACTGCGCATGTGTGAAACTCCGCCCTCCCCTGATGTTCTTTCTAGTCTATTCCCCGCCCCTTCTCATTCGTCGCAGTGGGGAAGAGCACATGGCGGAGACACAGCAGGTGTCTGATAATTACACCAACGAGGAGGAGGAGGAGGAAAGCCCATAGGCAGAAACGTCCCGATCCAGAAGGAGACGATTTAAGGCCTCAAATATGTCCTTTGTGGAGATGGTGGAGATGGTCGACATCCTAAAGCAGGCCGACTATGACGGGAAGTATGGACCTTACCCCAACCCCAATATCAGAAAGGCCAAGATCATGGCGAAAGTGGTTAAGAGTCTGCATCGGAATTTCGGGGTACAAAGATCGAAAGATCAGCTCAGGAAACGGTGGTCGGACTTCAAATTAAGAGAGCATGAGCAGTACAGAAAGATCCGGAGAGTGTAAAAAAGTAAGTAGTAGTAGTCCTGTGTTCCTATTTTTTTATGCTGCTCCATGTGCTTTTCCTAACTGTTATCCAGTTTAAAATGTCAACTTTCATGTTTATGGGCACATTATTCGTTCGTATCAAACATTTTTCGTTCGGCCTAGAAAACACCATTGTTTTGGCCATATGCATTTGCCCACATTTTTTATGGCCTACTTGTCTGAAAATAATTTGGTTGTGTAGATGGGTTTGTTACTAGAATGAAATGCAAACTAGATTCTCTGTAAGGAGAGGACACTCAGCAGCTGTTTACACATCTGGATGCTGGAGCACTAGTGTGGGACACAAGAACACCCTTTTTATTAGGGAGCCCACACAGGTGCTCCAGTGTATACTATAGGGGTGACTCCATTTGTGAAGCTTGTACTAAACAGGTAAAGTATTGAAGCTTGACAAAGGACAATAAAAATTCTACATTTGGAACTTTGACAAAATAGACAATTGTACCCCATTTCCAAGCAATGTTTCATATTTATAGTTCTGCCATCAAAAATCTGTGTGCTAAGTATACCTATTTTTTTTTACAAAGGGGATAAAAGACACCCCTCATCCGAAGAGACCAGAGACCCCCCACCTCTGGAAGAAGGGGAAATCCACCCAAGCCAAGCAGAGCATGAGGAGGAAGACGTGGTGGAAATTGGCACCACAACAGGTGAGTGTCTGCGACCACAGGCTCAGTTAAGAGATGGATGCCGGCATATTTATAATATATGGTGTTTTTTGGTTTCTATCTGTTTAGGTGATCGTGATGTTGTGGATCTAGATCCTTTCACCTCGGAAAGTGCATAGATCCTGATCGGGGAGATCATGAGGTGTAATAGGGACTTGGAAAACATCCAGAAAAACATCAACGATGTTCAACAAAAAAAGAAGACCATCATTGATGTTTTAGGGAGAGTTTAAAACCCCTCCAAATTACTTTGGTTTTTTGTGTGCTAAAAATTATTGAGGTTTTTTGACAAATTTGCGAAAAGCCAAATTTTGAAGATGCAAACAGTGTGTCAACATGTGCTATCTGCCATCACGGGAGATCAATGGACGCATTTTGGGGGTGCAACCCCTTCCTCAATAATAAAGTAGCTGGGAGGAAGGGGTTGCACCCACAAAACACGTCCCTTGATCCCCTGTGATGGCAGCTAGCACATTTTGACATTCGGAAATTTGTGTGCATCTTCAAAATCTGGCTTTTCCTGGGGTGACTTCACCCCATCTGAACGCAATATTAAACACAGTTTGTAAATACTGATGTCTGATATTGCCTTCAAGTTCTACCAAATGTGAACTTTGTAAGTTCAAGATTTGTGTCTTTCTTGTTGGTTTTAAACATGCCTGTTTTATCTTACATAGACATTGCCACTTTTTCTAATGTGACACCAAAAATTGTTATACAACAAACATGTTGGTTTGTTTTAAAAGCCTGTTCTAAATGCACATGTGATTGTGCTGGTATTAAAAAGATTGCTATTTAAGAATGTGTGGATTATTGTTTCAACGCTCCAACACTTTTGTTGTGCTCTAATTGGTGTTTTCTGTGACAATGGGTGTTATTTCCTAAGGGCAAATCCACTTTGCACTACAAGTGCATTTTCAAGTGCACTTGTAGTGCAAAGTGTCTTTGCCTTTAGTAAATAACACCCAACAGTGCTTTGTAAGGTTACACAATCACGCCATTTTCAGGACTCTTCACATTTCTGTCAGGGTCAGCTAAAAGAAACACAAGCAGTAAATGTCACCAAAGATTTGAGTAGTTATTTTTTTTTATTTGAAAAAGGTTTCAGACATTGTCTGCCATATTGATAGCCCCCCTACCCGCAAAGTATTCAAGGTATCTTAGCCGGACATCACGAGCACTCAGGGGGGGCAAGCCAGGACGGCCACTTTCAAGCGCCGTCAGGGTTGGTTCATTTTGAATTCCAGCCTCAGGCCTAACTGAGCCAGCATAGTTGGCAGAATGTTGCCATAAAAAGTTGTGTAGAACACAGCACGCCAGGATGATGTGATTCAGTTTGTACTCCGCCATATGTATGGTTGTAAGAAGTAGGCGGAACCGGCTGGCCATGATTCCAAATGTGTTCTCCATCACTCTTCTGGCTCTAATTAAAAACCCTCTGGTCCGGGGTGAGGGTCCTCATCGGGAATGGCCGCATAAGATGGTCCCCCAGCGCAAACGCTTCATCCGTGTGGGAGGCCACAGTCTGCCATTCCTGTGGGTTGGAAGGAAACTGTGGAGTCAAACAAAAAAAATTTAGTCATTTTGCACATAAACAGGGAAAGATGATTAGACACAAACATTCTTGGCCAACATCAAGATAACATTTATTTGAGGGAGTTTTTAAAGACCAAAGTATAAGGTACAACTATCAGATTCCCCCTCCCCCCCTCTCATGGGCCATTTCTAACATTATAGGGGGGGGAACTCTTGGACAGGTAACCCTCTCCACTTCATTGAGGGATGAATGCCTAAATAATGGGTATTACTTTGGCCAGCCCCTCCTTAGTTACACTATTGGCAGCCCACTGGACAGGTAAGAAGTGTCATAATACAAAGATATAAATACACACTGTACACATTTGAGCACATTTGGACATTCTGCTATTACCTATCAAAATAATAATAGTATACAGAAACTTTAAACAGTACCATTTGAAAGTATACAGGCAGGCCCTTGCACTACATGCTTTGGGGAATTCATCCATAAATCTGACCACAAAAGAGGTAGGTATAGTGTGTATGGGTTTGGCAAAGTCAGCAGATAGATGATTGAGGATAGAGAATTGGTATCAGCTGACTTAGCAGTTGGGGGGAGGAAGGGTTCAAAATGATTTGGGGACCCCCCCAAGAAAAGCCTCTGGCACTCTGCCTGAATTTAAAGCACAAATCACATTTAAAAACATTTTAGGGGGTGTTTGGGGTAAAGCACGACTATGGAGCTGAAAAAAAAACATTGTTAAGTGACTACAAGAGATGAATATAGGGCCAGGAGACCCTGCTGGGGAGGTAAGTAAAGGCAAAAAAGTATGAAGGACAACAAAAATAATTACATAAAAATCCAGCATGCATGAGGACAAAGGGGACATTCACAGCATATTACAATCATGATCATTAGGGAATGAGGAAAGAAATACAATACATTAGCAAACATTATATACAATAAAATGTGATGTTAAAGGATAAAAATTTTACCTTAATATACTCCTTCTGCAGGACCTGTATGATGGCAGAACAAGTCTCTGGGATAATGATCCCCAGAGCCTGGGGGGAGATGTCTGTCGAGAACTTCAAGTCCTGCAGGCTTCTCCCCATCGCCAAGTACCGCAGGGTGGCGACGAGCCTCTGCTCTGCAGTGATGGCTTACCTCTTGCAGGTATCCTGCCTGCTAATATTGGGGGTCATCAAAGCCAACAAACGGTGAAATACGGGGTCCGTCATCCGGAGAAAGTTCCTGAAATCATCAGGATTATTCTCACGGATCTCACGGAGCAAAGACATATGACAGAACTGGTCACGCTGAAGCAACCAATTCTTGGTCCATGAACCCCTCCCCACCCTGTTCATGGACTGGACTTGTTTCAAGGTAAGGACCCCAACACCAAGCCCCCGCACAGCACAAACTCTACGAGGAGTATGTATACGCAACATGGCTAGAAATGGTCGGCTGCTCAGAACGAAGTAACAGAATGCACTGAAGAACAGCAAAACCTGTGAAGAGCGACCTGAAAAACAGTAACGAACAAACAAGAACACAATGATAAATCAATGGTACTCGCTGCACGCACTGAAGAGCAGATGCAAACCCACAAACACAAACTGAACAGCAGAAAACGATCTGAAAACCACGAGTCTGAAAAAGCGCGAATCATCTCTCACCAAACTTTTACTAACACGAGATTAGCAAAAGGAGCCCAAAGGGTGCCACGCTTGGTTCTGAACTCGCCTTTTCTAGTCTGATCGTATGTGGTGTACGTCACCGCGTTCTTGGCGAGCAGAAATTCTGACAACTTTGTGCGACCGTGTGTATGCAAGACAAGTTTGAGCCAACATCCGTCTGAAAAAATCCATGGATTTTGTTGTCGGAATGTCCGATCAATGTCCGACCGTGTGTACGGGGCATAAGAGTTAATATGGGCAAAAGGTGTCTCCACTGATGCTTGATCACCAATCCTAGTTTCCCTAATAACCCAAAATTTTCAAAATCCAATTGTCATTGGGACAGAAAGTGAGGTGAATCCTTCTGAACAGGGGCACAGACAGCAAAACAAATGTTACAGGGGTGATAACCCTTCCCTATGTTATCCAAAAAGCTTAAAAATAGTTTTTTTTGGCTGGAGCTACACTTTAAAAATGTACCTGTTCCAAATTACAAACAAATTCAACTTAGGAACAAACCTACACTCCCTGGGGACCGCCTGTATACTGCTGTTTTTTTGTAATTTGGGTTCGGAGTTCCCCTTAAAGTGGAGTTCCACCCAAAAGTGGAACTTCCGCTCATCTGATTCCTCCCCCCCTCCGGTGCCACAATTGGCACCTTTCAAAGGGGAGGGGGGTGCAGATACCTGTCTAATACAGGTATTTGCATCCACTTCCTGGAATAGACTCCCACAAGAGTCACGCCCCTTCCCGCACCCCCCCGCTGTCTCCTGGGAAACACACAGGTCCCAGGAGATAGCGGGGACCACTTAGGATGCTCAGCGCGACTTGCACATGCGCATTAAGGAACCGGGAAGTGAAGCCGCAACGCTTCACTTCCTGATTCCCTCACAGAGAATGGCGGCGGCAGCAGCCAAGAGCCGAACGATTCATCGGCTTCACCTGCCAACATCGCTGGACTCCAGGACAGGTAAGTGTCCATTTATTAAAAGTCAGCAGCTGCAGTATTTGTAGCTGCTGGCTTTTAATATTTTTTTTAGGTGGACTCCCTCTTTAATATCCAACCAGACCCAAGGGGCCTGGTAATGGGCTGAGGGGGGACCCATTCCATTTTTCTCAATGATTTTCATCTATATTGCCAGGACCCGACATTACATTACAGCTGCAAGCAGTTTTAAATGACTTTTATTCCTTTAGAAATGTCATTTTGTGCAGGGACTGTTCTAAACACGGAAAAAATGTGCCACTTTACAGGCATACTATAGTCACCCTCCAGGTACGATATTGAAAGGAATATTTCACTTTTATTGTTTCACTTTAAGCATTATCACTGCTGCCGAAAAAACGGCCATTTTTAAAACTTTTTTTTGCATTGATACATGTCCCCTGGGGCAGATCCCGGGTCCCCAAACACTTTTTATGACAATAACCTGCATATTAGCCTTTAAAATTAGCACTTTTGATTTTTCACATTCGAGTCCCATAGACTTTAACGGTGTTCGCACAAATGTTTTGCCTGTTCGCATGTTCTGCCGAGAACCAAATCAGGGGGTGTTTGGCTCATCCCTAATAGTAATCAAGATATTAGTGAATGTATCCTTATTTTTGGTGTTTTATTTGTTTTCCTTATAAAATTACAAGCTCTACCCTTGAAATATTATCTAATGTCACCAGGGCAGCTAGAAAGCATAACAAACTTGCCCATGCATACTAATGAATGTCCTCTTGAGCTTTCAATACCAACTATTATTTTAAGCTCTTTATTAAAATGTCAGTCCACCATTTACTCATAGTCCTGTAGGCATTCATTAAAAAAATGCACTGTAGATAATACAGAAAAAATAATGCCTTTGTTATTTATTTATAGTTTAAATTTCTTTTTTGGCATTATTTCTGGAAAAAAAGTGTAACCTGTTAGTAAAATTCATTCAAAACAATATGTTATGCAGCACGTCTGCTTCTGGCATGTTTACAAAATTTAATTGCTCAACAAGGGAGTAAAGATATATTGACAAATACAACATTTTATATTGGGAAATGCGTTTCTATTTTATTCTCGTCATAATTAGGCCAAAGACAAAGAGGATACAGCAATAGCATAACAAAAACTGATCCCAACTGTGGATCTTGAAATAGTGGATTTTTTACTCACTAGAGAGAAAAAAAGAAAATGCACATTCACATACAGTAATGCTTTTGTTAGTTTACTGTAGTTTAAAATTAATTCCCGCTGTACTGACAACAATAACTTGGAAACCATCCCTGGCAAAACATGATATGGTGTTTGTTTTACCAGAGACATACAGTATCTGACAAAAGTGAGTACACCCCTCACATTTTTGTAAATATTTTATTCTATCTTATGTGACAACACTGAAGTAATTACACTTTGCTATAAAGTAAAGTAATGAGCGTACAGTTTGTATAACAGTGTAAATTTGCTGTCCCTCAAAATAACTCAACACACAGCCATTAATGTTTAAACTGCTGGCAACAAAAGTGAGTACACCCCTAAGTAAAAATGTCCAAATTGGGACCAATTAGCCATTTTCCCTCCCCAGTGTCATGTGACTCATCAGTGTTACAAGGTCCCAGGTGTGAATGGGGAGCAGGTGTGTTAAATTTGGTGTTATCGCTCTCACTCTCTCATACAGGTCATTGGAAGTTCAACATGACACTGCATGGCAAAGAACTCTGAGGATCAGAAAAAAAAGAATTCTTGCTCTACATAAAGATGACCTGGGCTATAAGAAGATTGCCAAGACCCTGAAACTGAGCTGCAGCATGGTGGCCAAGACCATACAGTGGTTTAACAGGACAGATTCCACTCAGAACAGGCCTCTCCATGGTCGACCAAAGAAGTTGAGTGCACGTGCCCAGCATCATATCCAGAGGTTGTGTTTGGGAAACAGATGTATAAGTGCTGCCAGCATTGCTGCAGAGGTTGAAGAGGCGGGGGTCAGCATGTCAGTGCTCAGATCATACTCCGCACACTGCATCAAATTGGTCTGCATGGCTGTCATCCCAGAAGGAAGCCTTCTTCTAAAGATGATGCACAGGAAAGCCTGCAGTTTGCTGAAGACAAGCAGACTAAGGACATGGATTACTGGGACCATGTACTGTGGTCTGATGAGACCAAGATAAACTTATTTTGTTCAGATGGTGTCAAGCGTGTGTGGTGGCAACCAGGTGAGGAATACAAAGACAAGTGTGTCTTGCCTACAGTCAAGCATGGTGGTGGGAGTGTCATTGTCTGGGGCTGCATGAGTGCTGCCGGCACTGGGGAGCTACAGTTCATTGAGAGAACCATGAATGCCAACATGTACTGTGACTTACTGAAGCAGAGCATGATCCCCTCCCTTCAGAGACTGGGCCTGCAGGGCAGTATTCCAACATGATAACGACCCCAAACACACCTCCAAGACGACCACTGTCTTGCTAAAGAAGCTGAGGGTAAAGGTGATAGACTGGCCAAGCATGTCTCCAGACCTAAACCCTATTAAGCATCTGTGGGGCATCCTCAAATGGAAGGTGGAGAAGTGCAAGGTCTCTAACATCCACCAGCTCCGTGATGATGTCATGGAGGAGTGGAAGAGGACTCCAGTGGCAACCTGTGAAGCTCCTGTGAACTCCATGCCCAAGAGGGTTAAGACAGTGCTGGAAAATAATGGTGGCCACACAAAATATTGACACTTTGGGCCCAATTTGGACATTTTCACTTAGGGGTGTACTCACTTTTGTTGCCAGCGGTTTAGACATTTATACTGTTATACAAACTGTACACTCACTACTTTACATTGTAGCAAAGTGTCATTTCTTCAGTGTTGTCACATGAAAAGATAGAATAAAATATTTACAAAAATGTGAGGGGTGCACTCACTTTTGTGAGATACTGTATTTTGGTATTTATTTTAGTTTGTGTATCTATTGCAATTCACTAATATTTTAAAGCAAACTGTTTACCAAATTACAGTCTGTGTTTTAAATATTGTTTTCACAATATTGTGGATTATGGTATGGGCAATAAGAGTAGTGGTATTTCAGCCACAGTGTATTGAATGTTGCTTATCTTTATTCGATCACTTGGCTAGTTTGTAGTCAATTAAAAAATGTACGCAAGCAGACTATTTCACCCACACACAGTAGATTCCTAAAATAGGATGACCGCGTCCTGACTTTCTCTCCAGGTGGAGAAGCTTTCTGATCCCTGTCTTACAGCATTTCTGGGATCTACCCCCTTACAACCACTCTCAACATATGATCCTACACACACCTTTCTTCACCCCACCACTACTTATGTTCCTATTTCCACACTTTACACCTTCTCTATAAATACTTTTATTAAAAGAGAAATAAAACAAATAAAAAATTGCATCAGTCAGAGGAATGCTTTTTACACAGCCTGAAAGCTGACGAAGAGTACTGGCACCAGGGCAAGTGGTTTAGTACAGATGACAGTTAAGTCTTTCTCTTGCCCACTCCAAAGCACTGACAGTCTTAGGAAAGATGACTCACTCCTGCACCTAGTGCAAGTGTCCACAGTAGAGCTCATGGGTGACAGCTGGTGTGTACATGTTCACTTCCTCCGATGGCATCTGTGACCGATTGCCAAGGCAATGCATTTTGGGGCAGGACCCATTCATGAAACTTGGTGCCTTGGCAACCCACTAGCAAAATGCATCACATCACTTTCCAGACTGGGTACAAAGCTTTCCTCTTTCCTCTGATATGTGAGTTAAACTTTAATTTGTGTGATCTTTTTTGTAATAAAAGTGTTATATTGCACTGGATCTCTGCACTTCTTCCCTTTGTATCTTTCTAGTCATATGCATTCCCTTGTGAATGGTTTTAAAACAGCTGCAAAGAAGTATTATTTTACATGAGAAGACTTAATGGATGGACCCAGGCAGTGACAACTTGCCTGCAGAATGGAAGTGAGAGGAGTACAGGAGGAGAGGGTGAAAATTAAAGGGCAATACAGCAGTTTAAGCACATTATAAGAATTATAGAGCATGGGATGTGATGGAAAAAGGAAAGGAGAATTCAAGGTGTTAAATCTAACTCAACTAAGGAACAAGTTTGTTAAAAAGTTTTAAAAAAGTGTATATAGCACCTTGGTGTTTAGTTAGGGTTATTATTATTATTATTCAGGATTTATATAGAGCCAACAGTTTACGCAGTGCTTTACAATATAAAAGGGAGACAATACAGTTATAATAAAATAAAATACAAGAGGATTAAGAGGGCCCTGCTCAGAAGAGCTTATAATCTAATTGGGTGGGGCAGGTGGTACAAAAGGTTGTAACTGTGGGGAATGAACTGGTGGAAGTGGTAGGAGATTAGTTGGAGACGTGATAGGTTTTCCTGAAGAGATGAGTTTTCAGGGATCGCCTGAAGGTAGCAAGAGTAGGGGATAGCCGGATAGATGGAGGTAGCGAGTTCCAGAGGATGGGAGAGGCTCTGGAGAAATCCTGGAGACGAGTATGGGAGGAGGAGATGAGAGAGCTTGAAAGCAGGAGGTCTTGAGAGGAGCGGAGAGGTCGATTTGGGTGATATTTGGAGACAAGATTAGTGATGTAGCTCGGGGCAGAGTTGTGAATGGCTTTGTATGTTGTGGTTAGTATTTTGAATTTAATTCGCTGGGTGATTGGGAGCCAGTGTAGGGATTGGAGTAGAGGGTTGGCAGACACTGAGCGGTTGGTAAGGTGGATAAGTCTGGCAGCAGCATTCATGATAGACTGAAGAGGGGATAGCCTATAGAGAGGTACACCAATGAGAAGGGAGTTGCAATAGTCAAGGCGAGAGATAACAAGGGAGTGAATGAGGAGCTTGGTGGTTTCATTTGTTAAAAAGGGGCGAATTTTAGAGATGTTACGGAGGTGAATTCTACAAACTTTTGACAACGATTGGATTTGAGGCTGAAATGACAAGTCAGAGTCTAGGATTACACCTAGTACCCTGGCATGAGGGGAGGGACTGATGGTTGCATTGTTGATTTTGATGGAAAAGTCATGGAAGGGGGCACGGGCGGGGGGGAATAGAGAAGGGGTCCAAGAACCGAGCCTTGGGGGATCCCCACAGAAAGGGGAAATGGAGAGGAGGAGACAGAGTTTAGGGTTGGTCCTAAATTTACTTTGCAGGTATAGCTGCCTTAGCTAATTGTTGAGGATCAATTGATTTCACTCTAAGTCTGTAATTGCTGCACTTCTGATATATAATGCCACAGGTACCCAGCCACCTAGTGGCGAAAGAGAGAAGGGCAAGGCAAGGTCTGCTTATGGGAATATGGGGTATTCCAGCCAATGGGCAGGGGTTTTCTTAAATCCCTTGGCCTGCTGGGAGAACCTATATATTTGGGTGGAGTCAGGTGATCAGTGTTCTGTGCCACCTGGATGGCTTTCTGGGTGGATGTGTGTTATATTGCCCAGAGGCTAGGCTGGAGTTTGGACCTATCCCAGGCACATCTGACTGCTAGGCTGTCTGAGGGCCTATCCAGAAGAAAGAGAGCAGTGCAGGGTTGGGACTGCGGCTTGCAGTCCAACCAGAAGTGACGGTTCTGCTGGCTGGAGAACCTGCCATGGTCAAAGGTAGAGGGGAAGCTGTCGCAGCTAAGGGACCAACCACCTTATTTCAAGGGACCACAGTGAGTAAGCAAGTACCAGAGCAGAATTTTCACCAACCGGAGACGGTGAAGAATCGGAAAACTTCAGTGGGTATCAAGTCAGGGACCCAGCAGGCCAGTGGGGTGAAGCTTGAGAAGTATCTTGAGTGCCAAGCTAGGGACCCAGCAGAGAGGCAGGGGTGACGCTTGAGGAAGATACTACAGATTGGAGGAGCTCAAGAGATTCGGTGGCAGTGAATCATCAAGTCTAGTGAGAGACTGGGAGCTCAGTGGGCAGAAGAACTACAAGAAGTGATTGTAGTGGAAGTGAAGGAACTGTTACTCTTTGTGCTAGGAACTGTTAAAGACTGTTGCCATAGGAGACAGCATCCCTACACATGCAGATATGGCATCTTGCTGGATGCCTTACCCTGCACGGCTGTCCTCCTATTGAAGTCTCTGAGTCTGCCAATTATTCTTGCAACTACCTAAGGGTGTCCTGGCCCTAACCCTCTCTGCCAAAATTCTATAAAGAGAAATAAAAATCTCTTTTGCATTAAAGAAGTGTCTGGCGCCCAATGACTTTAACTACCTTGCACCCACTATGCCTCACAACCAGTGGCGGCTGGTGAAGTTTTAGGATGGGGAGCGCCAGATCCCACCCCTTCCCGGTTGCCCCCCCCCACTTCTCATAAGCCACACCCCTTATAGAATCCTCCCACTCTGTCACCTGTATTCCACTTTCTTCCACTCATAGTGTCAGCAGTATACAGCTCAGCATCACAGGACAGAGTATATAGCTCAGCCTCACAGATCATGGCATATAGCATTTCTCACAAAGCCTGGTATATAACATTTCTCACAAACCTGGTATATAGCATTTTTCACACAGCCTGGTATATAACATTTCTCACAAAGCCTGACATATAGCATTTCTCACCAAAGCCTGGTATATAGCATTTCTCACAAAGCATGGTATATAGCATGTCTCACAAAGCCTGGTATATAGCATGTCTCACAAAGCCTGGTATATAGCATGTCTCACAAATCCTGGTATATAGCATTTCTCACAAAGCCTGGCATATAGCATTTCTCACAAAGCCTGGTATATAGCATTTCTCACACAGCCTGGTATATAACATTTCTCACAAAGCCTGACATATAGCATTTCTCACCAAAGCCTGGTATATAGCATTTCTCACAAAGCATGGTATATAGCATGTCTCACAAAGCATGGTATATAGCATGTCTCACAAAGCCTGGTATATAGCATGTCTCACAAAGCCTGGTATATAGCATTTCTCACAAAGCCTGGCATATAGCATTCCTCACAAAGCCTGGTATATAACATTTCTCACAAAGCCTGGTATATAGCATTTCTCACAAAGCCTGGCATATAGAATTTCTCACAAAGCCTGGCATATAGCATTTCTCACAAAGCCTGGCATGTAGCATTTCACACAAAGCCTGGTATATAGCATTTCTCACAAAGCCTGGTATATAGCATTTCTCACAAAGCCCAGCATATAGCATTTCTCACAAAGCCTGGCATATAGCATTTCTCACAAAGCCTGGCATATAGCATTTCTCACAAAATCTGGTATATACAGTAGCATTTCTCATGATCTAGCATCTTGTATGAATATATCCTGAGTGTACGAAGTATACCCTGAGAATGTGGAGTATGTCCTGAATATATGGAGTATATGCAGATTGTATGGAGTATACCTTAGTTGTATGGAGTATATTCTGATTGCATGGAATATGCACAGAATGTATGGCGTATATCTTGACTGTATGAAGTATACCCTGAGTGTGAGGACTAAGGAGCATACCCTGAATGTATACAGCATATCTAGATTGTATGGAGTATATATGGCGTATATCCTGATTGTAACTATAGATTATGCCTAGACCAAAATTCGTTTAGCTTTGGCTCATACTTGTTTTGTCGGTAGTTTATTATTCCGATCCTTTGAAAAATGTATGTGAAATAAATAACACTTATTCATCCAGCATTTATATGGACACTTTTTACCATCACTTGTGTTCTTTTAAAATAACTGAGTTCATGGGATATATAGATTTTTGGAAGGAGGAATAAAAGTGGCGACTCGAACATCAAGTCGCCTGTTCGCCGAATAGCGAACAATTTGGGGTGTTCGCAGCAAATTCGAAAACCGTGGAACACCCTTTAAAAGTCTATGGGAGAAATTAAAAGTGCTAATTTTAAAGGCTTATATCCTCGGTATTGTCATTAAAAGTTTGGGGATCTGGGTCCTGCCCCAGGGGACATGTATCAATGCAAAAAAAGGTTTTAAAAACTGACATTTTTTCGGGAGCAGTGATATTAATAATGCTTAAAGTGAAACAATAAAAGTGAAATATTCCTTTCAATACTGTACCTGGGGGGTGTCTATAGTATGCCTGTAAAGTGGCACATTTTTCCCGTGTTTAGAATAGTCCCTGCACAAAATGACATTTCTAAAGGAAAAAAAGTCATTTAAAACTACTCGCGGCTATAATGAATTGTCGGGTCTCGGCAATACACATAAAGGTTATTGAAAAAAATGGCATGGGGGCCCCCCAAAAAACCATACCAGGCCCTTTGGGTCTGGTATGAATATTAAGGGGAACCCCAAACTGAAATTAAAAAAAGAAATTGCGCGGGGGTCCTCCCAAATTCTATACCAGGCCCTTCAGGTCTGGTATGGATATTAAGCGGAACCCTGCACCAATTTTTTTTTTAAATGGCATAGGGGTCCCTCTCAAAATCTATACCAGACTTTTCAGGTCTGGTATGGATTTTAAGGGGGACCCCATGCCAAAATAAAAGAAAATGGCGTGGGGGTTCCCCAAAAATCCATACCAGACACTTATCCAAGCACACAACCTGGCAAGCTGCAGGAAAAGAGTGGGGGACGAGAGAGCAGCCTCCCTCTCCTGAACAGTACCAGGCCACATGCCCTCAACATGGGACAAGGGCCTCATCCTCACAACCCTTGCCTGGTGGTTGTGGGGGTCTGCGGGGGGGCTTATCGGAATCTGGAAGCCCCCTTTAACAAGGGGACACCCAGATCCCACCCCCCCTGTCTGAAATGGTAGCGGGTACATTGTACCCCTACCATCTCACAAAAAAATTGTCAGAATGTTAAAAAACCACAAGACACATACGTAAATGGTGGCCCTGTCCCCCTCTGATGCCACGGGGAAGCCATTGGGAAGTCCCCGTGCATCAGAAGGGGGCGGGGTCACCCGGGTACATCACATGTGGCCCCACCCTCAGTTATAAAAGAACTGTCACCTGAGAGGATGGTCATTACAGCGGGTGCCTCCCACGGAGGCAGATCAGTGGCAGCGTGCGGGTTCTTATTTGTATTTTTCGTTCCGTTGGCGGAGTGAGAGAAGAAGATGAATGGACTAGTGAGACATTTTTATTTTTTAATAAAGGACTTGTCCCAAGATGTGTCTTGTGGTTTTTTAACATTTTGACACTTTTTTTGTGAAATGGTAGGTACATTGTACCCGTTACCATTTCAAACAGGGGAGGCCGGAATTCGGGGTCCCCTTGTCCCCGCTGACCCCCACAACCACCGGGCAAGGGTTGTGAGGATGAGGCCCTTCTCCCCATCAACATGGGGACAAGGTGCTTTGGGGGCTACCCCAAAGCACCCTCCCCATGTTGAGGGCATGTGGCCTGGTACTAATAGATGAACCTTGCGAGCCACTTACGGATAAATGCCCAAAAAAAACCAAAATAGTGTATAACCAATCCTGTGTAACCAATCAGCTGCAAACACTCAATCACGTTTCATAATCGTGTAAGTGAAAAAATAGAAAAAATGTGTCTGCGCTAGATTAAAATTATCGTTTCAATAATAAATACAAAAATAAATACAAAGATAAATAAGTAAAAAAATTGTTATAGCTAACCAATAAATCAAAAAATAACCATAAGTACATAGATATGTAAAGTGCTCAGTGCTATATCAAACATGCAATAAGAGTGCTCAATAAGAAAATAGAATATCAAAAAATTCGATATAAGTGCTCAATCAAGAAATTAAATACAATATAAAAGGGAATATCTTCTTGTGAATCTAATAGAGTCCAAGACAATGTGCATCCAAAATTGTAAAAGTGCCCAAAAACATTGTCCATATTCAGTGAAATCCACACATCTTTCCTTCTGAAGGTGTATCACCATAAAACGTGTTAAAGTGTCTTCCAGTGTTCCCCACAAGCATATATGCTCACCTTCTTGCGTGTGACACAGTGGTTACACTCTGTCAAACCAAGCTTTGGAGACACTCCATTAGAGCACAGGAGTGTCTCCAAAGCTTGGTTGGATGCACATTGTCTTGGACTCTATTAGATTCACAAGAAGATATTCCCTTTTATATTGTATTTAATTTCTTGATTGAGCACTTATATCGAATTTTTTGATATTCTATTTTCTTATTGAGCACTCTTATTGCATGTTTGATATAGCACTGAGCACTTTACATATCTATGTACTTATGGTTATTTTTTGATTTATGTGGCCTGGTACGGTTCTGGATGGGGGGGCGCTCTCTCATCCCCACTCTTTTCCTGTGGTCTGCCAGGTTGCGTGCGCGGATAAGGGTCTGGTATGGATTTTTGGAGGGACCCCATGCCATTATTTTTTATTTTGGTGTGGGGTTCCCCTTAGATCCATACCAGACCTAAAGGGTCTGGTATGGATTTTGAGGGGGACCCCATGCCTTTTTAAAAAAAAATTGGTGTAGGGTTCCCCTTAATATCCATACCAGACCTGAAGGGCCTGGTATGGAATTTGGGGGACCCCCACGCAATTTTATTAAAAAATTTGGTTCGGGGTTGCCCTTAATATTCATACCAGACCCAAAGGGCCTGGTATGAATATTTGGGGGGACCCCCATGCCGTTTTTTTCAATGACTTTTTATCTGTATTGCCGAGACCCGACAATTCATTATACCTGCAAGTAGTTTTAAGTTTTAAATACTTTTTTTCCTTTAGAAATGTCATGTTGTGCAGGGACTATTCTAAACACGGCAAAAATGCACCACTTTACAGGCATACTATAGACATCCCCCAGGTATGAGATTTAAAGGAATTTTTCACTTTTATTGTTTCACTTTAAGCATTATTAAAATCACTGCTCCCGAAAAAACGGCCGTTTTTGAAAAACTTTTTTTTGCATTGATACATGTCCCCTGGGGTAGGATCCAGGTCCCCAAACACTTTTTATGAAAATAACTTGCATATTAACCCTTAAAATTAGCACTTTTGATTTTTCATGTTTGTGTCCCATAGACTTTAACAGTGTTCGCGTGTTAGAACAAATTTTTTGCCTGTTCGCATGTTCTGCTGCAAACCAAACCGGAGGGTGTTCGGCTCATCCCTATGTAGAACTCACACAATGTTCATTTAGTCCTCTTGTCTTTCACAAGTTATAAATGTGCAGAAATTTGACCATCATAGCAGATAGAAATTTGGCTTATTTGTACAAAAGATTTCAGCTGCTGCTAAGTGTCAAAGTCTTTATAGACAGTTGTTGTTGTCAAGAGCGTTTGTCTCCTCCAACTTGCTTATGGCTGACTTCGAGGCAGGTGGCACTCAGATTGTCAGTCTAAGATATAGCTCATTGTAGATTTTTGCAGGGGTAAGTCCATAAACACTAGTGACAGTAAAGAATCTCAACTTTCTTTGTTAATAAATAAAATATAGGTACAATTATATTACCCATCCATCACCTGAATTCTGCATTCAAACTAAATTGTGTGAAACTATGGGCTGACATAGCAATATAACAAATATACCTATTCATACAGTACAGGATCATAAAAGTGGTATGAACTACTTAACCACTTGAGCCCCGGACCATTATGCTGCCTAAGGACCAGAGGTCTTCTTCCAATTTGGCACTGCGTCGCTTTAACTGCTAATTGCATGGTCATGCAATGCTGTACCCAAACGAAATTTGCGTCCTTTTCTTCCCACAAATAGAGCTTTCTTTTGATGGTATTTGCTCACCTCTGCGGTTTTTATTTTTTGCGCTATAAATGGAAAAAGACCAAAAATTTTGAAAAAAAAATGATATTTTATACTTTTTGTTATAAAGAAAATCCAATAAACTCAATTTTAGTCATACATTTAGGCCAAAATGTATTCGGCCACATGTCTTTGGTAAAAAAAATGTCAATAAGCGTATATTTATTGGTTTGCGCAAAAGTTATAGCGTCTACAAACTAGGGTACATTTTCTGTAATTTACACAGCTTTTAGTTTATGACTGCCTATGTCATTTCTTGAGGTGCTAAAATGGCAGGGCAGTACAAAACCCCCCAAATGACCCCATTTTGGAAAGTAGACACCCCAAGGAAATTGCTGAGAGGCATGTTGAACCCATTGAATATTTATTTTTTTGTCCCAAGTGATTGAATAATGACAAAAAAAAAAAAATATTTACAAAAAGTTGTCACTAAATGATATATTGCTCACACAGGCCATGGGCATATGTGGAATTGCACCCCAAAATACATTCAGCTGCTTCTCCTGAGTATGGGGATACCACATGTGTGGGACTTTTTGGGAGCCTAGCCGCGTACGGGGCCCTGAAAACCAATCACCGCCTTCAGGATTTCTAAGGGTGTAAATTTTTGATTTCACTCTTCACTCCCTATCACAGTTTCGGAGGCCATGGAATGCCTTGGAGGCACAAACCCCTCCCCAAATGACCCCATTTTGGAAAGTAGACACCCCAAGCTATTTGCTGAGAGGCATGTTGAGTCCATGGAATATTTTATATTTTGACACAAGTTGCGGGAAAGTGACACTTTTTTTTTTTTTTTTGCACAAAGTTGTCACTAAATGATATATTGCTCACAGAGGCCATGGGCCTATGTGGAATTGCACCCCAAAATACATTCAGCTGCTTCTCCTGAGTATGGGGATACCACATGTGTGGGACTTTTTGGGAGCCTAGCCGCGTACGGGGCCCCGAAAACCAATCACCGCCTTCAGGATTTCTAAGGGTGTAAATTTGTGATTTCACTCTTCACTCCCTATCACAGTTTCGGAGGCCATGGAATGCCCAGGTGGCACAAACCCTTCCCCAAATGACCCCATTTTGGAAAGTAGACACCCCAAGCTATTTGCTGAGAGGCATGTTGAGTCCATGGAATATTTTATATTTTGACACAAGTTGCGGGAAAGTGACACTTTTTTTTTTTTTTGCACAAAGTTGTCACTAAATGATATATTGCTCACACAGGCCATGGGCCTATGTGGAATTGCACCCCAAAATACATTCAGCTGCTTCTCCTGAGTATGGGGATACCACATGTGTGGGACTTTTTGGGAGCCTAGCCGCGTACGGGGCCCCGAAAACCAATCACCGCCTTCAGGATTTCTAAGGGTGTAAATTTTTGATTTCACTCTTCACTGCCTATCACAGTTTCAGAGGCCATGGAATGCCCAGGTGGCACAACCCCCCCCCCCCCAAATGACCCCATTTTGGAAAGTAGACACCCCAAGCTATTTGCTGAGAGGAATGGTGAGTATTTTGTAGCTCTCATTTGTTTTTGAAAATGAAGAAAGACAAGAAAAAACATTTTTTTTTCTTTTTTCAATTTTCAAAACTGTGTGACAAAAAGTGAGGTCTGCAAAATACTCACTATACCTCTCAGCAAATAGCTTTGGGTGTCTACTTTCCAAAATGGGGTCATTTGGGGGGGGGGGGGTTGTGGCACCTGGGCATTCCATGGCCTCCGAAACTGTGATAGGCAGTGAAGAGTGAAATAAAAAATTCACTCCCTTAGAAAGCCTGAAGGCGGTGCTTGGTTTTCGGGTTCCCGTACGCGGCTAGGCTCCCAACAAGTCTCACACATGTGGTATCCCCGTACTCAGGAGAAGCAGCAGAATGTATTTTGGGGTGTAATTTCACATATTCCCATGGCATGTTTGAGCAATATATCATTTAGTGACAACTTTGTGCAAAAAAAAAAAAAAATTGTCTCTTTCCCGCAACTTGTGTCACAAAATAAAATATTTCATGGACTCGACATGACTCTCAGCAAATAGCTTGGGGTGTCTACTTTCCAAAATGGGGTCATTTGGGGGGGGGGGTTGAACTGTCCTGGCATTTTATGCACAACATCTAGAAGCTTATGTCACACATCACCCACTCTTCTAACCACTTGAAGACAAAGCCCTTTCTGACACTTTTTGTTTACATGAAAAAGTAATTTTTTTTTGCAAGAAAATTACTTTGAACCCCCAAACATTATATATTTTTTTAAAGCAAATGCCCTACAGATTAAAATGGTGGGTGTTTCATTTTTTTTTCTCACACAGTATTTGCGCAGCGCTTTTTCAAACGCATTTTTTGGGGAAAAAACACACTTTTTTAAATTTTAATGCACTAAAACACACTATATTCCCCAAATGTTTGATGAAATAAAAAAGATGATCTTAGGCCGAGTACATGGATACCAAACATGACATGCTTTACAATTGCGCACAAACGTGCAGTGGCAACAAAATAAATACATTTTTAAAAGCCTTTAAAAGCCTTTACAGGTTACCACTTTAGATTTACAGAGGAGGTCTACTGCTAAAATTACTGCCCTCGATCTGACCTTCGCGGTGATACCTCACATGCATGGTGCAATTGCTGTTTACGTTTGACGACAGACCGCCGCTTGCGTTCGCCTTAGCGCGAGAGCAGGGGGCGACGGGGGTGCTTTTTTTTTTTTTTCTTTATTATTTTTTTGCTTTTTTATCTTATTTTTAAACTGTTCCTTTCATTTTTTTTTTTAATCATTTTTATTGTTATCTCAGGGAATGTAAATATCCCCTATGATAGCAATAGGTAGTGACAGGTACTCTTTTTTGAAAAAAATGGGGTCTATTAGACCCTAGATCTCTCCTCTGCCCTCAAAGCATCTGACCACACCAAGATCGGTGTGATAAAATGCTTTCCCAATTTCCCAATGGCGCTGTTTACATCCGGCAAAATCTAAGTCATGAAATGCTCGTAGCTTCCGGTTTCTTAGGCCATAGAGATGTTTGGAGCCACTCTGGTCTCTGATCAGCTCTATGGTCAGCTGGCTGAATCACCGGCTGCATTCTTAGGTTCCCTGTTGAGACAGGAGAGCCAGAGAAAAACACGGAAGACGGTGGGGGGGGGGCATTCCCTCCCACGGCTTGTAAAAGCAGTATAGAGGCTAATTAGCCGCTAGGATTGCTTTTACATGAAAGCCGACCGCTGGCTGAAAAGAATGATACCAAGATGATACCTAAACCTGCAGGCATCATTCTGGTATAACCACTCAAAATCGTGAATGGTGTACCTGAAGACAAAAAAATGGTTAACAATAAAACACAGTAAACGGTAAAGTTTAAAAAATTGCATACCTGAAAAACAAACATTATAAAACATAATAACAATAAAACATTGCAGAATAGAATACAGTAAAAAAGAGCAGAACAATAGAGAGAGAGAATAGAGAGAGAGAGAACAATAAAACGACAACTATTTTATTTTATTTTATATATTTTTTTTTTTACACTTTTTTTGTAACTAACTCTTATAACTGTAACCGGTTCCAGGTTCGGGTCTCTCAAAATGCAATGGCATCTTGGGAGACCCTGTGAAAGTGTGCCTAGTCTGTGCAGTGCTGTACCCTATGCTAATACTCAACTAGTGAATGGTAGCGTTCAAAACATTCACCAATGCAAAGACCAGGATTGTCAGGACAGGAGGGACAATAATAGCGGGTGTCACGCCTATATCTGCGCTTGCTGCAGACACAACATCTTTTTGGGGGGGTTCGTTGGGTAGGGGTACTCGGGAGGACATAAAGAAAATGCCTCTCATGCAGCTGACTGCATTTGATTGGGGATGTGAATGGGGGGAAGTACGGGCGCTGCAGAAGTGGTGGGTTCCCAATTAGGATTGGCAAATGCAGCAGGAAGGGCACTATGGGCATGACGGGCCTGTGTTTGTCTTTTTGGTGGCAGTGGGACACTACTTGTGCTTGCCACCTCACCAGCTTGAACTTCACTTATGGGACTCGCCACGTCACCAAGTGTTACTGCAGTGCTGGTTTGACTACGACCGGGGTGTACTAGGCCGCTGGTGCTTGCCAGTTCACCAAAACGCTAACAAAAAAACTGTTAGCGATCGCAGGGATCAGGCCTGACTCTGCGAATGCTTCAGTTATGCGTTTAGTGTTTTGTAAGTGTCAGTGATCGATCGATACTGCACTTGGGTGGGCTGGGCTGGGCCGGGCAGAGGGGCAAAATGCAGGTGCTAGCAGGTATCTGGGCTGATCCCGCTAACACTGCGTTTTTCGGAACCCTAAACTGCTGGGGACACTAGTATAGATCTGATCGGATCAGATATTGATCCGTTCAGATACTATACCACTAAGGGAGGTGTACGGTGCGTGCGTGGGTGTTAGCGGTACTGGCGCTAACCTGACGCTGCTTGGGGCTGGTTCTTGCCAGTTCACCAAAATGCTACCAAAAAAACTGTTAGCGATCGCAAAGATCAGGCCTGACTCTGCGAATCCTGCAGTTATGCGTTTAGTGTTTTGTAAGTGACAGTGATCGATCGATACTGCACTTGGGTGGGCTGGGCTGGGCCGGGCGGAGGGGCAAAACGCAGGTGCTAGCAGGTATCTGGGCTGATGGGAACCCTAAACTGCTGGGGACGCTAGTATAGATCTGATCGGATCAGATATTAATCCGTTCAGATACTATACCACTAAGGGAGGCGTATGCTGCGTGCGTGGGTGTTAGCGGTACTGGCGCTAATCTGACACTGCCTGGGGCGACGCATATCACCGCCGGGTGATCAGAGGGCTAAACCTTTATTCGGTAATAAATGGCGGGTGCCCTGACACTATAAAAAATAAACGAACTAACCAGCGTCACCCGTAACACTTATACGGTGATCAGTGGTGAAAGGGTTAACTAGGGGACAATCAAGGGGTTAAAACATTTATTAGGTAGTATACGGGGGTCCCTGTCGCTATAAAACGCTGACGGCGAACCTAAATATTTACCTCCCTAACTAGCGTCACCAGCGACACTAATACAGCGATCAGAAAAATGATCGCTTAGTGACACTGGTGATGGGGGGTGATCAGGGGGTTAAAACTTTATTAGGGGGGGTTAGGGGGGTACTCTAGACCTAAAGGGGGCTAACAGTAACTGTCCCACCACAGTAACTGTCACAAACTGACACCATGCAGTCAGGGCCAGATTAAGAGCATCATGGGCCTGGTGCTGAGAATTTCGGTGGGCCTTTTTATGGAAGCAAAATGAAAATGCAAACAATTTTTCGCTAAAATGAATTAAATATACTCTCACCAGTAATACCAGCCGTGCAGCCTCTGAGCAGCAGCAATACCACCTGCTATGCGGTCTCTCACCAGCAGCAAGATAGGGAGACCACATTTCCAAGCTGTCATTTAGGGACAACCCCCTCTTCCCAAAAAAGATGAGGGTGGAGGATGTAGTCTCGGGGTTGGCAGGGAAATCGGCAGTGGAGGTGATTTGTCAGGCAAATGGCTAGTGTTAGTACTTAAAATCAATCATCCTGACACCATGCTTGATATGGTGTCAGGATGATCAAATTCCATTATTTCAGTTACTACATTGTAATATATAGTGAAATAGTTCAACTCACCATCATGCAGAATCAGTGGGAACCTGAGCTTGTCACTTGCCACCAGATGCAGCTTGTCACTTGCCACCCATAGCCTGCCACCAGATGTAGAGTATCACTTTCCACAGTTGCCTGCCGCTAGATGCAGCATGTCACTTGCCACCAGCAGCCTGCCACCAGATACAGTGTGCCACTTGCTACCCACAGGCTGCCACAGATACAGTGTGCCACTTGCTACCCACAGCCTGCCACAGATACAGTGTGCTACTTGCCACTAGCAGCCTGCCACCAGATACAGCGTGCCACTTGCCACCAGCAGCCTGCCACCAGATACAATGTGCCACTTGCCACCAGATACAGTGTGCCACTTGCCACTAGCAGCCAGCCACCAGATACAGTGGGCCACTTGACACCAGCAGCATGCCACCAGATACAGTGGGCCACTTGACACCAGCAGCCTGCCACCAGATACAATGTGCCACTTGCCACCAGATACAGTGTGCCACTTGCCACTAGCAGCCAGCCACCAGATACAGTGGGCCACTTGACACCAGCAGCCTGCCACCAGATACAATGTGCCACTTGCCACCAGATACAGTGTGCCACTTGCCACTAGCAGCCAGCCACCAGATACAGTGGGCCACTTGACACCAGCAGCATGCCACCATATACAGTGGGCCACTTGCCACCAGCAGCCTTTCACCAGATACAGTGCGCCACTTGCCAACCACAGCTTGCTACCAGATACAGTGTGCCACTTGCCACCAGCAGCCTGCCACCAGATACAGTGTGTCACTTGCCACCAGCAGCCTGTCACCAGATACATTGTGCCACTTGCCACCAGATACAGTGTGCCGCCTGCCACCAGATACAGTGTTTCACATGCCACCACCAGCCTGTCACCATATACATTGTGCCGCTTGCCACCAGATACAGTGTGCCACTTGCCACCAGCAGCCTGCCACCAGATACAGTGTATCACTTGCTACCAGCAGCCTGCCACCAGATACAGTGTGTCACTTGCCACCAGCACCCTGCCACCAGATACACAGTGTGCCACTTGCCACCAGCAGCCTGCCACCAGATAGTGTGCCACTTGCCACCAGATACAGTGTGCCACTTGCCACCAGCAGCCTTTCACCAGATACAGTGTGCCACTTGCTACCAGCAGCCTGCCACCAGATACAGTGTGCCACTTGCCACCAGCACCCTGCCACTAGATACAGTGTGCCACTTGCCACCAGCAGCCTTCCACCAGATACAGTGTGCCACTTGCCAACCACAGCCTGCCACCAGATACAGTGTGCCACTTGCCACCAGCAGCCTGCCACCAGATAGTGTACCACTTGCCACCAGCAGCCTGCCACCAGATAAAGTGTGCCACTTGCCACCAGATACAGTGTGCCACTTGCCACTAGCAGCCTGCCACTAGATACAGTGTGCCACTTGTCACCTGCAGCCTGCCACCAGATACAGTGTGCCACCAGCAGCCTTTCACCAGATACAGTGTGCCACTTGCCACTGACAGCCTGTCACCAGATACAGCATGTCACTTGCCACCAGCAGCCTGCCACTAGCAGCGTGCCACCACATACAGTGTGTAACTTGCCATCAGATGCAATGTGCCACTTGCCACCAGCAGCCTGACCCCAGATACAGAGTGTCACTTGCCACCAGCAGCCTGCCACTCCCTCCAGGACTCTTCCAGGATGGAAAGAAGGGACAGGGCCTGCATAGTCAAACAAATCCCTGGAGCCCCCACCCCTCCTCATCTGGGATGGTATGGTTGTGTGTAAATTGAATGCCAACAGTATTGATCAGACCAAGTTCTATAGAGGGTTGTGTGTACAAGCCTTTGGGCTCACACTGGTGTGCTGCAGTTTGGGCGCACTGCTTGTGTATCTGCAGTTTTAGCTGCAGACCTATTGCTTTATATCAGGTTGCATATTTTTGCCGCATTTTCTGACAGTGCGCCAAAGATAAAATGCAGCACGCAGGAATTTTGGTACGCTTTCAGAAAAAACATGCAACCTAATAGAAATCAATAGGACTGTGGGTAAAACGCAGGAAAACTGCGGATACACCAGCAATGGGCCAAAACACAGCAAAGCAGTGTGAACCCACCTAAAAGCACAAAGAGCCAAATCTACATATTGGCTGCAGTTATAACAGCCATTGCTGAAGATAAAGGTAAAAGAGGGGGAGAGAAGGGAGATAAGAGTCCAGTCACTGAGCTCACACTTGAAAGGTCGGAAGCTTATCACTCAGATATGTGTTCAGTTCACCTTCTATCTGCCGGCTGCTCTGTTCACAATTTCCCAGCCCACACGGCTCCTTCACTGCACACAGAGAGAGAAGAGAGAGGGGAGGGGGAAGGCAGAGCCATTTGTGTAGGGGGGGAACAGTGCACTATGACACTAATAACCACAGTAAGCCAACACAGATGCAGCCAGACACCCCTACATTTACACACAGCGTCTCCTGTCCCATAGACGTTTATGGACAGGAGAAATTGGGCTTATAATGTTGGCTGGGAGGGCCGTTTTTAAGGCAGGGGCCTGGAGCTGCAGCTCTATCAGCCCCTATGTTAATGCGGCCCTGCATGCAGTAATCAGAAAAAAAAACTGCTTGGTGTCAGTTTGTGACGGGGGGGTGATTGGGGGGTGATGGGGGGGGGCGATCGGGGGGATCGGGGGTGTTTTGTGTGCCTGGCATGTTCTACTGAGTGTGTAGTGTTGTGCACTCACAGTGATGTCTTCTCTCCTCTGCGCCGGAACGGAAAATACCGAGCCGAGGAGAGATGACATAATTTCCTTTGCTGCTGTTTAGCATACAGCAGCAAAGGAATGTTCCCATTGGCCGGCGGCGATCGGGAGGGGGGGGCCATGAACAGATGGCCTCCCCCTCACCTCCGATCGCCGGGGGACAAAAGAGGACCCCCCACCCGCGGGAGGCAAATCACGTGTATGTACATGATTTTGCCTGCCCGTGCCGACTTGCCAACATACATCGGCGTGAGGCAGTCCTTAAGTGGTTAACCACTTCAGCCCCGGAAGAATTTACCCCCTTCCTGACCAGAGCACTTTTTGCGATTCGGCACTGCGTCGCTTTAACTGGCAATTGTGCGGTCGTGCGACGTTGCACTCAAACAAAATTGACGTCCTTTTTTTCCCACAAGAAGAGCTTTCTTTTGGTGGTATTTGATCGCCTCTGTGTTTTTTGGGTTTTTTTGCACTATAAACAAAAAAAGAGCGTCAATTTTGAAAAAAAACACAATATTTTGTACTTTTTGCTATAATAAATATCCCCATTTTTTTTTAATGCAATTTTTTACTCAGCTTAGGCCAATATGTATTCTTCTACATATGTTTGGTAAAAAATTGCAATAAGCGTATATTGATTGGTTTCCGCAAAAGTTATAGCGTCTACAAAATAGGGGATAGATTTATAGCATTTTTATTATTATTTTTTCTTTTTTACTAGTAATGGTGGCGATCTGCGATTTTTTATCGTAACTGTGACATTATAGTGGACACATTGGACAATTTTGACACATTTTTTGGACCATTGGCATTAATACAAAATGCATTGATTACTGTAAAAATGTCACTGGCAGTGAAGGAGTTAACACTAGGGGGCGATCTAGGGGTTAAATGTGTTCCTGGGAGGTGATTCTAACTGAAGGGGGAGTGGACTGACTAGAGGAAGTGGCGGATCGTGGTTCCTAGCTAATAGGAACACACGATCTGTCACTCCTGTCAGAACAGAACAGGGAAGGGTGTGTTTACACACACTCGTCCCTGTTCTGTGTCTCCTGCTCATGATCGCTCGTGGTCGGCGGTCATCGGCACCCCCGCTGTGCAGTGGGTGCGCACACGCGCCTGCTATCCCGACCCCACGAGCTGACGTATAGCTATGACGGCTCGCGCAGGGGAGCCAGCCTGCTGCAGTATAACTGCAGCAGCTGGTCGGGAAGCGGTTAGAGCACTCTCCCTGTGCTAGTTCCTCTGGGTATGTTAGTTTCTTTCCATACTCCAAAGACATTCTGGAAGGATAATTGGCTCCTGACTATGTTGGCCTCAGTATGTGCATACTAATTACTCATGTATATGTGTCACCACATTCAAGGAATCATGGGGGATTGAGGAAAAAACTTTTGATCCTATCTCATCTCATCTTTTTATAAAAAAAGGCTATGAAGCGTATCAGATATAGTGGCCAAAGGACTGGCCCATTGAATAGCTAAGGGTCAGATATAACTAAACGGATATCTACATATTTAGGACACTTCACCCTGCACACCAATGCCCCGTACACACGGTCAGATTTTCTGACCGAAAATTTTGATGGGAGCCTTTTGTCGGAAATTCCGACCATGTGTAGGCTCCATCGGACATTTTCCATCAGAATTTTTGTCACACAAAATTTGAGATCTGGATCTCAAATTTTCGGACAACAAAATCCGTTGGTATAAATTCTGATCATGTCTAAACAATTCCGAAGCACAAAGTTCCATGCATGGTTGGAATCAAGCAGAAGAGCCGCACTGGCTATTGGACTTCATTTTTCTCGGCTCATCATACGTGTTGTACGTCACTGCGTTCTTGACGTTTGCAATTACCGACCAACTTTGTGTGACCGTGTGTATGCAAGACAAGTTTGAGCCAACATCCGTCTGAAAAAATCCATGGATTTTGTTGTCGGAATGTCCAATCAATGTCCGATCGTGTATACGGGGCATAACTTTAAAAATTTCAAGAACTACAATAACAGGAATATATTTGATAGGTATTATAATATAAACCAAAACCAACAGTTATGAGTAAGCAATACATTTCCTTAATGAACATTGTGATTAGTTTAAATTCACTTTTCATGTGGAAACATCTACTTACACCAGTTGTAAGACCCATGGTTAAACCTTTAAACTTATAAAATGTTTCTTTTGTCACCCTTTCTCTCCTTGTGCTGTGTACATTTTGTGAATTTTGTTTTTAAAATGTATTGTAAAGTATGCACACTCCACTGGTGCTTACATATTACAGTTTCATTACAATGACTATGGCAGAATGTGCCAGAGTGTTACACAATCACATTGGCACATCTGCTAAAGTCTGACTTAAGTACACACACTAAAGGGCAGTACAGGGACATATACATTTTTAGTTTAAATAAAATAATGTCTTTATTTTCCCAAGGATTGTTGGAAAAAATTATAACTTCAAAAAACTCACCATGTCTCTTACTAAATACCTTGGACTATCTACTTTCCAAAAGGGGTAATTTGGGGGGTATTTGTACTGTCCTGACATTTCAGGGCCTCAAGAAATGAAATGAGACCCCTAATGGACTGCTGACACATAATCAGTAGTCAACTTTAACCCATTTGCACCGATTGAGTGTGCATACAGGCTTATTTATTCCTTAGCAGCTGTGCATTCAGAACTCACAGAATATGTTTCTGCTCTGTAGATTTTTTTTTTCTTATGTACTGTAACTAAAACTCTTCACTTCCAGATCCAAATGGTTTAGAAGGGACATGCACATTACAACTGTGCTATGACAAATAAACATGTTTTCAAGGCTCTTGAACCAAGATTAGACAGGTCTTACTATGTACATTTTACCAATCTTACTTCAGTTATGGAAATCCACTTGGACACATGTTAATCATTGCAAGGAAGTAAAGTTACTGTTAATATTTGGACTTCGCTTTTGCTGTGTATGGGGTTGGAAAAACAACCCAGACGGGAGATGGGCGGAGCCTAGTGGAGCAGACATGCATTGTTAGAGCTCCGCACCGCTGAGGAGAGAAGAGAAGGACAAAGTGGAGCCTGCAGGCTCAAAAGATATCCATTTGAACCTTTTTGCCCCAGGGAACAAACTGTGAAAGTTTGGGCAGGAAATATGGTACTGGGAGGAAGCCGTGGCAGAAATAAAAATCACCTCACAAAGAGCTCACAGGCACTCACTGCAACTAAAGCAGCTCCAGTCACCTCACAAGATACAGTCACCTCACAAGATAGAGCATCAGGGCGCTCTCACAGACAGAAAATGTCACAGCAAGACTCTCCATTTGAGTCAGATACAGAACAAATCCTCTCACAAACTTCTCCACAAGCCTCCTCAGCATCCCCAGTAATATTATTACAATTTGAAAAGATGCTTCATAAGGCTTTAAAATAAACCTCAGACCAAATAACAAACAGCCTAACCAAAGAAATAAGAGAGCTGGGAAACCGCACCGCAGCCTTAGAAAAAAAAATGGATGAAATTGAAATATATACGAAAATAGAGCCAGACGTTCAAACTTGCGCATAAGGGGAATACCTGAAACTGTGACAGACCTGCAATCTACTATTACTGCTCTATTACAAGAACTAAAGCCAGATATCCCTATTGAACGTTTAGAACTGGACAGAGTACACAGAGCCCTCACAGCCAAAAAGAAAGATGGACCCCCACGTGATATAATCACAAAATTTCATTATTACAGAACGAAAGAACAAATACTAATTGCTGCAAGAGAAAAAAAGGAACTTCATTTTCAAGGACACAATTATCAAATTTTTGCTTACCTATCCCAACTTACTATTACTAATAGACGATCCATGAAACCCCAACTAATGGAACTGCAACGCCACAACATTATGTATCAATGGGGCTTCCCCTTTTCAGTCAGATTTAACTACCAAGGTACAATTTACAGAAGCAGATCAGCAGATGAACTACAGCAAACCCTTTTAAAATTAAATCTGACAGAACCCACAAGCAGCAACTCTCCCACACGCAGAAGAATGGCATCACCTTCACCTTCAGGCAGCACCCAGAAAATTTCAGAACAAAATGGGAATCATCATTCTCACAAAAGAGGCCGTTATGCCACATCATCCATGGACCAAGAAGATTCAATGGACTGACATCCTAATTCCTAATATCTCTTCATTTATTATACTAAGAGATGGTTCTCTATAAAAACCTGTATTTATAACTGAATGTAACTGCATTCTGATAGTCACACACTGTGTGGGATCATGTTACATTCCAGTTATATTTCTTATTACTTCTGATTCATATAGCCTTAGAATATATAAGTGAAATAAGGAAATTCTTGTTCAGTTATATATTTTCAGGTAATAACAATAGATTTATTACTTTTTAGGACAAATATGTTCAATAATCCAGAAGTAATGGAAGTTTTTTCTTTCTTTTCTTAAAACAAATATATTATTACCTAACTAGTACCTAGAACTATGTTTTTGTTTATTCTAATCTGAAGCAATACAACCTCAATTTTATGAGTTAACATATCTAAACAGTTACATATGAATAAAATATGTAATTGTTTACTCTAAAAGGGTTAAAATCCCAAAATAATTCAAACTATCTTCATCAATACCAAAGTTATTAACAGTACCTTTCTAACTGAATTATTTAGCCTAGGGCAAGACTAACCATATACAACCACCCTGGAATAAATAATTTCAACAAAAACCATATTCTGCACTCCAATTAACGAATCATCATTTTGATGTCTTTTGACATAGCACTTCTCTCCTGTAAGCAGAAGATCCGTGTACCCCCATTAGCCCTTCTCATTCTCCCAACCATATTATGTGGGAGTGTGACAAAGGCACTTATTCCCCTGAGAGAGATATTTATTCTCTTTCACGGGTAAATTGTGATTACTTGCAAAAAATAATTTATATAATGTATCATCTAATCTCATATGTTTTTTGTTTACTCTTTACTCCAGAATTCACTGGTTTCTTTTCTATCTTTTCATCTCTTCAGTCCACACAGGTTGATCTGCGCAGTCAGCTCTGCATAACAAAAAGTAAGTCAAAACTATTTGATCTGTTGCCATGGCACCACTGAATATACTTTCCCTGAATGTTCAGGGAATAAATGTCCCTCAAAAAAGGACCAAAGCCTTCCGTTCTTTTCATAACAAGAAGGCTCACATAGTATGCCTCCAAGAAACACACTTCACCAAAGATTCTACTCCAAAATATATTTCTCCTTTTTATCAACAAATTTACACGGCTTCTGCCTGTACCAAGCAAAGGGGAACTCTAATTGCATTTCACCGATCCACACCTTATCATCAGAAATTAAAGACCCAGAAGGTAGATACCTGATACTCATGGGTTATATAATGGATACAGCAATCACGGTGATTTCCTACTACGCTCCTAACAAACAACCTACACCATTCCTCTCACATATATTACAAGTGATTAATACACACAAAATAGGAACAGTGATAATGTGCGGGGATTCGAACCAGGTCCTCCTCCCATTTCTAGATCAATCACCTTTTACACCATCCAAAATAACCTCTAGATTACCTTTTTCTCAACTTCTTTCCAAATACAATCTAGTAGATTCGTGGAGAGAAAGTAACCCAATGAAAAAGAAATTCACTTATTTCTCGCACCCTCATCAAACCTTCACCAGAATAGATCATATTTTTCTAACAATAGAAATGATACCAGAAATTATTGCATCAGATATAATTCCGATTCCGTGGTCTGACCATAATGCAGTATAAACTACTATAGCCTCAGCCATACCAAAAGCGCATGACCCAACGTGGTACTTACCGGACATAATGCTCAAACACCCACTACATCAGATGGCCATTGAACAAGCTTTAAAGGAATACATATCAATTAATAATACAACAGACATTTCCCCAATAACACTGTGGGAAGCTCATAAGCCTGTCTTGCGTGGTACAATACAAAGACAAATGGCACTATTTAAACGGGAACGCAAAAATCTAGCAAAAAAACTAGAACTCAATTTTAATGCAGCCTACATATCATTCCAAGATAATCCATCTCAGAGTACAAAATCTCATCTGGAAAAATCTAGATTGGAATACGATTATTTCTCACTGAGTCAGTTGATAAATCCCTCAAACGCTCCAAACACAATTTCTACATGAATACAAACAAACCAGGTACATATTTGGCTCGGGCATTAAATTCAACTAACAAATCTTTCAAACCAATACGTTTGAAATTATCAAAAAATGTTTATACTTGTAATCCAGTTAAAATAGTCCATAAATTTCACTCACATCTCGCAACTTTATACAAGACAAACAATGAATTTAATCCTACAGAGGCTGAATCCTTCTTCTCAAAAATAACCTTACCTGAGTTGTCTCAGAATCAAAAAAGCAGTTTGGATGAACCTATAACTATAGATGAAGTTGCTAACGCCATAAAAGACCTAAAACTTAACAAAAGACCAGGCCCAGACGGCTACTCGGCTTTATACTATAAAACATTCTCAGAAATACTCTCTCCCATTCTCACTGAAACTTTTAACAAACTTCTAGATGGACATTCTTTTTGGCAAGAAACACTAATGGCAATTGTTTGTATGATCCCAAAACCCCTTTCTGATGATACTTCCTGTGTGAATTATCGGCCTATCTCTCTGTTAAACCTTGATATTAAATTATTAGCAAAAATAATAGCAAAATGCCTCAATAGCATTATAGGAAAATTAATACATAGAGATCAAGTAGGCTTCATGCCAAATAGACAGGCAGGCGATAATATACGCAGGGCAGTGTTATTGGCACATATTGCTAAAAAACGGAAAATCCCTTTATGTTTTCTATCTCTCGATATTAAGAGGGCATTTGATACAGTATCCTGGCAATATATGCAATATTCATTACAAAAATGGGGTTTTGGACCCCACTTTTTAACATGGATCAAAGCATTATATAATAAACCCAAAGCCTATATAAAATATGCTGGATACAAATCTGATGCCTTTAATATCGAAAGAGGTACCCGATAGGGTTGCCCATTATCTCCCTTATTATTTGCCCTTATACTCGAACCCATGGCCCAATACATCAGAACAAACCAAACTATAACTGGCATTGAAGTAGGAGGTATTACACACAAATTATGTATATTTGCAGACGATATATTACTTTTTCTATCATCACCACAGGTCTCTGGTCCTAACTTAATACCAGCTCTTGATGGATTTGCAGCCCTATTCGGCCTTATGATTAATCCTAAGAAATGCCTAGTGCTTAACCACTTGCCGACCGCCTCACGCCTATATACGTGAGCAGGTCGGCACGGGCAGGCAAAATCACGTACCTAGTACGTGATGCCTTCCCGCGGGCGGGGGGTCCGATCGGACCCCCCCCCAGTGCCCTGAGTGGTCGGCTCTCGTTCGCGGGCGATTAGGGGTCAGGGGGAGGCCATCCATTGATAGCCACCCCCTCCCGATCGCTCCCACGAATCAAATGCTTCCTCTCCCTCTGTAATGTAAACAGAGGGAGAGGAAGTGATGTCATCTCTCCTGGAGCCGGTCTTTTTGATCCGACGCCGAGGAGAGAAGACATCCAAGTAAGTGCACCAACACCACACGCTCAGTAGAACACGCCAGGCACACTTTTCACCCCCCTGTCACCCCCCGATCACCCCCCGATCACCCCCCTGTACCCACTGTCACTCTGACACCAATAGCAGTTTTTTTTTTTTTTTGCATTGGTGTCAGTTTGTCAGTTATAAGTGTTAGGGCAGTTAGGTTAGCCCCCTTTAGGTCTAGGGTACCCCCCCTTAGGTCCAGGGTACCCCCTAACCCCCCCTAATAAAAGTTAACCCCTTGATTACCCCCTGTCACCAGTGTCGCTAAGCGATCGTTTTTCTGATCGCTGTATTAGTGACACAGGTGACGCTAGTTTAGGGAGGTAATTATATAGGTTCGCTGTCAGTGTTTTATAGTGACAGGGACCCCCATATACTACCTGCTAAAGGTTTTAACCCCCTGATTGCCCCCTAGTTAACCCTTTCACCAGCGATCACCGTATAACTGTTACGGGTGACGCTGGTTAGATAGTTTGTTTTTTGTAGTTTATTACAGTTTATTACAGTTTATTATAGTTTTAGGGCACCCGCCCTTTATTACCTTATAAAGGTTTAACCCCCTAATTGCCCGGCGGTGATAGAAGTTAAGTTTTTAGGATCAGATAAGGTCTGCGTCGCCCCAGGCAGCGTCAGGTTAGCGCCGGTACCGCTAAAACCCACGCACGCAGCATACACCTCCCTTAGTGCTATAGTATCTGAACGGATCAATATCTGATCCGATCAGATCTATACTCCCCAGCAGTTTAGGGTTCCCTGAAACGCAGTGTTAGCGGGATCAGCCCAGATACCTGCTAGCACCTGCGTTTTGCTCCTCGGCCCAGCCCAGCCCAGCCCACCCAAGTGCAGTATCGATCGATTACTGACACTTACAAAACACTAAGCACACATAACTGCAGCGGTCGCAGAGTCAGGCCTGATCCCTGCGATCGCTAACAGTTTTTTGGTAGCGTTTTGATACAGTCGCTGACAGTCAGGAGCTTTTTTGCCTGTGAGTCTCACTAGTGTACCCCTAAATTTAGAGGCCAAAATGGCAAATCGAAGGTACACTAGTGAAGAGGCCTACAGGATTCTGAGCATGACAGATAGTGAAGAGGAAGTCACTCATCTGTCAAGTTCAGGCTCAGAATACGATCCTGTAGAGGACAGCGGCTCCATGACAGATAGCTCTGACGACGGAGTTGTGGTCCCTGCTAAGGTCAGGCGTACCAGACCCCGAACTTATGCTGTCCTTGAAGTGCAAGAACCGCAGGGCTCTCGTAGGGAGCAGAGAGGTACTAGTGCCGCTACTCCTTCTGGTGAACTGGCAAGCACCAGCGGCCTAGTACACCCTGGTCGTACATCCAGCACTGCAGTATCACGTGGTGACGTGGCGAGTCCCATAAGTGCAGTTCAAGCTGGCGAGGTGGCAAGCACTAGTAGTGTCCCGCTGCCACCAAGAAGACGAACACAGGCCCGTCGTGCCCATAGTGCCCTTCCTGCTGCATTGGCCAATCCGAATTGGGTACCCACCACTTCTGCAGCACCCGTACTTCCCCCTTTCACTGGCCAACCCGGAATTCAGGTGGAAACAGTTGACTTTATGCCACTGGATTTTTATTCGCTGTTTTTCACCGAAGATCTCTATAGATCTATTGTGGACCAAAGCAATTTATACGCTGGTCAATACATCGCCACTATGCCCCAGTCCACCCTTGCCAGAGATTGGAGACCAATTACGGTCTCCGAATTTAAGATCTTTCTGGGCCTTTCCCTCCTCATGGGGTTGAATAAAAAGAGTGAGTTGCGGTCATATTGGTCCACTGACCCAATTTACCATTCACCCTTGTTCTCTGCTTCCATTGCCAGGGCACGATACGAGCAGATTTTGCGGTTCATGCACTTCAACGACAATGAACTCTGTCGTCCTCGTGGAGACCCTGAATACGATCGGCTCTACAAAATTCGGCCCCTCGTAAACCACTTCAACCAACGTTTTGCAGACTTGTTTACCCCCCATCAAGTTGTCTGCGTTGATGAGTCCCTGGTTAAATTTTCTGGCCGCTTGTCATTCAAACAGTACCTTCCCAGCAAGCGTGCCAGATACGGGGTCAAGATGTATAAGCTCTGTGACAGGGCCACAGGCTATACATGTAGATTTATGGTTTACGAGGGCAAAGATAGTCACGTAGAGCCGACAAACTGCCCTGACTACATAGGAAGCGCTGGCAAGATAGTGTGGGACTTGGTGTCACCCTTATTCGGAAAGGGGTACCACTTGTACGTGGACAATTATTATACGAGCGTGCCACTTTTTAGCCACCTTTTTGATCATCAGATTGGAGCATGTGGCACCGTGCGACCTAATCGCCGGGGCTTTCCCCATCGGCTTGTAGATTCTCGTCTTAGGCTGGGGGAGAGAGCCTGCTTGAAGTATAATAATTTGCTCGCTATGAAGTGGAGGGATAAGAAGAATGTTTTCGTTCTCACCTCCCTTCATGCAGACACGATGGTCCAAATTCCTACGGCGACTGGTGTTGTGGAGAAACCCCTCTGTGTCCACGAATATAACCTTAATATGGGAGGGGTGGACCTCAACGACCAGTTGTTGGCACCGTACCTAATTGCCCGTAAGGCCAGACGCTGGTACAAAAAAGTGTCTGTTTTTTATTTCAATTGGCTTTGCTGAATGCTTATGTGCTATACAGAGCTTCAGGACGGACTGGATCCTTCCTTAAATTCCAGGAAGAGATCGTCAGAGCCCTTCTGTTTCCAGACGGTGCTCCACCTCACCATCCCCAACCAAATGCAGTAAGCCGGCTGCATGAGAGGCATTTTCTTTATGCCCTCCCGAGTACCCCTACCCAACGAACCCCCCAAAAAAGATGTCGTGTCTGCAGCAAGCGCGGATTTAGGCGTGACACCTGATATTATTGTCCCCTCTGTCCTGGCAATCCTGGTCTTTGCATTGGTGAATGTTTTGAACGCTACCACACACTAGTGGAGTATTAGCGTAGGGTACAGCACTGCACAGACTAGGCACACTTCCACAGGGTCTCCCAAGATGCTGTCGCATTTTGAGAGACCCAAACCTGGTACCAGTTAAAAAAGTTAAAGTTACAAAAAAAAGTGTAAAAAAAACAAAAAAAAAGTAAAAAAAAGAAAAAAACACAAAAAAAATATAAAATAAAAAAACCAAAAATAGTTGTTGTTTTATTGTTCTCTCTCTATTCTCTCTCTATTCTGCATTCTATACTGCAATGTTTTATTGTTATGTTTTTATCATATTTGCTTTATAGGTATGCAATTTTTTTATACTTTGTTTTTTTTATTGTTAACCACCTTTGTGTTTTCAGGTACGCCATTCAGCTGCAGAGCGGATTTATTTATCTTGACAGCAACAGCGTTTGCTCCCACGATACATAAAGCCGTGACTCCAGCGCTGTCGGAGGTGATTTCACCACCACAGTTACATACTTCAGCATATATGCCGAAGCGTGGGGGCAGTAGTGGGTGGAGGAGTGATTTGCTCCTGCCTTTTGCGGGAGGATGCCCCCATGCTTCGGCATATATATATTTTTAGGTAGGCACAGGTTGCGTTAAATGTTTTATTTTTTGCTATGTTTTTTTTGTATTTTGCTTTGCAGGTATGGTAAGTAATACTGTTATACTGTAATGTTACTTTGTTTTTTTGTTAACCATCATTTGCTTAGCAGGTACGCCATTCAGTTGCAGCACGGATTTATTTATCTTGACAGCAACAGCGTTTGCTCCCACGATACATAAAGCCGTGACTCCAGCGCTGTCGGAGGTGATTTCACCACCACAGTTACATACTTCAGCATATATGCCGAAGCGTGGGGGCAGTAGTGGGTGGAGGAGCGATTTGCTCCTGCCTTTTGCGGGAGGATGCCCCCATGCTTCGGCATATATATATTTTTAGGTAGGCACAGGTTGCGTTAAATGTTTTATTTTTTACTATGTTTTTTTTGTATTTTGCTTTGCAGGTATGGTAAGTAATACTGTTATACTGTAATGTTACTTTGTTTTTTTGTTAACCATCATTTGCTTAGCAGGTACGCCATTCAGTTGCAGCACGGCTTTATTTATCTTGACAGCAACAGCGTTTGCTCCCACGATACATAAAGCCGTGACTCCAGCGCTGTCGGAGGTGATTTCACCACCACAGTTACATACTTCAGCATATATGCCGAAGCGTGAGGGCAGTAGTGGGTGGAGGAGCAATTTGCTCCTGCCTTTTGCGGGAGGATGCCCCCATGCTTCGGCATATATATACGGTGCATGTATGCCCATCATTAGAAGTGGGTGGATGAAGGGAGGTATTCTAATGGTGGGCATACCCACCGATCAATATCTTTTTTTCGTTCAGCCCACAGGCTGCATGAAAAAAAAGTTTACAATGTATGCCCAACAAGGACCAGCAACGTACTGGTATGTTGCTGGACTTTGAGTGGTTATACCAGAATGATGCCTGCAGGTTTAGGTATCATCTTGGTATCATTCTTTTCAGCCAGTGGTCGGCTTTCTTGTAAAAGCAATCCTAGTGGCTAATTAGCCTCTAGACTGCTTTTACAAGCAGTGGGAGGGAATGCCCCCCCCCCACACCGTCGTCCATGTTTTTCTCTGGCTCTCCTGTCCCAACAGGGAACTTGAGAATGCAGCCGGTGATTCAGCCAGCTGACCATAGAGCTGATCAGAGACCAGAATGGCTCCAAACATCTCTATGGCCTAAGAAACTGGAAGCTACAAGCATTTCATGACTTAGATTTCGCCGGATGTAAACAGCACCATTGGGAAATTGGGAAAGCATTTTATCACACCGATCTTGGTGTGGTCAGATGCTTTGAGGGCAGAGGAGAGATCTAGGGTCTAATAGACCCCAATTTTTTCTAAAAAGAGTACCTGTCACTACCTATTGCTATCATGGGGGATATTTACATTCCCTGAGATAACAATAAAAATGATTAAAAAATAAATAAAAATGAAAAGAACAGTTTAAAAATAAGATAAAAAAGCAAAAAAAATAATTAAAAAAAAAAAAAAAAAAAAAAAAGCACCCCTGACCCCCCCTGCTCTCGCACAAAGGCGAACGCAAGCGTCGGTCTGGCGTCAAATGTAAACAGCAATTGCACCATGCATGTGAGGTATCACCGCGAAGGTCAGATCGAGGGCAGTAATTTTAGCAGTAGACCTCCTCTGTAAATCTAAAGTGGTAACCTGTAAAGGCTTTTAAAGGCTTTTAAAAATGTATTTAGTTTGTCGCCACTGCACGTTTGTGCGCAATTTTAAAGCATGTCATGTTTGGTATCCATGTACTCGGCCTAAGATCATCTTTTTTATTTCATCAAACATTTGGGCAATATAAAATGCGTTTGAAAAATCGCTGCGCAAATACTGTGTGAAAAAAAAAATTAAACACCCACCATTTTAATCTGTAGGGCATTTGCTTTAAAAAAATATATAATGTTTGGGGGTTCAAAGTAATTTTTTTGCAAAAAAAAATTATTTTTTCATGTAAACAATAAGTGTCAGAAAGGGCTTTGTCTTCAAGTGGTTAGGAGAGTGGTCGATGTGTGACATAAGCTTCTAAATGTTGTGCATAAAATGCCAGGACAGTTCAAAACCCCCCCAAATGACCCCATTTTGGAAAGTAGACACCCCAAGCTATTTGCTGAGAGGCATGTCGAGTCCATTGAATATTTTATATTGTGACACAAGTTGCGGGAAAAAGACAAATTTTTTTTTTTTTTTGCACAAAGTTGTCACTAAATGATATATTGCTCAAACATGCCATGGGAATATGTGAAATTACACCCCAAAATACATTCTGTTGCTTCTCCTGAGTACGGGGATACCACATGTGTGAGACTTTTTGGGAGCCTATCCGCGTACGGGACCCCGAAAACCAAGCCCCGCCTTCAGGCTTTCTAAGGGCGTAAATTTTTGATTTCACTCTTCACTGCCTATCACAGTTTCGGAGGCCATGGAATGCCCAGATGGCACAACCCCCCCCCAAATGACCCTATTTTGGAAAATAGACACCCAAAGCTATTTGCTGAGAGGTATAGTGAGTATTTTGCAGACCTCACTTTTTTTCACAAAGTTTTGAAAATTGAAAAAAGAAAAAAAAAATACGTTTTTCTTGCCTTTCTTCATTTTCAAAAACAAATGAGAGCTGCAAAATACTCACCATGCCTCTCAGCAAATAGCTTGGGGTGTCTACTTTCCAAAATTGGGGTCATTTGGGGGGGGTTTGTGCCATCTTGGCATTTTATGGTCTTCAAATGTGTGATAGGTAGTGAGGAGTAAAATCAAAAATGTATGCCCTTAGAAATCCTGAAGGCGGTGCTTGGTTTTCGGGGCCCCGTACGCGGCTAGGCTCCCAAAAAGTCCCACACATGTGGTATCCCCGTACTCAGGAGAAGCAGCAGAATATATTTTGGGGTGTAATTCCACATATGCCCATGGCATGTTTGAACAATATATCATTTAGTGACAACTTTGTGCAAAAAAAAAAAAAAAAAAAAAAAATTGTCACTTTCCCGCAACTTGTGTCAAAATATAAAATATTCCATGGACTCAACATGCCTCTCAGCAAATAGCTTGGGGTGTCTACTTTCCAAAATGGGGTCAATTGGGGGGGGGTTGTGCCATCTGGGCATTTTATGGCCTTCAAAAATGTGATAGGTAGTGGGGAGTGAAATTACAACTTTACACCCTTAGAAATCCTGAAGGCGGTGATTGGTTTTCGGGGCCCCGTACACAGCTAGGCTCCCAAAAAGTCCCACACATGTGGTATCCCCGTACTCAGGAGAATCAGCAGAATGTATTTTGGGGTGCAATTCCACATATGCCCATGGCCTGTGTGAGCAATATATCATTTAGTGACAACTTTGTGCAAAAAAAAAAAAAAATTCTCACATTCCCGCAAATTGTGTCAAAAAATAAAATATTCCATGGACTCAACATGCCTCTCAGCAAATAGCTTAGGGTGTCTACTTTCCAAAATGGGGTCATTTGGGGGGGTTTTGTGCCATCTTGGCATTTTATGGCCTTCAAAACTGTGATAGGTAGTGAGAAGTGAAATCAAAAATTTATGCCCTTAGAAATCCTAAAGGCGGTGCTTGGTTTTCGGGGCCCCGTACGCGGCTAGGCTCCCAAAAAGTCCCACACATGTGGTATCCCCGTACTCAGGAGAAGCAGCAGAATATATTTTGGGGTGCAATTCCACATATGCCCATGGCATGTTTGAGGAATATATCATTTAGTGACAACTTTGAGCAAAAAAAAAAAAAAAAAATTGTCACTTTCCAGCAACTTGTGTCAAAATATAAAATATTCCATGGACTCAACATGCCTCTCAGCAAATAGCTTGGGGTGTCTACTTTCCAAAATGGGGTCATTTGGGGGGGTTTTGTGCCATCTTGGCATTTTATGGCCTTCAAAACTCTGATAGGTAGTGAGGAGTGAAATGAAAAATTTATGCCCTTAGAAATCCTAAAGGCGGTGATTGGTTTTCAGGGCCCCGTACGCGGCTAGGCTCCCAAAAAGTCCCACACATGTGGTATCCCCATACTCAGGAGAAGCAGCTAAATGTATTTTGGGGTACAATTCCACATATGCCCATGGCCTGTGTGAGCAATATATCATTTAGTGACAACTTTGTGCAAAAAAAAAAAAAATTGTCACATTCCCACAACTTGTGTCAAAAAATAAAATATTCCATGGACTCAACATACCTCTCAGCAAATAGCTTGGGGTGTCTACTTTCCAAAATGGGGTCATTTGGGGGTGTTTTGTGCCATCTTGGCATTTTATGGCCTTCAAAACTGTGATAGGTAGTGAGGAGTGTAATCAAAAATCTATGCCCTTAGAAATCCTGAAGGCGGTGCTTGGTTTTCGGGGCCCCATACACGGCTAGGCTCCCAAAAAGTCCCACACATGTGGTATCCCCGTACTCAGGAGAAGCAGCTGAATGTATTTTGGGGTGCAATTCCACATATGCCCATGGCCTGTGTGAGCAATATATCATTTAGTGACAACTTTTTGTAAATTTTTTTTTTTTTGTCATTATTCAATCACCTGGGACAAAAAAAATAAATATTCAATGGGTTCAACATGCCTCTCAGCAATTTCCTTGGGGTGTCTACTTTCCAAAATGGGGTCATTTGGGGGGGTTTTGTACTGCCCTGCCATTTTAGCACCTCAAGAAATGACATAGGCAGTCATAAACTAAAAGCTGTGTAAATTCCAGAAAATGTACCCTAGTTTGTAGGCGCTATAACTTTTGCGCAAACCAATAAATATACGCTTATTGACTTTTTTTTTACCAAAGACATGTGGTCGAATACATTTTGGCCTAAATGTATGACTAAAATTGAGTTTATTGGATTTTTTTTAGAACAAAAAGTAGAAAATATCATTTTTTTTTCAAAATTTTCGGTCTTTTTCCGTTTATAGCGCAAAAAATAAAAATGGCAGAGGTGATCAAATACCATCAAAAGAAAGCTCTATTTGTGGGAAGAAAAGGACGCAAATTTCGTTTGGGTACACCATTGCATGACCGCGCAATTAGCAGTTAAAGCGACGCAGTGCCAAATTGTAAAAAGTGCTCTGGTCAGGAAGGGGGTAAATCCTTCCGGGGCTGAAGTGGTTAATATTTCGCTCACAAACATGGAATTGATCCCGGCTAGGGCTGCACTCCCATTCACATGGGCAGAAAAATCAATCCCATATCTTGGAATTAATTTAACAGCATCTCATTCTGACTTATTCTCACCAATTATCCTCCTGTATTAAGACAGATCACAAATCTAATAAAACAATGGTCACAACTTCCTTTATCCTGGATAGGGAAGATTAATGCAATCAAAATGACTATTCTACCCAAATTGCTTTATCTATTCAGAGTCCTCCCTATTCCAATTCCTTCCTATTTTTTGAGAATAGTACAAAAAAGAGCAACTTCGTTTATATGGGGTTCTTCTAAACCACGTATACCTATACACACACTACATCTTCCCAAAAATAAAGGAGGCCTGGGATACCCTAATTTTACTAACTACTACAGAGCAGCACATTTGGCCAGTCTGTCCAAATACCATGCAAAACAGGAAATCCCATTATGGGTATTTATAGAGGCTTCAGAAAATGACCCTCTATTGATATCAAACTTGTTATGGCTTGATCCTAAAGACCGCTTTAAAATTCATAATCCCATAACTAAACACTTCTTATCTCTCTGGGATAAACTAAAAACCAAATATCAGTTACAATCTCCACACAATCCTCTCCTTTCTTTTATCAGAAATCCGGCCTTTTATCCGGCATGGATCTACCCAAATTCTTTTAAAGCTTGGACAACATCAGGCATTCAGACACTAAATGACTTCATAGCATCTAAATCATTCCTTTCATTCCCATCGCTTAGAGAAAAATATGATCTACCAAACTCTGAGATATTTAGATATCTCCAAATCAAAAATTTCTATACACCATTCCTAAAGGGGGATACACCATTATCCCAATTATCCATTTTTGAATCAATCTGTACAAAAGATCCATTTGCTAAAGGTACAATTTCATCACTTTATAATCAATTATATGGAGTAGTAAATCTTAATAGACCCTCTTACGTTCAGAGGTGGGAGGAGGACCTGGGACGAACTTTAGAAGACACGGACTGGTCTAACATATGGCTCACATCTAAGTCATCTTCACCCAACATCTTAGCACTGGAGACAAATACTAAAGTCCTAACTCGCTGGTACCTTGTACCCGCTAGAGTGGCAAAATATTCACCTAATACCTCAGCTCTTTGTTTTCGAGGATGCCCAGAAATAGGCACACATTTACACATATGGTGGACGTGCCCAGTAATCCAAACCTTCTGGAAGGAAGTCTTCATGATTGCATCTAAAATATTTAAAAAAATAATACAACCAGATCCATATATAACTTTACTTAATCTAAAACCAGAATGGTTAACACTCTCTCAATTCAAACTTATGATCCAACTAATAACGGCTGCAAAACAAACAGTGGCCAAGGCATGGAAATCTCCTACATTGGCACTAGCAGAAACAATTCACAGAATGAATAATACAATGTCCCATGCTAAGATGGTAGCCATCGATCAAAATCAAATTCCAAAATTTGAAAAACTTTGGCATCCTTGGATAAAACAACAGTTCCTGTCAAATTTCAATGACTCTGTCCTTTTGCCATGGTAACAGATTAAATGACTTACAGAGACACCCATTCTAAGGCTTCAATGAGAACTAAAAAGAATAATAAACTGACGAGCGGGACAACCTTGTGGACCATACCTCTACCTTTCTACCCTTTTTCTTCTTTCTCTTTCCTTTTCTCCACCTTACGATTAAAGCTCATTATCAGAATTTATTTGACCTATATACACTCTACCTGTAAACAATATGTATAGTAGGTATAAATCATTTAAATACCTACAAAAGTAACTAAGGAAATGATATATATCTTTAATTTAGGTTTACGTGAACCCAATGTTTAATATTTGAAATTTCATGATATTTACCTATATAAACCCCACTGTAAAACAATGAGCTTACTTTATAGATCCTTGAAAAATTACTTTATGTATCTTTATAATATTGTATACTCAATAAACTTCTTTTGACAAGGAAAAACAACCCAATCAACCGAATGTTAAAATTGTATGCTTATAGAAATAAGTTCACACTTGCATCCACAGATTGTTGTTGTTTTGCCTATGCTAGGAACACCCTTAAACTAGAAAAATGGTAGTTTGCTACTATCAATGTTAAGAAAACCATTAAAGCTATCTGTATGTAATATGGATGTGATATAGTTAAAGAGAATGATGAGTGTGGAAAATTTCAGGAAGTTTGAAGCCTTATGATGGATCGGTAGATACAAATGTAGTGGAAGAGATCTAGAGTGAAACTTGGAGCGCATGCAGGCATGGGTCTCATTTTCTGTCTTTACACAACAGAAATTGTATGTACTGGGATCTGGCAATTTCTAATCGCTTACCTGAACAGGTTGTAGGTATTAACTAGGAAAGAGATCCTTGGTTTTGGCACTAGCTGATGCTTCCCTGCTGGAAGCAAGGGAGAGAGGGTTTGCAGGTGTGCTTTGAGATAAAGAAGAGCATTCTTTTTTTTTTTATAATTTATTATGTTCATATGGTAATGTGGATATGCAGGCAACTCCTAGCATGTCTACAAACTGCTGTATTTGTGGATTTCAGATATCCATTTCACTTTATACTGTGGGTCTTGTCCAAATTCCCACTGTTTGTTTCAAATTCCAAGAAACAGAATTTAGAACTTCTGAAGATATAACAAATAAACCAAGACTGTGCAGTGAAAAAAACCTGTACCTAGTGTATCCTCAGCATCTGAGCAGTTATTACTGCGACTACTTAAAAGTCCAACTGTGCAACATTCTCACCCATAAGAAAATAATGTTTTAAAAAAACAATCCAGAAAACTAATAAATAAACAATACAAAGTCCAATAATTCTTCACAGTGCTCCATAGTGGTGAATAGGGATGAGCCTGATGTTCGAGTCAAATGTAAGTTTGACTCGAACATCGGGTGTTTGCCTGTTCGTCGAATAGCGAACAATTTGGGGTGTTCGCGGCAAATTCGTAAGCCGCGGAACACCTTTTAAAAGTCTATGGGAGAAATCAAAAGTGCTAATTTTAAAGGCTTATATGCATGGTATTGTCATGAAAAGTGTTTGGGGACCTGGGTCCTGCCCCAGGGGACATGTATCAATGCAAAAAAAGTTTTAAAAATGGATGTTTTTTCGGGAGCAGTGATTTTATTAATGCTTAAAGTGAAACAATAAAAGTGAAATATTTCTTTAAATTTCGTACCTGGGGGGTGTCTATAGTATTCCTGTAAAGTGGCACATGTTTCCCGTGTTTACAACAGTCCCTGCACAAAATGACATTTCTAAAGGAAAAAAAGTCATTTAAAAGTACTTGCGGCTATAATGAATTCTCAGTCCCAGCAATACACATAAAAGTCATTGAAAAAAACGGCATGGGATTCCCCCACAGTCCATTACCAGGCCCTTTGGGTTCTGGTAGGAATATTAAGGGGAACCCTGAACCAAAATTTAAAAAATTGCTTGGAGGTCCCCCCAAATTCCATACCAGGCCCTTCAGGTCTGGTATGAATATTAAGGGGAACCCCGTGCAAAAATCCATATTTTAAGGGAAACCCCGCGCCAAAATAAAAAAAACGGCATGGGGGTCCCCCCAAAAATCCATACCAGTCCCTTATCCGAGCACGCAACCTGACAGGCCGCCGAAAAAGAGGGGTAGCCCCGCAAAGCACCGTGTCCCCATGTTGATGGGGACAAGGGCATCATCCTCACAACCCTTCCCCGGCCAAATGGTTGATCCCGGCCTCCCCCTGTGTGAAATGGTAACGGGGTACAAATGTACCCCTACCATTTCACAAAAAAAGTGTGAAAATGGTAAAAATGACATGACATGGCTTGGGGAAAAGTCCTTTATTAAAAAAATAAAAAAATAAAAGTGTCCCATGAAATCCATTCATCTTCTTCTTTCACTCCGATGGACCGAAAAAAAAAACCCCTGCACGCCGCCACTGATCCGCCTCCATGGGAGGCACCCGCTGTAATGACCGTCCTCTCAGGTGACAGTTCTTTTATAACTGAGGGCGGGCCACGCGGTGGCGTTGCTGGGTGACCTTACCCCCTCTGACATACGGAGACAGTGAGTGTACAGCTTGTATAACAGTGTAAATTTGCTGTCCCCTCAAAATAACTCAACACACAGCCATTAATGTCTAAACTGCTGGCAACAAAAGTGAGTACACCCCTAAGTGAAAATGTCCAAATTGGGCCCAAAGTGTTAATATTTTGTGTGGCCACCATTATTTTCCAGCACTGCCTTAACCCTCTTGGGCATGGAGTTCACCAGAGCTTCACAGGTTGCCACTGGAGTCCTCTTCCACTCTTCCATGATGACATCACTGAGCTGGTGGATGTTAGAGACTTTGCGCTACTCCACCTTCTGTTTGAGGATGCCCCACAGATGCTCAATAGGGTTTAGGTTGGGAGATATGCTTGGCCAGTCCATCACCTTTAACCTCAGCTTCTTTAGCAAGGCAGTGGTGATTTTGGAGGTGTGTTTGGGGTTTTTTATCATGGTGGAATATTGCTCTGTGGCCCAGTCTACAAAGGGAGGGGATCATGCTCTGCTTCAGTATGTCACAGCACATGTTGGCATTCATGGTTCGCTCAATGAACTGTAGCTCCCCAGTGCCGGCAGCGCTCATGCACCCCCAGACCATGACACTCCCACCACCATTCTTGACTGTAGGAAAGACACACTTGCCTTTGTACTCCTCACCTGGTTGCCACTGCACACTCTTAAAACCATCTGAACCAAATAAGTTTGTTTTGGTCTCATGAGACCACAGGACATGGTCCCAGTTATCCATGTCCTTAGTATGCTTGCCTTCAGCAAACTGTTTGCAGGCTTTCTTGTGCATCATCTTTACAAGAGGCTTCCTTCTGGGACGACAGCCATGCAGACCAATTTCATGCAGTGTGGGGCGTATGGTCTGAGCACTGGCAGGCTGACCCCCCACCTCTTCAACCTCTGCAACAATGCTGGCAGCACTCATACATCTATTTCCCAAAGATAACCTCTGGATATGACGCTGAGCATGTGCAGTCAACTTCTTTGACTACCCATGACGAGGCCTGTTCTGAGTGTAACCTGTCCTGGTAAACAGTTGTATAGTCTTGGCCACCATGCTGCTGCTCAGTTTCAGGGTCTTGGCAATCTTCTTATAGCCTAGGCCATCTTTACATAGAGCAACAATTCTTTTTTTTAGATCCTCAGTTTGAACTTCCAGTGACCAGTATGAGAGAGTGAGAGCGATAACACCAAATTTAACACACCTGCTCCCCATTCACACTTGAGACCTTGTAACACTAATGAGTCACATGACACCAGGGAGGGAAAATGGCTAATTGGGCCATATTTGGACATTTTCACTTAGAGGTGTACTCACTTTTGTTGCCAGCAGTTTAGACATTAATGGCTGTGTGTTGAGTTATTTTGAAGGGGACAACAAATTTACACTGTTATACAAACTGTACACTCACTACTTTACATTGTAGCAAAGAGTCTTTTTTTCAGTGTTGTCATGTGAAAAGATAGAATAAAATATTTACAAAAATGAGAGGGGTGCACTCACTTTTGTGAGATACTGTGTATATATATATATATATATATAAATGCCAACATGTACTGTGCCATACTGAAGCAGAGCATGATGCCCTCTCTTCGGAGACTGGGCCGCAGGGCAATATTCCAGCATGATAATGACTCCAAGATGACCACTGCCTTGCTAAAGAAGCTGAGGGTAAAGGTAATGGACTGGCCAAGCACGTCTCCAGACCTAAACCCTATTTATCATCTGTGGGTCATCCTCAAATGGAAGGTGGAGGAGGGCAAGGTCTCTAACATCCACCAGCTCCATGATGTCGTCATGGAGGAGTGGAAGATGACTCCAGTGGCAACCTGTGAAGCTCTGGTGAACTCAATGCCCAAGAGGGTTAAGGCAGTGCTGGAAAATTATGGTGGCCACACAAAATATTGACACTTTGGGCCCAATTTGGACATTTTCACATAGGGGTGTACTCACTTTTGTTGCCAGTGGTTTAGACATTAATGGCTGTGTTGAGTTATTTGAGTTATTTTGAGGTAACAGCAAATTTACACTGTTATACAAGCTGTACACTCACTACTTTATATTGTAGCAAAGTGTCATTTCTTCAGTGTTGTCACATGAAAAGATATAATAAAATATTTACAAAAATGTGAGGGGTGTACTTACTTTTTTGACATACTGTATATACAGTTGTGTGAAAAGTATTTTCCCCCTTTCTGATTTTTTTTTTTTTTTGCATATTTGTCACACTTAAATGACTCAGATCAAAATAATTTTTTATTACACAAAGATAACCCGACTAAATACAAAATGCAGTTTTTACATGATAGTTGCATTTATTAAGGCAAAAAAGCTGTCCAAACCTGCCTGGCTTTGTGTGAAAAAGTAATTGCTCCCTAAACCTAATAACTGGTTGTGCCACCCTTGGTGGCAACAACTGCAATCAAGCATTTGCGATAACTGGCAATGAGTCTTTGACATTGCTGTGGAGCAATTTTAGCCCACTCTTTGTCGAATTGTTTTAATTCAGCCATATTGGAGGGTTTTCCAGCATGAACGGTCTGTGTAAGGTCATGATACAGCATCTCAATTGGATTTAAGGCTTTGACTAGGCCACTCCAAAATGTAAATTTTGCTTTGTTTGAACCATTTGGAGGTGGACTTGCTGTTGTGTTTTGGATCACTGTCCTGCTGCATAACCCAAGTGCACTTGAGCTTGAGGTCATAAACTGATGTCCGGACATTCTCCTTTAGGATTATCTGGTAGAGCTCAGAATTCATGGTTTCATCAATTATAGTAAGTCGTCTGGGGCAAAGCAGCCCCAGACCATCACGCTACCATCACCATGTCTGACTCTTGGTATGATGCTCTTGTTATGAAATGCTGTATTAGTTTTATGCCAGATGTAACGGGACGCACATCTTCCAAAAAGTTACATTTTTGTCTCATCAGTCCACAAAAAAATTGCCTAAAAGTTTAGGGGATAATGAAGATGTTTTTTGGTAAATGTGAGATGAGCCTTTGTGTTCTTTTTGGTCAGCAGTGGCTTTGGCCTTGGAACTCTCCCATGGATGCCATTTTTGCTCAGTCTCTTTCTTATTGTTGAATCATGAACACTGATCTTACCTGAGGCAAATGAGGCCTGCAGCTCTTTAGATGTTGTTCGGGGAGTTGCTCTTGGAATAATTTGTGTAGGCCGGCCACTCCTGGGAAGGTTCACACTCCTTGGAAGGTTCACCACTGTTCCAAGTTATCTCTATTTGTGGGTAGTGGCTCTCCCCATGGTTCACTGGAGTTCCAAAGCCTTAGAAATGGCTTTGAAACCTTTCCTAGACCGTTACATGTACATTACTTTGTTTCTAATCTATTCTTGTTTTTTTTTTAGCTTGTGGCATGATATGTGGCTTTTTTTGATCTGTTAGCGTGCTTCACTTTGTAAGACAGCTTCTATTTATGTGATTTCTTGATTCAACAGGTCTGGCAGTAATCAGGCCTGGGTGCGGCAAGTGAAATTTAACTCAGCTTTCCTAAAAATTGTGGTTAATCACAGTTCATTCATGATTCAGCATGGGAGGGGGCAATTACTTTTTCACATAGGGCCAGGCAGGTTTGAACAGCTTTTTTGCCTTAATAGATGAAATAATAATTTAAAAATTGAATCTTGGATTTACTCAGTTATCTTTGTGTAATATTGAAATTTGTTTGATGATCTGAATCATTTAAGTGTGAGAAATATGCAAAAAAATTTAAAAATCAGGAAGGCGCAAATACTTTTTCACACGACTGTATATATATTCTCTGCATTCAGTGTAGCCTATATATATATATACAGTGCCGTTGGTGGTGTATAGTTTATAATTAGGGGTGAGCCGAACACCCCCGGGTTCGGTTCGCAGCAGAAAATGTGAACAGGCAAAAAAATTGTTTGAACACGCAAAAACTGTTAAAGTCACAAGAACACGAATGTGAAAAATCAAAAGTGCTAATTTTAAAGGCTTATATGCAAGTTATTGCCATAAAAAGTGTTTGGGGACCCGGGTCCTGCCCCAGGGAACATGTATCAATGCAAAAAAAAGTTTTAAAAATGGCTGTTTTTAATAATGCTTAAAGTGAAACAATAAAAAAGAAATATTCCTTTAAATATCGTGCCTGGGGGGTGTCCTTAGTATGCCTGTAAAGTAGCTCATCTTTCCCAAGTTTATAACAGTGCTAAAGCAAAGGAAAAAACGTCATTTAAAACTGCTTGCAGCTGTAATGTATTGTCGGATCCCGGCAATACAGTACAAAATACCAAAAATACCATTTAAAAAATGGCCCTTCAGGGTATTAAGGGGAACCCCACACCCAAATTCTCAAAATAATGGCGTGGGGGTCCCCCAGTCCCCCAGGCACTATATACTCTGAACAGCAGTATATACAGTATCTCACAAAAGTGAGTACAACCCTCTCATTTTTGTAAATATTTTATTCTATCTTTTCACGTAACAACACTGAAAAAATAACACTTTGCTACAATGTAAAGTAGTGAGTGTACAGCTTGTATAACAGTGTAAATTTGCTGTCCCCTCAAAATAACTTAACACACAGCCATTAATGTCTAAACTGCAGGCAACAAAAGTGAGTACACCTCTAAGTGAAAATGTCCAAATTGGGCCCAATTAGCCATTTTACCTCCCTGGTGTCATGTGACTCATTAGTGTTACAAGGTCTCAGGTGTGAATGGGGAGCAGGTGTGTTAAATTTGGTGTTATCACTCTCACTCTCTCATACTGGTCACTGGAAGTTCAACATGGCACCTCGTGGCAAAAACTCTCTCCGAGAATCTGAAAAAAAGAATTGTTGCTCTATGTAAAGATGGCCTAGGCTATAAGAAGATTGCCAAGACCCTGAAACTGAGCAGCAGCATGGTGGCCAAGACTATAGAGCGGTTTAACAGGACAGTTTACACTCAGAACAGGCCTCGCCATGGGTAACCAAAGAAGTTGAGTGCACATGCTCAGCGTCATATCCAGAGGTTGTCTTTGGGAAATAGATGTATGAGTGCTGCCAGCATTGTTGCAGAGGTTGAAGGGGTGGGGGGTCAGCCTGCCAGTGCTCAGACCATATGCCCCACACTGCATCAAATTGGTCTGCATGGCTGTCGTCCCAGAAGGAAGCCTCTTGTACAGATGATGCACAAGAAAGCCTGCAAACAGTTTGCTGAAGACAAGCAGACTAAGGACATGGATTACTGGGACCATGTCCTGTGGTCTGATGAGACCAAAATAAACTTATTTGGTTCAGATGGTTTTAAGAGTGTGCAGTGGCAACCAGGTGAGGAGTACAGAGACAAGTGTGTCTTTCCTACAGTCAAGAATGGTGGTGGGAGTGTCATGGTCTGGGGGTGCTGCCGGCACTGGGGAGCTACAGTTCATTGAGAGAACCACGAATGCCAACATGTCCTATGACATACTGAAGCAGAGCATGATCCCCTCCCTTCATAGACTGGGCCCCAGGGCAATATTCCACCATGATAAAACCCCAAACACACCTCCAAAATGGCCACTGCCTTGCTAAAGAAGCTGAGGTTAAAGGTGATGGACTGGCCAAGCATATCTCTAGACCTAAACCTAATTGAGCACATCTGTGGGGCATCCTCAAACAGTAAGTGGAGGAGCGCAAGGTCTCTAACATCCACCAGCTCCGTGATGTCATCATGGAAGAGTGGAAGAGGACTCCAGTGGCAACCTGTGAAGCTCTGGTGAACTCCATGCCCAAGAGGGTTAAGGCAGTGCTGGAAAATAATGGTGGCCACACAATATTAACACTTTGGGCCCAATTTGGACATTTTCACTTAGGGGTGTACTTGCTTTTGTTGCCAGCAATTTAGACATTAATGGCTGTGTGTTGAGTTATTTTGAGGGGATAGCAAATTTACACTGTAATGCCCCGTACACACGGTCGGATTTTCCGATGGAAAATGTCCGATCGGAGCGTGTTGTCGGAAATTCTGACCGTGTGTGGGCTCCATCGGACATTTTCCATCGGATTTTCCGACACACAAAGTTGGAGAGCAGGAGATAAAATTTTCTGACAACAAAATCCGTTGTCGGAAATTCCGATCGTGTGTACACAAATCCGATGGACAAAGTGCCACGCATGCTCAGAATAAATAAAGAGATGAAAGCTATTGGCCACTGCCCCGTTTATAGTCCCGACGTACGTGTTTTACGTCACCGCGTTTAGAACGATCGGATTTTCCGACAACTTTGTGCGACCGTGTGTAGACAAAACAAGTTTGAGCCAGCATCCGTCGGAAAAAATCCTAGGATTTTGTTGTCGGAATGTCCGAACAAAGTCCGACCGTGTGTACGCCCTATTACACTCACTAACTACATTGTAGCAAAGTGTCATTTCTTCAGTGTTGTCACATGAAAATAAAAAATAAAATATTTAAATAAATGTGAGGGGTGTACTCACTGAGATACTGTATACTATACGGCCTGTGGAAGAGTATATGTGGTGGGGAGCGGTGAAACTATATATACAGTGGGCTAAATAGCATCTAGATATTTATGCTCAAACAAACTGAATGTGAACACTGCAGTGTACCGTACACAAAAAAATAAAATAAAAATTTATGTATCAAACTTGCATATTACAAGAGAATGACTACCATCCAATCTCTGCAAAAATAGCACAATATTATTTTTGTGAAAAATAATAAGGCCCCTTTCACACTGGGGCGGTGGGGGCATTGGCGGTAAAACAGCGATATTTTTAGCGCTGCTTTACCGTCATTTTTGCGGCGGTATTCAGCCGCTAGCGGTGCAGTTTTAACCCCCGCCGGCAGCTGAAAAAGGGTTAAAACCACTCGCATAGCGCGGCTATAGCCGCGGTATTGCCGCGGTTTAGTCACGCTGCCCCATTGATTTCAATGGGCAGGAGCGGTTTAGGAGCGGTGAATACACCAAAGATGCAGTTTGCAGGAGTTTTTTTTTTCTCCTGCCAGCGCACCGCTTCAGTGTGACAGCCCTCGGGCTTTCACACTGAACAAACAGTAGAGGAAGTTTTAGATCGGTTTGCCGGCGCTTTATTTTTAGCGCAATAACGCCTGCAAACCGCCCCAGTGTGAAAGGGGCCTAAGAAAATTCTAATGCTGAAAAAATACTAAAATAAAGTCCACATGCAATTAAAAATGGTGCACATCAATATGCATTAATCTTCCGCTGTATCAAAATAACACAAGATGCTCGAGCAATTTAGCCATCTGAGTAACTGGAAGTAGTACCTTACTCTACTACCTATACGCACCACTTTCAAAATGCCCAAATTTCTGTCACTGAACGTAAAAGGCCTCAATCACCCTGCCAAAAGGACATCTCTGTGGCGAACTGCACAGGATTCTCACTGCGATGTCCTGTGCGTCCAAGAAACGCACTTTAAAACCAACGCCGAACCTCAGTGCTCCAATAAGAATTTTTCAAACATTTTTAAAGCCTCGGGTCCTGACAAAAGAAAAGGAGTCATGATAGCCATTAAATCTACATGCTCATTCACCCTACATGACAGCCTTCAGGATGTTGATGGTAGATATCTGGCATTGAATTGTACATTAAACAACGATAATCACACCATTGTATCAGTATATGCCCCCAACAAGAAACAGATTCACTTTCTGTCCAAATTGATGAAAAAAATGAATCTCTTTAAACAAGGACACCTTGTCATGTGTGGGGACTTTAACATAGTACCTGCCAACTCCATCGACTCTTCTTCCCACTCAACCAGAGTTACATCCCCTATGGGACTGTTCATTTGATCTCATGACCTATTTGATGTGTGGAGATGCCATCACACCACCGAAAGGGACTACTCCTATTTCTCCCCTAGACACAATTCCTACACTCGGATTGACTACTTCCTAGTGGATAAATGGACTTTGCCCAAAATCTCCTCAACAGAGATATTGACCATTACGTGGTCTGACCACGCTCCAGGTACAATGACCATAGAAGACTCGCCGAAGATTTCCCGTACACGGATATGGAGAGCGAATGCTGCGATTCTCCACTCACCGATCCATTCTTCTTATATTAGAGAGCGTTTAACAGAATACTTTAATACTAATGCAGGATCTGTTACCAATGATACCGTTCTTTGGAATGCCCATAAGGCATTCATAAAGGGGATCCTTATTCAACTTACTGTTAGAGAGAGGAGGAGGAGATCACAGTGTCTAAACACACTTACTGCCGATATTAAAACACTAAACACCAAACTGATCCAGATCCATTAACCAAGACTAAATTACACTCCCTTAGACAGAAATTAAAATCTCTCCTTCTAGAATCCTTTGAAAGAGCACATAAGCATTTTAGAGCTCAACACTACTCTACTGGTAACAAAGCCAGAAAAGCAATGGCCAATAGAATCAAAGGTTACTATTCCAAAACCAAAATTACCCATCTATTCCACCCAGCTACTAAACAGAAACTGATAGATCCACAAGCTATTGCAGACGCATTTAGTTACTACTACAATACACTTTATAATTTAAAAGATGACACATCTGTCACACAGCCGTCTCTACCTGACATAGAGGCATTTCTCAATGAGATCAACCTCCCTAAACTGACCACAGAACAACTAGACTCCCTGAACACCCCATTTACAGATCTAGAAATCAAAAATATAATTTCATCACTTCCCTCTAACAAATCTCCTGGCCCAGATGGTCTTACAGGAAAGTATTACAAACAATTTGGAACTGTGCTAACACCATATCTGACCAAAGTGTACAATGACGCTGCCTCCTCCTCCTCTCTCCCCCCAGAAATGCTAAGTGCCTTAATTGTTACACTACCGAAGCCGGGGAAAGAGCCTACCTCTGCACAAAACTTCCGACCCGTATCTCTTCTCAATGTGGACACAAAAATCTATGCCAAACTAATAGCCCACAGATTACTCAACCTAATGCCCCTCTAATACATAAGGACCAATCAGGCTTCACAAAAGGGAGGCAGACAACTGATGCCTCTCGCATAATTATCAACATAATCCATCACGCTGAGATATCTAGAATGCCTTCTCTGCTCCTATCCTTGGATGCAGAGAAGGCGTTCGATAGGGTCCATTGGAAATATCTTGAAGCAACCCTTGGCAAATTTGGTTTTCAGGGCCCCATTCTGGCAGCCATAATGGCTCTGTATTCCTCCCCATCAGCACAGGTCTATACGTCGGAGATGCTGTCTAAGCCATTCTCCATCACTAATGGCACCCGACAAGGTTGTCCGCTCTCACCAATAGTTTTTAACTTAATTATGGAACCCTTAGCAGAACATGTCAGATCCCACTCTACAATATCAGGCTTCACCATTGGTACCACAGAACACAAAATAAATTTATTTGCAGACGACGTGATAATGATGATCACAAACCCTCACTCTTCCCTGTCTTCGGTCCAATAACTACTGAAAAGGTTTAGTACTTTATCTTACTACTAAGTTAATGAACATAAATCCTACATTCTAGACCTGGGCATTTATGCAACCACTAGTAATCTACTCCAGATACAATATCCTTACCCATGGGCGGAGGATAGTATTCCCTACCTCGGCATTAATCTCACCAAATCCACTAGAGTTCTTTTCGCACACAACTACACAGACGCCAAACAGATGATGCTTACTGAAACCACAAAACTCTCCAAACATGAATTCTCATGGTCAGGCCGCCTGGCAGCCATTAACCACTTGAGCCCCGGACCATTATGCTGCCTAAGGACCAGAGGTCTTTTTCCAATTTGGCACTGCGTCGCTTTAACTGCTAATTGTGTGGTCATGCAATGCTGTACCCAAATGAAATTTGCATCCTTTTCTTCCCACAAATAGAGCTTTCTTTTGATGGTATTTGATCACCTCTGCGGTTTTTATTTTTTGCGCTATAAATGGAAAAAGACCGAAAATTTTGAAAAAAAATGATATTTTCTACTTTTTGTTATAAAAAAAATCCAATAAACTCAATTTTAGTCATACATTTAGGCCAAAATGTATTCGGCCACATGTCTTTGGTAAAAAAAATGACAATAAGCGTATATTTATTGGTTTGCGCAAAAGTTATAGCGTCTACAAACTAGGGTACATTTTCTGTAATTTACACAGCTTTTAGTTTATGACTGCCTATGTCATTTCTTGAGGTGCTAAAATGGCAGGGCAGTACAACCCCCCCCAAATGACCCCATTTTGGAAAGTAGACACCCCAAGGAAATTGCTGAGAGGCATGTTGAACCCATTGAATATTTATTTTTTTTGTCCCAAGTAATTGAATAATGACAAAAAAAAAAAAAAAATATTTACAAAAAGTTGTCACTAAATGATATATTGCTCACACAGGCCATGGGCCTATGTGGAATTGCACCCCAAAATACATTCTGCTGCTTCTCCTGAGTATGGGGATACCACATGTGTGGGACTTTTTGGGAGCCTAGCCGCGTACGGGGCCCTGAAAACCAATCACCGCCTTCAGGATTTCTAAGGGTGTAAATTTTTGATTTCACTCTTCACTCCCTATCAAAGTTTCGGAGGCCATGGAATGCCCAGGTGGCACAAAACCCCCCCCCCAAATGACCCCATTTTGGAAAGTAGACACCGCAAGCTATTTCTTAGAGGCATGGTGAGTATTTTGCAGCTCTCATTTGTTTTTGAAAATGAAGAAAGACAAGAAAAAACTTTTTTTTTTTCTTTTTTCAAATTTCAAAACTTTGTGACAAAAAGTGAGGTCTGCAAAATACTCACTATACCTCTCAGCAAATAGCTTTGGGTGTCTACTTTCCAAAATGGGGTCATTTGGGGGGGGTTTGTGCCACCTGGGCATTCCATGGCCTCCGAAACTGTGATAGGCAGTGAAGAGTGAAATCAAAATTTCACGCCCTTAGAAAGCCTGAAGGCGGTGCTTGGTTTTCGGGGTTCCGTACACGGCTAGGCTCCCAAAAAGTCTCACACATGTGGTATCCCCGTACTTAGGAGAAGTAGCAGAATGTATTTTGGGGTGTAATTTCACATATTCCCATGGCATGTTTGAGCAATATATCATTTAGTGACAATTTTGTGCAAAAAAAAAAAAAAATGTGTCTCTTTCCCGCAACTTGTGTCGCAATATAAAATATTCCATGGACTCGACATGCCTCTCAGCAAATAGCTTAGGGTGTCTACTTTCCAAAATGGGGTCATTTGGGGGGTGGTTTGAACTGTCCTGGCATTTTATGCACAACATTTAGAAGCTTATGTCACACATCACCCACTCTTCTAACCACTTGAAGACAAAGCCCTTTCCTACACTTATTGTTTACATAAAAAAATAATTTTTTTTTGCAAGAAAATTACTTTGAACCCCCAAACATTATATTTTTTTTTTTAAAGCAAATGCCCTACAGATTAAAATGGTGGGTGTTTCATTTTTTTTTTCACACAGTATTTGTGCAGCGATTTTTTTGGGGGGGGGAAAAAACACACTTTTTTAAATTTTAATGCACTAAAACACACTATATTGCCCAAATGTTTGATGAAATAAAAAAGATGATCTTAGGCCGAGTACATGGATACCAAACATAACATGCTTTACAATTGCGCCGCTTGCGTTCGCCTTAGCGTGAGAGCAGGGGGCGACAGGGGTGCTTTTTTTTTTTTTTTCTTTATTATTTTTTTGCTTTTTTATCTTATTTTTAAACTGTTCCTTTCATCTTTTTTTTTTTAATCATTTTTATTGTTATCTCGGGAAATGTAAATATCCCCTATGATAGCAATAGGTAGTGACAGGTACTCTTTTTTGAAAAAATTGGGGTCTATTAGACCCTAGATCTCTCCTCTGCCCTCAAAGCATCTGACCACACCAAGATCGGTGTGATAAAATGCTTCCCCAATTTCCCAATGGCGCTATTTACATCCAGCGAAATCTAAGTCATAAAATGCTCGTAGCTTCCGGTTTCTTAGGCCATAGAGATGTTTGGAGCCACTCTGGTCTCTGATCAGCTCTATGGTCAGCTGGCTGAATCACCGGCTGCATTTTCAGGTTCCCTGTTGAGACAGGAGAGCCAGAGAAAAACACGGAAGACGGTGGGGGGGGGCATTCCCTCCCACGGCTTGTAAAAGCAGTCTAGAGGCTAATTAGCCACTAGGATTGCTTTTACATGAAAGCCGACCACTGGCTGAAAAGAATGATACCAAGATGATACCTAAACCTGCAGGCATCATTCTGGTATAACCACTCAAAGTTGTGAATGGCGTACCTGAAGACAAAAAAATGGTTAACAATAAAGCACAGTAAACGGTAAAGTATAAAAAATTGCATACCTGAAAAGCAAACATGATAAAACATAATAACAATAAAACATTGCAGAATAGAATACAGTAAAAAAGAGCAGAACAATAGAGAGAGAATAGAGAGAGAGAGAACAATAAAACGACAACTATTTTATTTTATATATATATATATATTTTTCTTTTACACTTTTTTTGTAACTAACTTTTATAACGGTAACCGTTTCCAGGTTCGGGTCTCTCAAAATGCGATGGCATCTTGGGAGACCCTGTGAAAGTGTACCTAGTCTGTGGAATGCTGTACCCTACGCTAATACTCAACTAGTGCATAGTAGCGTTCAAAATATTCACCAATGCAAAGACCAGGATTGTCAGGACAGGAGGGACAATAATAGCGGGTGTCACGCCTATATCCGCGCTTGCTGCAGACACAACATCTTTTTTGGGGGGGTTCGTTGGGTAGGGGTACTCGGGAGGACATAAAGAAAATGCCTCTCATGCAGCCGACTGCATTTGGTTGGGGATGTGAATGGGGGAAGTACGGGCGCTGCAGAAGCGGTGGGTTCCCAATTAGGATTGGTGAATGCAGCAGGAAGGGCACTATGGGCACGACGGGCCTGTGTTTGTCTTTTTGGTGGCAGCGGGACACTACTTGTGCTTGCCACCTCACCAGCTTGAACTGCACTTATGGGATTTGCCACGTCACCAAGTGTTACTGCAGTGCTGGTTTGACTACGACCGGGGTGTACTAGGCCGCTGGTGCTTGCCAGTTCACCAAAACGCTACCAGGCCTGACTCTGCGAACGCTGCAGTTATGCGTTTAGTGTTTTGTAAGTGACAATGATCGATCGATACTGCACTTGGGTGGGCTGGGCTGGGCCGGGCGGAGGGGCAAAACGCAGGTGCTAGCAGGTATCTGGGCTGATCCCGCTAACACTGTGTTTTTGGGAACCCTAAACTGCTGGGGATGCTAGCATAGATCTGATCGGATCAGATATTGATCCGTACAGATACTATACCACTAAGGGAGGCGTATGCTGCGTGCGTGGGTGTTAGCGCTACTGGCGCTAACCTGACGCTGCCTGGGGCTGGTGCTTGCCAGTTCACCAAAATACTACCAAAAAAACTGTTAGTGATCGCAGGGATCAGGCCTGACTCTGCGAACGCTGCAGTTATGCGTTTAGTGTTTTGTAAGTGACAGTGATCGATCGATACTGCACTTGGGTGGGCTGGGCGGAGGGGCAAAACGCAGGTGCTAGCAGGTATCTGGGCTGATGGTGATCAGTGGTGAAAGGGTTAACTAGGGGGCCATCAAGAAAACATTTATTCGGTAGTATATGGGGGTCCCTGACGCTATAAAACGCTGACGGCGAACCTCAATATTTACGTCCCTAACTAGCGTCACCAGCGACACTAATACAGCGATCAGAAAAATGATCGCTTAGCGACACTGGTGACAGGGGGTGATCAAGGGGTTAAAACTTTATTAGGGGGGGTTAGGGGGGTACCCTAGACCTAAAGGGGGGTAACAGTAACTGTCCCAACACTGTAACTGTCACAAACTGACACCAATGCAGTAATCAGAAAAAAAAAAAAAAACTGCTGGTGTCAGTTTGTGACAGGGGGGGGGTGATTGGGGGGGGATCGGGGGACGATCGGGGGGGGGGATCGGGGTGTTTTGTGTGCCTGGCATGTTCTACTGTGTGTGTGTAGTGTTGTGCACTCACAGTGAAGTCTTCTCTCCTCGGGCCGGAACGGAAATTACCGAGCCGGGGAGAGATGACATCATTTCCTTTGCTGCTGTTTAGCATACAGCAGCAAAGGAATGATTCGATTGGCCGGGGGCGATCACGAGGGGGGGGCCACGAACGGATGGCCTCCCCCTCAGCTTCGATCGCCGTGGGACAAAACACGACCGCCTCGGGTCCCCACCCGCGGAAGGCAAATCATGTACATGTACGTGATTTTGCCTGTCCGTGCCACCTTGCCGACGTACATCGGCGTGAGGCGGTAGTCAAGTGGTTAAAATAATGGTATTGCCTTGGTTGCTCTACATATTTTGCACGCTTCCTATTCCACTTTCATCTACCTACCTGAAATCTCTCCAATCCATCCTAAGCCAATTTGTTTGGCAAAGGAAAAAATCTAGATGTAGTCACACGAAACTTATTAAACACAGATCCGCGGGGGGAATGGGATACATAGACATTAAAGACTACTACAATGCCACCATTCTATCACAAATGAAAGAATGGATGAATACCTCACCCAAAACTCTCTGGAGTGATATATAAAATTACAAGACACTGGGCACAAACCTCGCCAACTGGTTATTTAGTACATCTACACATAATCCTCACATTTTCCACTACTCATCCACTGTCCAAGCCTCAGGTAAAGTGTGGCATACACTACACAATACCAAATGGTCACATGTACTGACAAAACCAATACACATTCCTTTAAACACCTTAAAGCTTCTTACTCCTGACTTAACACTCCCATCCTGGATTACTGACCGGGTAACATACACACAAGAACTTCGTGATCTAACAACCTGCAAATCCTTCTCACAAATCGGCAAAGACCTCAAAGCACCCTCCAAAGACTTCCTCACCTACTTCAGATTGCAAAACTGCTTGAAGGCACACACATCTCTAGAAGGAAAACTACCCTTGAAACTTTGGAACTACTTCTTTACAGAACACTCTAATGCCCCGTGCACACGGTCGGACATTGATCGGACATTCCAACAACAAAATCCTAGGATTTTTTCCGACGGGTGTTGGCTCAAACTTGTCTTGCATACACACGGTCACACAAAGTTGTCGGAAAATCCAATCATTCTGAATGCGGTGACGTAAAACACGTACGTCAGGACTATAAACGGGGCAGTAGCCAATAGCTTTCATCTCTTTATTTATTCTGAGCATGCGTGGCACTTTGTGCGTCGGATTTGTGTACACACGATCGGAAATTCCGACAACGGATTTTGTTGTCGGAAAATTTTATAGCCTGCTCTCAAACTTTGTGTGTCGGAAAATCTGATGGAAAATGTGTGATGGAGCCTACACACGGTCGGAATTTCCGACAACGAGGTCCTATCACACATTTTCCGTCAGAAAATCCGACCGTGTGTACGGGGCATAACACTAAAGGGACTTCCCTCATATACTCATTCCTACAGGAAAAAAGCATGTTCAGCAAAACCAAACCTCTACTTGACTGGGAAACTGACCTACAGACACAATTCCCAGATGCCCAATGGCAACAGGCAATCACATCTATTTAAAAAGCAACAACTTGCACCTCCCTTTGGGAAATCACCCACAAAACGCTAATAAGATGGTACCTAACTCCGTCCAGACTGGCCACATTCTACAAACACGCCTCACACGACTGCTGGAGAAACTGTGGCCATACGGGCACCCTCCTCCACATTCTTTGGTCTTGCCCAAATGTAACCCAGCTTTGGAAAAATGTGGAATCCATACTCCAAGACATACTCCATAGCTCGGTTACAATTACTCCACACTTAGCCATTCTTAATCTGACAATAGAAGATTTTCCCATACACCAAAGAACAGTGATTACACACGTCCTCCTAGCTACCAAACTCTTGATCACTAGAAACTGGAAATCTGACAACATTCCCTCCCTTACGGAAGTTACTAACTTAGTACAAACCCATTTCACTTATGAAACCCTTTTGTCACGCAGCAAACAATCCCATACAAAGACACTAACTCGCTGGAACCCATGGGTCCTTTGGTACTAAAAAAATAATTAACGATTGAAGTAAGGTTTAACAATTGAATGCCCTGTCTCTCTACTCGCCTTCCACTTGAAGCTTTCCTTCCCCTCCCTTCCCTTATCCCTCCTTTCCCCTCCTTCCTCTTGCACCCCTCCCTTCCTTACCCCACCCCTCCTCCTATTATTCCAGGTCAACTGTTCTACCCTACGTTTATAATCACTTTGTTAACGATTTTTTTCTTTCTCACATTATTCATAAAATCGCTATTCAGACTATACTTACAATACCTAGTCTGTAAACTTACATTTACATGTTCATGTTCCTGTTCCTTACTATGACTTCATAACCTGTAATATGTAAAACTCAATAAAAATTTATTGGAAAAAAAAATAAAAAAATAACACAAGATTAATATAATGAATATAGGTGAGTCTTCCTCTGTGTGAATAAACGACCTTCACCAACTGCATAACACACCCTATGTGCTCTGTAAGTGGATGTCCGCTTACCAGAAGATATTGACCTTTTTAATTAAAAAGAGGTCAATTATAGCTTTTAGCAAGAAATGGCTTGCTACCATGATGTGGATAAGCCTTGTGGGTAACCTCTTCCTCTCACCCAGTAGAACGTCAGGCAATATATAGAAGAATACAAGAAAGTCCAAAATAGTGTAATCCCATTTATTAAAATGATTAAAAACAAGAAAGCCAAATGGCTCGCCCGGCACTGAGGCCATACCGCTCATCTAATATGAAAGCTCCGCTCTGTGTGTGGAAACTGGCGTGCGCTTCACCATCAGCTGCCGACAACCACAGGGACCGGAAAGGGGTGAAGATTGTGTAACCAGGCACGCTTCGATGTACGTTTTGATTCCTGTCCTTATTTTGATACAGCGGAAGATTAATGCATATTGATGTGCACCATTTTTAATTGCATGTGGACTTTATCTTAGTATTTTTTCAGCATTAGAATTTTCTTATTGTTTTTCACAAAAATAATATTGTGCTATTTTTGCAGAGATTGGATGGTAGTCATTCTCTTGTAATATGCAAGTTTGATACATATATTTTTATTTTATATTTTTTTGTGTATGGTACACTGCAGTGTTCACATTCAGTTTGTTTGAGCATGAATATCTACATGCTATTTAGCCCACTGTATATATAGTTTGAGCGCTCCCCACCACATATACTCTTCCACTTGCACTAGAATTCCTATCTAGTTCAGGGGTTAGCAGCTCACAATTTATTTAGTCACACATATCCAAAAAATTTTTTTGCGCAAGGTTACACTTATTTTTAATACTATACGGCCTGCCCTATATACTCTGCAGAAAATTGGGCCTTAGGTGTTGGTGATACCAGAACACTGTAAGCCCTCACAGTTACTCTTGTTGGGCTCAGGAACGGGCCCTGCTGTTAAATATTATAATTATATTAAATATTATATCAAAAATTGTAATTACATGCCCCTGATAAATAGGGGCAGAGAAATTGAGCCTTGGGCGGTGGTGGTGGTGATGCTACAACACTGTAAGCCCTCACAGATACTCTTGTTGGGTGCAGGAGCCGGTGGAACCTGCTGCTTTGGCAGCTGCGTTGGAAACTACTCTGAGCCTGGGTGACAGAGGATAAAGAGAATGAGGACGGCTTTGTTATCCACTCCACCAATTTTTCTGCATGTTCTGGCTCAATAACACGGCAATCAGCAGAAAAATAGGACAAGGGTGCCCCAAGGCCACCTGCAGAGGATGCACCATGTCCACGACCACCACTGTTGACTGTAGACACAGAGGCTACTTGCCCTTTTTTAGTGGCCTGTGAGCGTCTGCCTCTCCTTGGTGGCCTTCCGGACATGATGTATTTTTTGTTTTGCAACACCACACTACACTGTATTGTATACTGTGTACACCACCAGAAGTGTAGTAGAAACTGTACACACTGTAATAGATACTGTGTACACTGCCTGCACTTTATTAGCAACAGTATTATGGCTGCACTGTATTGTGTACTGTGTACACCACCAGAAGTGTAGTAGAAACTTTACACACTGTATTAGATACTGTGTACACAACCAGAAAAGTAGTAGAAACTGTACTACGGCTGCACTGTATTGTGTACTATGTACACCACCAGATGTGTAGTAGAAACTGCACACATTGTATTAGATATTGTGTACACCGCCTGCATTGTATTGTATACTGTGTACACCATCAGAAGTGTAGTAGAAACTGTACACACTGTATTAGATATTGTGTACACTGCCTGCACTGTATTGTATACTGTGTACACCACCAGAAGTGTAGTAGAAACTGTACACACTGTATTAGATACTGTGTACACCGCATTAGAAACAGTACACCATGGAATGCACTGTAGACATAAGCTACACTGGTGGAAGCAAGACTGCATATGTATATATATATATATATATATATATATATATATATATATATATATATATATATATATATATATATACAGTATATATAAAATATATATGCGCTAATTTATAAGAATATTCACAGTGCAAAAATACACATGCCAAAAATTTAAAGGCATAAAGTCCACTCTTACAAAACCAAGTGTATAAAAATAAATACAAAATTGGATGAAATTACTCATAAAGTCAAAAATATATGATTCAGTTCATAAAAGTTTCAAAAAAAGTGCATAAAAAGATGTGCATGAAAAAGGTCCAACTGACAAACCCTTATACAAAAGGGAACTGAGTGAACCAAATATGTGAAAAATTCTGTGCTCTTCAAGGGACATTGGGTGAAACAAATATGAGGGAATTTCAGTGCTCTTCAAAACATCGAGCTTACCCCTATTTATAATACACATCAGGTGGTGTACACAATATATAATACAGGGTGTACAGTTTCTAATACACTTCAGGAGATGTACACAGTATATAATACACTGCAGCCGTTGTACAGTTTATAATACAGTGCAGTCAGTGTACACAGTATATAATACAGTGTGAACAGTTTCTAATACACTTCAGGTGGTGTACACAGTATATAATACAGTGCAGCCATTGTACAGTTTCTAATAGAGTGCAGGCTGTGTACACAGTATCTAATACAGTGTGTGCAGTTTCTAATACACTTCAGGCGGCATATATATATATATATATATATATATATATATATATATATATATATATATATATATATATATATATATATATATATATATATATATATATGTACAGTGGGGCAAAAAAGTATTTAGTCAGCCACTAATTGTTCAAGTTCTCCCACTAAAAAATTTAGAGAGGCATGCCTCAACTACCCTGTTTCCCCGAAAATAAGACCTAGCGTGATTGTCGGTGATGGCTGTAATATAAGCCCTACCCCCCAAATAAGCCCTACTCTGTTTCCCCGAAAATAAGCCCTACCCTGAAAATAAGACCTACAAGGACTTTAACTAGGGCTAATTTGGGGGGTAGGTCTAATATTGCAGCCATCACCGACAATCATGCTAGGTCTTATTTTCGGGGAAACAGGGTATGAGACACAAAATGTGGAAACAAATCCAGACAATCACATTGTCTGATTTTTGAAAGAACTTATTTGCAAATTATGGTGGAAAATAAGTATTTCGTCACCTACAAAGAAGCAAGATTTCTGGCTCTCACAGACCTGTATCTTCTTCTTTAAGAGGCTCCTCTGTCCTCCACTAATTACCTGTATTAATGACACCTGTCCACAACCTCAAACAGTCACACTCCAAACACCAATATGGTGAAGCCCAAAGAGCTGTCAAAGGACACCAGAAACAAAATTGTAGATCTGCACCAGGCTGGGAAGACTGAATCTGCAATAGGCAAGCAGCTTGGTGTGAAGAAATCAACTGTGGGAGCAATAATTAGAAAATGGAAGACATACAAGACCACTGATAATCTCCCTCGATCTGGGGCTCCACGCGAGATCTCACCCCGTGGAGTCAAAATGATCACAAGAACAGAACCACACGGGGGTTAAAATGAGTAAAAATCCCAGAACCACACGGGGGACCTAGTGAATGACCTGCAGAGAGCTGGGACCAACATAACAAAGGCTACCATCAGTCACACACTATGCTGCCAGGGACTCAGATCCTGCAGTGCCAGATGTGTCCCCCTGCTTAAGCAAGTACAGGTCCGGGCCCATCAGAGGTTTGCTAGAGAGCATTTGGATGATCCAGAAGAGGATTGGGAGAATGTCATATGGTCAGATGAAACCAAAGTAGAACTGTTTGGTAGAAACACAACTCGTCATGTTTGGAAGAGAGAGAATGCTGAGTTGTAACCAAAGAACACCATACCTACTGTGAAGCATGGGGGTGGCAACATCATGCTTTGGGGCTGTTTCTCTGCAAATGGAACAGGATGACTGATCCGTGTACATGAAAGAATCAATGGGGCCATGTATCGTGAGATTTTGAGTGCAAACCTCCTCCCATCAGCAAAGGCATTGAAGATGAAACGTGGCTGGGTCTTTCAACATGACAATGATCCCAAACACACTGCCCAGGCAATGAAGGAGTGGCTTCGTAAGAAGCATTTCAAGGTCCTGGAGTGGCCTAGCCAGTCTCCAGATCTCAACCCCATTGAAAACATTTGGAGCGAGTTAAAAGTCCATGTTGCTCAGCGACAGCCCCAAAACATCACTGCTCTAGAGGAGATCTGCATGGAGGAATGGGCCAACATACCAGCAACAGTGAGTGACAACCTTGTGAAGACTTACAGAAAACGTTTGACCTCTGTCATTGCCAACAAAAGATATATAACAAAGTATTGAGATGAACTTTTGATATTGACCAAAAACTTATTTTCCACCATAATTTGCAAATAAATTACTGTATTTATTGGCGTATAACACTCACTTTTTCACCATGAAAATCAGGTGCAAATACCATGTGTGTGTTATACGCCAATACTTCAATTTTTGCTGCCTCGGAGGGGACAGGGAGGGGAGCAGGATGAGCGCCATCACATTACATACAGTGAGAATCTCCTTTTTACTTGGCGGCCTCTGTAATAGGAAGTCCTGTCTCCTGGGCCGCCATTGGACCACTGTTCTGTCTATCATAGGAGATTCTCACTGTATGTAATCTGTCGACGCTCGTCTCTCCCTGTTCCCTCTAGGCTGCAGATGGGCATCAATCAGGCTGCACTGATGGCAATGGTGAGGCTGCTGCATTGATGGCAATGGTAAAGGCTGCTGCATTGATGGCAATGGTAAAGGCTGCTGCATTGATGGCAATGGTGAGGCTGCTGCATTGATGTGGACTGATGAGTGAGGCTGCATTGATGTGGACTGATGAGGCTGCATTGATGGCACTTGTGTGGCTGCAGATGGGCACTGACCCTTTTTTTGCTTCAAAGTTCCTTATTTAAAATGTATTTTTTTTCCCTAAAACTTCCCTCTTAAAATGAATGTGCGTGTTACACGCCTGTGCGTGTTATACGCCGATAAATACGGTATTTCAAAAATCAGACAATGTGATTGTCTGGATTTGTTTCCACATTTTGTCTCTCATAGTTGAGGTATACCTATGATCAAAATTACAGGCCTCTCTCATCTTTTTAAGTGGGAGAACTTGCACAATTGGTGGCTGACTAAATACTTTTTTGCCCCACTGCATATAGTGTAGCCTATATATACAGTGCATTTGGTGGTGTACTGTTTCTAATACACATAAGGCAGTGTACACGGTATATAATACAGTGTAGTGCGGTGTTACAAAGAAAATGTCCGGATGGCCACCAAGGAGAGGCAGACGCTCACAGACCACTAAAAGAGGGCAAGAAGCCTCTGTGTCTACATTCAACAGTAGTGGTCGTGGACATGGTGTATCCTCTGCATGTGGTTGTGGGGCACGCTTGTCCCTTTTTTCTGCTGCTGGCCGTGTTATTGAGCCAGAACATGCAGAAGAGTTGGTGGAGTGGATAACAAAGCCATCTTCATTCTTCTCATCCTCTGTCACCCAGGCTCAGAGTACTTTGCCTTCCAATGCAGCTGCCAAAGCAGCCTATTCCAGCAGCTCCTTGTCCACAGTCACTCCTTCCGTAGCCCCACCATCATGCACAGAGGAATCCCCAGAATTATTCGACCACAGTGTCTGTTACATGCTCCTTGTGACAGACCTAGCCGAGAGAGAGACTTTTGGAGGGGACTGTATGCTAGCCTCTTGCCGATCTATCGGGGGCCCTTGCATTTGGGGGAACGGTGCTCTTTGTAAGCTGTATGCCTGGGGACCCTTGAGGTGGTATTACTGTGGATTCGGGTCCTGGTCCCCCAGGACACACAGACTCTGGGGACCCTGGATTTGCCATATTGGAATAGTGGCTGATTCATAATGCTGGGACAGATACTGTTAGGAGATGCTGATGTAAATTCCAAAACCTGTCTGCCTATTGTCTGCTAAAATGTGTATTGTAAATAAGTCTACTATGGGATCTAAGAGTCATTAGATCCCCATTGTTATTTGTGTTAATTAACTCTGCTATTCTGTGAAGAAGAGTCTATGTTGATTGTGATAATGTTGATTGGATTTTCTAAACTACAAGATGGCCAGTCTGGCCTAACGGTCATGTCTGAGTCGTCTAGGCTGTCTAAAGGGATTAGTTAATTAGCTCATGTTAATTAGGTTAATTAGGTTACAGCTGTATTGTTAGGGTAATATGAGCAGGAGGTCTGCACCTCCACATTTAGTGTATAAAAGCCTGTATTTTGCAATAAAAGAGATTCCTATTTGAACTTACATACAGCCTGCCTGGTGTTTGTTCTGAGTTATCACAACTGGGTTAGAACAGCACAGAGCTGTAGTTCTAATCCCGGAGTATTGGATGACCGAACCATCAGACGTTGCGATCTGATTCAATAGCTGCAGAGGAGTGTCGGGAGAGTGGAACTGAGCGAGCAAAGGGGCTCGTTACATTGGTTGGCAGCCGTGGGATTTGCTCTCCAGTTACTGGGACACTCCAAACCAGCCTGCAGGAGAGCCACGCTGAAAGACTTACTTGAGAGCCGTGGAGGGAATGGTGGGATTGTGCTTCCTTGCCGTGAACACATCCAAACCATTACCTGGATCCAAGGTAGCAGGATAGCAGGAGAGGAGAGAAAGCAGCCATCACGGATGAGGAATTCAGAAGGAGGTTGCGAGAGAAGGAGATACAGCACAGAGGAACAGTATCAGAGCAGGTCCTGCTAGGATGGTTTGATTCTATCCGCTGTGAACTCTGGAAGGAAGCGCTAGCCGTGAGCAGCGACACCAGGGAAAAGTTCTCCCCTCCATCCATGTGAGGTACTGGTCGCAGTATGAAGTGCGAATGCTGTTTTTGGGGGAACAGCCGAACCAGAAGTGGACAGCCGAGTTAAGCAGGCTGATCCGGGCAGAAATGCGGTTGGACGAGAGCTAAAGAGCCCTCCAGTGGTATGTAGCCCAAGTATGCCCATGGACAGCGGATGACAGCCCCACGGAAGGCTTTGACTACGATGGCCTGGGATTGTTATACTGGAGGCTGTCCAGGGACCCTGACTTTGGAAGTGATCGGGAGTGGGGTTTGGAGGAAATAATGGAGCACAGAGAGCGGAGACTGAATGTCTCAGAAGTGCACTGGGCACTGGAAGATTTGGAGTTTCTGGCCATTCAGGAATGGGAGTTGGAGATCGCCTACAAACAGCTGTTAGACTCTGTTTAGCAGCAGGGTGGTGCTCCCTTTGCCTGGGACTATCATGAAATACCAGTTGACAACTCTGAAATCCTGGCTGAAGAGTTGACAATGTGGCAGAGTAACAATGTGCTTTGCCAACCTGGCCCCGCAGCTATGGAGGCGGAGGTCTTATGGCAGATGCAGCAAGTGCTGACTGACCTTGATGAACCTGTTTCTGCATTGGATGATCTTGGGTGGAGGAATGTGCCTGTCCAGCAGAATGCCAGAGAATCGCAGTGGAAAATCTGAAGATTGCCGTCCCCAAACCTGAAGTGCTGACAACAGGGCAGAGCTCTGCTAACCTCTGCCCAGCACTGATAGCATCTTCTGGGTTCCAGGGACAGGAGATGGTGAACCGTTATCCCCAGACACCAGTTGCAAAGACAGGGGATTTGATAGACTTTTCTGCTGAGGAAGAACAACCTGGTGAGCCTCCAGCAGAAGAGGAGCTGTTATTAGGGCCAAACTTCACTATGCTCTGCCCAGCACCAACAGAAGTATCTGTGAAGTCACAAGGAACTTCCCCAGCTGAAGCGCTGGCAACCGGACAGAGGGTCCAAGATCTCTGCCCTACACCTGCGGCGGTTCCGGAGACTCAGGGTGAGAAGGAGGTGGTCACTTCCGAGCAGCAGATCAGGATACAGGGGGAGAAGGGAGAGGAGGTGTTCGTCATCCCTCCGCAACAGTTAGCCGGAGCAGATGGTGTGGGGTTTCCAGCAGAAGGGCTGGCAACAGGGCAGAGTACTGCTGGGCTCTGCCCTCAACTAACAGAGGATGGATGTCCTGTGAAGGTGTATGGGACTTCAGTCTCCACCTGTATACCCCAGGGATGCTGGGCAGTCGGCCCAGATCCCCAACAGCATGACGGAGTGAGCCCAGACACCCTGTCTTCTCTCCAGCAGCAGAAAGGACTCCAGGGAGAAGGGCCAGTCCAGGCCTCTCCCCATATGTTCTGTGAGAGAGGCAGAGGTTGGCTGGGTGAGTAATGCTTTGTTTGGAACAATTTGTTTGGGGTACTGTGTGGGTACAGGCATTAGAGGACTGGAACTACTGACTAACTTCGGAGTCAACCCGTCGGGGGTCTCCTCCTGTGTTAGTCTCCTGCCAAAAGGGGAGAAATGTGACAGATCTAGCCGAGAGAGAGACTTTTGGAGGGGACTGTATGCTAGCCTCTTGCCGATCGATCGGGGGCCCTTGCATTTGGGGGAGCGGTGCTCTTTGTGAGCTGTATGCCTGGGGACCCTTGAGGTGGTATTACTGTGGATTCGGGTCCTGGTCCCCCAGGACACACAGACTCTGGGGACCCAGGATTTTCCATATTGGAATAGTGGCTGATTCATAATGCTGGGACAGATACTGTTAGGAGATGCTGATGTAAATTCCAACACCTTTCTGTCTATTGTCTGCTAAAATGTGTATTGTAAATAAGTCTACTATGGGATCTAACTGTCATTAGATCCCCATTGTTATTTGTGTTAATTAACTCTGCTATTGTGTGAAGAAGAGTCTATGTTGATTGTGATAATGTTGATTGGATTTTCTGAACTACAAGATGGCCAGTCTGGCCTAATGGTCATGTCTGAATCATCTAGGCTGTCTAAAGGGATTAGTTAATTAGCTCATGTTAATTAGGTTAATTAGGTTACAGCTGTATTGTTAGAGTAATATGAGCAGGAGGTCTGCACCTCCACTTTTAGTGTATAAAAGCCTGTATTTTGCAATAAAAGAGATTCCTGTTTGAACTTACATACAGCCTGCCTGGTGTTTGTTCTGAGCTATCACAACTGGGTTAGAATGGCACAGAGCTGTAGTTCTAATCCCGGAGCATTGGATGACCGAACCATCAGACGTTGCAATCTGATTCAATAGCTGCAGAGGAGTGTCGGGAGAGTGGAACCGAGCGAGCAAGGGGCTTGTTACACTCCTGGAGGATGCGCAGCGATTTGAAGGCTTCAGTGTTGGTTCCCAGGTTGAGGAAGGGAGTAACGTGTGCCTAGAGAGAGGGAGTGCCACAGTAGGACAAGAAACTGGCAGTCATATTCCCCAGCTGCAGCATACTGCAGTGACGAGGAGGGAGGGGATGATGAAGTCATTGACTGTACTTGGGTGCCTGAGAGAAGAGAGGAGGAAAGTGAGGAGGAGGAAAAGGAGGAGGCACAACTCCAATAAGGCAGGATGTCCTCCAAGGGGCAGCTTAAGGGCAGCCATCCTATTGCATCACACCACAGAGCTCCACGGGTGCTGGGCGCTGCTGACTCCCCGCTGAATTTTAAGAGTTCCTTGGTGTGGGCCTCTTTCGACACGTGTGTAGCAGATAGCACCGTTACTGTTTGCAACTTATGTCTAAAGCGGATCAAGCGTGGCTAGAACAGCGGTCGCTTGGGCACCACATGCTTGACCAGAGATATGACAACCCGCCATGCAGTCATATCATGGTATGCACTGGCCTTGTAAGAACTGGAAGCCCTGCCATGTCTTGTCACACTGTGACAGTTTTTCCACCTCTTCCAGCACTTGCGTCCTCTGCTTGGTTAACATTGTTACTCCTTTTGCCACATCAGCTCCTTTGATAACAGCTTTCTTCTTCGAAATAGTCAAGATTGTCAACTTTGCCACCTTGTACTCCGAGGCCAGATCAGTCACAAGAATACCACAGTCATGCTTTTCTACAATTTCCTTCTTTAGCTCAATGGTTATTTTCTTGACAACCATATTGTTACAATTCCTGCTCTGAACAGTTGTCTCCTTCATTACCGCCCTGCACTTTTTTTACCACCATGCTTGTTCTGCACATTCTTGTCACCTGCATTTCCGCTCTGCACATTCTTGTCACCTTCATTTCTGCTCTGCACATTCTTGTCACCTTCATTACTGCTCTGCACTTTCTTCTTACCACCATGCTTGCTCTGAATTTTCTTTGGAGCTATACTGGATCTCTGTTTCTATCCTTCTCCCCTTTCTATGTTACACTTGAATGTATAGATGCAGGAGTGAGGAGGTAACAGTATAATCTTAACCAGTAGTGGAATAGTGTGAAGAGAGAAGTCAGATTGAGGGAGCACAAAGCTTGTTTTGACCAGCATATTTACATATAAACTTCATGCAGTGAGTTACTTTGTTCATGTGGGGAGAGCAGTGATGAACACATGAATAAGCTATAACAGAGTGAAAATTACACATCTACTCCTGATTCTCTGTGTAAATATGTATTGAAGGAAACCAGAACTTAAAAATGGAGTAAAGCTCCCAAAATGTTCAATATTGGTCTCATTCTAAATACTTGAAATTCCACATGTGATGAGGAGTTCATATATATTTTAAAAAAAGAAATGAACAACACCTGAAAACAGAATAGAATTTGTAAGAGTCCATTCAAACCTCACATGTTGGACTGTGTTACTCAACTCAGTGCATTAATATTCTGAAATCCATTTTTTCCCGAAAAGACTAAATTCCCACCCACATTCTTTTTGTGGAAATGAAACATGCAACATAGAAATACGGTGCAATGCAGTGCTTTGCATGACAAAACATCCTATTACAATGCAATGAATGTTAAGATAATGGATGTTCCTGCTATGAACATTTCATATCAATGAAACGTGTTAACAAATGCACATCAACACAATGCAATCCGTTAAAAAATTATGTTTATCCACGTTGATTCAAGTGCATTTAATGTGCCTCAGCACAAGTTAAATGCAACAGATATGGTGTGAATCCAACCTAAAAGAAAAGTTTCCTAAGCAAGAGAAAAGCTCAAGAAAATATGACCTAACAAAATAGTTTTAAAATAAAAGGTATCTGCTAACTGCTTATCCAGACTTAAAGCTGATAGTTTTTTTTTTTATCTTTTAATTAGAACTGAATTTTAAATGAATGTGCCTGTCACTAAAACGTATAAAATCCTCTTCACTTGTCCAATTAGTATTCAAATGGAAAGTTGTTACATTTGGTGTTGTGTCTAAAATGTCTAATGAGGTATTATTTGATTCCTTTAGTCTATCTTTATTCCTTTAGTCTAGTTTATTATTTAGTGGACTTTGTATGATACTAGATTTGTCTCTTATTTAAAAATTATTCTAAAAATTATAAATCACCATAATATAGTGAGTCCTTGAAAATAACTCACCAATAGGCACATTGAATGTTTTGATAAAGATATGGACTTTAAAGGCACACGCTTAGACTTTATGTAAAAAATTGTTTATATGTTAATCGGATAAAGTTAAAAACAATGTGTGTAAATACATATTAAAAAAGACATGTAAAAAAATTACCTCATGGGGATCGCTCGAAATGTTACGAGCGTTGGTGCGCTTCTTCAGAAGCTTGTGTATCTAGTATATGTATATAAAAAATGTATAAACAAATTATATCATGTAGATAAAACATAAACATAAGTAAACAGCGAACTTGCCAATTTGGTAAGGCCCAACAAAGCAAGTAGCCCAGAACAAGTGACAATCAAGGGGACAAGAAGCAAAACCTGACTGTGGGGACATATATATTGATACTATGTACTAGAATAGCAGTCTGAATAGGTATATATAGCTAATATATGTTAAAGGAAATAGATACTTACAAAGCTAGGAAGGTTTAGAGTAACGAGGTATAGAGATTGGTAACGTACTGAGGGTCAAATAATTGTCCCAAAGATTCGATCATAAGTAATAGTAAATCTATAAAGAAAAGTATACATAATAACAGCATATGTACGCATACATGCCCATACATTAATATATGCTACTACATCACCAGTGTCTCTAACCTAGGTTATTATAAAAGCACCGTATATCTATCAATGTACCAATAAGGCTATTTAGATTTTTTTTGTTTAATTAGTTTTTATTGAAAAACAAAATACACAAAGCAGGGAGGTTTTAACAAGACAACAAGTGGGCCTCGTAATGACATAACAGTCAGTTGACGATAGGTACCAGAAGTATACATTCATTTGCATATTCTAAACTCTATCTGCAACATGCGAGGCCCAGGGTCGCTTAGTTCTTACCAGCTTGTCAAAAAAAGTGACATTATTAATTAACACAAAGCATAGTCGCGAGTAGGTCTCTCTGTAATGGCCCTTCATAAAACATAAAACACTGAGAGAACCAGATTGTAAAGAAAAGAAAAAAAGAATAGAGAGAAAAAACAAGAAGAAGAAGGGGGGGAGGGTGTCTGCCTCGGTCCAATCCCTCTTATACAATATACTCAACAAACAACACATCACTTAGGTTGAGACATAATTTCCGCATAGGCGGGTGTATATTTGAAGGCAAACCAGCAGGACCATATTTTCTTTGCTAGTTCAGTCTTATTTCTAAGGGAGTGAGTGAGATCCTCCATATAGTATGTATGGTTTACCTCCATTAGCCATTGGCGTAATGTAGGTATGGTCGGCTGTTTCCAGTATCGGGGAATGAGTGCTTTTGCTGCATTAAGCAGGTGTGGTGTTATAGATTTCTTATATGTTCCCACTGGTTTGCCTGTACAATGAAGTAGTATCACCCATGGATCATTGGGGATCTCAAAACCTTGGATCACTTTGGCCCAGTGTAGAATAGTCAGCCAATATGGGCTGATAAGCGGGCAATACCACCAGACGTGAGCATGTATTGCTCGTTCACCGCATCCCCGTCAACACAGAGGCGATGCTTGTGGGAAGGTTTTGTGAAGTACCACTGGGGTGTAGTGCCACCTTGACAACAATTTGTAATTCACCTCTGTTATTTTGGAAGCCATAGAGGAGGTGTGCGTCATTAGGAGAATAATAGATCTTTGGGCTTCCGAGAGCTCTTTGTGGAGATCTTTCTCCCAGGTGCTTAGGAAAGTAAAGGATAGGCTTCTAAACTGGTTGATCCTCAGTGAAAGCAGATTCTATAAGTGTCAAGTCTGAGATGGTCCATAGAGGTTTAGGGAAAGAGTGAACAAAAGCTGCCAACTGGCGGTACCTCCATTGGTCCATGGGTGTCGCCATAGAGCTAAGCATTAGGCTATGTTTCCACTATTGCGTCCCCAAAGTCGCGCGCTTTACACTGCGATTGTGCGTTGCGATTTGTGTTGCGTTTTGTTGCGACTTTAATTACGACTTTGTGCGACTTGGATGTTCTGCGATTTAGTCCTAGTGATGTAATTCTTTATCCTGCTTATTTATTGCCCCTTCCTGTTTGGTTGTCTCCTGTTGTATGTTTGTTAGCAAACATGTTGGCTATGCAGTATGTTGGGTCAGCAGTCATTTTGGCTTCTGTAGCAGCATTTATAGATCAAGAAGAGGAGGATAACCGGAGGAAGAGAAGGCATCGCTTTTGGATACATCCCATCATTGCCCAAAGGGAAGTGAGAGGCCAGTTTGGGGTCCTTTACAATGACCTCCGGGATCATGATGAAAAATTTTTCAACTATACAAGGATGTCAATTAGAAGGTGAGAACATTTTTTGATGTCAACTTGCAAATGCTGCCAGATATATTTCTCAAAATGTGTATATGCCTGGTCATTATTACTCTTTTTAGTATTTTTAGATTTGAATAGCTCGAAGTGTTAACTAGAACCTAATCAAATTGTTAGAAAAATGTAACTCCATTTGTAAATGTTTGATTTTTACATGGTCAGTGTAGATACTAGCCCTATTTTTTCTCTTTACAGTTTTGATGAATTATTGGCTTTGCTCTCTAGTCATCTAGAGCGCCAAAACACCAGTTTCAGAAGGAGTATTCCATCTGCTGAAAGACTCATAATAACATTGAGGTAAATGTTCATACCTACTGTTTCTTCTTCTTAACTTCTATTTGGCTTTTGGAGATCCACATCATTCTTTCATCATCTTTACATGAAGTCCAAAAATAACTACTAGCATGTAATTGTGCGTAAGCTTGGTTTTAAAATCTTAACTCTGCCTCTACATCACCTGTGTCTTTCTCCTGCTCCTCTTCTTCCTTCTTCACTTCCTCAGGCACCTCCTTCCTAGCTCTGTTTTTTGGGTTTATTGATGTAGCTTAGTGTCAATATGTATCATTATCCTAAAATGTATGTACTTTTCCATTTTAGGTACCTGGCAACTGGACATTCCTTTTCCAGTTTGCATTTTGAATTTTTGGTTGGCAAAACTACAGTCAGCACTATTGTCCACGAGACCTGCCGAGACATATGGAATGTCCTTAGTGATTTGGTTCTGAAGAAGCCCACTTCCGACGATTGGTGCAAGAAAGCGGAACTTTTCTGGGATCGTTGCAATTTCCCAAATTGTCTAGGGGCAATTGACGGCAAACATATGAGGGTAGTGATGCCCATTGGCAGTGGAACAAAATACTATAATTACAAAAAATATTTTTCTTTTGTCTTACTTGCAGTGGCTGATGCCAATTATTGTTTCAGCTATATAGACATTGGATCATATGGCAGCAGCTCAGACTCAAGTATTTTCCAAAGATCTTCCTTTGGAAGAATGTTGCGGGAAAATGCTCTGGACCTGCCACAGGACTGTCCGTTGCCAGGAACAAATGGGCCGCCAATGCCATTTGTGTTTGTTGGGGATGAGGCCTTTGCTCTCAGTGAGCATCTATTAAGGCCTTATTCAAATCGGTGTTTGAGTGAAGAGAAGCGAATCTTCAATTACCGCTTAACGAGGGCAAGACGAGTGGTAGAATGTTCTTTTGGCATTTTAGCCAACAAGTGGCGTTTGCTCCATACCCCCATTAATTTAAAAATGGAGAATGCAATATCTGCAGTAAAAGCAGCATGTGTTCTTCACAATTTTGTGAGAATTCGTGATGGCTATCTTTTTGAAGATTCCCTCATGCACGATCTGGAAGGTGCACAATGGAGTGCCAGTAGGGGCACCACCAATGGTGCCAGTGTGCGTGAGGGATTCACATCTTATTTTCTGTCTGCTGCTGGTTCTGTCCCCTGGCAGCAGGATGCCATAGCATAATGTATGTCATGCATTTTCTGTGAATATTATTTTGATGTATGTTATGTTTCAGTGCATCCAAAAGCATAATAACAGGTAGTTTCCTCAAATTAGAAAAAAGGATAAGCCGAAAATGCACAATGTAAACAAAATTATTTTTATTTTATTTTTTTTTTGTGCAGGGAAGCACACAAAATTTTTGGGTTATGTGTTTGGGTGAACTACACCATTTTGTTTATTTTTTATCAAGCACAACAAATAGTGAAATAATAAACTATTTCTCTCAGAAAAACACGTAAATAAAATTATTTAAAAAATATAAAAAAATATCTGAATCTTTTTTACAAGACAACTCTTTTTGCAATAAGGCAAAAATAAAGAAATACGTTCCATGAACTTAAAATTACAACAGTTGTTGTTTTGGCCTCCTCAACCAAACAAAAAATAGAGAACAAGTCTTAAACACACCTCAATAATAATTGTAAATTACAATTGCTCGTATGTTTTGTTTTCAGTGGTCCCGGAAACTGAACTATTGGTTGGTCCATGGAAATCCACTGATGGACCAGGGTAATATTTCCTTTCCAGAAAAGGCGGAACATGACTGGGTGTAGGCTGCCTAAGTTGGTGAGTGGTTGGGGGGCCAAGGGTAGAGGTAGTGGGGTCAGGAATTGGATGCAACATGCGTGGCCTTGAGGGATTCAGTATATTACCATACTGGTCACAGTATGGACGGTTTATTGGTGGAGCATACTGTGTACTTGGAAAGTGAGTGTATTGTTGATAAGGGGGATATTGGGGAAGGGGGGGTTGCATATATGCTGAGGATGTTGTTGGCCCCTCACCCACAAATGATTGAGCAGTTGACATTAAAGCCATCCTGAGTGCATATTTTTTCTCAGGGGGTACCTGTTTACATATGCCTAAAATTACAGTGAGAAATGCTGTGTCTTCACACTGGTTTTCAGCCATTTTAGTGGACATCTGATTGACTACCTCTAAAATTTTATCCATGGGTTTACCAGGCCGGGCACTGACCCTTGAAGACCTTCGCAAAGGCCTAGAGACATTGCTAGGTCCTGGTTCTGCATCCTCCTCATTCATTGAGTTTGATGTTGACCTTGCTTCATCTACGAACAGTTCCTTGTCAACATTGTCTTGGAATTGTTCTTGCTCCTCCTCCTCTGCAGCTTCCTCTGCCTCATCTTCTGCTGCCAAACCCTGTGTGCTGTCTTCCCAGCTTGCTTGGGTTCTGAAATACAAATCACATATTTTTAAAGTAAGCATTACTATTTGATATGTAGAATTCGTAACATATGCCTGCTGATAACTTACTCTCGCATTTCCAACACTGGTTTCAAAAATTCAAGATCCCCGGCATGGGCATATGGGGCTAATCTTTTAGAGCCGGAACCACTCCTTCCTTCTTTTAATTTGCGTAAGTACCGGTTGTAGCAGTCTTTGAGACTTCTCCATCGAGTTTGTAACGAGTGCACTACAAAATATAAAGCAAAGTATACATTTTTTCAAACAAATTTAGTCACTGCCTATAGGTCATTCATTTGCTAGGCTGCATAATTGATATGGATGGTGTTAAAACAACCGCTACATATATTACCCATGACACCTACATAATTTGACATGTGCTGGAGGATGTTGACAGGGCCATCTTTAATATTATTTAATATTATTAGGACCGTGGACAAAAATTATTTGCTGGCCCACACACACAGATTTACTTTCCTGCAGCCACAGGTTACAGGAAAGTAACTATATAAATGACACCATCAACACAGATAGTGTTGACATGGGATTACCTCCTGCCAAACCATTGTGATCTCCTGCCAGGAGAAGCGGTCCCCACCAAGAAAAAACAGTGCACACAACCATTGGTTACAGAAAGTGTTAAGCAGCATATATCAACCACTTACTTTTTGTAGAACGTTCTGTGGCTGAGAAAGAGTCCCATGTCTCATAATATATGCGAGCCACCTCCAACCATGCTCTCTCCTTCTTTGCATGATCTTTGTAACCTGGATCTCTGAGGTCATATATTGCCGGACGTTGTCTGACAAGCCGAATAATTTCCTCATTGTCATGCACTTGTCGTTTATTTTTTTTTGCCCTAGGCATGCTTCCTGCTGTCTTCCACACTCACATACATCGATATAGGAAGTGATGTATTTGGGAGGAGCAGAGATCATGTGCTTCCGTAGACTTCCGTGGAAGTCGCAACAAAGTCGCGGTGTCAGACATGTACATACGACTTCATTGCGACTTAATACCTTTCTATGGAGAACAAGTCGCACCGAAGACGGAACAAAGTAGTGCAAGAACCTTTTTTCGAGTCGCTGCGACTTGAGTCGCACCAATGAGAACGGGGACCATTGAAATACATGGGTTTTGACTTGTCATGCGACTTGACATGTGTCAAGTCGCAAAATAAGTCGCACTAGTGGAAACAGAGCCTTAGTGTGGACAGGGGCACAATGCCCGACGGGATAGTAACTTGATGTAATAGGGCCATAGCCCCAAGTCTCCAAGCATGGATTTTGGGGTCTATGTTCCCAGGGGGAAAGTAGTTATGGCCAGTCAATGGCAGGAGAGGAGAGTTATGTGCCCAGTTATGCGCCTTACACAGAGAGTCCCATACCTTGAGGGTGGAGCGTGTAAGCAGTGAGGTGGTTGAGAACAAAGTCCTGTGTTTCCTAGGGATCCAAATTTGCTGGAAAAGGTCTGATCCACTGAGATCTGTTTCCAGGCTCACCCATAGCTTAGAGTCTTTGTGATATTTCCATTCAGAGATTCTATTCAACACTATTGCTAATAAATATCTCTTAAGGTCTGGTAGGGCTAAGCCCCCTTCCCTTTTGGGTCTAGTGAGGACAGTCCTAGCAAGTCTGGGTCATTTTCTGTTCCATACATATTTGCTAATCATTGATCTTATCAGCGTAAAGAAACCTGCGGGGATTCTATACGGAATCATCTGGAACAAAAACAGCAGCCTGGGCAGTACATTCATAGGTCTCAGGTCGGAGGGCACCACCAGGAGAGATTGCGTTGGCGTAGCAGGTAAAGTGGGGTAGCAAGACATCTGCAAAGGAGCGGTAATACGCTACCGTAAAGCCATCAGGACTCAGCGCCTTGCCATTGGCCATAGCTTTCAGTGCAATGTGCATCTCCGAGGTGGTGAACTCCCCCTCCAGAGTGGCTAGGATGTCAGACGGAGTCTAGGCAAGTTGGCCTGTGCCAGATAGCCCCGGATAAGCGTAATGCTAGTGTCCTGGTCCACTATAGTGTGTTGGACATGATATAGATGCTGATAGAATGATCAAAATTCTTTAGCTATAGCCGGTGTTTCATGCTCTAGAGCAGCGGACAAGGTCTTGATTTTAGCTATGAAGGAAGCATTTCTTTTTCTGTTGCAATGAGCGAGCCAATAGCCTGGCTTTTTACCCCACTCATGGAAACGTTGGGCCACTATGCCAGATTGCTGCTTCTGCTCCACATGAAAGAGGGCTTTCAATTCTTCCCTCTTCAAGGTCAGAGTGTGAAATACTGCCTGGGACTGTCTAGCTTTATGTTGTTGCTCGAGGACACCAATGTCGTGAATTAGTTCAGATTGTTGGTGTGTCCGTTCCCTCTTTTTCCTAGAGTGTGTTTCCCTTGTGTGCCTCCCAGAGTACACCTAGTGAAATGTCGGAATGTGTATTTTCCCTAAAGTAAAGGGACAGGTCCTCCCCTATCATTTTTTTATCAATTTCCCCAGTTATGAGAGCCTCATTGAGCTTCCAATTTGTGGTCCTATAGGGCAAAGATGAGATTTTTAGTTTGAGCATGATCGGGGCATGATCGGATATGGGGGAGGTCTCAATGTCAGCGCCAATGGGAAGTGAGAGGTGATGGTGGTCTATGAAGAAAAAAATCAATTCTAGAGTAGGTATGATGCACATGGGAATAATGGGTGTAATCTCTCGTCCGCGGGTGCATAATCCTCCACACATCAGCTGAGTGTCATGCAAACATTTGCGTATGAACAGCAAAAGTTTATGCGAGATACTGGGCGTGTCGAGGGGGGGCTCCAGTGGAGTATTAAAGTCCCCGGTGAGGAGAATGTATCCGCGGACGGAGTCCCGTAGTTTCCTGAGAGTGGTCACTATGAAGCCTGCTTGGTCATGGTTGGGGGCATATAAAGTTGCTAGAGTTCATGGCATACCACCCAGGCTGCCTCTTAAGAACAGAAAACGCCCAGTTGGATCACTTAACATGGATTCCATCGTAAACGAGGTACCCCTGCAGAACCCAATGGCCACACCTTTTGCTTTATGCACATCTGATAATCTATAATACCACGTGGGGTACTGTGGGGAAAAAAGTTTTACTGAAGTAGTGTGTGTGAGGTGGGTCTCCTGCAGAAAAACAATGTCCCCCCGCAGATGACCCAGCTCTCTATACAAGTTGTGTCTCTTACCTGGGGCGTGTAGACCCCTCAAATTAAGAGATAATAAGTTCACCATAGCCATGGGGACCAGCAGGGGAGACCCACGTACACTATTTTTCTGGACTGTTGGACCTGAGGCAGGGGATGGGAAGGGAGGATGGAAAGGAGGGAAGGGGGAGGTAGAGGAGAGAGAAGAGCAGAGAGAGTGTGGAAAAAAGAAAAACAGTTACCATCTTGCAGCGAAAAAGTCACAGACCACATTAGGGCATGGTCAGCATGTGCACGCAAAAGTCTGCAGTGCATAGAAAGGGCACTCATGAGGCCTGACACCCACATGCCCACCGCCCAAAGAGGGGCAGGAACATGGGAGCATGAGACCACATGACGCCACATGGTGGGGGGGCATCAGACCGCGGTCAACAAAATCAGTGTGAGCATTGTCTTTATGCTCCGGCGTCGACACCATATAATCAAGATTATACACTTATCAGGTGGCACTTAACTTAGAACTTCAAACTTAAAACATAAAACATAAAACACGGGGCATTGCCATCCACCATTTAGCAAGTAATAGCATCAAATTAAACAGTCAGAGTAAGGCATAAAAACCAATCTATAGAATTGAGGGGTATAACAGTACACCAAATGTAGTCATATACTTGCGGTCAAAAGATATCAGGCAGTTCCAAACGGAGAAACTGAGATGCCTAGGCCATCAAGCCTGGTTATAACCCCAACTGGGGTGATGTGCCAGAAGCAGAGGAGCGGTGCTTGTGATCAACTTTTTGCTATCTCGGTTCGGAGTTGCTGGGGGGGGCGGTATGGTGTCCTGCCAACCAGGGAGTTCCGGTGGGGAGATGTTAACATCCATGCAAAATTTCTCCAGGTCTTCTGGGTAGGGATGAGCCGAACACCCCCCCGGTTCGGTTTGCACCACAACCTGCGAACGGACCGAAAATTTGCACAAACTTTAGAACCCCATTGAAGTCTATGGGACTCGAACGTTCGAAATCAAAAGTGCTAAATTTAAAGGCTAATTTGCATGGTATAGTCCTAAAAAGGGTTTGGGGACCCAGGTCCTGCCCCAGGGGACATGTATCAATGCAAAAAAATGTTTTAAAAACGGCCATTTTTTCGGGAGCAGTGATTTTAATGATGCTGAAAGTGAAAAAAAGTGAAATATTCCTTTAAAAATCGTACCTGGGGGTGTCTTTAGTATGCTTGTAAAGTGGCGCGTGTTTCCCGTGTTTAGAACAGTCCCTGCACGAAATGAAATTTTTAAAAAGGTAAAAGTCATTTAAAACTGCTTGCGGCTTTAATGTAATGTCTGGTCCTGGCAATATGGATGAAAATCAGTGAGACAAACGGCATGGGTACCCCCCCCAGTCCATTTGGGTCTTGTATGGATATTAAGGAGAATCCCGCACCCAAATTAAAAAAAGGAAAGGCGTAGGGCCCCCAGGCCCTATATACTCTGAACAGCAGTATACAGTCGATGCAAACAAGACAGGGGCTGTAGGTTTGTTGTTAAGTAGAATCTGTTTGTAATTTTGAACTGGTACATTTTTAAAGTGTAGCTCCAGCCAAAAAATCTATTTTTAAGCTTTTTGGAAAACATAGGGAAGGGTTATCACCCCTGTGACATTTGTTTTGCTGTCTGTGCACCTTTCAGAAGATTTCACCTCACTTTCTGTCCCAATGACAAATGTTTTTTAACAATTTGGGGTTTTTAGTGAAACAAGGATTGGTGATAAAGCATCAGTGGAGAGGAGACACATTTTTCCCATATTAACTCTTACAGTAGAGAATTTCCATTCCTAGGGGTAGATTTTATCTCACTTCCTGTTGTCTCCTTCCATTTGCAAGTAGGAGTCGTTTGTAAAATTGGATGTTTGAAAGTAGGGGCCTGCCCTATATACTCTGCAGAAACTGCGGCCTTAGGTGTTGGTGTTGCCACAACACTGTAAGCCCTCACAGTTAGGTGGGCACAGGAATGGGCTCTGCTGTGAAATATTAGATCAAGAATTGTAATTACATGCCCCTGTTGAAAATTGGTGCCTTTGGTGGTGGTGATGGTGGTGCTGGTGCCACAACACTGTAAGTCCTCACAGTTACTCTTGGTGGGCACAAAAATGGGCCCTGCTGTGAAATATTAGATCACGAATTGTAATTACATTCACATTTTGAACAGGGGCAGAAAAATTGGGCCTTTGGTGGTGGTGTTGCCACAGCACTGTAAGTCCTTACAGTTACTCTTGGTGGGAGCTGGAACGGCCCTGCTGTTAAATATTAGATCAAGAATTGTAATTACGTGTATATGAAAGTGCTGCGCTTAGGATAGAGTATAAGGTGTGCAGCCCCCCTAAAGGAGCTTCCCAAGGGAGACTCCGCAAAGTGTTTAGATTGTGTAATGCGGTATGCCGCTCCCTTTAGGGTAATGGGGTATTAGAGTATTAGGGGGCGAAGATTTATGTTGCAGAGTTCCTTGTGACTGGAACCAAATATTTACTCCAACTATACCCCTAATAGCGTCGCTAAGGACGTCAATGACGAAACGCGTACGACGGCGCCACGCACGCTACGTCACTTCCGGGTGAGGACTCTGTTGGAACGCAGGTGGAGTGCAAACATCTCGGCCATAGCCCACGCTGTCGCTTCCACACCATTTAGGCACGTTCCACTTAGTGTATGCACCCTGGATGGTATTTTTGACCTACCAGCACTGGATTTATGACTTAGTTTTTTTATATTTTTTATATATTTTTTAGTTTTAATTAATTTATCATCTGATGGTGTAAATAATTGGAAAGTTGTGGAATAAAACGGTTTTACTTTACTACACTATGGGAGCACTCCATTCCTTTTTACATGAGGGAGCCATTTGAGAACATCTCTTAATACAACACGGGGAGTGGAGACCAAATTGGATACCTCAGATGATCGTGGTGGAGAGGAGTTTGCGGCCGCGATACCCTAAGCTGTTTTGCCCCTCTTGGGGTTGCAGGATTCGGTGAGTGGGGACCCGAGAGGGGGAGGACAATAAGTCACCATTATCATCTGAAAGCACCTCTGTCACAGTTCATTTGGAAATTATTTGAAAATTGGACTTGAAGATTTTGATTACTATATGGACTATAATTTACTACTGAATTGGTGTTGCACATATTATTTACTACTAAATTGTCATTGCACACACCTGCACTTATCTGAGCAAAAATGCACTTGGAAGTCCATGTGATATAAAGAAAAATTAATGATCTAGCACATCTGAGATTACTATCACTGGTATATTCATGAATATTGGAAATATTTAGTCTTTCACTTTTATTTTTACTTTCTCTAATGTGGTCACATGTATGAATTATGAAATGCTTCATTGAAGATTGCACTGCTGCACATTAGGTTTTTGCACTTTATTGGGTTGATGGTATTTCGTACCACTATTAGGGGTATAGTTGGAGTAAATAATTGGTTCCAGTCACAAGGAACTCTGCAACATAAATCTTTCCCCCCTAATACTCTAATACCCCATTACCCTAAAGGGAGCGCCATAACCCATTACAAAATCTAAACACAAGAATTGTAATTACATGCACCTGTTGAACAGGGGCAGAAAAATTGGGCCTTTGGTGGTGGTGGTGCTGGTGCCACAACACTGTAAGTTATTACAGTAACTCTTGGTGGGCGCAGAAACGGGCCCTGCTGTGAAATATTAGATAAAGAATTGTAATTACATGCACCTGTTGAACAGGGGCAGAAAAATTGGGTCTTTGGTGGTGGTGGTGGTGGTGGTGGTGGTGGTGTTGCCACAATGCTGTAAGTCCTCACAGTTACTCTTGGTGGGAGCTGGAATGGGCCCTGCTGTGAAATATTAGATCAAGAATTGTAATTACATGCACCTGTTGAACAGGGGCAGAAAAATTGGGCCTTAGGCACTGGTGCCACAACACTGCAACCCCTCACAGATACTCTAGTTGGAGCGCAGGAATGAGCCCTCCTGTAAAATATTGCAAAAATTGTAATTACACGCCCCTGTTAAACAGGGGCTGAAAAATTGGGCCTTAGGCACTGGTGCTGGTGCCACAACACTGCAACCCCTCACAAATACTCTAGTTGAGCGCAGCAACAAACCCTCCTTGCAAAATATTTCATCAGAAATTGTAATTACACACCCATGTTAAACAGGGGCTGAAAAATTGAGCCCAGAACCAAAAATATTCTTACAATCTATCAGCATGATCATTGAGGAGGAAGAGGATAGTCACTCAGCATAACAGCATAGTCACTCAGCATCAGCATAGGCAGTCTTGAAGGGATCTGACATTTCAACAAAAAGTATTCGGTTACATCAGCATCAGGTGCTTGGTAGCTGGTGATGATCCAAGACTGATTCATTTTTATGAAGGTCAGTCGATCGACCGAGTCGGTGGACAGGCGCACCCTGTGATCGGTTACAAAGCCCCCAGCAGCACTGAATGAGCGTTCCGAAAGAGCGATGGATGCAGGACAGGCCAGTAGTTCAATTACATACTGTGCAAGCTCTGGCCAGTGATCCATCCTCAAGACCCAGTAACCCAGAGGATTTTCGGTGGGAAAGGTGTCCAAGTCAGATCTTGCCCCTAGGTATTCCTGCACCATGTAAAACAGATGCTGGCGATGGTTGCTGGAACCGATCATACCTTGGGGCTGCGGACCAAAAAACTGTCTGAACGCATCAGTCAGACGGCCACCTTCTCCACCGCTCCTTCTTTGACTGACCGAAGCCTCAGCAACACGTTGTCCAGAAACAGGAGTTTGTAACCTCACAGTCTCTGGGAACGCATTGCACAGACCTTTCTGCAAGGCCTCCGAAGATGTTTCATCCTCTGCTCCCTCTGCGATGGCAAGATAAGGTCCGCAACCTTACCCTTGTAACGTGGATCAAGGAGGGTTGCCAGCCAGTATTGGTCCTTCTCCTTGATACCACGAATACGAGGATCCTTACACAGGCTTTGCAGGATCAGGGAGGCCATGCAGCGTAGGTTTGCTGAGGCATTCGGTCCGGAGTCCTCTGGGTCACTAAGGACGACATGATCCGCAGCCACCTCCTCCCAGCCACGTACAAGTCCATGGGTTTCTTGGGACTGTAATTGATCCCTTAAAGACTGCTGCTGATGCTGAGTGCCGGGCTCCACCTCCATGCTGACACAATCCTCCTCTTCCTCCTCCTCCTCCTCGTCCTCTTCCTGTGTGATCGGTAGGCACGCAGGAACACTATCTGGATAAAGGGGGCCTTGAGAGTCCTCCTCTTCCTGCCTCTGTTCCGCCTCAAGTGCCCTGTCCATTATTCTATGTGTCACTGATGCATGCACTGTCACTGCTCACCATCCTCGTGGCCTCCTCAAATGGTGACAGGACAGTGCATGCATCCCTGATCATCGCCCACTGGCGTGGGGAAAAAAAACAAGCTCCCTTGACCCTGTCCTGGTGCTATAGTTGCACAGGTACTCAATGATGGCCCTCTGCTGTGTGTGCAGCCGCTACAGCATGGCCAACATTGAGTTCCACCTGGTGGGCATGTCACAGATTAGGCGATTCTTGGGCAGGTTAAATTCCTTTTGGGGGGCAGCCAGCCGAGCACTGGCATTATATGACCTGCGGAAATGCACACAGACTTTCCTGGCCTGCCTCAGGACATCCTGTAAGTCCGGGTACCTGCCCCTGCTGCATCACCAAGGACGTGAGCCAAACAGGGCACATGGGTCAGTTTTCCCTGTCGGAGGGCGGAGAGGAGGTTGGTGCCATTGTCACAAACCACCATACCTGCCTTAAGCTGGCGTGGCGTCAACCACCTCTGAACCTGCCCCTGCAGAGCTGACAGAATCTCTGCCCCAGTGTGGCTCCTGTCCCCCAAGCACACCAGCTCAAGCACCGCATGGCATCTTTTGGCCTGTGTGCTTGCGTAGCCCCTTGAATGCCTATGGAGCACCTCTGGTTCTGAAGACAAATCAGCACAGGAAGAGCCAATGGAGGAAGAATAAGAGGAGGGGTGGAGTAGAGAGGCGTGGCAGAATCACCACTAGTAGTATTTTAGAGGCAAGGTGGCGGAACAACCTCCAACACTACTGCACCCTGTCCTGCATCCTTCCCAGCTGCCAGAAGAGTCACCCAGTGCATGGTGAAAGATAGGTAATGTCCCTGTCCATGCCTGCTGGACCATGAGTCACAGGTAATATGCACCTTACCGCTGACTGCCCTGTCCAGCGAGGCCAAGACATTGCCTTCCACATGCCGGTAGAGAGCTGGAATCGCCTTCCATGAGAAAAAGTGGCGTTTGGGAACCTGCCACTGAGGAACCGCACATTCCACAAACTCACGGAAGGGGGCAGAGTCTAACAACTGAAAAGGCAGCAGTTGAAGTGCTAGCAATTTAGCCAAGCTAGCATTCAACCGCTGGGCATGGGGATGGTTGGGAGTGAACTTCTTTCGGCGGTGCAGCAGCTGGGGCAGGGAAATTTGCCTGGTACAATCTGATGTCGTTGTACCGATAGAAGATTGCCCCCAAGTACTTGGCTGTGACACACCTAATTCTATACCTTCATTCCTCTCAGTGCAGGTCTCAGAGAGGACTGAAAGTATAGTGGGGTTGGAGATCCCAGCTGATGAGGAGCAAGGAAAGGTCCTCTTTGTTCTTTGGTGTGGGTCTTTTAGGTACGCTTGCCAACGAACTGCATGGCAGGTCAACATATGTCTGGTCAAGCATGTGGTACCCAAGCAGGAGATGTTTTGGCCACGCGAGATACGCTTGAGACATATGTTGCAAATAGCAGCAGTGGGATCTGATGCACTCGTCTCAAAAAAGGCCCACACCAAATAACTTTTGGGATAACGAGCAGAGACTGCAGTGCCCTGCACATGCGGAGCTCTATGGTGTGATGCAGTTGGTGTGCTGCCCTTAAGCTGGCCCCTGGAGGGAATCCTGCCTCATTGGTGATGTGCCTCCTCCTCCTCTCTCCTATCAGGCAACCACGTGGAGTCAGTGATCTCATCATCCCCTCCCTCCTCATCACTGGAGCAAAGCTGGCAGTATGCTGCAGCTGGGAGAACATGACTGCCAGATTGCTGTCCTTCTTGGGCACCCCCTCTCTCTGGGATCACGTTACTGCCTTCCTCTATCTGGGTAGCATCATCAGAGCCTTCAAAATGCTGGGCATCCTCCTGGAGCATGTACCCAATATTGTGGTCAAACAGTTCGGGGGACTCCTCAGGAGGACATGGTGGGGCTAGGGAAGAAGTGACTGATGCCATTGAGCCGAGGGAAGAGGCTGCTCTGGCAGCTGCTTTGCCAGACAAAGTACCCTGGGCCTTGGTGAGAGAGGATGAGGAGGATGAGGATGGCTTGGTCATCCACTCTACCAAGTCTTCCGCATGTTGCGGCTCAACACGGTCAGCTGCCGAAAAAAAGACCAAGCGTGTTCCACGGTCACGTGCTGATGAGGATTTACCGTCTCCACGACCAGCACTGTTGCCTCTAGACACAGAGCCTGCTTGCCCTCTTTTATTGGCTTGTGACTGTCTATCTCTCCTTGTTGGCCTTCCAGACATACTAATGGCCTGCAGTGAGATGTAGCTGCACAAAGCTGGGATGTATATATATATATATATATATATACTGATACTGCAGCTAGCAGAATCAACTGCCTGCCTGTAGTATTATTAGTGTGAGAACACCAGCAATTGTCTTCAGGTAGCTTTAGGTGCAAACTGTGAAGAGGATGCACTACACTAACTGTAAATACTGTAGCTGCCTGCCTGTGGTATTAATATAGGATCAGAAGAACACCACCAATTTAATTCAGGTAGCTTTAGGTGCACACTGTGCAGAGGACACAGTACACTAACTGTAAATACTATAGCTGCCTGTCTGTGGCATTAATAGGAGCAGAACAACAGCAATTGCCTCCAGGTAGCTTTAGGTGCACACTGTGCAAGGGACGCAGTACACTAACTGTAAATACTGTAGCTGCCTGCCTATGGTATTAATAGGATCAGAAGAACACCAATAATTTTCTTCAGGTAGCTTTAGGTGCACACTGTGCAGAGGACGCACTACACTAATTTGTAAATACTGCAGCTGCCTGCGGTACTGTACTAATAGGATCAGAAGAACACCGCCAATTTTCTTCAGGTAGCTTTATTTGCACACTGTGCAGAGGATGCACTACACTAACTTGTAAATACTGCAGCTACCTCTGATACTAATAGAATCAGAAGAACACCACCAATAGGGACGAGCCGAACACCCCCCGGTTCGGTTCGCACCAGAACCTGCGAACGGACCGAAAAATCGCACGAACGTTAGAACACCATTGATGTCTATGGGACTCGAATGTTCGAAATCAAAAGTACTCATTTTAAAGGCTAATTTGCATGGTATTGTCCTAAAAAGGATTTGGGGACCCGGGTCCTAACCCAGGGGACATGTATCAATGCAAAAAAAACTTTTAAAAACGGACGTTTTTTCGGGAGCAGTGATTTTAATGATGCTTAAAGTAAAAAAAAAAAAAGTGAAATATTCCTTTAAATATCGTATCTGGGGTGTGTCTATAGTAAAGTGGCGCGTGTTTCCTGTGTTTAGAATAGTCCCTGCACAAAATGTCATTTTTAACCACTTCCCGCCCGCCCTATGGCGGATTGACGTCCGGGAAGTGGTTGTGTTATCCTGACTGGGCATCATATGACGTCCAGCAGGATAACATGCCGCAGCGCACCCCCGGGGGCGCGCATCGCGGCGATCGGTGGAGCGGTGTGTCACTCTGACACACCGCTACACCGATCTCGGTAAAGAGCCTCCGGCGGAGGCTCTTTACCACGTGATCAGCCGTGTCCAATCACGGCTGATCACGCTGTCAATAGAAAGAGCCGTTGATCGTCTCTTCCTCACTCGCGTCTGACAGACGCGAGTAGAGGAGAGCCGATCGGCGGCTCTCCTGGCAGGGGGGGTCTGCGCTGATTGTTTATCAGCGCAGCCCCCCCACAGATCACCACACTGGACCACCAGGGATCGCCACTAGGACCACCAGGGAGAGGGGCAACATGTGGATGGCCAGGTATGTACCCCATGGCCATCCACATGTGCCCAGTGTGCCAAATCTGTGCCAATCAGTGCCCACAAATGGGCACTGATTGGCACCATCATGTTGCAGTGATGCCCAGCAATGCCACCCTTAGGGGCATCACTGCAAACAAGCAGGGCCATCAGTGCCACCCATCAGTGTCCATTCATGCCACCTGTCAGTGCCCATCTGTGCCCATCAGTACCCATATATCAGTGCCCATCTGTGCCCATCTGTGCCAACTATCAGTGACACCCATAAGTAACCATCAATGCCACCTACGAGTGCCCATCAATGCCACCTATGAGTGCCCATCAGTGCCACCTATAAGTGCCCATCCGTGCCACCTATGAGTGCCCATCAGTGCCGCATACCAGTGCCACCTATCAGTGCCCATCAGTGCCACCTATCAGTGCCCATCAGTGCCGCCTATCAGTGCCCATCATCAGTGCCCGTCAGTGCCACCTCATCAGTGCCACCTCATTGGTGCCACCTCATCGGTGCCCATCAGTGCCGCTGTATCAGTGCCCGTCAGTGCAGCCATATCAGTGCCCATTATTGAAGGAGAAAGCGTACTTATTTACAAAAAGTTTTAACAGAAACAAAGAAAAACTTGTTTTTTTTCAAAATTTTCGGTCTTTTTTTATTTGTTGCGCAAAAGATAAAAACCGCAGAGGTGATCAAATACCGCCAAAAGAAAGCTCTATTTGTGGGAACAAAATGATAAAAAATTTGTTTGGGTACAGTGTAACATGACCGCGCAATTGTCATTCAAATTGCGACAGCACTGAAAGGTGAAAATTGGGCTGGGCGGGAAGGTGTCTAAGTGCCTGGTATTGAAGTGGTTAAAGGAAAAAATCTCAATTAAAACGGCTTGCGAGTTTAATGTAATGTCGGGTCCTGGCAATATGGATGAAAATCAGTGAGACAAACGGCATGGGTACCCCCCAGTCCATTACCAGGCCCTTTGGGTCTTGTATGGATATTAAGGGGAACCCCGCACCCAAATTAAAATAAGAAAAGGTGTGGGGCCACCAGGCCCTATATACTCTGAACAGCAGTATACAGGCGGTGCAAACAAGACAGGGACTGTAGGTTTGTTGTTAAGTAGAATCTGTTTGTAATTTTTAACGGGTACATTTTTAACGTGTTTAGCTCCAGCCAAAAAAATCTTTTTTAAGCTTTTTGGAAAACATAGGGAAGGGTTATCACCCCTGTGACATTTGTTTTGCTGTCTTTCCTCCTCTTCAGAAGATTTCACCTCACTTTTTGTCCCAATGACAAATGTTTTTTGAACATTTGGGTTTTTTTGTGGAACAAGGATTGGAAAGCATCAGTGGAAAGGAGAAATATTTTTCCCATATTAACTCTTACAGGAGAGAATTTCCCTTCCTAGGGGTAGATTTCATCTCACTTCCTGTTGTCTCCTTCCGTTTGCAAGTAGGAGTCGTTTGTAAGTTAGATGTTTGAAAGTAGGGGCCTGCCCTATATACTCAGCAGAAATTTGGGCCTTAGGTGTTGTTGTGGCCACAACACTGTAAGCCCTCACAGGGCCCTGCTGTGAAATATTAGATCAAGAATTGTAATTACATGCCCCTGTCGAACAAGGGCAGAAAAATTGGGCCTTTGGTGGTGGTGGTGGTGGTGCTGGTGCCACAACACTGTAAGTCCTCACTCGCTCTTGGTGGGTGCAGAAATGGGCCCTGCTGTGAAATATTAGATCAAGAATTGTAATTACATGCCCCTGTTGAACAGGGGCTGAAAAATTAGGCCTTAGGCACTGGTGCTGGTGCCACAACACTGCAACCCCTCACAGATACTCTAGTTGGAACGCAGAAATGAGCCCTGCTGCAAAGTATTGCATCAAAAATTGTAATAACACGCCCCTGTTAAACAGGGGCTGAAAAATTAGGCCTTAGGCACTGGTGCCACAACACTGCAACCCCTCACAGATACTCTAATTGGAATGCAGAAATGAGCCCTGCTGTAAAGTATTGCATCAAAAATTGTAATTACACGCCCCTGTTAAACAGGGGCTGAAAAATTGGGCCTTAGGCACTGGTGCTGGTGCCACAACACTGCAACCCCTCACAGATACTTTAGTTGTAACGCAGAAATGAGCCCTGCTGTAAAGTATTGCATCAAAAATTGTAATTACACGTCCCTGTTAAACAGGGGCTGAAAAATTGGGCCTTAGGCACTGGTGGTGGCGCCCAGAACCAAAAATGTTCTTACAAGCTATCAGCGTGATGATTGAGGAGGAAGAGGATAATTACTCAGGGATAGTCACTCAGCATCAGCATAGGCAGTCTTTCAAGGGATCTGAGATTTCAAAAAAAAATATTCGGTTACATCAGCATCAGGTGCTTGGTAGCTGGTGGTGATCTAAGACTGAGTCATTTTTATGAAGGTCAGTCGATCGACCGAGTCGGTGGACAGACGCACCCTGTGATTGGTTACAAAGCCTCCAGCAGCACTGAATGTGCGTTCCGAAAGAACGCTGGATGCAGGACAGGCCAGTAGCTCAATTGCATACTGTGCAAGCTCTGGCCAGTGATCCATCCTCAAGACCCAGTAACCCAGAGGATTTTCGGTGGGAAAGGTGTCCAAGTCAGATCTTGCCCCTAGGTATTCCTGCACCATGTAAAACAGACGCTGGCGATGGTTGCTGGAACCGATCATACCTTGGGGCTGCGGACCAAAAAACTGTCTAAACGCATCGGTCAGACGGCCACCTTCTCCACCGCTCCTTCTTTGACTGACTGAAGCCTCAGCAACACGTTGTCCAGAAACAGGAGTTTGTAACCTCACAGTCTCTGGGAACGCATTGCACAGACCTTTCTGCAAGGCCTCCCGAAGATGTTTCATCCTCTGCTCCCTCTGCGATGGCAAGATAAGGTCCGCAACCTTATCCTTGTAACGTGGATCAAGGAGGGTTGCCAGCCAGTATTGGTCCTTCTCCTTGATACCACGAATACGAGGATCCTTACACAGGCTTTGCAGGATCAGGGAGGCCATGCAGCGTAGGTTTGCTGAGGCATTCGGTCCGGAGTCCTCTGGGTCACTAAGGACGTCATGGTCCGCAGCCACCTTCTCCCAGCCACATACAAGTCCATGTGTTTCTTGGGACTGATCCCTTAAAGACTGCTGCTGATGCTGAGTGCCAGGCTCCACCTCCATACTGACACAATCTTCCTCCTCCTCCTCATCCTCTTCCTGTGTGATCAGCGGGCACGCAGGAACACTGTCTGGATAAAGGGGGCCTTGAGAGCTAAGGAAGTCCTCCTCTTCCTGCCTCTGTTCTGCCTCAAGTGCCCTGTCCATTATTCTACGCAGTGTGTGCTCCAACAGGTGGACAAGGGGGACAGTGTCACTGATGCATGCACTCTCACTGCTCACCATCCTCGTGGCCTCCTCAAATGGTGACAGGGCAGTGCATGCATCCCTGATCATGGCCCACTGGCGTGGGGAAAAAAAACAAGCTCTCCTGACCCTGCCCTGGTGCCATAGTCGCACAGGTACTCATTGATGGCCCTGTGCTGCATGTACAGCCGCTGCAGCATGGCCAACGTTGAGTTCCACCTGGTGGGCATGTCACAGATTAAGCAGTTTTTGGGCAGGTTAAACTCCTTTTGGAGGTCTGTCAGCCGAGCACTGGCATTATATGACTGGCGGAAATGCACACAGACTTTCCTGGCCTGCCTCAGGACATCCTGTAAGCCCGGGTACCTGCCCAAGAACCACTGCACCACCAAGTTAAGGACGTGAGCCAAACAGGGCACATGGGTCATTTGTCCCTCTCGGAAGGCAGAGAGGAGGTTGGTGCCATTGTCGCAAACCACCATTTCTGCCTTAAGTTGGTGTGGCGACAACCACCTCTGAACCTGCCCCTGCAGAGCTGACAGAACCTCTGCCCCAGTGTGGCTCCTGTCCCCCAAGCATACCAGCTCAAGCACAGCATGGCATCTTTTGGCCTGCGTACTTGCGTAGCCCCTTGAACGGCTACGGAGCACTGCTGGTTCAGAGGACAAAGCACAGGAAGAGGCCATGGAGGAAGAAGAGGAGGGGGTGGAGGAGAGAGGTGTGTCACAATCATTAGCATTTTGGAGGCGTGGTGGCGGAACAACCTCCAACGCTACTGCACCTTGTCCTGCATCCATCCCAGCTGCCAGCAGAGTCACCCAATGCGCCGTGAAACTTAGGTAACGTCCCTGTCCATGCCTGCTGGACCATGAGTCAGCGGTAATATGCACCTTACCACTGACCGCCCTGTCCAGCGAGGCATGGACATTGCCTTCCACATGCCGGTAGAGAGCCGGAATCACCTTCCATGAGAAAAAGTGGCGTTTGGGTACCTGCCACTGAGGAACTGCACATTCCACAAACTCACGGAAGGGGGCAGAGTCTACCAACTGAAAAGGCAGCAGTTGAAGTGCTAGCAATTTTACCAAGCTAGCATTCAACCGCTGGGCATGTGGATGGCTGGGAGCAAACTTCTTTCGGCGGTGCAGCAGCTGGGGCAGGGAAATTTGCCTGGTACAGTCTGACGTTGGTGTACCTAAAGCAGATTGCCCCCAAGTACTTGGCTGTGACACACCTAATTCTACACCTTCATTCCTCTCAGTGCAGGTCTCAGAGAGGACTGAAGGTATAGTGGGATTGGAGATCTCAGCTGATGAGGAGCAAGGAGAGGTCCTCTTTGTTCTTTGGTGTGGGTGTTTTAGATACACTTGCCAACGAACCGCATGGCAGGTCAACATATGTCTGGTCATGCATGTGGTACCCAAGCGGGAGATGTTTTGGCCACGCGAGATACGCTTGAGACATATGTTGCAAATAGCAGCGGTGCGATCTGATGCACTCGTCTCAAAAAAGCCCACACCAAAGAACTTTTTGAATAACGCGCAGAGACTGCAGCGCCCTGCACATGTGGAGCTTTGGGGTGTGATGCAGTCAATGTGCTGCCCTTAGGCTGGCCCCTGGAGGGCATCCTGCCTCGTTGGAGATGTGCCGCCTCCTCCTCCTCCTCTCTCCTATCAGGCACCCACGTTGAGTCAGTGACCTCATCATCCCCTCCCTCTTCATCACTGGAGCAAACCTGGCAGTATGCAGCAGCAGGGGGAGCATGACTGCCAGATTGCTGTCCTTCTTGGGCACCCCCTCTGTCCGTGCTCACGTTACTGCCTTCATCGAGCTCAGTATCATCACCAGAGCCTTCCAAACGCTGGGCATCATCCTGGAGCATGTACCCAACACTGTGGTCAAACAGTTAGAGGGACTCCTCAGGAGGACATGTTGGGGCTAGGGAAGGAGTCACTGATGACATTGAGCCAAGGGAAGAGGCCGCTGCTTTGCCAGACAAAGTACCCTGGGCATGGGTGAGAGAGGATGGGGAGGATGAGGACGGCTTGGTCATCCACTCGACCAAGTCTTCCACATGTTGTGGCTCAACGCGGCCAGCTGCCGAAAAAAAGGCCAAGCGTGTCCCACGGCCACGTGCTGATGAGGATGCACCGTCTCCACGACCAGCACTAGACACATAGCCTGCTTGCCCTCTCTTATTGGCTTGTGACTGTCTGCCTCTCCTTCTTGGCCTTCCAGACATACTAATGGCCTGTAGCTGCACTAAGCTGGGATATATATATATATATATATATATGTACTGATACTGCAGCTAGCAAAATCAACTGCCTGCCTGTAGTATGAGAACAACACCAACCTTCTACAGGTAGCTTTAGCTTAACACTGTGCAGAGCTCGCAAAAAACTAACTTATAGCTTTTTTAGCTGCCTGCGGTAGTGATAGGATCAGGAAAACACCACCCACCTTCTACAGGTAGCTTTAGCTGAACACTGTGCAGAGTTCGCACAAAAATAACTTGTAGGTTTAGCTGGACACTGTGAGGAGGATGCACCACACTAACTTGTAGTTTTAGCTGAACACTGTGAGCAGGACGCACCGCACTAACTTGTAGGTTTAACTGAACACTGTGAGGTGGACGCACCGCACTAACTTGTAGTTTTAGCTGAACACTGTGAGGTGGACGCACCACACTAACTTGTAGTTTTAGCTGAACACTGTGAGCAGGACGCACAGCACTAACTTGTAGTTTTAGCTGAACACTGTGAGCAGGACGCACCGCACTAACTTGTAGGTTTAGCTGAACACTGTGAGGTGGACGCACCACACTAACTTGTAGTTTGAGCTGAACACTGTGAGCAGGACGCACAGCACTAACTTGTAGTTTTAGCTGAACACTGTGAGCAGGACGCACAGCACTAACTTGTAGTTTTAGCTGAACACTGTGAGCAGGACGCACCGCACTAACTTGTAGGTTTAGCTGAACACTGTGAAGTGGACGCACCACACTAACTTGTAGTTTTAGCTGAACACTGTGAGCAGGACTCACCGCACTAACTTGTAGGTTTAGCTGAACACTGTGAGGTGGACGCACCACACTAACTTGTAGTTTTAGCTGAACACTGTGAACAGGATGCACTGCACTAACTTGTAGCTTTAGATGAACACTGTGCAGAGGTCTCACTACACTAACTTGTAGGTTTAGCTGAACACTGTGAGCAGGATGCACCACACTAACTTGTAGGTTTAGCTGAACACTGTGAGGTGGACGCACCGCACTAACTTGTAGTTTTAGCTGAACACTGTGAGCAGGACACACAGCACTAACTTGTAGTATTAGCTGAACCCTGTGAGAAGGACGCACAGCACTAACTTGTAGGTTTAGCTGAACACTGTCAGGTGGACGCCCCACACTAACTTGTAGGTTTAGCTGAACACTGTGAGCAGGACGCACCCCACTAACTTGTAGGTTTAGCTAAACACTGTGAGCAGGACGCACCCCACTAACTTGTAGTATTAGCTGAACACTGTGAGCAGGACGCACTGCACTAACTGTAAATAGTCTAGCTGCCTGACTGTGGTACTAATAGGATCAAAAGAACACCAGCAATTTTCTTCAGGTAGCTGTAAATACTGCCTGTCAATAAGAAGATAACAGGAACGGATCTAGCTGAACACTGTGAGCAGGACGCACCGCACTAACTTGTAGCTTAAGATGAACACTGTGCAGAGGTCTCACTATCTTGTAGTTTTAGCTGAACACTGTGAGCAGGACGCACAGCACTAAATTGTAGGTTTAGCTGAACACTGTGAGCAGGACGCACAGCACTAACTTGTAGTTTTAGCTCAACACTGTGAGCAGGACCCACCGCACTAACTTCTAGGTTTAGCTAAACACTGTGAGGTGGACGCACCGCACTAACTTGTAGTTTTAGCTGAACACTGTGAGCAGGACGCACCGCACTAACTTGTAGGTTTAGCTGAACACTGTGAGGTGGACGCACCACACTAACTTGTAGGTTTAGCTGAACACTGTGAGCAGGACGCACCCCACTAACTTGTAGGTTTAGCTGAACACTGTGAGCAGGACGCACCCCACTAACTTGAAGATTTAGCTGAACACTGTGAGCAGGACGCACTGCACTAACTGTAAATAGTCTAGCTGCCTGACTGTGGTACTAATAGGATCAAAAGAACACCAGCAATTTTCTTCAGGTAGCTGTAAATACTGTAACAAGACAAGCCTGCCTGTCAGTAAGAAGATAACAGGAACGGATCTAGCTAAACTGAATACAGTGTATATATATATATATATATATATATATGCAACACCTGGGATGCATATATATACACAATACACTCTAAGTGCAGCTAACTGACTGACTGTTCTGCCTAATCTATCTAACTCAGTGGTTCTCAACTCCAGTCCTTGGGACCCACCAACAGGCCAGATTTTAAGTATTACCTTGGGGAGTTGCAGACTAGAATACTACAATCACTGAGCAGCTAATTATATCACCTGTGAGGTATTTCAGCTATCTTGCAAACCTGGCCTGTTGGTGGGTCCTGAGGACTGGAGTTGAGAACCACTGATCTAACTCAAATCAAATGACACTGTCTGTCTCTCTCTCTATCTATGAACGCCGGAACACACACTGCACAGGGCCCCTGTGCAGGCAGCCTTATATAGTGTGGGGCATGTTCTAAATCCCCTGAGCCATAATTGGCCAAAGTCTCCTTGGCTTTGGCCAATTACGGCTCTCTGTTCAGACGGCGCTGTGATTGGCCAACCATGCGGGTCATAGTGCATGCTTGGCCAATCATCAGCCAGCAATGCACTGCGATGCCGCAGTGAATTATGGGCCGTGACGCGCCACACGAATTTGGCGCGAACAGCCCATATCGTTCGCAATTCGGCGAACGGGCGAACAGACGATGTTCGAGTCGAACATGGGTTCGAGTCGAACACGAAGCTCATCCCTAACCACCAATTTTCTTCAGGTAGCTTTAGGTGCACACTGTGCAGAGGACTCACTACACTAACTTGTAAATACTGCAGCTGTCTGCGGTATTGTACAAATAGGATCAGAAGAACACCACTAATTTTCTTCAGGTAGCTTTAGGTGCACACTGTGCAGAGGATGCACTACACTAACTTGTAAATACTGCAGCTGCCTATGGTACTGTACTAATAGGATCAGAAGAACACCACCAATTTTCTTCAGGTATCTTTAGGTGCACACTGTGCAGAGGACGCACTACACTAACTTGTAAATACTACAGCTACCTGCAGTACTAATAGGATCAGAAGAACACCACCAATTTTCTTCAGGTAGCATTAGGTGCACACTGTGCAGAGGAGGCACTACATTAACTTGTAAATACTGCAGCTGCCTGCGGTACTGTACTAATAGGATCAGAAGAACACCACTAATTTTCTTCAGGTAGCTTTAGGTGCACACTGTGCAGAGGATGCACTGCACTAACTTGTAAATACTGCAGCTGCCTGCGATACTAATAGAATCAGAAGAACACCACCAATTTTCTTCAGGTAGCTTTAGGTGCACACTGTGCAGAGGACACACTACACTAACTTGTAAATACTACAGCTGCCTGTGGTACTGTACTAATAGGATCAGAAGAACACCACTAATTTTCTTCAGGTAGCTTTAGGTGCACACTGTGCAGAGGACACACTACACTAACTTGTAAATACTGCAGCTGCCTGCGATACTATTGGGATCAGAAGAACACCACCAATTTTCTTCAGGTAGCTTTAGGTGCACACTGTGCAGGGGATGCACAACACTAACTTGTAAATACTGCAGCTGCCTGCGATACTTTTAGGATCAGAAGAACACCAATTTTCTTAAGGTAGCTTTAGGTGCACACTGTGCAGAGGAGGCACTACATTAACTTGTAAATACTGCAGCTGCCTGCAGGTACTGTACTAATAAGATCAGAAGAACACCACCAATTTTCTTCAGGTAGCTTTAGGTGCACACTGTGCAGAGGACGCACTACACTAATTTGTAAATACTGCAGCTGCCTGCGGTACTGTACTAATAGGATCAGAAGAACACCACTAATTTTCTTCAGGTAGCTTTAGGTGCACACTGTGCAGAGGACACACTACACTAACTTGTAAATACTGCAGATGCCTGTGGTACTGTACTAATTGGATCAGAAGAGCACCACTTATTTTCTTCAGGTAGCTTTAGGTGCACACTGTGCAGAGGACGCACTACACTAACTTGTAAATACTACAGCTACCTGCAGTACTAATAGGATCAGAAGAACACCACCAATTTTCTTCAGGTAGCTTTACTTGCACACTGTGCAGAAGACGCACTACACTAACTTGTAAATACTGCAGCTGCCTGAGGTACTGTACTAATAGGTTTAGAAGAACACCACTAATTTTCTTCAGGTAGCTTTAGGTGAACACTGTGCAGAGGACACACTACACTAACTGTAAATTCCGCAGCTGCCTGCGATACTAATAGGATCAGAAGAACACCACCAATTTTCTTAAGGTAGCTTTAGGTGCACACTGTGCAGAGGAGGCACTACATTAACTTGTAAATACTGCAGCTGCCTGTGGTACTGTACTAACAGGATCAGAAAAACACCAATAATTTTATTCAGGTAGCTTTAGGTGCACACTGTGCAGAGGAAGCACTACACTAACTTGTAAATACTGCAGCTGCCTGCGATACTAATAGAATCAGAAGAACACCACCAATTTTCTTCAGGTAGCTTTAGGTGCACACTGTGCAGAGGACACACTACACTAACTTGTAAATACTACAGCTGCCTGTGGTACTGTACTAATAGGATCAGAAGAACACCACTAATTTTCTTCAGGTAGTTTTAGGTGCACACTGTGCAGAGGACGCACTACACTAACTTGTAAATACTGCAGCTGCCTGCAATACTATTGGGATCAGAAGAACACCACCAATTTTCTTCAGGTAGCTTTAGGTGCACACTGTGCAGAGGATGCACTACACTAACTTGTAAATACTGCAGCTGCCTGCGATACTATTAGGATCAGAAGAACACCACCAATTTTCTTAAAGTAGCTTTAGGTGCACACTGTGCAGAGGAGGCACTACATTCACTTGTAAATACTGCAGTTGCCTGCAGGTACTGTACTGATAAGATCAGAAGAACACCACCAATTTTCTTCAGGTAGCTTTAGGTGCACACTGTGCATAGGACGCACTACACTAATTTGTAAATGCAGCTGCCTGTGGTACTGTACTAATAGGATCAGAAGAACACCACTAATTTTCTTCAGGTAGCTTTAGGTGCACACTGTGCAGAGGATGCACTGCACTAACTTGTAAATACTGCAGCTGCCTGCGATACTAATAGAATCAGAAGAACACCACCAATTTTCTTCAGGTAGCTTTAGGTGCACACTGTGCAGAGGACACACTACACTAACTTGTAAATACTACAGCTGCCTGTGGTACTGTACTAATAGGATCAGAAGAACACCACTAATTTTCTTCAGGTAGCTTTAGGTGCACACTGTGCAGAGGACGCACTACACTAACTTGTAAATACTGCAGCTGCCTGCGATACTATTGGGATCAGAAGAACACCACCAATTTTCTTCAGGTAGCTTTAGGTGCACACTGTGCAGGGGATGCACTACACTAACTTGTAAATACTGCAGCTGCCTGCAATACTTTTAGGATCAGAAGAACACCAATTTTCTTAAGGTAGCTTTAGGTGCACACTGTGCAGAGGAGGCACTACATTAACTTGTAAATACTGCAGCTGCCTGCAGGTACTGTACTAATAAGATCAGAAGAACACCACCAATTTTCTTCAGGTAGCTTTAGGTGCACACTGTGCAGAGGACGCACTACACTAATTTGTAAATACTGCAGCTGCCTGCGGTACTGTACTAATAGGATCAGAAGAACACCACTAATTTTCTTCAGGTAGCTTTAGGTGCACACTGTGCAGAGGACACACTACACTAACTTGTAAATACTGCAGATGCCTGTGGTACTGTACTAATAGGATCAGAAGAGCACCACTTATTTTCTTCAGGTAGCTTTAGGTGCACACTGTGCAGAGGACACACTACACTAACTTGTAAATACTACAGCTACCTGCAGTACTAATAGGACCAGAAGAACACCACCAATTTTCTTCAGGTAGCTTTACTTGCACACTGTGCAGAAGACGCACTACACTAACTTGTAAATACTGCAGCTGCCTGAGGTACTGTACTAATAGGTTTAGAAGAACACCACTAATTTTCTTCAGGTAGCTTTAGGTGAACACTGTGCAGAGGACACACTACACTAACTGTAAATTCCGCAGCTGCCTGCGATACTAATAGGATCAGAAGAACACCACCAATTTTCTTAAGGTAGCTTTAGGTGCACACTGTGCAGAGGAGGCACTACATTAACTTGTAAATACTGCAGCTGCCTGTGGTACTGTACTAACAGGATCAGAAAAACACCAATAATTTTATTCAGGTAGCTTTAGGTGCACACTGTGCAGAGGAAGCACTACACTAACTTGTAAATACTGCAGCTGCCTGCGATACTAATAGAATCAGAAGAACACCACCAATTTTCTTCAGGTAGCTTTAGGTGCACACTGTGCAGAGGATGCACTGCACTAACTTGTAAATACTGCAGCTACCTGCGATACTAATAGAATCAGAAGAACACCACCAATTTTCTTCAGGTAGCTTTAGGTGCACACTGTGCAGAGGACGCACTACACTAACTTGTAAATACTACAGCTGCCTGTGGTACTGTACTAATAGGATCAGAAGAACACCACTAATTTTCTTCAGGTAGCTTTAGGTGCACACTGTGCAGAGGACGCACTACACTAACTTGTAAATACTGCAGCTGTCTGCAATACTATTGGGATCAGAAGAACACCACCAATTTTCTTCAGGTAGCTTTAGGTGCACACTGTGCAGAGGATGCACTACACTAACTTGTAAATACTGCAGCTGCCTGCGATACTATTAGGATCAGAAGAACACCACCAATTTTCTTAAAGTAGCTTTAGGTGCACACTGTGCAGAGGAGGCACTACATTCACTTGTAAATACTGCAGTTGCCTGCAGGTACTGTACTGATAAGATCAGAAGAACACCACCAATTTTCTTCAGGTAGCTTTAGGTGCACACTGTGCATAGGACGCACTACACTAATTTGTAAATGCAGCTGCCTGTGGTACTGTACTAATAGGATCAGAAGAACACCACTAATTTTCTTCAGGTAGCTTTAGGTGCACACTGTGCAGAGGACACACTACACTAACTTGTAAATACTGCAGATGCCTGTGGTACTGTACTAATAGGATCAGAAGAGCACCACTTATTTTCTTCAGGTAGCTTTAGGTGCACACTGTGTAGAGGACGCACTACACTAACTTGTAAATACTGCAGCTGCCTGCGGTACTGTACTAATAGGATCAGAAGAACACCACTAATTTTCTTCAGGTAGCTTTAGGTGCACACTGTGCAGAGGACGCACTACACTAACTTGTAAATACTGCAGCTGCCTCCGATACTAATAGAATCAGAAGAACACCACCAATTTTCTTCAGGTAGCTTTACTTGCACACTGTGCAGAAGACGCACTACACTAACTTGTAAATACTGCAGCTGCCTGAGGTACTATACTAATAGGTTTAGAAGAACACCACTAATTTTCTTCAGGTAGCTTTAGGTGCACACTGTGCAGAGGACACACTACACTAACTGTAAATACTGCAGCTGCCTGCGATACTAATAGGATCAGAAGAACACCACCAATTTTCTTAATGTAGCTTTAGGTGCACACTGTGCAGAGGAGGCACTACATTAACTTGTAAATACTGCAGCTGCCTCCAGTACTGTACTAATAGGATCAGAAGAACACCACCGATTTTCTTCAGGTAGCTTTAGGTGCACACTGTGCAGAGGACAAACTACACTAACTTGTAAATACCACAGCTGCCTGCGGTACTAATAGGATCAGAAGAACACCATCAATTTTCTTCAGATAGCTTTAGGTGCACACTGTGCAGAGGACGCACTACACTAATCTGTAAGTACTGCAGCTGCCTGTGGTACTGTACTAATAGGATCAGAAGAACACCACTAATTTTCTTCAGGTAGCTTTAGGTGCACACTGTGCAGAGGACGCACCACACTAACTTGTAAATACTGCAGCTGCCTGAGGTACTGTACTAATAGGTTTAGAAGAACACCACTAATTTTCTTCAGGTGCACACTGTGCAGAGAACACACTACACTAACTGTAAATACTGTAGCTAATAGGACTAATAGGATCAGAAGAACACCAGCAATTTTCTTCAGGTAGCTGTAAATACTGTAAAAACACCTGCCTGCCTGTCAGTAGGAAGAGAATAACAGGAACAGATCTACAGTAGCTAAACTGAATACAGTGTATGTATACATATATATATATATGTATATATATATATAAATATATATATATGTATATATATATATATATATATATATATATATATATATATATATATGTATATATATATATATATATGTATATATATAATGTATATATATATATATATGTATATATATAATGTATATATATATATATATATATATATGTATATATATATATATATATATATATATATGTATATATATATATATATATATATGTATATATATATATATATATATATATATATATATATATATATATATATATATATATATGTATATATCTATATATATATATATAGATATATATATATATATACAACACCTAGGATGTATATATATACACAATACAAGTGCAGCTAACTGACTCGCCTGCCTATTCTATCTAACTTAAATCAAATGACACTGTCTCTCTGTCTATCTATCTCTCTCTCAACGCCGGAACACACTACACAGAGCTGCCGTGCAGGTGGCCTTATATAGTGTGGGGCATATACTAATCCCCCTGAGCCATAATTGGCCAAAGCCACCCTGGCTTTGGCCAATTACGGCTCTCTGTACAGACGGCGCTGTCATTGGCCAAGCATGCGGGTCATAGTGCATGCTTGGCTAATCATCAGCCAGCAATGCACTGCGATGCTGCAGTGAATTATGAGCCATGATGTGCCACTTGAATTTGGCGCGAACGGCACATATCGTTTGTAATTCGGCAAACGGCCGAACACGGGATGTTCGAGTCGAACATGGGTTTGACTCGAACACGAAGCTCACCCCTACTTCTGGGAATCGGAGTATCGCCGTTTTACTGTCTCTGCTTGTGATCATGGCCACTGGGAAGCCCACTGTTAGTTGATGGAGACAGCTAGCTGCTTCTCTGTCAAGGGTTGCAGGGTCCTGCGACGCTCCAGGGTCTCTCTGGCCAGGTCCGGGAAGAAAGATAAGCTTGTGCCATCAAAGTCCAGTGAGGCGGCCTTCTTCATAGTGAGCTCCTTTTCCTCATAATAGTGGACCCTGCAAATGACATCGCGTGGGATGTCCAAAGAGAGGTTGCGGGGATGAAGGGCCCTGTGGGCTCAGTCTATTTTCAGGGGATGATCAGCCGCCTGGCCCAACAGGCTGTTAAAGATGCCCGGATGGATGGGAGGAGGTCCTCATCTCCAGTCACCTCACGTAGGCCCCTGATTCCTATATTATTCCACCTGTTGCGGTTCTCCTGGTCCTTGATTTTGTAGAGGGCCATGCTGTGTGCGATAGTAAGGCTGCGAGTGGATTCCTGCAGGTGCTAATGGCGATCTAGACGCTGTTCGGTCTCCTCGACTCGTTCCAACACCTGAGAGAGATCTGAGCGCACATCAGAGACCTCCTTCTTGATGGCCCGTTCGAGGCCCAACAGCATGGATGCCAATTCCATTTTGGTAGGCAGGCTGCTCCTTAATGCCAAAACCTCTGAGCATCTGGATGTACTGCCCTCACCTTCCAAGCCGGCTGATGAGGCTGGAGAGTGGTGTCTGGGTTCAGGAGTGTGATGGGAGGCAGAGCCCGCGCTGGAGCTTGCACCATGTGGAGATCGGCCTAGGCCATCCATGTCTACCAGGTCCTCTGGTTCTGGGGCCAAAAAACATTTTTTATAGCCCACAGAGGTGCCTTTTTTAGGTAGGGACTTGCCGGTTCTCTTACGTATCATCTCCGAGAGGATAGCAGTGGTGAGAAGCTGAATAAGTGTTTTAAATGTGGTGTCAGCGCCAGAGCTCAAGAGAGATGTGTCCTCACTGCTGCATGTCGAAACCACGCCCCCAGCTATTTAGATTATTAAAAAAGTATGTATATATTTATATATATATATATATATATATATATATATATATATATATATATATATATATCAGAAAAAAAACGATTACAACCGTGATAGGGTGGTGCACATAAGATTCAGCAAGGAAGTAATGGTAGACACACATGAGGGTTATAGGTATATTCTGTAACGGCAGTGTGAGTGAGCAAGCATCACTGTGTTTTGTTAAAATAAGCACAAATGTCCAATAGCCAAAGGGGGAAGGAGAGTATTTGCTCTGGTAGCCAGTAACCTAAAGACTAGAGAGAAAAGGGGAATAGTAATATTGATGGTTACAGCAAATGGCCAAAAAGCCAAAAAGAGGAGAAAGTATGCTGAAAATAGCAGGCTGGTCTTACCTTTTGTAGAGTAAGAAGGACATGAAATAAGTAGCAAGAGGATGCCGCAGTGTGTGGTCACCAGGGAGTAGCGTGGTCTAACTGGCGGGGTTAAGGGAGGCGTGGCTTGACGCATGGAGGAGAAAGACGCTCTCTCCTGGAGCTCCCACACATGCCGGCTCAATCGAGGCTCTCAGCGCTTCCCAGCACAGCCATCCAGGTCTGTTATGGGGAGGAAGGGTGGGGGAGACAGGCACCGAACCCCCGATCCACACCCAGAAGGGACATAGACCGGTTCTTCACACATTTGGGCCACAATCTCTCCGGCCCCCCCTCGTCCAAGATGGTGCCCGCCCGGACCTCTGGCACACACACTGCCTCACAGGGAGCTGCCTCACAGCGCTCCACGCCACACATGAAAACCAGGCAAAGGGCCCGATCTCCCCCTGATTCTGAAGCAGGATCCATCCGTTCAGCCTGCCATTCCCCTGAATCCCACAGATCCTATACAGGATGGGACATGGAAGCATATATCAAAGCTCTCCCCACCAGACACGATTTTGAGGCCTATGTGCAACGCTTACAGCGTTCGTACAAACAGGAGATGTCTGAATTACGCAGAGATATCACTAACAGAATTGAGGAGGTAGAACATAACATGGAGGAGACTGCATGCACCTTGCAAACGCATGACACTATTTTGCATGAGCATACCCTACAGATTCAGCACTTGATGTACCATCAGGATGACCAGGAAAACAGGGCCAGACGTAACAACATACGCATACGCGGTCTCCCTGAATTGGTTGAAACCAAAGATCTAGCACCGGCAGTTTCCAGCATCTTTAATGACTTGCTTCAGAAAGACAAAGATGACCCTCGGCCCTAAAAATCCGAATCTAGAGCACCCCAGAGATGTAATCTGCAGAGTACATTTCTATGCGGTTAAAGACGCCATCATGCAAGCTGCACGTGCTCAATCAGCCATATACTTCAACGAAACCCCAGTGACTCTTCTCCCTGATATATCTAAATTGACTCTGGACATGCGGTGGGCTCTGAAACCTCTTACCGGAGCCCTTCAAGCTAAACAGATTAGGTACCGCTGGGGTTTCCCCTTTAACCTGTTCGCATCTCATGAAGGAAAATCTGCAATGTTCCGCACGCTAGGTGATCTACCCAAGTTCCTTGGAACTTTTGAACTGCCACAGATTTCCATTCCTGATTGGCCCCTCCATGCTGCCACTCCGGGCTTCAAAGCTGCACTAGGTTGGCAGAAACGATTGAAGAAGAACAAACGGTCCAAGTCAGACTTTCCCTCTGCAACCGACGGATGAACTCTCTTCCCTGAAGCCTTGTCAATTTTTTCCACACAAGTTACTAGCCGGTGATGTCGTTTCCCGTTGCAGTTTCTTTGGAACACTTGAATACTAACCCAATATGTTTTACTTCCTTAATGCAGGATTTATGTTAGAGTTTGTGTCCCCTGATTCTTTTGACGCGCGGTGGCCCGTTACAAGGTCACCGTCCATCAAATAATCAAAGAAAAAAAGAGAAGAAAAACAAAAGGGGATTCTCAACTGCTCCTAAATACCGATCCGATAATCCCCCTTTAGAACATACTGGCCATATCTTGGCCTGAACCTGTAATGAGGATTTCTAAACGGTTCCACCGTCTAAACCAAGTATCTCGGATGATAGATAGCAATCCAGAGACACTAGGATTTAGTAGTCCTCTGAGTTATGATTAAATCCAAAAGAAAAACGTGACAAGCACAAAGGAACTCTTCTATGAGGACAATTCAGTGATATAGGTACAAATCTTTATTGAAGACTATCCAAAAGTAAAATTCCATATATAAATGACTGTTAAACTACAACCCTATTCCCAGTACACATTAAAAGACCTAAAGTCTGGAGGAGGAAAGCTGGCCACCATTTTCTAAATCACCTCATACAACTCTCATTCTCACACACTCACATACACCAATAGATATTGATTGGTCATACAATCTGCTTGGATCGAAGGTGAAGTCATCAGGTGATCAATGGAAATTAGTCAATCATGATAACTGGCATAGTCTTCTAGTGACTGACATATCCGATCACCAATAGTTTCACCACAGATGTAACAATCTTATAAATATTGTAAAGTACAGGTGTGATGTAGCATTTCCTTTTCTTGTCAGTAAAACCAGCTTGTGACAATTGCAGCCTCCGTTTCACACTGTGAATATTGTCTATTCAGAATGATTCAGTAGTAAATAGCACAGTCACTGAAGCATGACAGCTAGACGATACAAAATAAAATTGAAACTGACTTTACCATATGCTGGAGTTGAACGGCAAGCAGTATGTCATGAGAAGCAGCGGGGGAATCCGAATACAGGAACCGACTTTCAGAAGAGATCTGTGCGATCTGTTAGTAGCTGTCTCTGATGCTGGAAACAGGGATCCCACTTGCTAGACACAGTGCAGCTTCCTGCTTTCACAATGCTTGCTGTAATCAGCTGTTTGTGTAGATTCAAGTCCTTGTCAGTAATACACTTAGAGTATTCGCTGTCTGGGCTGCTGGTGTCAGGCTCTGATGCTGGCATTTAGTCAGAAGGAAGCAAAGAGGTTTAGAGGCATTTCAGTAGGTGAATGGGTGGTCATCCATGGATCCTCCTCACAGATACCAGATACAGGTGCTTACATGTTTCGCTAATTATTTAGCTTCTTCAGAGCATCGTCCATCGTCACATCACCGTCCATCAAATCCCTCCTTCCTCCCTAATCAATGTCTCATCCCTTCCCATCCCTCTCCCTCCCCTCTCCTTCCCTCCCCCTAATTACTCCCTGACATATAGTTTTTTGGCTTGTTGCTGGGAAAATGGCTCTGTATGCTGTTCACTAATCCTGATATCATTAAGGGACATGTTCTTCTGGGATATCACTAGTACAGTGTCTTGCTTACACAGCTACGCGGAGCCCTGAGATGTCATACTTATTGTTACCAGTTTATGTTATTATCCAGAGTCATTATTTTTTGTTTTCTTTTACTTTTCTGCCCGGCGTGTGTGGGCCCCTCTCTGTGCTGACCACTGTTCCCCCACTTAGGTTTTTCAGCGCCCTTTAGGGTGTTAGCCGATACGTTGCTGACAACACTATTAGTGAGGCTATTTCGGCCTCTTTTCCTCTTTTCTTTTTCCTTTTTTCCTCTCTATTTCCTTCACTCCAGTTTCTGCTTTTTTCTCACCACTAGATGTCCTCCCCCCTGTCCTTAACCCCCTATGCTCAGGTTTTGGAGACAGCGAACCTCCCTTTTATCTGTTTTTTTTTTTCAAGATAGCACCAGAAACCGCCTTGAAAGTCGCCTCATTAAACTGTAGGGGTCTTAATGTTCCTGAGAAGAGACGGCAAATACTTATCACTTCCATAAATTGCGAACTCAAATCCTTCTCTTACAGGAAACCCATTTTAGATCAGATAAAATCCCACAATTCCTTCATAAACAATATCCCGTTTGGTTTCACAGTACCAACCCCACAGCAAAATCTAAAGGGGTCTCTATAGCCTTCCACGCATCTTTTACCCCAGATGTCCTCAACACATGTATTTACCCGTTAGGCAGGTATATTTTTCTTAAACTGTCTTACATGAATGTCATATACACTGTTGTTAACGTGTACTCTCCTAACCAGAACCAGCAACAATTTCTCTCTTCTGTGATCACCCTTCTGAAAAGATTTTGTACAATCAACGTGATCCTGGGAGGGGACCTCAATGCCACCTTGATACCTCGTCTTGACTCCTCAACTGGTAAGTCCTCGATCTCCCCAACCTCTCTGACCAAAATGAGAACACTCTGTCTGACTTATCTCTTGTTGATGTATGGCGGATGCTACACCCCACCACCAAAGATTACACTTTTTATTCACCTGTACACGCCACCTACGGTAGACTGAACTATCTCTTCATCTCACAATCTCTATTAGATTTCTCGCCGTCCTCATCTATTGGTGCCACTCTTTGGTCTGACCATGCCCCTATTCACATGAGCTTGGGACGCACTCCCACACGCAATCGAAATTCATCTTGGAGATTGAATGATAATCTCTTAAATGACTTAGTTTGCTCTCAGGACATAGCACAGACCATCAAACATTTTGTTGCAGACCATACCCATGATTCCACTAACCTATTCACGAAATGGGAAGCCCTTAAATGTGTGCTCAGGGGCAAATTTATGCAACATGGTTCCAGACTTAAGCGTGCGTGTATTGCAGATACAACGCATCTTCTCACCACCATTGCCAACCTAGAAGAATCGCACAAACACAACCCCATTAACTCGACTCTCCTGGATCTCACCAACGCTAGAAGAGACCTCTTGTGCATTTTTGCAGAGAGATCTCTTGTGGCCAGAGACAAAGGCAGATTTACTTATTATTCCCAAGCCAATAAGTGCGGCAGACACCTTGCATCTACCCTTCAGCCCCGCCAATCTAGAAAGCCCATCCCATTCATAAACTCTCCCTCCAAAGGTAAAATCAGGCAGAATTCAGCTATTGCCGAAGAATTCCGCCAGTACTACTCAACATTATATAACCTCACCCCTCGGCCCCCGTTAACTACACCCACCTCGCCAGATCTATCTTCCTATATTCAACAGACAGCACTTCCATCCCTTCCGATATCTGACTCGGAGGACCTGGAGGACTCTTTATCTGATACAGAATTCCTCTCTGCCATAAAAAACCTCAAGAACGGCAAGAGCCCAGGTCCCGATGGGTTCTCTTCTCATTTTTACAAACTCTTTGCGCCACAACTGTCCCCTCTGTTAGCGAAAGCTTTTAACGCACTTGATGGGACTGTTGCCCCCTCCATTTCTATGCTCCAAGCCCAAATAGTAGTCATCCCTAAAGCTGGAAAAGACCCGTCCATCTGCTCCAAATATAGACCGATTTCCCTTTTAAATATCGATTTAAAATTATATGCCAAAATACTTGCTAACTGTCTCTCCCCTCTGCTACCGAAATTAATACACAAGGATCAGGTTGGTTTTGTTCCTGGTCGAGAGGCTAGGGACAACACCACCAAGACCATACACTTAATCACTTTTGCACAACGTCACCGCCTACCAACCTGCCTCCTCTCTTGTGATGCGGAGAAGGCCTTTGATAGGGTCAGTTGGTCTTTCCTTTAATCCACACTTTCTCAAATAGGTCTAGGCCCGAGAATGTTGACACGTATTATTATGTCACTCTATTCTACACCTTCTGCCACGGTCCTAGTTAACGGTACCCAATCACATTAAATTACGGTCGCCAATGGCACCAGACAGGGCTATCCCCTCTCCCCTCTTCTGTTTGCCCTAGTGATTGAACACCTTGCTCAAGCTATTAGATCGAATCCTAATATACAGGGCATTCAGACCCCCTCATCTCATTGTAAACTCTCTCTTTATGCAGATGACTTACTCATGTACGTAACCAAACCTCATATTTCCATACCCTCCATACTTACAGAGATAGATAGATTCGGTCGCTTTACCAATTATAAATTAAACAGCTCCAAAACGGAGGCCCTAAACATATCTTTACCACGATCCATACTCTCAGCCCTCCAATCTAACTTTTAATTTCAATGGAAACCAAATTCCATTTCCTATCTAGGTAAGGCTATACCGAAAAACGCCTCAGATATTTACGCCCTGAACTTTAGCCCTCTCCTCCAAAAACTTAGACACTTAACGGATGAATGAATAGATTTGGCTGTGTCCTGGGTAGGTCGTATTAATGCACTAAAAATGGATATCCTCCCCAAACTCCTATACTTATTCCAAGCCCTCCCCATAGCCCTCCCCCCGGTCTTCTTCCGCTCCCTTCGATCAATGGCAATCTGTTTCATTTGGAAGGGTAGCCACCCGAGGCTGAGACATAAACTTTTATGCTCTCCTGTTACAAAAGGTGGGTTAGGTCTTCCAGGCTTTGAGTTATACCATACGTCCGCAGTTATTTCCCGTATCCTTGAATGGTTCCCCCGTCCCATGACCAAAGCTACCACATTTGTGGAGCAAGATCTATCCATGTACGACCTCAGAGCGCTCCTCTGGGGATACGATCATTCATTTAAATCAATCACTACGATGTCCCCCCTTACTAAAGATGCTTTGGCGATTTGGTACCGTAGGAAATATACCTACGCTCTATCTTCTGAACCCAGCCCCCTCACCCCCCTGTTTGACCACCCAAAATTTCCAGAAGGCCACTCCACACATTCCATAGACAACTATCATAGAGATTCTTGGCCCACGGCATGACATTTCGTTGACACCACCCTAGGCACCTTTACATCCACTCTAACAGACACAACCTCCAAAGTTACCTGGCTCACTCGTAGACATCTGAACGTATACTGCAAACAGATCCATGATTCTAACCAAATTCATAGACCCTTGACCGGAATCGAACAACTCTGCACTCTATCGGAGACTCCACGGCACATTTTATCACTTATATACAAACAAATTTCAGAGCACACCCATGGAGCCCTTCCTACCTATACAACAAAATGGTCAGCGGAGGTTGGGATTGAAATATCCGAGGGGGACTGGAGTAAAGCCTTTCTCTTCACGAGCAAGACCTCAATTTCGAGTTACATGCAAGAGAAAAATTATAAAGTCCTATGAAGGTGGTATCGAGTCCCCACAACCCTTAGGGTAATGTTCCCTTCCAGTTCAGATATGTGCTGGAGATGCAACTCCATGAAAGGTACTTATATACATATCTGGTGGGAATGTGATGTGCTTCTACCGTTTTGGACACAGATCTTCCAAATTTATTCAGAGATTAATGACAAACCTCTAATACCTTCTCCTACCATTGCCCTCCTCTCCATTTTACCCGGGACCACAAAGTCACAAAAAAATAGTCTATTGAAGTTTTTCATTAGTGCAGGTAGACAACTCATACCCAGACACTGGAAAACCGCTACGCCCCCTTCTATAATGGAGTGGGTCAGTGAGGTAAACAACATTATGTTAATGGAAGAAATGCAGGCCAATGTCCTAGACAAACAAGCTAAATTTTCATATGTCTGGAGTGTTTGGAGGCATTACTCCACTTCGGACAAACTCAAACAGAGACTGAAAGGGCCGAATTCCTCCTAAGTGTCATATATGACCCTGCAGTAAAACTTCGGTCGTACCCCATGGTTGCTTTGACAGATCGAGGTTCGCTGTCCCCCCCCCCTCCCCCCCTTGTTCTTTTTCAAACTATCCTATTCTTTTCCTTTCTTCAGTTCTCTTCTTATTCTTAACCCCTCTTTACAGGTTTTCTACGATTTTTAGAAAGGCAATCTTCCCTAAAAGTCTGCCTTCCCCCTGTGGGGGATTTTTCATGTTTTTTACCCCCTACATGTAAACAGTTATTACACTTTACTATAGATAATATGTTTGACAATTATTTATCTTAGTCTTTCTACTCAGTCTCCCTGAGTCCGTGGAAGCAGAAGATTCCCATTGGGGCTTCCTAGACCGGGGTATACAACACCTAAAAGTCAACTGTCACATATACATGGGCCACAGACAAAGCAATATTGTAAATGATCATTGTTTGACTAATTGATTGCACTATTCTGACTTTTATATATTTCTGTACCCTGGTATATCTAGCGACCTGATGTCAGGTTTCTGGCATTGTTGTTATTTTTCCTTTGTTACTATGTTGTTGAAAATTAATAAAATCTAATTGAAACATAACTGGCGGGGTTAAATGGCAGCTCAATATATATATAGGTCCCGATGAAGTACGTCATCTCAACCAAAAATGACCTTGTCCAGGCTGGCCACAAGCTACCGCTCATGCGCTGACAGACGCCGCTGATGCGGCGGCAAACGGCTAATGCGACGGGAGCAGAGGTGGACCAAGAAGGGGGAATAAAAAACCGCCCAACAGCTCCACCAATCGTCGCACACCTGAACACAGAAAGGAACAAGGTGCACGCCGCTGGGTTGCCGCACAAAGTAAGGTGAAAGAACCTCAATGTCCCCATGAGTCACAAGGATGGACACGGCACAGTTGGACAAAAACAAATGGGCAAAGGTATACAGTATTCAAGGGGATATATCTAGGAAATCCCTTGTAGCAAATAATATAAACAAAGTAGTTAGAATAATCCATAATCGGGGGCGCATGCGCGGCTCTATGGGAGACAGATGCAACTAGAAGGCGCTCCGGCGGTAAAGGAGACTGTTTGCCTTCCCACAGGGCTAAAATTCACCCTTCTTGGTAGCAATCAGTCCTGCAGCCCTGTGGGAGCCCCAGGTGCATACCGACCCGCAAAAAAACGAAGAACAACAAGCCGCAGAGGTCTCTTACCACATACCTCCTGCACACTGCAGAACGTGCTGGCATGGCTAAAGATGGTGCCCAGGCCCAATGAGGCTCTCCATCTCCAGCGGCCTCCCCTGTGATCCAGGCTCCAGCCAGAGAGGACAGTGAGTGCCCTGTGTATCTGACAAAAGCAGATCTTGAGGATAGTCTGTCATCCATGTATGAGAAGCTGGCAGGGACATTTCAATCAGAGCTACATAAAGCTACTAACACACTCTCATTAGAAATCACTGCTCTGGGCGGCTGCACGGATCTCTTAGAGAAAAATCCACAACCTTCTGTTCAGTATAAAAACACATTCTTCATAAAACTACATAATGGTACACTATGTCTTTTTGTGGTAAATACAAAGAGATATACAGACCAATGGAACAAAATGCAGATGTAAAGATGCCTTCCTCCTATTGAGTGATCATCTTTTTTATTTAATGTAGTAAACTCTAGATAATACGTAACATATCCTTTAAGTATAGCATTTATAGGATTGTTATGTACACTGCAAAATGAGGATAAGGCAGAGTGCCCCATCTAAAAGGTGGGGACAGAAGGACACTGACTCAAACATGACAACATCTTAAAGAAAAGGTTTATAGGATTGAGTCTCATTCTGGGGAGTAGATGGCAGCAAGGCGTTCAATCCATAGGGTTTCTTGTTGGAGAATGAGTTTATCCCATTCTCCCCCTCTTAGATTCTTGGGGATGACGGCTAGGACAAAGAAAGAGACAGAGGATGTATCAAACCTATGGTATAGGTCTAAGTGTCCTGTAACAGGAGTCAGAATTTTAACTCAGTTGTCTGGCTGTCTTCTCCACATAAAAGGCCCAGTATTTACAGACCATGAGGTAAACTAAGCCCTGTGTGTCACAGTTAGTAGAAAATATTGGATAGAAAGTTTCACCTTTAGGGAGTATGAACCTTCTGCCTGGATGTACCCAAGGGCAAAACGTACATCTCCCACATCTCGATACACCTTGGGACTATTTGGGGGGTGGGTAACCCCAATGTAATGATTAGAGACAAGTTTATTGCAGAGCGATTTAGCTCGCCTGAAAATTATTTCTGGGTGTTGATCAATGTATTTGTTTAAGATTGGATCCTCCTGAAAGAGGTGCCAATGGGTAGCTATAATGTTTCTGAGTTCAACATGATGGGATGAGAATCTCTTAATGTGCTTGACTGTTGATTTAGTAGTATGAATTTTTGATTTGAATAGGCGCTCATTATGTGTTTGGCGTGCTGCTTTGTTATAAGCTTGCCATAGTAGGGACTTACTGTACCCTCTAGATAGTAATCGTGCTTGTAATAATTTTGCCTGCTTTTGAAAGTCTGCTAGGTTTGTACAATTGCACCACAACCTGATATACTGAGCATAAGGTATGCTTCGTATTAAAGCTGTTGGGTGTGCACTTGCCGCATGTAGCAGCGTATTACCAGCTGTTTTTCTAAATAGATTGTTTGCTAGATAATTGTCCTCATATTTGAAAATAGTAAGATCAAGAAAAGTTGTTTTTTGTCCATCACAGTTGTAGGTAATTTTGAGATTTTGGTTCAGTAAATTGATGAAGTCGTCCAATGAGTTTTTAGTATCGGTCCAAATGATGAATACGTCATCAATGTAACGCACCCAACACAGGATAGGGTTTGTATCATGTATCATATGTATGGTGCACAGCATGGGCCCATAGCCACACCCTGCATATTGAGGTAGTGGTCTTTGAAACTGAACCAATTATGAGCCAGTATGAAATGAAGAAGTATCAAAATGAACTCATTGAATTTCCATCGGTGATGGTCCTGCTCATAGAGAAAGGTCCGAATCGTCCAGACACCCTGTTCCTGTGGGATGCTGGAATAAAGGGCTTCCACATCCAAAGTCACGAGCAGGGAGGCGGGAGGAACGACCATCCCCTCAATTTGTTTGAGGAGGTCTAGTGTATCTTTTATAAAAGATAATAGACATATCACGTGGGGCATTAGCACTGAATCCACTAGTTTGCTGGCGTTCTCTGTAAGGGAACGGATACCCAAAATTATCGGTCTTCCAGGGGGCGACATGGGGTTCTTATGCACTTTGAGTAGTGCATAAAATTTCGCCACCCTGGGAGACCGAACATTCAGGTAATCGTATAGTTCCTGATCAATGAGGCCCTTGTAGAAGACGTCATTCATAATGTTCAAGAAATCGTTTTTAAAAGAAAAGATGCAAGATGTGGGTATTCGACGATACCATTGGGAATTAGACAAAATGTTGAAACACATTGTTTCATAATTAGATTTAGTCTAAGTACGATGTTTCCTCCCTTATCTGCAGCTTTGATAACTAAATCAGGGTGGTTCTGTAGCTTTAGGATGGTCTGTCGTTGTGTCTGTGTCAGATTATTCTCTTTTGGGGTGATATCAAGATGTTTGATATCACTCACTACATTTCGTAGGAATGCCCAGGCTTGGGGATTAGTAGTAAGATCTGGGAAATTTTTAAATTGTAATTTAAATTTATTTAGGGAAAAAGGTGTTGCCACATGTACTGTTGTATTGGAGGTATCAGAGTCCTCATTCTCATCTAAAAGTAGCATGAGATCTCGGAGGGCTCTGAAGTCCGCCATCTTGAAATGCTCAATATTTTCTGAGAGTTCTCAGGTGTGAATGGGGGAAAGTTCTTGTTTAGATCATAAATGGTCCTCATTGACCATAAATTTATATGTAAGATTTCTTATAAACATATGTATATCTTTGATTGCTTCATACTTATCTAGCTTTTGAGAGGGACAGAAACGTTGTCCGTATTTCAGAACATGAAGTTCTTGACTGGTGAATGGATACGGAGTAAGGTTTAATATGTCTAGTTCTAAGTTTGAGACAGATGAGTCCCAGGTGAGGGAAAATTTGCAGTTTGTGTGCTTGTCTGATTGATATGAGGATCAAGTGTGCTTTGTCTCTTGAACATTTGTAAGTAAACAGCAGGGGGCAAAGTGGGTGTAAATTGTGAGTTGAGTGCATTAGCCTGTGACGTAGTGTTCACAGGTCTAGGTGACAATTGTGTGTTAGTTAGAGGAGTGCCTGCTGTGTTGGGTATGTGAGAGGCAGACGATATGTTCTGCATCTGAGATTGTGTGTTCAGTATTTGTAGTGCTTGTATTGCAGTGGGGGCCATGTATTTGGTTTGTGACATATTCCCCACACCATTATCAGAAGTAGCACCTTAACGTAGTGAGTGATCAAAAGACCTGGTGTTCTGATTATCAGGTCTTTTTTAAGAATAAGGTGTATAGTGCCCTCCACCATAGTTTTGCTTACGTGAACTCGAGTCATTGTGCGCAGTAATAGTTCCTCTTCTTGTCGATGGCTGTGAAGGGAAAGTAGACATGGATGAGTCAGATTCTGTATCCTCATCGGTAACACCAAATTTGTTTCCTAAATGTTGTGTCCTACGATTCTTCCTTGGTCCCCTCCCTTGAAATGAGGTTTGCCAGCGATGGGAAAAACCCTCCTCAAATGCCATCCTATCTTTAACCAATTAACCCTGTTTTTAAAAAATAATATCTTTAGTTATTTTGGCGATTTAGTCCTTGACTTCCTGCCATATCTTTGTAAATTGTGCATGATTTTTTATGTTGTCTCTAGTAGATTGTAGTGACATAATATCTTGGTAAAGACTTGTAAGTTCAATTTGGTAGTGGGAGATGAGTAGCTTCATAAGTTCTGTGGTACATTGTGTCAAAGTTTTTTCCCAAGATGTTTTAAGACATTTTGAAAGGAGGGGTATAGTTGTATTCTCAGTCCAAGAGGGCTGATGTTTTCTCATACATACTGCTGCAGGAAGTCCACATGCCAATGCAGGTTGGATTTCTTTTTCAGCAAGCGTTTCATTTTGGTCATATATTGGTTAATCCCTATTTCCTGTCCTGTATTGGCATTACAATTGATCTGGATCTAATTCATATAGTCTGTCCAGGCTGTGCCTTCAAAGTCCATAATAAAGTAGCCCTGAACAATTACAGGTATCAATAGATCATTTAGAATAGCAAAAATCACCTAAACAATTATTGGGTGCTTCCACCCCGGTAACGTGACAAAAAAAGTGAATCTATTGTATCATCACAGGGTGACGCTGTGGATACACAGATAATATTGTGCCAATGTCCCAGTAATTTTGAGAAAAGGAATGGTTGGATAAAGATATCGACTTTATAGCACACGCATAGACTATGTAAAAAAATTATATTTTACCCAAGTCCCACTTGGTGTACTGTTTTTTAATAAGTTATAAAGGCCATCATTAAAAATAAGTCCCTTATATATGATGCTTTGGGATTCCTTAGGTCCCATTCACACCTAAGATTAGGGCCATCTCTAGATTCCTGTTATAAGAATCTGCAGATTTTTGAAGCAGGAATCACAGGTCAGTGTCTAAACAAAACAATGACAGGCTGACAAGAGCCATGTCCATTTGCATATATCCAGCGGTTACCTATGGTTAGGGCAGAAGTGTTTATATTAAACAAGGAACTATTTTCAGGGAAACCCCACACCGTTTGTTTTATTTATTTATTTTATTTTATTTATTTTTTGCATAGGGTCTCCATGTTGGAATCCATACCAGACCAATGTCAAGAATAAGGGCCTGTATGTAATTTTAGAAGAAACTACACAATTTTTTAAAGTGTCATTGGTTGTTATGGTGAACCATAACAACCAATGACTGTGTGGCTGTTGGGGCTCTAGCATGTCTTTTGATTGCTAAAAAATAAATAAGATAGTCCATACCTGACCTCATCCAGGACATGAGTCTGGTATGGACATGAAGGGGAAATCCTCTTTTTTTTTGTTATATGTCACTTTTGTTAATGTACTGTACATCACACAGATGCACTGCTCAGGCAGGTTTAAGGCATACCAAAAATGATATTCATATGAACTTTTTTAGCCAAGCACCAGCATTATCACATTGGCAGGGTTGAATTTTGCGTTAGGCACAGCTGGCTTGTAGCTATAGGTGGCTGGGGAAAAGAGGTGTCTTTTTCCTGTGTAGTTATCAGTCATTAGTTTCTTTATTATCAGTAGAAATAAAGTAATTTTATAAAACCTTTTTTGCAAATTGTCACAATATACTAAGCCTGTTTGGGAGATGTTAAAGAATATGTAAACCCTCACCCTGTAAAACAAACCTTTCAGTTTAAAATAGAAATTAAAGGCAAAACATTTGTGTATACATATTAAAAAAACATAAAATAAACTTCCCCCTTTTTTCTGAGCCATCACATACCCTGTTCTCAGCTGCATGAAGATCTTAGAGAGCTGGGGAAGGAGAAACTGCAGTGCACCAGTATTCCCAATAAATGGCTGTGCAGAGGGGGGTGTATGTCAGTACCAGTCTGATCATTAAAGGAGAGCACACTGAGTTCCCAGCATAGCTAGAGAACCGACCATGGTGTGTTCTTCTGCTTTGTGTGGTCAGTGTTTAATAGGAAAGCAGAGAGACTGGCAGGTACACCAGAGATTTCACACAAAGGAAGCAATGCAAAGAACAGGATACTTTTTTCATGCAAGTACATGGTACAGCAGGCACATATCAAGAATATGAAATTCTGGGTTGAAATATTCTTTAAAGTGTATCTCTAGACAAAATGTTTTTTTTTTTTTAAACTTTGGATAGATTGGTGGAGGGTTAGAAATTTTGTCGGGTTTATATTACTGTCTGTATCCCCACTGGAGAAATTCACCCCTCTTTTTATACTGTTGATAATTGTAACCTGGAAATAAATTTTTTAGCTGTCCTCAGAAAAAGAGATGAGGAGGAGACTCTGCAAGTGGGGACAAATGTTCTGGGGACAACTGTCTAAGAAGGATTTTTTTTTCTTTGTGAGATTTCCTTCAATTTTATGTTGTGTCTCTGGTTCAGGAAGTGAAGGCAAATTTCCCCAATGGTTGAAAGAAAACAAAAAGTACTCTGACAGGGGCATAACTCTTTCCTAATCTATTCAAACTGAAAAAAAGCTCCCTAATGGTTCAGAGAAAAGTGGTTCAATGAAAAATGTCCCCAATAGTTCAAAGAAAATAAAGCGCGCACTGGCAGGGGCAGAATCCTTTCCTAATTTATTCAAACAGCAAACAAAACAAAACAAAAAAAGGTTTAAGGTATATACACACACTTTAAATAATGCACTTTGTAAAAGAGAAAATCCTATAAAATGGGTATTGCTTTGATGGCAAAGATTATTTTTTGCCTAAAGGTTTCAGAGATACTGCGACACATACTGATTCTCTCAGGGACAGTATGGAGCTGCTAAATTACAGAGAAAAGATGAGCAGGGCTAATGGTTGGGCCAACATTAAAGTGAATCTCTAACTTTGCCATCCATCTATCTTATAAAAAGTTTACAATACAGAAGCAAATAGTGAATATGACTAGCTGTAATGTATTTGCAAATTCATTTTAATATTTATGTGCATATTAAAGCATTAAATGCAACATTTTTCCTCCTGCTGCTTTAATAATGTGAAATTATAATGTCAGAAACATATTTAAATTGTAAACAGTTGCAGCAAATACTAAATAACATCATTATGCTAAAAGATAAAAGCATACAAATGTTATGTCACAGAGTGAATAAGATATTCTATAATGAAAGCCTTATGACATATGTTTCATACTTGTATGAATACATGGAACATTATCCTTTGTTTTTAAATGAATTTTATGCTATAAGTCCTTTGGTGCTGAACATGAATATAATGCTAATGCTGATAAATGACAAATTTGAGTATTAGAAACAATCTTTGAAGCGAATTATATAAATTTTATGATCTGTCAACTGGTAGAAGTAAATGATAGCATCCTATCTTTGAAATCGATGTTTGAAAACATCTAGCTTCATTTTAAAATGTTGGTTTTAACTGAAATGTCAGAAATATAAATTTGTTTTTCAATCAATTTTTTTACTATTTATAAATGTATTAATTCATGTACTTAATTCTTAAGGCAATTTCTATATAGATTTTTTTCTACTTTGGAACAGACAAAGAGACTGTTCAAGATATAGAAAAAAGACCTTTCGGAAAGTCTAGTACACATGGGCTGAATGTCGGGAGACATTCAGCCCGTGAGTTCAATAATAACTGGCCGACATTCAGCTTTTTTGTATGTCAGCCAGTCTGACAGAAGCCAGACGTTATGCCAGCTTCTGTCAGATGAGCATGCTGTAAAACCAGCAGCCGTCCAGCTCCCGAGTGTTCTGGCGGTGTTCTGGCACCAGAGTGTTCTGGTGGGGGGCCACCCCCCTGTTAGAAATAACAGCTCAGTGGGGGAGATCCCTGTACTAACGTCAGACTGCTAGTACAGCAGCTCCAACCAGAGCTGTCGGTTTTCTTTTATTCAACCCAGTGTGTACCAGGCTTTAGTGCTTGTCACTGGCTCCCACTGGCCTTTTAAGAGATTGTTAAGGATGGGAGGCAGAGACAGAGTTCCTGGTCATGTGACCACTGTGAATGGTGGTTGCAGTGGTTTCCAGCCGAGCTCACTGGCTCCTGATTATGATGACCTGAAGCTGTCAGTGTGAGCTCGGTCACTGTGTTGAGAGCTCACCTTTAGCACAGAACAGTGAAGCTGGCTGATGTATACAGTATATGCATACAGCCAACGGTAAGACTCAATATTGTTTGACTGCATATGTATGTTAAGTCCGTGGCAAGGGGTTGACAAGTATAAAAAGACAAATGTTTTTTTTTCAGTTTTGTTTGTTTAGGATGGATTAGGGAAGGTTTAGAACCTGTGTCAGATTTTATTTCTATTTTTGTCCCTCCGGAGGTGACTCGCACTATTTGTCCTTGTGACCATTAGAATAGAAGGTAAAGCTTCCAATGGGGACACTCATGGAGGAGCCCATCTATGAGGAAAGATTGGAGGAACTGAATTAGGGAGATTAAGGGGGGATATGATCAACATGTACAAATACATAAGTGGTCAATATAGTGAACTTGGTGTTGAATTATTTATAGGGTTGTCTATATAGGATTGTAAATGTTTTTTTTCTTTCCCTTTTATTGGTTGAACTAGATGGACATGTGTCTTTTTTCAACCAGACGAACCATGTAACTACAGCGGGGAAAATAATTACTCCTGCAGATTTTGTAAGTTTGCCCACTTACAAGGAAATGAAGGGTCTATAATTTTTATCATAGGTGTATTTTAAATGATAGAGACAGAATATCAACCAAAAATCCAGAAAAACACATAAAACAAATGCTATAAATTAAGTTGCAGTTCAGTTCAGTGAGTAAAATAAGTATTTGATCCCCAAGCAAAACATGACTTGGTGAAAAAACCCTTGTTGGTAAGCACGGAGGTAAGACATTTCTTGTAGTTGGTGACCAGTGTTGCACACATCTCAGGAGGGATTTTGGTCCACTCTTCTTTACAGATCTTCTCTAAGTTCTTAAAGCGTAACTCCACTTTTGTTGAGAAAAAAAAAACATTCCCTCTGGGTGATCTATATACATTGCAAGGATTATAACAGCCTTTGTTGCTGATTCCTACCTTTTGTTATTCTGAAGAAATCACTATTTGTTCCTCTGTGCTGAGTGGATCTAATGGGAGGAGTTTCATAATTATTAATCAGCTGTGCAGCTGCTGGGCACTAATGAGGAAAGCTGCTGGGCCTTCATCCCTTTAGACATGTTCTTATTGAGAGTTTCTCACCAAAAATGAAATTTTTGTTCCAGAGGATGCCTAAAATCTGACTTGTTAATCACACAAGCAGGAAATTATGTTTCTGGGGGGTGATCTGTACACATTCCGTGTACAGAACAACTCCAGGCAGCCATATTGCATTGCATTTTTAGAAAATTACAGTGGCTGCAGACTGAAAAAGGAAAGGTAATTTTCTAATAACATTTAATTACAATATGATTTGTGTCGCAATTCTATACGCTATATTATTTTTTCTTTATTTGCTATTTTTTTTCCCAACGAAAGTGGAGTTACCCTTTACGGTTTCTTTTTTTTTTTTTAATAATTTTTATTCAAGTTTTGTCAGTTTACAAAGATATACACCATGTTTACATATAACAGTAGATATCGTAAACCGAAATATAAACCATAGAGGCTAACAGTTTCATATAACTTTGCAGTCTTAATACAATTCCCTGAAATGTGAGGAGTAGAGCAAGGCAGGAGAGGCTATATTCCTCCGCTAGTCAACCCATTTGGGAACTAACTGTGGCCCAGCGGAGGTACAGCCTCCACATGCCTCTGTGTCAACAGCAGTATTAACCAGTTTATATCTGTTAGCGTTCTTGTAACAAGAGCGTATAGCTCGTAACTAGTAAAAGTAACTAATGTGTATAAAATACAGGATCAATTCAGAAGTCATATGGAAAAGGAAGGACATGGGTCTTAAAAAAAAAAAACACAGAAAATCATGAGATAATTCACCCTAGTGATATCAGGTGTGATTCCATTCATTTACGATAAGTGTCATACCAATTTATCCAACGTTGCCAGCGTGGAAGAAATGTGGCATACTTTCCACTAATGGATGCTAGCATCTTCTTATAAGTGTAATGCAAAGATAATGTAGTTACAGTCTCTTTTATTTCTGGAAGGTTCAACGATCTCCATTTTCTTAGTATTACTAATTTGGCTGCTAGGAATAAGTGAATAGTAAATTGTCTATATAGTGGTGGGATATCTTCTATACCTATGTTTAGGATAGCTAATGATGAGGAGTTCTGTATATTTAGATCCATTGTTTGACGTAGGATTTTGAAGATGTGGGACCAATATGAGGTCAGGTGTTCACATCCCCACAGGATGTGATAGATAGTGCCCGGTTACCCACAGTTCCTCCAACAGGTGGAAGGTGTGGAGCGGTCAAATGTAGCTAGACGATAGGGTGTTAAATACCAACGTTGTGTAATCTTATGTGAGAGTTCCCAGAGGTTGGTGCTTTTGGTAGCCGAGTGTATGTGTTGCAAAGCCTTGTGCCATTGTTGTGGGGAAAAGGTGTCGTTAAGATCTCTTTCCCATGCTAGCATGGAATTTGTTTTGATGAATATGTTTTTATCATGGAGATAAGTGTAGAATAATGATATACCTCCTTTACGATGTAATTTGGCAGTAAGGTATACATGAATCTGCCAAAATAACTTGTAATTGATGTTATGTTTTTTGAGGTAAGAAGCAATTCTGAAATGTTGAAATCGTTCCGAAATAGGTAAGTCATATGTCGTTTGTAGATCGTCAAACGATCTAGCGTTAGTGCCAGAGTGTAAGTCCGAAACCCATTGTATTCCCTTCGTTATCCACTTATTCAAGGGTATGTCTGGGATCAATAGAGTCAATGTTGATATAGGGATGGACAGAGATATGGTAGGAGATGATCTAGATTTGGTTATTATCATGGTCTTTCATGAGTTTAGTGTTGCTAGAATCGGGAGAGGGAGGTCAGAAGGTTTGGATTTAAGATGCATAAAAGCTAACAAATAATCATAGAGATTGCCTCCTGGTATTGTAGATTGTTCAATAGTGCACCAAAGTGGCGTTTGGTGGTAGGATTGCAGCTAGATGGTAGTCAGCAAATATAGGTAGGCCAACCCCTCCTGCTGTTTTTGTTTTGCGGAGCTTGGTTAGAGCACTTTTGACTTTTTTGCCATCCCATAAATATCTAAAAAGTGTGGATTGTAAAGTATGAAAGTGTTGTCGAGGGACTGGAATGGGAACTGTACGAAATACATAGTACAAGAGTACTTGTGGCAGGATTTGCATTTTGAAGGCGGCCAACCTACCTGACCATGACAATGTGTGTTTGCTTATGGACTGGAGACCCGTATTAAATGAACATATCAACGGAAGGTAATTAGCATGAAATAGTTGTGTAGGGTGGGATGTTAGTTTAATTCCTAAGTAAGTTATTTCTTAGGAGTCCCATACATATGGGTACCTATTTTGCAGAATTGTTCTATCATTTGCTGCTACACCAAGATACAATATATAAGATTTGGTTTCGTTTACTTTGTAATATGATATCGTACCATATTCTTGCAGTAGTTGAGAAACATGTTGTAGGGAAGACACTGGATTAGTTAACATGAGGATCACATCGTCTGCGAAGAGACTTATGACTAGGGATGAGCTTCGAGTTCGAGTCGAACTCATGTTCGACTCGAACATTGGCTGTTCACAAGTTCGCCGAACACCGAACAATTTGGGGTGTTCGCGGCAAATTCGAATGCCGCGGAACACCCTTTAAAAGTCTATGGGAGAAATCAAAAGTGCTAATTTTAAAGGCTTATATGCAAGTTATTGTCATAAAAAGTGTTTGGGGACCCGGGTCCTGCCCCAGGGGACATGTATCAATGCAAAAAAAGTTTTAAAAACGGACGTTTTTTCAGGAGCAGTGATTTTAATAATGCTTAAAGTCAAACAATAAAAGTGTAATATCCCTTTAAATTTCGTACCTGGGGGGTGTCTATAGTATGCCTGTAAAGGGGCGCATGTTTCCCGTGTTTAGAACAGTCTGACAGCAAAATGACATTTCGAAGGAAAAAACTCATTTAAAACTACCGCGGCTATTAATGAATTGCCGGTCCGACAATACACATAAAAGTTCATTGATAAAAACGGCATGGGAATTCCCCACAGGGAAACCCCGAACCAAAATTAAAAAAAAAAAAAATGACGTGGGGGGGTCCCCCTAAATTCCATACCAGGCCCTTCAGGTCTGGTATGGATTTTAAGGGGAACCCCGGCCAAAATTTAAAAAAAAAATGACGTGGGGTTCCCCCTAAATTCCATACCAGACCCTTCAGGTCTGGTATGGATTTTAAGGGGAACCCCGCGCCAAAAAAAAAAAAAAAAAGCGTGGGGTTCCCCCAAAAATCCATACCAGACCCTTATCCGAGCACGCAACCTGGAAGGCCGCAGGAAAAGAGGGGGGACGAGAGTGCGGCCCCCCCCTCCTGAACCGTACCAGGCCACATGCCCTCAACATTGGGAGGGTGCTTTGGGGTAGCCCCCCAAAACACCTTGTCCCCATGTTGATGAGGACAAGGGCCTCATCCCCACAACCGTGGCCGGTGGTTGTGGGGGTCTGCGGGCGGGGGGCTTATCGGAATCTGGAAACCCCCTTTAACAAGGGGACCCCCAGATCCCGGCCCCCCCCCTGTGTGAAATGGTAAGGGGGTACTTACCCCTACCATTTCACTAAAAAAGTGTCAAAATAGTTAAAAATGACAAGAGACAGTTATTTAAATGCTTCTTCTATCTTCCTTCATCTTCTTCATCTTCTGGTTCTTCTGGCTCTTCTGGTTCTTCCTCCGGCGTTCTCGTCCAGCATCTCCTCCGCGGCGTCTTCTATCTTCTTCTCCTGGGGCCGCTCCGCACCCATGGCATGAGGGGAGGCTCCCGCTCTTCTCTTCATCTTCTTCTTCTTCATCCTCTTCTCTTCTTCATCTTCTTCTTCTTCATCTCTTCTTCCTTCTTCATTTCTTCTCCGGGCCGCTCCGCAGCCATGCTGGCATGGAGGGAGGCTCCCGCTGTGTGATGGCGTCTCCTCGTCTGACGGTTCTTAAATAACGGGGGGCGGGGCCACCCGGTGACGCCGCCCCCCTCTGACGCACGGGACATGACGGGACTTCCCTGTGGCATTCCCCGTGACGTCACAGGGAAGTCCCGTCAAGTCACCGTGCGTCAGAGGGGGGCAGGGTCACCGGGTGGCCCCGCCCCCCGTTATTTAAGAACCGTCAGACGAGGAGACGCCGTCACACAGCGGGAGCCTCCCTCCATGCCAGCATGGCTGCGGAGCGGCCCGGAGAAGAAATGAAGAAGGAAGAAGAGATGAAGAAGAAGAAGATGAAGAAGAGAAGAGGATGAAGAAGAAGATGAAGAGAAGAGCGGGAGCCTCCCCTCATGCCATGGGTGCGGAGCGGCCCGAGGAGAAGAAGATAGAAGACGCCGCGGAGGAGATGCTGGACGAGAACGCCGGAGGAAGAACCAGAAGAGCCAGAAGAACCAGAAGATGAAGAAGATGAAGGAAGGTAGAAGAAGCATTTAAATAAAGGAATTGTCAAAAACTGTCTCTTGTCATTTTTAACTATTTTGACACTTTTTTAGTGAAATGGTAGGGGTAAGTACCCCCTTATCATTTCACACAGGGGGGGGGGCCGGGATCTGGGGGTCCCCTTGTTAAAGGGGGCTTCCAGATTCCGATAAGCCCCCCGCCCGCAGACCCCCACAACCACCGGCCACGGTTGTGGGGATGAGGCCCTTGTCCTCATCAACATGGGGACAAGGTGTTTTGGGGGGCTACCCCAAAGCACCCTCCCAATGTTGAGGGCATGTGGCCTGGTACGGTTCAGGAGGGGGGGGCCGCACTCTCATCCCCCCCTCTTTTCCTGCGGCCTGCCAGGTTGCGTGCTTGGATAAGGGTCTGGTATGGATTTTTGGGGGAACCCCACGCCGTTTTTTTTTTTTTTTTTGGCGCGGGGTTCCCCTTAAAATCCATACCAGACCTGAAGGGTCTGGTATGGAATTTAGGGGGAACCCCACGTCATTTTTTTTTTTTAAATTTTGGCCGGGGTTCCCCTTAATATCCATACCAGACCTGAAGGGCCTGGTATGGAATTTAGGGGGACCCCCCCCACATCATTTTTTTTTTTTAAATTTTGGTTCGGGGTTTCCCTGTGGGGAATTCCCATGCCGTTTTTATCAATGAACTTTTATGTGTATTGTCGGACCGGCAATTCATTAATAGCCGCGGTAGTTTTAAATGAGTTTTTTCCTTCGAAATGTCATTTTGCTGTCAGACTGTTCTAAACACAGGAAACATGCACCCCTTTACAGGCATACTATAGACACCCCCCAGGTACGAAATTTAAAGGGATATTACACTTTTATTGTTTGACTTTAAGCATTATTAAAATCACTGCTCCTGAAAAAACGGCCGTTTTTAAAACTTTTTTTTGCATTGATCCATGTCCCCTGGGGCAGGACCCAGGTCCCCAAACACTTTTTATGACAATAACTTGCATATAAGCCTTTAAAATTAGCACTTTTGATTATTCATGTTCGTGTCCCCCTAGACTTTAACGGTGTTCGCGTGTTCGAGCGAACTTTTTTCCTGTTCGCATGTTCTGGTGCGAACCGAACAGGGGGGTGTTCGGCTCATCCCTACTTATGACGTGTTTGCGGTTATTGATGGAAAAGCCTTGTATATTAGGGTTTTGCTATATGCTGGTTGCGAGGGGTTCCATTAAGAGGTGGAATAATGGACAGCCCTGGTGGGTGATTAAATAATGAATAGTGGCGCTAAACTAGGTGCTACATAAGTGCAACTCTCGCCATACTAAGAAGGTCCAATAATTGAAGCTCCAGGTATAAACACAGTCTATCCAATTAATCTTCCACCAATATTGTGCAAGCAAAGGTCACAGACAAGATCAATGATGCATCAATCAATGAATCATGTAACTGCCAAGTAGTCCCTCTAATAAGGATCGTGGGAGAAATAATTCCTAAACAAAAGATTCCAATTGTTTTCAAACAATAAAGATTCCTCAAAGTAGATAAAAAAAAAAAAAAAAATCTAATTACACTAATACAAATCCAAAGGTTAATTTCCAATATGATTAAGAGTATGATGGGGTCAAATCCTGTTAAAGTGCTCAATAATCCACACGCAAATGATCAAATATATAAATTAATACAAGAAAAAATAGATAATTTAAAAAAAATAAATTGCTGGTAATAATCTAAAGTGCATATCATGCATAAATCCAAATAATGTGACAATGAAACATCCCCAACTTCCTAATATGTGTACAAAACACAATATGTGTAGCATTCAATTTGCAACTATTGATAGGTCTAACAGCCTAATAATACTAAAAATAATCTATAGTGCATAAAGTGCATGAATAAAAACAATGTGACAATAAATCATCCCCAGCTACATAATAATAGGTGCACACAAGACAATAAGTGTAGCATTCAATTTGCAACAAGTGGTAAATTTAACAACCAATATAAGTGACAGAAAGAATTCCTCCAAGTGTAGCAAGTAGTTGTAAAGAAAAAAATTATGGTGATAATTAACATAAAGTCCATAAAAAAGTCCCATACACAGTATAGCCCCCAATCGTGACAAATAGATAAAACTGTGTCCACGATAGATTCCTCCAGGTGAAACCGATAGTGAGATAGTGTGATATTCCCCCAGCCTCTCACCTCACGGCTGAATACCTGCAGCCTAAACAGCATACAATGAACCAGGCAGCTCCCGATCCCCCCGATGACAAATCCCTCCAGGGGATCACCCGACCTTCACGTCCAGAGACTTCAGACAAGATCCGCTCCAAGAACAAAGAAAAGGAAGGGCTCCATAGTGTAATCAATTAAATAACTTTCTTAAAGCCTCTGAATCACTTACATCAGGCTCCAAATACAGCGATAACAAGATGATGACTGATCACTGCTCACCGATCCCGGCCGTGATCGGGAGCCGAGCAGCCAAGCGACTCGCCTCTCTCCTCCCTACCCTGGCGGGTGCCATTTGTGATCTTGAAAGGTTTAGATAGCATATCTGAGGTATATACTCGGGCTGTTGGTGAAGTATATAGAGATAGTATTGCAGACAGTATGTGGCCTGTAAAACCAAATTTTTCCAATGTGGTTGCGAGATATGTCCAATGTACTCTGTCGAACGCCTTCTCTGCATCCAGAGCAAGAAGCAGAGAAGGCGTGCCGAGCTTCCTAGCTATATGAATCACATCTATTAATCTTCTGGTAGCATCAGATGTTTGTCTGCCCTTGGTGAATCCAGATTGATCTGGGTCGATTATAGTGGGGAGAATGTCAATTAGTCTCATTGCTATCATTTTAGCATAAAGCTTTAGATCGGTATTCAATAAGGAAATCGGTCTAAAGTTTTGTGGAGCATCTGGTGTCTTCCCTGGTTTAGGCAACGTGGAGTTACCATACACAAGTTGATCAGCTACGTCCTGACGACACCGCGACACACAGACTCGTAGGACACGGGTTTTTTTTGATTGGAGCCGGCCGGCTTTCTTATCTACATGCCTGCAATATACGATGCTTTTGTAAGTGCAACTTTTATATCTTTTATTCAATAAATCGCTGGATTTCACACTATGTGGAGCAATTTATTTCTTACATGGCAACATTTCCCTAAATGCTGAGGCTGTTTGGAGCGGTCCCGTACGCTGAGTGCCTGCTTAAGGATCCCTGGTTGGGGTACAACCATCTGCCTCCTGGGTCTCCTATAATTTAGAGACCATTCCCATCTGGTAAGAGGCAGCAATTTTTCTTGGAGGTGGAGGTTTATCTATGCACCTATATCCTATCACATTGAGAACCTGTCACACTACCTCACAGAACACCTGGAGATCAGTTCTAATCTATGCATGTCAAAGTTTTATGGATGGACTTTATTTAATATTGCTTCTTTGAATCACGGACTCTCTTTATTGAATTTCTTGTTTCTTATTGTGTTATACCACTAAGGTTTAGCTCTGTGGCTACAGTTAAGCTGTATCATTGTATGTATAGACACTAGAGTTATCTACTGTTTATTGTTTGCGTTATGCAATATTTGTTTTTTGCCTTATACACAATTATTTTTCATTTATTTTCTATTCACTTAAGGGTAATTTTATTTTTCATTTTCATTACAGTGTTTGACACTTTTAGTCAATGACCCACATTCACATTATTTTTTAGGCATTTGCCTTTCCTCACTTTAGTTTTTTAGCGCGACTTCCCTTTTTGATTTACAAGTTGATCAGCAAATTTCCTAGCTTCACAATCTACAGTCTTACTTCTCCTGGCGTGCTCCTTATAAGCTTTACACTCTTACCTTGGAGATGGGTATTTTTAGTGAGTCTCTTACCACCATTACTTGTACTTCTACCTTCTACTTTCTGTTTCAAGCTATTTGATACTTCCCCCAGCTGGAGTCAGATGGATTTAGCTGTCAGGTTTGCTTGCCACTATCAGGGCTCTGGATCTTCCAGCATATATCTTCCACTTCAGCGTTCAGTCCCGGTCCTGTCTCACATGCTGCCAGTACTCAGTGTGCGGGGGGGGAGCGAGGAGCTCCGGTCTGTTAATCGAGGCCGTCACCACAGCTGTTTCTCTCTGTCCTCCTGTCTTACGTGCACAGATCTAAATCATCTCCTAGCACACGGGTCGCTGCACGGTTCTCTCAACGGGATGGCTCTCCATATCCTCTCCATTGCCCCTATTTGCTCGTCCTGATATGAGAGAGAGCCGGCCGGCACGCCAGCAGGATGACACACCTCCCACTCCTCCCTTCCCTACGGACGTCTCACGTCTCACGTCATCTCCCCCCCAAAAATCTTGATTGATCCCGACATGTTTTGGAGGTTTTCCTTCTTCAAGGGAGTTAATGGGTATCTAGAACTCTAGAATACAATATATCAAAAACAATATAATAATATAGAACACATATAACATAATTGTATAAAGAAAAAATGGGGAAATGGCGCTACCCTATTATAACACAGTTTTGAAATTTCAAGTGCAGTGGAAGTAAAAATCAAAATAAAAAAATGAACATGATAAAAATAAATATCAATAGTGCAACCCCAGTGAAATTATCAGATGGTAAAATAAGTACCATATACGTGCATGAAGGTGTTGTAAGCATACAGTATTTTGCAGCTACGCTAATTATAGAGAACCATACAGTAATTACAGTAGGTGACCGCGAGATTGTATCAATCTCGCCGCATTTCTCGGCGAGATTTGACACCTGCGAGCCCCGTCGCAGGAGCCAGCGCCGAAATGCTTCACTCATCGCAAAAGGAAAACTTTGTTTTCCTTCCGCGATGAGTGACAGGCAGTGCTGACAGCTGTCTAGTATGAATCCTGAGGCGGGAACACAGCGCCAAATTTTAAATGAAAAAACCGGCGTGGGTTCCCCCCCAGGAGCATACCAGGCCCTTAGGTCTGGCATGGATTGTAAGGGGAACCCCCTACGCCGAAAAATTGGCTTGGGGGTCCCCCCAAAATCCATACCAGACCCTTATCCGAGCACGCAGCCCGGCCGGCCAGGAAAGGGGGTTGGGACGAGCGAGCGCCCCCCTCCTCCTGAGCCGTAACAGGTCGCATGCCCTCAACATGGGGGGATGGGTGCCTTGGGGGAGAGGGGCACCCTGCGGGGCCCCCCCCACCCCAAAGCACCTTGTCCCCATGTTGATGAGGACAAGGGCCCCTTCCCGACAACCCTGGCCGTTGGTTGTCAGGGTCTGCGGGCGGGGGGGCTTATCGGAATCCGGGAGCCCCCTTTAATAAGGGGGCCCCCAGATCCCGGCCCCCCACCCTGTGTGAATGAGTTTGGGGTACATGGTACCCCTACCCATTCACCTAGGGAAAAGTGTCAATATAAAAAAAAACACAGTACACAGGTTTTAGGAGTTATTTATTAGTCAGCTCCGGGGTCTCCTTCCAACTTCGGGGGGTCTCTTTCCGACTTCTCCAGGTGTTCGGCCTCTTCTCCCGATGTGTTCAGCCTCTTCTCCGGGCCCCGTCGCTATCTTCTTCCAGCTCTATTGCCAGCGAGGGGCCCGGTCTGCTGCCGCTGTCTTGTCGCCGCTGTCTCGCCGCCGCTGTCTCGCCGCCGCTGTCTTGTAGCCGCTGTCTCTTCTTCTCTTCTTCCCCAATGTTAACACGACGCTCTCTCCGGCTCGAATGCTGTGTGCGAGCTGCGGAGCCATTTATATAGGCGGTGACCCCGCCCCCTTACGACGTCATGGTCCCAGCATGCGCAGGGATTCTGGGGTCACGCCCCCTTATGACGCTAGAGTCCCTGTGCATGCTGGGACCATGACGTCGTAAGGGGGCGGGGTCACCGCCTATATAAATGGCTCCGCAGCTCGCACACAGCATTTGAGCTGGAGAGAGCGTCGTGTCAACATCGGGGAAGAAGAGAAGAAGAGACAGCGGCGACAAGACAGCGGCAGCAGACCGGGCCCCTCGCTGGCAATAGAGCTGGAAGAAGATAGCGGCGGGGCCCGGAGAAGAGGCCGAACACCGGGAGAAGTCGGAAGGAGACCCCCAGAAGTTGGAAGAAGACCCCGGAGCTGACTAATAAATAACTCCTAAAACCTGTGTACTGTGTTTTTTTTATATTGACACTTTTCCCTAGGTGAATGGGTAGGGGTACCATGTACCCCAAACTCATTCACACAGGTTGGGGGGCCGGGATCTGGGGGCCCCCTTATTAAAGGGGGCTCCCAGATTCCGATAAGCCCCCCGCCCGCAGACCCCGACAACCAACGGCCAGGGTTGTCGGGAAGAGGCCCTTGTCCTCATCAACATGGGGACAAGGTGCTTTGGGGTGGGGGGGGCCCCGCAGGGCGCCCCCCTCCCCCAAGGCACCCACCCCCCCATGTTGAGGGCATGCGGCCTGGTACGGCTCAGGAGGGGGGGGGCGCTCGCTCGTCCCAACCCCCTTTCCTGGCCGGCCGGGCTGCGTGCTCGGATAAGGGTCTGGTATGGATTTTGGGGGGACCCCCACACCAATTTTTTGGCGTAGGGGGTTCCCCTTACAATCCATGCCAGACCTAAGGGCCTGGTATGCCCCTGGGGGGGAACCCACGCCGTTTTTTTCATTTAAAATTTGGCGCGGTGTTCCCGCCTCAGGATTCATACCAGACAGCTGTCAGCAATGCCTGTCACTCATCGCGGAAGGAAAACAAAGTTTTCCTTTCCCGATGAGTGAGCCAGCGCGACATGCACAGTACCCTGTCGCCGAGAACCAGCGCGATGCTATCGCGCTGGAAACACAATCTCGCGGTCAGGTACTGTACAGTGTATCACCCCTTAGGGCAAACAACAGTGCTATTAGATATTAAAATGTATATCAATGTGTATATTCAATCCAATATTTTCTGTTTCTTTTTTTTTTTTTTTGAAAAATATTTATTGATTTTTTCAAAATATATTCATAGAGAACATTGTACAAAACAATTGTAAGGCATGGATATACAATTATTCTTGATAAAGAATGCATGTTATACCTAAACACAGTTATATAAGGAACACATGGGAGAGGGAGGGGGGAGGGAAGGGAGAGGGGGGCAAGCAATTCACATTTACCAGCTTGTGACTAACATTGGGCAAAAAATTGCCAATAAGGGTTTATCTTAAATTTTTGTACCTTTAGGGAATGAGGGCGACTTATGAACATGTCTAACTAGATAACCTACATCATGATCTGGTTAAAACATTTTGTTTGGGTGATAATAGTCCCAGGGTGGGACAAATGAAGTTGGTGGATGTCAAGGAGCTTCAGATGATTGTAGGCAGCTTATGGTGGTTTAAATGAAGAAGGATCAGACACTGGAGGAATTTTAAGTTTGCCAAGTGAGTTAGTAATATCTCTCGTCAGGTACCATTCTGTATACCGAAATGGATGCATTATGTCTTGGATGGTCTGTTGAGGAAATGTGGCTTCCAGAAATCTTCTTCAGCGTTTGAAAAATCGTGGGGTAAAACGGAGATTTGACGTGATGAGGTCCAATCTTTCCAAATAAAATAATGACGTCAAAGCTTTTATAACCGCAGGTAGACTAGGCGGTAATGTTGTAATCCAGGGGGACATAATAGTCCTGCGGGCTACAAGGAGACAGATATGAGCCCAGTGTGGTATGTTTGGTAAGTCCAGTGCGGACGAGGAGGAGCCTGAAGGTGTAATGCTAAACAGGCATAGTAGGCAGTCCCTATGTAGACTGATATGGCTGATTTTGTTAATATAGGCTATCACATCATTCCAGTAGCTGGTAATAGCAGTGCACTCCCAAAGCCTGTGGAGCAGTGTGGGATGTGGCAGTGAGCACCATGGGCATAGCGCTTGAGACGTGTCTTCTTTGTTGAAATGAAATGGGAAGTATGCTCTGTGAATAATCTTAAATTGAGTCTCACGCCATGTTTCAGATATTGTGAGTTTCCGTATAAGCCTATATCCCTCAAGGATTTTGTTGGGTAGGTCTTCATCCCCCAGTAGATGGGACCATTTTTGGAAAGGCGTGAGGCGGTACTTCCGCGATTGGTGCTGAATGAGGTGAGAATAGATGTTGGATATAGGATAATCCTTGCTCTGCAGTATGTTATCAATAAAGGATGGTTTAAAAGGATCAGACTCAGGACCACAGCAGGATCTCAAATAATCCTTGAGTTGGTGATAGAAGAAGCTGTGAGTTGGTGGTAGGGAGAATTCCCGCATCAGGGTTTGGTAGGGTTTGAACTTAAATGGCTTATCTTGGTATATCGAAGTTATCTTTATGAGGCCCCTGGATTGCCATTGGGTAAAGGCTTTATGTAAAGTGGAAGGTATGAACATAGGGTTGCCTTGTATTCTTAGATGTTTAGAGATGCTAGAGGGCAGTCCAAGTAGTTTTCTGACCTCCCTCCAGGCGATGACAGTATCTCTGAAAAGTATGCTAGTTTTGAGGTGATGCGGCAAGTTGTTAGGATTAGAGTGGAGGATGCCTGTAAGATCGTAAGGGGAAGCCATAGAGTCTTCTAAGGCGTAGTTGGAATATTTGGACCCTCCTGTTAACCAATCTAGTCCCTGTCTAAGTAAGCAGGCTAGGTTATAAAAACGAATGTTGGGGAGTCCTGCCCCGCCCTCGCGCTTCGGGAGACATAATTTTTGAAGCGCAATGCGTGGTTTTTTGCTAGACCATAGGAAAGCTGTTAATGCCTTCTGAAGTTTTTGTACATCTGAGTGCCTCAATAATAGAGGTATGGTCTGCATGGGGTAGAGCAGGCATGCAAATGAAACCATTTTAAAAAGGTGGCATCTCCCAAAAAGCGAGAGGGGAAGGGCACCCCAAGCCTCCAATTCCCGGACAATTTTGGCAACCAAGGGCGGATAATTAAGTATATACAAAGAGGATGGGTCTCGTCCTATATGGATTCCTAAGTATGTGATATGTTGAGATGCAATGGTCAGCGGGGACAAATGCGTCCATTTAGTAGATAGGCGTGGGTGTAGTGCTAAGATTTCACTCTTATCAAAGTTCATACGAAAGCCAGAGCAGAGTCGGAAAGTCGCAAAGAGTTGTTTAAGTCTGTCAAAGTCCGATACGGGGTCAGTAGAAAACAAAAAAATATCGTCCGCAAATAGTGCAGAGCAGAGTGTTTGGTTTCCCATAGTGATGCCACTAACCCCCTCGGTTGAATTGAGGATTCTAGATAAGGGTTCAATCGCAATGTTGAATAACAACGGGGATAGGGGGCAGCCCTGTCGCGTTCCTTTCGCTAGGGGGATGGTGTCAGAAATAAAGTCCGGGGTGACAAGGCGTGCCGTCGGTGAGGCATACATTTGTGAGAGGAACCTTGTGATTTGACCCGAAAAGCCAAATTTTTCCATTACCGTGAAAAGCCACGAGAAACCAATGTTGTCAAAGGCTTTTTCCGTGTCTAGGGACATGATTGCGACGTCTTGATTGGGGTGGGTTTTAGCATATTCTAGAGCCATTAAGATTTTACGGATGTTTAGTGTAGCTGATCGTCCTGAGACAAAACCAGACGGCTGGGTGTAGGAGGGACGGAAGCAAGAGAGCTAAGCGTGATGCTACTATTTTAGACAGGATTTTTACATCCACATTTATTAACGAAATTGGACGATAGGAGCCTGGAAGTAAGGGATGTTTCCCTTTCTTGGAAATTAATTTGATATGGGCTTGCGTCCCTGTGGGGAGGTATGGTCCTCCGTCCCACATGGCTGCATAGACATGCTTCAGGGTGTCGGGAATAAAGTCAGTCGTCAGTTTGAAAAATTCCGCAGTGTACCCGTCGGGACCTGGAGCTTTAGCAGAGGCCATAGATTTGATCGCGTGTTTTATGTCTTTTAGAGTGATAGGCGCATTAAGTGCCTCCAGGTGCATCGTTTGAAGTCTGAGCAGGCTTATCTTGGCTAGCAGAGCTTCCACGGCAAGTTGATCTGCTGGGTCTGCTCAGTACAAATCAGTATAGTAGTCTGCAAGTAATTTGCTGACTTCGGCAGGCGAGGTAACTAGCGAGCCAGAGGCATTTCTCAAGGTTGGGATATGTGTAGGACGTCTTGGTCCTGAACATATTCTGGCAAGCAATCTGCCTGCCTTGTTGCCAAACCTGTGAAAGTGAAGAGTAGAGTACGAAGTTTTAGCAGCTTCATGATGTTCTGCCCAGAGATCAAAGGCGCACTTGGCTTGTCTCCATTCCTGTATGTTAGCTAAGGTGCGGTTTAGTATTAACTTCTCGTGGGCTACGCGTAGGGCTTCACTTGCTTGCATATATTGTTGTCGGGTGTGCTTTTTAAATTGAACGGTGTAAGAAATGATTTTACCCCGTAGGAAGGCTTTACCTGCTTCCCAGAAGAGGTTTGGGTCAGAAATATGTGCTCCATTTGTGAAGATGTATTCTTCCCATGTTTGGTGCAACACGTGTCGGAAGTCCTCATTTTTCCGCCAAGTATGAAGGGAAATGCCAGGTAGGGGAAGGATTTGAGGGTGTAGTCTGAGTCATATGTACTGCAATGGGGCTGTGGTCTGAGATTCTGGCATCGAAAATGTCTGGGGTATTTATTACAGATACTAGGGCTGGGGAGGCAAAGAAGTAGTCTATACGAGAGAAGGTAATATGTGGGGGCAAGAAAAAGGTATACTCTCTGTCCGTTGGATGTATCAGGCGCCAGATGTCGACAAAATGCATAGAGTCAATGGAGTGCGCTAGGGGGGTAGAGTCTGGTGTATGGGAGGTATGGGGCCGTGCCCTTTGCTTAGGGCGATATGTGCGATCTGCCAGTGTAGACATTACCGAATTGAAGTCCCCGCCCACTAAATGTAATACTTCAGGGGCAGTGAGAACCCATTGTACCATGTCCTGGAAGAAGGAAGTGTCTGGAGAGTTGGGAGCATAGATATTGGTGATAGCTACTGCTTTGTCGCCTATGGTCATATGTAAAGTCAGTTTGCGGCCTAGGGAGTCAGCCCTCACCTCTCTGACAGAGTGTTGTAGGTTTTTATGTATTAAAATAACTACACCAGCTTTACGGCCTACTGCAGGAGACCCGTATATAGATCCTACCCACATTTTTTGAAGGCGTGCTAAATCGTCTGCGGAGAGGTGTGTCTCCTGTAATAGAGCCACATCTGCCCAAAGACGTCGTAAATGTCTAAGAATGGACATACGTTTATTCGGGGATCGGAGCCCCTTAACATTCCATGAAATAAATTTCAGGTGACTCCCATCGGCTGAAAGGGACATGACTGGAGATAATAGTTGTAGTGAGTGGGAGGCTTGTCAAGAAGCCTCCTGATAAGTACAATGTCAACCATACAGGAATCACCCGAATGTTGTAGGTCACATAAAAGGAAAGTTACTAATAAGGCAAACATGAATTGCATAAGTGTTAAGCAATAAAAATTGAGCTGTAACAAGACAAATTTTCGGTTAAAGCGAAACAAACTACAAACAGTGTACTTCACTTTTTCCACATGGGGTTCAATTACCCATAATGCCTATCAGCGACCCGCTAGCTCCTCACATATGAGCATGATGTTGGCTAAGAGGAGTGGAAGGAGGTAGGAAGAGATGAGGGAAGGTGGGAAGGAAGGGGGGTGTGAGGGAGGGGAGGGGGGGTAGGCAGGGGTTGGTGGAAGGGGTTAGACAAGGGTAGGAGGGTCAGGGAAGTGGCTGCTTGTATCTGTAGATAATAAAAAGGGACTTAGTCAGAGGGTCTGCCCAGTGAAGGGTCGATAGCTGTGGAAATCCCCTGAGTTACTAGGTTGACCTTTGGGCAAACAAAACGTGGATGCTGGGGGGTTGTAAACCAAGCTGGGAGGCATTATAACAGGACATTGAGCTAACAAGTAATAGCAACCGTGTGTAACATTACAAATATACAGGTTAACAAGTAAAATAGGAAGAGACCAGGTTAGAGACAATGGGGGGTAATATTACCCATCCGTGGAAGCGCGATTGGTTAGATAGAGTTCCTGGAGTCCTTCAGCGATTTTCAGAGCGGTCCTCCTGGTTGGTGAAGCGGCTGCGCTTGTATGGAGGTTTAGTGGGGCTGCGTTGATGTTTGGGTGGTGCCTTTGCTGTCGATGGTGATGACAATGGTGAATTCTCTTCAGTGTTGCTATGCTCCATTTCGGTGCCTCGGGTGGCGAGAAAATGTTCCGCCTCCTCAGGTGTGTGGAACGTGAGGTGTTCTCCTTCATGCATTTAGATGCGGAGGATAGCTGGGTAGGCCAAGTAGAACCGGATTTGGTTATGATGAAGGGTGGAGCAGATCGGTGAAAACGCTTTACGTTGTTTCATCACCTCTATGGAGTAATCTGCGAAAAGTAGGAGTTTTGCGCCATCAACCATTAAAGAACGTGAATGGCGAAACTTTTGCATTATGGCATTCTTGTCCGCGTAATTGAGGTACTTTACAATAACATGGCGGGGTTTGGCGCGGGTTTCTGAGAATTGACCTATGCGGTGCGCACATTCAATAGTGCAGGGAATGCGAAGGCCCAGCTGTTCTGGGATGATTTTTGCGCATATATTTGTTAGCTGCGGTGTGGATACTGATTCAGGCACACCAATGATGCTTAAATTGTTTCTCCTCGAACGATTTTTCAGATCGTCGAGTTTGTCCCAAATGTCCCTGTTAGTAGCTGTGAGACGTGCCACTGCTGCAGATGAGGCTGTGAGTTCATCTTCCAGGGAGGATATCCTATCCTCTACCTGATTGATTTTCTGTGCCTGTGCTTGTAAATCAATGTGCAGCTGCTCTAACCCTCTATGAACTGCTGCATCAACAGTAGCTGTGAGAGTGGGGCCCAGCAGTGTAACTACATGCCTGGGGCGGCCGCCATCTTGGCCGAGTCCGCCACTGTATCTCCTCCGGTGGGGATCGTGGATGTGACCGCCCGGGCGTCCGATCGCTCCACAAAGCAATCCATGAGAGCCCGCTATGTGTCAGCAGTGCGAGGGGGGTCTCCTCAGAGCAATAGCCGGCTTAGAAGGCAGATTAGTGAGGAGCGCTGCGGGAGATGGAGCTAACTATCTCCTTCTCATGTGGCGCCGGAACCGTAAGTCCCTATTTTTTCTGTTTCTAATGAGATGAGCAGTGAATCATCATCTAGATTAATTCCGGATGGTCCGTGTATGTGTGTAGTCAAATAGTTAAACCACACATTGGCTCATGTGAAGTGTATAAACAAGATCTGCATGCAAAATCCAGACCAACTGTGTATACGGTTAAATAATTATTAATACCCTCATCAAGCTGTATGTGACAAAGTTTGTATGAAAAAGCAAAGTCTCAGTGAAAAAACACAAAGTCTCAGTGAAAAAACAAAGTCTCTGTGAAAAAAAAGGTCCCACCATATGCCATCCAAACGATAATAAAGATAAAAACGGTGACTTCTGTGCTCATAAAGACTGGTGACTCCAAGTGCTCCCCCAATGTTCCCCCACTCACCAGGAGTCACGCTCACACTTCATACCCGGAAGCTCCGGCTGGAACGCAAGTTGGGACGCACGCTAGGACTGGCTTCCTGGTCCCATTCTTGTCTAAAGCCGTGCTGCACTGGGTCTATTATTTTATGGAATACATACTTTTTAAATAAACTGGACATACTTCACTACGGAAGCCCCCTGTTTCTTTCTTTTTGTGTGAAGGAAAAGACAGATTGGTGGTGGTGAGGTACGGAGGAGCCCGGGTCTGGAACGTTCAGCGGGAACCTTGAGCCGGATTGCTGGTACAAACCTATGGAGGAGCGGAGTACAAGCGGGACATCTATAGAGACATCCATCCCAAGACACCCACTCTATGCCCATTACCCCTGTAGGGGTGACTGCTTCTGGTGAGTGGGGGAACATTGGGGGAGCACTTGGAGTCACCAGTCTTTATGAGCACAGAAGTCACCGTTTTTATCTTTATTATCGTTTGGATGGCATATGGTGGGATCTCAGTTACGTTTTTTTTCACAGAGACCTTCAAGTGCAGTTGCTCTAGATCTGAGGGGAACATGCAAGGCAAATAAAAAAACTGCATTTTTGCTTGCACATGATTAGATGATAGAAATCAGCAGAGCTTCCCCTCATTTCTGTACAAACACCTTAAATAACAGTGAAATTTGGATTTGACACAGACACTAAGATTTTACATTGAATTTATCTATTACCCCCTATGTATCATATATTAGATCAAACAATGAATTCTCCCTCGTAACTACCCTAATTAATTTTATTCAATTTGGCACACGACACAATGTAACACTAACAAATCCTATGTTTGTTTTTAAGATTTAAAAACATGGGGTGCAAAGTGGGTGGGTGTTTTATCAAATAAAAACAAGCTGTTATAACTAAAAAAAAACATAAAAGCACAAATGAAAATGTTAGCAACACAAACCACCACAAATGCAGCACTAACCAACCAGCCCGATTTTGTGTCTTTTGGGTGTTCTGGGGGGGCTGAGTGACCTTTGGTGACCTTTAATAAATCATAAATAACCAGACTGCTGGTTGGAAGCTAAACAGTGGGGACCTTGAGTGGAGAGTGAACAAGTCTTGCTTTTTGACTGCTGGTGATTGCTGGGTTGCATTCAAGGTTCTTTTAGGGGCTTTTCCTTGTAGCTTTTTAACACCTTTTTCTGACGCTTTTTAAACAGCTTTTTTTTTTGCTTCCTTCAGCCTACTAATTAAGGGGAGTGGTTAATTGGTCACAGGTGCTTGAGATCTATATAACCTTGTGTAGAGCACATCTAAAATTGCTAGACTGCTGGTTAGAAGCTAAATAGTGGAGACCTTGAGTTTAGAGTGAACAAGTCTTGCTTTTTGACTGCTGGTGATTGCTGGGTTGCATTTTTAGGTTCTTTTTGGGGCTTTTCTATGTAGCTTTTTAACACCTTTTTCTGACGCTTTTTGAACAGCTTTTTTTTCTTTGCTTCCTTCAGCCTACTAATTAAGGGGAGTGGTTAATTGGTCACAGGTGCTTGAGGCCTATATAACCTTCTGTAGAACTCATTGTGAGCCTGCTCATCTTTGAGCTTGCTGGAACTTAGACCAAGTGGAAGTGGACTCAGTGGTGAGTTAAAAGACCAGATTTAGTGGAACTGGACTAAGTGGTGAGTTAAAAATCAGAGTTAAAAAAACAAGAGGTTGTAACAGGGGTCAAGTACCTGTGTAGTGTGAGTACCTGAGTGTTGTCTGAGTGGTGTGTGTGGATTGTTAGTACTTGTGTATTGTGTACTTGTGAATTGTGAGTGCACGTAGGTCTGTGGGTGCACGCAAGGTCTGCAAGTGCACGTAGGTCTGCGAGTGCCTGTGTATTGTCTTGTTGAGTACCTGTGTACTGTCTTGTTGAGTACCTGTGTATTGTCTTGTTGAGTAGTATGCTGCGTACACACGATCGGACATTCCGACAACGAAATCCTGGGATTTCTTTCAGAAGGATGTTGGCTCAAGCTTGTCTTGCATACACACGGTCGCACAAATGTTGTCGGAAATTAGGATCATCAAGAACGCGCTGATGTACAACACTTATGATGGCACTATAAAGAGGAAGTTCAATAGCCAGTGTGCCACCCTTTGGGCTCCTTCTGCTAATCTCGTGTTAGTAGAAGTTTGGTGAGAGACAATTCGCTCTTTTCAGCCTTGTGCTTTTCAATTCGTTACTGCTCTTCAGTTTGTGCTTGTGGGTTTGTATCTGGTTTTCAGCGCTTGTAGTCAGTTCGCATCTGGGTTTCAGTGCATGCTATTTATAGTACATATTTGATTTTCAGTGCGTTCTTGTCCGCTCATTTCTGATTTTCAGATCGCTCTTCTCAAGCTTTTCTGAATTACCGTGCGTTCTGTTAGTTTGTTCTGACTAGCCGACCATTTTGAAGCCATGCTGCGGGTACGTTCTCATCGTAGAGGTCGTGCTGTGCAAGGGCTTGGTGTTGGGGTTCTTACTTTGACCCAAGCCCAGTCCATGAACAGGGCGAGGAGGAGTTCATGGACAAAGAATTGGTTGCTCCAGTGTGACTGATTCTCTCATATGCCTTAGTTGCGGGAGATCCGTGAGAATAATCCTGAGGATTTCAGGAATTATCTCCGGATGACGGCCCCCTGTTTTTCACCGTTTGTTGGCTTTGCTGTCCCCTTATATTACCAAGCAGGACACCTGCATGCGGCAAGCCATCACTTCTGAACAGAGGCTCATCGACACGTTGCGGTACTTGGCGACAGGGAGAAGTCTGCAGGACATCAAGTTCTCGACAGGCATCTCCCCCAGGCTCTGGGAATCATTATTCCAGAGACCTGTTCTGCCATTATTCAGGTCCTGCAGAAGGACTATATTAAGGTAAGATTTATCCTTTAACATCACATTCTATGTATTTAATGTTTGCTAATATATTGTATTCATTTCATCATTCCCCAATTACCATGATTGTAATATGCTGTGAATGTCCTCTTTGTCCTCATGCATGCTGGAACTTTTTACTGCTCCTTTTTTGTCCTTTATGCATATTTGCCTTCACTAACCTCCCAAGCATGCTATCCTGGGCCCATACACACCTAGCCTAGTCACTTAACAATGTATTTTGTCAGTTCCATAGTAGTGCTTTACCCTAAACACCCCCTTAAATGTGTTTAAATGTTATTTGTGTCCTTAAATTCAGGCAGAGTGCAAGAGGCTTTTTTTTGGGTCACAAAATCATTTGGAACCCTCCCTCCCCCCAACTGCTAAGTCAACTGATACCAATCCTCTATCTGCTGACTTTGCCAAACCCATACACACTATACCTACCTCTTTTGTGTTCAGATTTATGGATGAATTCACCAAAGCATGTAGTGAAAGGGCCTGCCTGAATACTTTCAAATGGTACTGTTTAAAGTTTTGTTCTCCTATTATCTTGATAGGAAATTGTAGAATGTAAAAATGTGCTTCAATTTGGACTGTGTGTATTCATTTTTTTGGATTATGACACTTCTTACCTGTCCAGTGGGCTGCCAACAGTGTAAGTAAAGGAGGGGCTGGCCAAAGAAACACACATTATTTATTCATTCAGCTCTCAATGAAGTGGAGAGGGTTACCTGTCCAAAACATCTCCCCTCCCCTAAAATTTTTACAATGGGCCATCAGAGGGGGTGAGGAATCTTAGATTTTTTTCTTGAAATACTCCTTCAAATAAATTTTATACTTATGTTGGCCAAGAATGTTGTGTCTAATCTGCTTGCAATGTTATGTGCAAAAGTCCTAATTTATTTTTTTCTTGTTTCATGCCACAGTTTCCTTCAATGCCACAGGAATGACAGACTGTGGCTTCCCAATTTGCCCAGCGGTTGGACTTTCCCAACGGAGGGGCAATAGATGGGAAACATGTCCACATAGTCCCACCCCCAACTCAGGGTCATACTATTACAACTACAAGGGGTTTAATAGTATTGTGATGTTGGTGGTGGTGTCGGCAACATATGATTTTCTTTATGTGGACGTGGGGAAGAATGTCTGGATATTGGATGGTGGAGTCATCACCCAGACCAAGTTCTACAGACGGCTCCAGAGTGGTGGCTTGGGATTGCCACCTCCGGAAGACAACATGGCTGGTCTGCTGTTCGTCTTTGTTGCTGATGAAGTATTTGGGCTGGGTGAACATCTGATGCGTCCATTCCCAATGGGGACCCTCACCCTGGACCAGATGGTTTTTAACTACCGGCTTGCCAGAACCAGAAGAGTGGTGGAGAATGCTTTCGGGATAATGGCCAGCTGGTTCTGCCTATTTCTTACGCCAATCAACATGGCGGAATATAAACTTAACTGTAACAGACCTAGCCGGGACAGAGGCCGTTGGAGACGGCTGAATGCAAGCCTTTTGCCTTTTGATTATGGGCCCTGGATTTTCAATGGAACAATACTCTTTGTGAGGTGAATTAGAAATCCAGTCTGAACTGTACTAATCGGACTCAGTCATGTATATATGTATATATTGTATGCTGTTTGATTCTGTTATGGACTCCTTGCTGTGGTAATTTGGGTTGTGTGTCTCTGAAGAGGGAGGGGGAATTCCTCCAGCAGCCCCCTGCTGATAAGACTGATTCATACTGTTGGGACACATACTGTGAGGAGATGCTGGTGTCATCAACTCCACTCACCTGTCTGATGTCAGCTATAATGTGTTTAATGTAAATGAGTTTAGTCTGGATTACCACAGGTTCTAAGGGTATTCAACTCATTGTTGTTTGTTCTAATTAACCCTGTGTTGATGTTTATGGTAATGTGTGTTGAATAGTCAATCAGCTGATCACATTGTCCTCTATACAATGTAGGAGACTGGCCGACACCTATTGGAGCTTCTGCTATTGTGAGAAAATGTCCTGTGGTTGTACTTATGATAATTAACTCTGTTACTGTGTGAAGCTCGGTGCCCACAAGTCTGTGTCCTACAGGTAATGTCTCTGAGTCATCTGGTCTGGGTAAAAGGATTAGTTAATTAGCTCATGTTAATTAGGTTAGGTTTTAGTCATTCTGCTGTGTATATATTTGTGTGAGATCTCAAATAAAAAGTCAGTCCATGTTAGCAACAAGCAAGTGTCGCCTTGTTTTGTGCTCAGAGAGGTTGGAATATCTGATATCTGTATCCAGACTACAAGGAAGTGGTATACTGACGGAAGCACTCAAGCGGAGTATGGGACGTTCCGTGGCATTAACCATATAATCCTTTCATGCTGCATTCTCCACAACTTTTTAAGGAGAAATTACTATGTGGCCTCAGTTGGGCCTGAGGCCGGATTTCAAAACCAAACCCTGACGGCGCTTGAAGCTGGCCGTCCTGGCCTGCCCCCCAAAGCACCCGCGAGGTCCGTCAAAAATATATGGAGTACTTTGTGGGTAGGGGGGCCATTGATATGCCAGAAAATGTTTAACAAACCTTTTTTAAATAACTTTGTATTTTAAAATGAAATATTTTCCCTTGATTTACTGCTTGTGTTTCTTTTACCTGTTTCCTAGGTAATCCAATGTGCTTTTTTTTGCCCATTTTCTTCAATAGTGCAAAGGTAATTTCTTAATGCATGATGTGACAATCTCTTCTTCAGCTAACTATTATGTTGTGGGTCTACTACACACATACCTTGTTTTTGTTGTTAATGTATGTACTGCATTAATGCTTAAAATATTCATAATTTTCCGCACCATGAATTTATTTTTTGGAGTTACGAAAATGGCCTGATTGATGCAAATTATAAAGCACTGTGGGTGTTATTTACTAAAAGAAAATCCACTTTGCACTACAAGTGCACTGCAAAGTGGATTTGCCTTTAGTAAATAACCCCCATTGCCACTGTAAACAACAACTTTTAAGCAAAAAAATGCTATTGAGCATTGAAAGAAGAAGCCACACATTGTTGAGTAGAAAATTTTTTACTCACATGTGCGTTTAGAAAAGGGTTTTTTCACAAACCAAAATATTTTTGAAATACAATTTTTTTTGGTGACAGTAGAAATATGATTTTTTTGTGGTAAACAAGCATGTTTTTTAAACCATACAACAATACACAAATCAGTAACTTACAAAGTTCAACTTTGATAAATTGAAGGCGATATCAGACATTAGTATGTCCAAACTTTGTTGACATTTGTTTGTTCATCAGATGAGGTGAAGTCACCCCTGTGAAAGCCAAATTTTGAAGATGCACACAAATTGAGAGTCAAAATTGGTATTTTCCTCCTGATACCATGCCTGATATCATGCCTAATGTCAACATGTCACAACATTATTATGGAGATCTGATGAAAAAAAATCAAAAAATATTATTCATGAGATCACAAGAAATAATAAAGAAATCAGTTTGTGAGAACTCTGTGTGAATATCAGCAGCAAAATAACTTCATTATTCTAGCATTATAAAGAAGAGAATGCGCTGCATTAAAAGATTTAAAAATGTGCAGCGTGACGTGTTCGCAGCAAATTGGAAAGCCACGGAACACCCTTTAAAAGTCTATGCGAGAAATCAAAAGTGCTAATTTTAAAGGCTTATATGCATGGTATTGTCATAAAAAGTTTTTGGGGACCTTGGTCCTGCCCCAGGGGACATGTATCAATGCAAAAAAAGTTTTAAAAATGGCCGTTTTTCGGGAGCGGTGATTTTAATAAATGCTTAAAGTGAAATAATAAAAGTGAAATATTCCTTTAAATTTCATACCTGGGAGGTGTCTATAGTATGCCTGTAAAGTGGTGAATGTTTCCCGTGTTTACAACAGTCCCTGCACAAAGGAAAAAAAGTCATTTAAAAGTACTTGTGGCTATAATGAATTGTCAGTCCCGGCAATACACATAAAAGTCATTGAAAAAAACGGCATGGGATTCCCCCACAGTCCATTACCAGGCCCTTTGGGTCTGGTGTGAATATTAAGGGGAACCCTGAACCAAAATGTAAAAAAAAATTGTGTGGGGGTCCCCCCAAATTCCATACCAGGCCCTTCAGGTCTGGTATGGGTATTAAGGGGAACCCCGTGTCAAAATGAAAAAAATGGAATGGGGTCCCCCCAAAAATCCATACCAGACCCTAATCTGAGCATGCAACCTGGCAGGCTGCAGGAAAAGAGGGGGGATGAGAGAGCGCCCCCCCTCCTGAACTGTACCAGGCCACATGCCGTCAACATGGGGAAGGTGCTTTTGGGTAGCCCCCCAAAGCACCTTGTCCCCATGTTGATGGGGACAAGGGCCTCATCCCCACAACCCTTGCCCTGTGGTTGTGGGGGTCTGTGGGCGGGGGGCTTATCGGAATCTGGAAGCCCTCTTTAACAAGGGGACCCCCAGATCCCGGCCCCCCCCTGTATAAAATGGTAATGAGGTACAAATGTATCCCTACCATTTCACAAAAAAAGTGTCAAAATGGTAAAAATGACAGGACACGGCTTGGGACAAGTCCTTTATTATAAAATAAAAGAATAAAAATGTCCCATGAAGTCTTCTTCTCTTGCTCCGCCGACAGACTGAAAAAGAATTTAAAAAAAACACACGCTGCCACCGATCCGCCTCCATGGGAGGCACCTGCTGTAATGACCGTCCTCTCAGATGAGAGTTGACAGTTGGTAAAAATGACAAGACACGGCTTGGGACAAGTCCTTTATTATAAAATAAAAAATAAAAATGTCCCATGAAGTCTTCTTCTTCTCTTGTTCCGCTGACAGACCGAAAAATAAAACTGCGCGCTGCCACTGATCCGCCTCCATGGGAGGCACCCGCCGTAATGACCGTCCTCTCAGATGACAGTTGACAGTTCTTTTATAACTGAGGGCAGGGCCACACAGTGACGTCGCCGAGTGACCCCGCCCCCCTCTGATGCACGGGGACATCCCTATGGCTTCCCTGTAGCGTCAGAGGGGCGGGGTCACTCGGTTACATCATATGGCCCCGCCCTCAGTTATAAAAGAACTGTCACCTGAGAGGTCGGTCATTACAGCGGCTGCCTCCCATTGAGGTGGATCGTGGGGGGGTGCAGGTTTTTTTTTTTTCAGTCTGTTAGCGGAGGAAGAGAAGAATACTTCGTGGGACATTTTTATTTTTTAATAAAGGACTTGTCCCCAAGCTGTGTCATGTCATTTTTACCATTTTCATACTTTTTTTGTGAAATGGTAAGGGTACATTTATAAGGTCACGGCCACCTATCGGTTCGTCTGTGATACACAGACCAGAGGGCCGTACAAGCCCAGAGGACCCCCGCCCCCAACAAACCTGTCCAGGGGATTGGCAGGAAAGATGCAGGTATTGGCAATGGGGGATGTTACTGCCTCCAACAGGGGAGGCAGTAACATCCTTACACCCAAGGTCTGTGATCTGAAGATCTTTTCCATTTTTGAGCCTTTTGCTGGACGATCTCTTTCATTTGGCTGGAGCAAGGTCCTTTACAGCAGTACCAGGAGGTACCATCATCCCTGGTGGGATACATGTGTGTATGACCTTCTGTAACTAAGAGGTCCATCCCTTCTGGTAAGCACAATTTGGTTCATATGGTGGAGGATATCGTCACCCATTTTTCACACAGAGGAATTAGCTCACTTTTTGTCACGAGGAATCTTGGCTTCCATCCTTCCGGGATTTAGCACTGTTTTACTCATATGAACTGAACTTATTTCTTTTCTTTATGTGAAAGTGGGCATCCCTGCTGGGTGCCATTAGCCACTGAGAAAGAGGAGAAGAGGGCAAAGGGAGTCTTAACTTGAGATGAAGGATTGGAGTAGAGGTGTCGGATCGCTCGGAGGAAGGGCCCTCGAAACCCAACATGGTGTATCATGGCGAACAGGAAGGGCCACCCAAGGCGATCAAAGGCCTTTTCGGCATCCAAGCTAAGTATCAAGGACGCCAATCTCTCCCTATTCGTCATGTCAACCAGATCAATCACTTTTCTAGTGTTGTCGCCCGCCTGTCGGAGTGGGACAAAGCCCACCTGATCCTTGTGGATAAGGGAGGGGAGGACTAAATTCAAGCGGATCGAAAGTAGTTTGGTGAAAATTTTAAGGTCTGATTTCAAAAGGGCAATGGGTCTGTAGTTGGCACACAGGGAGGGGTATTTGTCTGGTTTTGTGATCAAGGTGATAAAAGATCACTGCATGTCCGGTGGAATGGGGGTGTCCCGGAGAAAGGCATTGAAGTAACTTTCAATCTGTCTCTTCATGTGTGTCTAAAGTGATTGCACCTGATGAGCAGGAACACATAATACTACCGTGTTTCCCTGAAAATAAGACCTAGCGTTATTTTTCAGGAGAGCGCCAATATAAGCACTACCCCGAAAATAAGCCCTAGTTTAAAAATGCTTGTAAAATCCTATAATCCACTCCATTTGTGAAGTGTATAGTGTACAATGTGTGTGTTTCTGTAATATATTTGTGACAAATACCTTTGTATGACCCACCCCCCCTCTGCAGCGCTCGTAGTGGGGAAGAGAACTCCAGCGGGTCACGGAAGTACCAAGCGGTGCTATAACAAAGGTATTTGGCACATTTATATTACAGAAACAGACACATTGTACATGATATACTACTGTAATAGAGTGGATTATAGGATTACAAGCATTTTAACTCGGTTTACACTGGGGATTCCTGACAGGCAGGTGGGGAGAGGGGGAGAGATGACATCACATTACATGGTAAGACCTACCCCGAAAATAAGCCCTACTGTGTCTTTTGATGCCAACATTAATATAAGACCCAAGCTTATTTTCGGGGAAACATGGTATTTGCAACTGTGTTAGCCCTTGGCTTTGCGCATCAAATCTCCAACTACAGGCCGAAGATCGAAGTTCATTTGCATGCACACAAACAAAGCAACAGTTTTCTAAGCATATGTAACTGTGCAGCGTAAACCCTACAAATGTAAATGTCCAAGTCCTTGGGCATGATTAGTGCTAGCAAACATTAACATCAGTCCCTGGCTGCAATGAACTTCCAATCTAAAGTCTAAAATTAACTTTCTTAGATTAGAGACTATTTTGACAGGAGAGAAATAAAGTACCAGCATATCTTTGGATTCAACACAAGCCTTAGCATGTTGGGGATTTGAACCAGCAACCACAGTGCTGCTAGACAGAATTGCTACCCACATGTAGTCTGCATCTCTGTGGTGTGAACCATGCTCAGTGTCACTCACAAACAATGTACAATATATGGTCCTAAGTATTGGGACACATACCTGTTATTAAGGATGAGCTTCGAGTTCGACTCGAACATTGGCTGTTCGCCAGTTCGCCTAACAGCGAACAATTTGGGGTGTTCGCGGCAAATTCGAAAGCCGCAGAACACCCTTTAAAAATCTATGCGAGAAATCAAAAGTGCTAATTTTAAAGGCTTATATGCATGGTATTGTCATAAAAAGTGTTTGGGGACCTGGGTCCTGCCCCAGGGGATATGTATCAATGCAAAGAGAAGTTTTAAAAACGACCTTATTTCGGGAGCAGTGATTTTAATAATGCTTAAAGTGAAACAATAAAAGTGTAATATTCCTTTAAATTTCGTACCTGGCGGGTGTCTATAGTATGCCTGTAAAGGGACGCATGTTTCCCCTGTTTAGAACAGTCTGACATCAAAATGACATTTCAAAGGAAAAAAGTCATTTAAAACTACTCGATGCTATTAATGAATTGTCGGTCCAACAATACACATAAAAGTTCATTGATAAAAACAGCATGGGATTTCCCCACAGGGGAACCCCGAACCAAAATTTAAAAAAAAAATGGCGTGGGGGTCCCCCTAAATTCCATACCAGGCCCTTCAGGTCTGGTATGGATATTATGGGGAACCCCGCGCCAAAATTTTTTTTAAAAATGGCGTGGGGTCCCCCTCAAAATCCATACCAGACCCTTATCTGAGCACGCAACCTGGTAGGCTGCAGGAAAATAGGGGGGGACGAGAGAGTGCCCCCCTCCTGAACCGTACCAGGCCACATGCCCTCAACATTGGGAGGGTGCTTTGAGGTAGCCCCCAAAGCACCTTGTCCCCAAGTTGATGAGGATAAGGGCCTCATCCCCACAACCTTTAGCCGGTGGTTGTGGGGGTCTTCAGGTGGTAGGCTTATTGGAATCTGGAAGCCTTCTTCAACAAGGGGACCCCCAGATCCCGCCCCCCCTGTGTGAAATGGTAATGGGGTACAAAAGTACCCCTACCATTTCACAAAAAAAGTGTCAAAAATGTTAAAAATTACAAGAGACAGTTTTTGACAATTCCTTTATTTAAAGTCTTCTTCTTTCCATCTTCTTCGGGTCTTCTTCCTTCCTTCTTCCTTCGGTTTCTTCCTTCATCTTCTTCTTCCTCCGATCCTATGTTTCTTGTTCCACTGTTCTCGTCCAGCATCTTCCTCAGCGGTGTCTTCTTCCCCGCTTCGTTCTTGGGCTGCTCAGCATCCATGGGAGGCTCTTGCTGTGTGATGCTTCTCTTCTTCTGACACTTCTTAAATAACTTAGGGCGGGGCCACCCGTGACCCCACCCCCTCTGACGCACAGGGACTTGACGGGGACTTCCGCTATGGCTTTCCCCGTGACGTCATAGGGGGTGGGGTCACCCGTTACGTAACCAGGTGACCCCGCCCCCTCTGACGTCACAGGGAAAGCCATATGGGAAGTCCCCGTCAAGTCCCTGTGTGTAAGAGGGGGCGGGGTCACCAGGTGGCCCCGCCCTCTGTTATTTAAGAAGTGTCAGAAGAAGAGAAGCGTCACACAGCAGGAGCCTCCCATGGGTGTGGAGCGGCCCAAGAACGAAGCGGGGAAGAAGACGCCGTGGAGGAAGATGCCAAACAAGAACACCGGAGCAAGAAGCAGAGGATCGGAGGAAGGAACTGAAGGAAGAAGGAAGAAGACCCGAAGAAGATGGAAAGAAGAAGACTTTAAATAAAGGAATTGTCAAAAACTGTCCCTTGTCATTTTTAACATCTTTGATACTTTTTTGTGAAATGGTAGGGGTAATTTTGCACCCCATTACCATTTAACACAGGGGGGGCGGGGATCTGGGGGTCCCCTTGTTAAAGCCCCCCACCCGCAGACCCCCACAACCACCGGGCAAGGGTTGTGGGGATGAGGCCCTTGTCCTCATCAACATGGGGACAAGGTGCTTTGGGGGGCTACCTCAAAGCACCCTCCCAATGTTGAGGGCATGTGGCCTGGTACGGTTCAGGAGGGGGGGCCGCTCTCTCATCCCCTCTCTTTTCCTGTGGCCTGCCAGGTTGCGTTCTCGGATAAGGGTCTGGTATGGATTTTTGGGGGGCCCCATGCCATTTTTTTTTACATTTTGGCACGGGGTTTCCCTTAAAATCCATACCAGACCTGAAGGGCCTGGTATGGAATTTAGGGGGACCTCCACACCATTTTTTTAAAAAATTTTGGTTCGGGGTTACCCTGTGGGGAAATCCCATGCCATTTTTATCAATAAACTTTTATGTGTATTGTCAGACCGACAATTCATTAATAGCTGTGAGTAGTTTTGAATGACTTTTTTTCCTTTGAATTTGAATTGTTATTTTGCTGTCAGACTGTTCTAAACACGGGAAACATGAGCCCCTTTACAGGAATACTATAGACACCCCTCAGGTATGAAATGTAAAGGAATATTACACGTTTATTGTTTCACTTTAAGCATTATTAAAATCACTGCTCCCGAAAAAAACGACCATTTTTAAAACTTTTTTTTTGCATTGATACATGTCCCCTGGGGCAGGACCCAGGTCCCCAAACACTTTTTATGACAATAACTCGCATATAAGCCTTTAAAATTAGCACTTTTGATTATTCATGTTCGAGTCCCATAGACTTTAACGGTGTTCGCGTGTTCAAACAAATTTTTCGCATGTTCTGGTGCGAACCGAACAGGGGGGGGTGTTCGGCTCATCCCTACCTGTTAGATATGCACATGAACTGCAATGGTATCCCAGTCTTAGTCCGTAAGGTTCAAAATTGATTTGGCCCACCCTTTGCAGCTATAACAGCTTCAGCTCTTCTGGGAAGGCTGTCCACAAGGTTTAGGAGTGTGTCTATGGGAATGTTTGACCATTCTTCCAGAAGTGCATTTGTGAGGTCAGGCACTGATGTTGGATGAGAAGGCCTGGCTTACAGTCTGCACTAATTCATCCACAAGGTGTTGTGTTGTGTTGCGGCCAGGACTCTGTGAAGGCAAGTCAAGTTCCTCCACCCCAAACTCGCTAATCCATGTCTTTATGGACCTTGCTTTGTGCTCTGGTCCAAATCATTTGGTGGCGGGGGATTATGGTGTGGGGGTGTTTTTCAGGGGTTGTTCTTGGCCTTAGTTCCAGTGAAGGGAACTCTTAAGGTGTCAGCATACCAAGACATTTTGGACAATTTAATGCTCCCAACTTTATGGGAACAGTTTGGGGATGGCCCTTTCCTGTTCCAACATGACTGTGCATCACTGGACAAAGCAAGGTACATAAAAACATGGATGGGGGAATTTGGGATGGAGGAACTTGAGTGGCCTGCACAGAGTCCTGACCTCAACCCGATAGAACACTTTTTGGCTGAATTAGAGCAGAGACTGTGAGCCAAGCCTTCTCATCCAACATCAGTGCCTGACCTCACAAATGGCTTCTGGAAGAATGGTCAAACAATCCCATTGACAACATCCTAAACCTTGAAGACAGCCTTCCGAAAAGCTGTTATAGCTGCAAAGGGTGGGCCAAATCAAATTTTACCCCTTCGGACTAAGACTGGGCTGCCATTAAAGTTCATGTATGTAAAGGCAGGCATCTCAATACTTTTGGCTAGATAGGGCAAGATTTACAATGGTGGTGGAACCCTCCTACACATAAATACTACATTTAGACATAATTTTAGGACCGGAGTCAGGAGTTATGTTTAACTACATAGGGAGATAAGACAACTTCTCTACATGTTTGGGATTCGAAATAAATATACATATACTGCATTTCTTTGGACATATAGGTGGTGGAATTACATTAATCAGGAGTTATTCTTCTTGATTTATTCTGTGATATTTGATGGTTCTTGGTGGGTGTGTGTACAATAGTGATGTTACCCTCTGATTTTTGGGAATTACATTTTTATTTCTGAGGTTGGTACACATATCACATTTTTTGGGCTTAAATTATGATTATTTGTAAATAATAAAAAACACACAAAATTGTGACTAATTTTAAATTTGCATCAGCAATGGTATTGTTTGTGGTTTGTAAAGTCACCTGTGTGAGTTTGGGTAAAGATTTTTGTGAGCTTGACAGCAACAAGTGAAAGTGACAGAGAAAAATATATTTTACCAAAACATGAAAACATTCCACATTCTAGCATTCTTAAAAACAAAATAGATGAAGTAGAAGCAACATTGTTGCAAAGACAAATTCTTTGAGAGAAAGATACCGTATTTATCGGCGTATAACACGCACTTTTTTCCCCTTAAAATCAGGGGAAAATCGCGGGTGCGTGTTATACGCCGATCCCCTGCGATCCCCCGCTGACTGATCTTCAAAATCGCCGACCGCGATTTGAAAATGGCGCCGCCGGTGCCGAAATACACAGAGCCGGTCCTCGGCTCTTCTCGGCCACTTTCGGCTTCACTCGAGCGCCGCCCGAACCTAGCCGAGTATACTCGGCTAGGTTTGGATAGCTCCGCTCACAGTCACGCCCATCCCGGGCGGGACTATGAGTGGAGCCGAAAGTGAACGAGAGCCGCCGAGAAGAGCCGAGGACCGGCTCTGTGTATTTTGGCGCCGGCGGCGCCATTTTCAAACTGCAGTGACAATGAAAACTCACTGCAGTTTAACTGCAGCCTGAGCAAGGCTGCAAATGGACACAGAAAGCTGCAGATCATCACTGTAAAAGCTGCAAGGCATCACATGGACACTGATAAGGCTGCAAATGACACCAAGGCTGCTGACTGCAAGGCTGCAAATGACACCAAGGATGCTGACTGCAAGGCTGCAAATGACTGCAAGGCTGCAAATGACACCAAGGCTGCTGACTACAAGGCTGCAAATGACTGCAAGGCTGCAAATGACACTGGACAAGCATGCAGATGGACGCTGTGCAAGGCTGCATTGATGGGCATTTAAATGTAAGTTTTTTTCCTTAAAATTTTTTTTCCTTATAATTCCCTCCTAAACTTGGGGTACATGTTATATGCCGGTGCATGTTATACGCCGATAAATACGATATATTTTTGGGGAAGTTACAATTGTACCATTATAATCAATGGATGAAACTTGCATTGGGCTACATAACTCTCATTTTCACTACCAAAAAACATTCTTTAACTCAGCGCTCATTTTGGTATTTGATATAACTCTTGGTAAAAAAGCCATGGGGGTTAAAATGAGAGTTGTTTGCAGGTCTGAGCATGCTCAATTGTGTTGGCACCTAGTTGTAAACTTTTTCACACAGTTTAAAAGCAGATTATCTTTAACCTCTTCCTGCCCGCCAGCCATCAAATGACAGCTGGGTGGCGTGGCTCTCGTTCTGGGTGGATGTCATATGACAGCCCTCCGGAACGACCGTTCTCGTGTGCCCCGGGGGCATGCAGCATGACGATCGTGGCCGAACCATGTTGCTAGGATGCGGCGTGACCCCGATCTGTGTAAAGAGCCGTGCCTCTTTAACATGTGATCGGCTGTGTCCAATCACAGCCGGTCACATGTAAACATAGAGATGCTGGTAATTGGCGCTCCTCGCCTTACACTGACAGAGTGTGAGGAGAGGAGAGCCGATCAGCAGCATCTCCTCACAGAGGACATCTAGGGATGTAATCGGGGCACTGATCATCAGTGCCCCGATTAAAATTAGGTGCCAGCAATCAGTGGCCATCAGTGTTGCCAGTCAATGCTGGCTATCAGTGCTGCCCATTAATGCCCATCACTGGTGCCCATCAATGCTTATCACTGTTGCCCATCAATGCCCATCAGTGACCACCAGTGCCACCCATCAGTGCCGCCTATCAGTGCTCATCAGTGCCATCTATTAGTGCCCATAAGTGAGGCATATTGTTTCCTTCTCATCAGTGCCAGCTCATCAGTGCCCATAACTGCCACCTCATCAGTGCTGCCTCATCAGTGCCCATCAGTGCTGCCTCATCAGCGCCCATCAGTGAAGGAGGAAAATGAATTATTAAAATTAAGAAACCCAGGAGTGAATAAATACCACCAAAAGAAAGCTCTATTTGTTTGAATACAATTTATAAAAAAATTCACATGGCTAAAGTGTAGCATGACCACACAATTGTCATTCAAAGTGTGACAGCTCTGAAAGCTGAAAAATGGCTTGAGCAGGAAGGGGGTATAAGTGTCCTGTATTGAGGTGGTTAAACAATATACCGCATATTTCAGTACCATTTAGGCAATTATATCATGCTCTAAACATTATTTCCATGTGTAATAGTCATGGTTTAGGGCGCTATTTGTTTTCAGGGAGATATAGTAAATTCGTTATTGAGAGTAATTTTTGCATCAGCGCTACAGTTAATACCATTTTAGCACTAATTACCATGATTAGCGCTACATAGTGCGCGCTGCTATAGTAAATGACCTCATGTGTTTCTCTGATCAGTTATGTGACATATTCTGGGGCTCACGTCTGCTATGGGAGAGGAAGGGTTATATAAGGATGGAGAGTGTCTACCTATAAAAAAGGATGTGAACATAGAGGCTATAGATGTTAGTTTGACCTCCATGTGAAACCACCCCTTAGAGAGATGGCTACAGGCATAAACATCAGTATACAGATCAGTGTGATCAAGTCCAGAGAGGGCAGCATTATCATATATATTTCAAGTATCATGTCCAGATGAGGGGGTTTTGGGGAAGGTGGGGGATTAGGAGTATTAGGGAAGAGGAGAGGGGGAGAAATGGGGCAAGTGGGAAGGGGGAAGAGCCTGCGTGAATACCAGCAAACAACATGGGCTTGTCGATTCTTGGTTTCAATCCACAGTTACTCAGTCCGAGGTGGATAATGAGCATAGCATAGACTATAGTCAGCTACTTGCAGTGAGGAAAAAAAAAGAAAACAAGAGGGAAAAAAATAGAATATACATATTTTTCAGGCATCAGGGTAATGTCTTACTTATCAGTTAAAAGTAATGTAATGGGAGAGGGCCCTGATGCCTGCGGCATGTAGTCTGTTTTTACCAGGAATTACAGTGGTATTAGTGACTGGTGTCGGAACCAGCTCATTTCTGAAAAAGAAAGTCTTACCGGTTTACATAGTTCTCTGTGGAAAACTTCGGTAAGAAAGAATCAGTGCAACAATGGTTACCTACAGCCTTCTGGAACGCCAAACGGGGGAAAGCAGAGAAGGATCAGTCAGTCAGAACCCTCATGATGATCTCTTCTGTGAGCTGGAGATGCTGACGGACTGCTGCTCCTGGTGTTCCTGGGTTCTGAGGATATGGCAGGTCATGGTGGGGTAGATCTATGTGTCCTGATGTGAAATACATCATGGACTAGTATAGCGTCCATGGATGTGCTCTTCTTAGATGTGGAGGCCGGAATGAGTTATACCAATCTGATATGTCAATGTGAGGTATATTTAGTGTCTCACAGAAAGAGGTCAGGTCTTCTGGTACACGTAAGTTGGCTGTGCACCCCTGAAATTAGGCAGATAAGCAAAAAGGAAATTTAGAGCAATATTACCTGGAAGGTAATAGGTGCAAGGTCTTGAAATTTTTTTATATCTGTGCCTTTATATGTTAGGCTGCAGCGATCTCTTGCCCTTTGCAGGATTTCTTCCTTTAGCTTAACCACTCACCGATTATTATACTGCGGCAGGTCGGCATGTTCCCGCAAATTGCCATAGCTGTACTTCGGGCCTTTAAAAGCTCTAGCAGGCAAGCGCGAGTGTTGCACGGCGGGGAACACGATGAGCGTGGCTGCAATTTCTGCTGGCCACACGCGATCACAGGCACGAGAGCCAGAACGGGAATGTATGTGCAAACACACACACATCCCTATTCTGTCAGGAGAGGAGAGACAGATCGCTGTTCCTACCAAGAAGGAACAGCGATCTGGCTCCTCCTCTAGTAAGTCACATCCCCACACAGTTAGAAACACCTAGCAGGGAACACATTTAACCCCTTGATCGCCCCCTAGTGTTAACCCCTTCCCTACCAGTGACATTTACACAGTAATCAGTGCATTTTTATAGCACTTTCCACCGCAATATCGCAGTCCGCTAAAAATCGCAGATTGCTGCCATTACTAGTAAAAAAAATTAATAAAAATGCCATAAAAATGCCATAAATGTATTCCCTATATTTTTTTACTAAAAATATGTAGAAGAATATATATCGGCCTAAACTGAGGAAGAAATTTGGGGGGGATATTTATTATAACAAAAAGTAAAAAATATTGTTTTTTTTTCAAAATTGTCGCTCTTTTATTATTTTTAGTGCAAAAATAAAAACCGCAGAGGTGATCAAACACCACCAAAAGAAAGCTCTATTTGTGGGGAAAAAAAGGACATTCATTTTGTTTGCATACATCATTGCATGATCGCGCAATTGTCAGTAAAACAACGCAGTGCAGTATCACGAAAAATGGCCTGGTCATTAAGGGGAACATTCTTCTGGTCCTCAAGTGGTTAACCACTTCAATACCAGGCACAATTTTCTGCTTTCAATGCTGTCGCATTTTGAATGACAATTGTGCGGTCATGCAACACTATACCCAAACTAAATTTTTATAATTTTCTTCACACAAATAGAGCTTTCTTTTGGTGGTATTTGATCACCTCTGCATTTTTTATTTTTTTGCGCTATAAACAAAAAAAGACCGACAATTTTGAAAAAAAAAAAAACAGATGGGCACTAATAGATGGCACTGATAGGCAGCACTGAAGGCACTGATAGGTAGAACTGATGGCACTGATATGCCTTCACTGATGGGCACGGATAGGTGACACTGATGGGCCCTGATAGGTGGCACTGGATAGGCAGCACTGATGAGGAGCTACTGACAGGCATTACTGAGTGGCATCTGAAGGGTACTGACAGGCATTATTGACAGGAATTACTGATGGGGCACTAAATGGCACTTCTATGGGCACTAATTGATACTGTTCTGGGCACTGATTGGCATTTTTATGGGCACTGATAGGCATTTTGTGGGGCACAGGCTGGAAGGTGATGGGCACCTCTGATGGGGGCTACACTGATAATCAATGTGCTTATTATCAGCGCAGACCCTCCTCTGACATGGAAACCTGCCGATCAGCTCTCCCTGTCAGCGTGAAAAAAGGAAAGCCATTTACTGGCACTTCCTGATTCACGCGATGATCAGCTGTGATTGGTCACAGCTGATCACATGGTAAGAAGCCTCTGTCAGAGGCTCCATACCACGATCGGAGTTGCGGTGTGTCAGGCTGATAACACAGCACCTCTGATCATCCTTCTGCATGCCCCCACAGGTGCGCGCCAGCTTGTTATACTGATCGCATCATATGACATCTGATCAGGATAACTAAGCCACTTTCCAATATCATATTGCTATATGGCGGGCGGCAAGTGGTTAAAATGAATCAAGCATCAAATCACATCTCTAGGAGGGTCAGTATCACTGCTCCTAGGTTTAAGTGCTCTGTGTAAGAGTTCATATTTGATGGAGGTTTCAGGGGGTCTGCCTAGAAGATCATTAAAATGGCTATAATGACCCCGTCAGGTGGCTAGGCTCTACCGTTTCAGGGAGACCTCTTACCCGCAGGTTGTGACGGTGGCCACGATTTTCCAGATCTTCCAGATGTCTGTGGAGGTCTCTGAGCTCGATATTGTGAGCTTGCAAAGAAGCCTGGATTTGAGAGATGGAAGTCTCATGGTGGGTTGTTGTGTCCTCAATATCAGTCATCCACGTGGCCATTGATTGAATGTTCCTCCATAGACCTGTGATGGCAGTTGCCACTGTAGCTTTGATATTTTCTGCTACCACACGTAGGTCTTGGAGGTTTAAGGGCTGCGCAGCTGCGTTGACAGCGGCCGAGGATTGTGAGCGATTCCTGCCTAAGGGGCTGAGGCTGGAGGATTGCGCGGCACCTGTGTAGGCCTGAGAAGAAGCCGAGGACTCGTGTGGTTGGGTCAGGAAGATCTTTGGAATGTGCTGGCTCATCTGCGAGCGGAATCTGGTTGGGGATGTGTTCCCCAATGTTTTCCCCATGATGAGGAGGATGGCTTGGAATAGCTTAAGAAAATACCTCTGTAGACAGGAGCTCGAGGGCTAGGCAGCCATTATGGTCGGCACCAAACCACACCCTCTCTCTTTAACTTTACATTTCTTTATGTTATTTTTGCTCTTCTTAGGAGCTTGTTATCTTCCATATTTATGTATCATTACTTTGGTATAAACAATTTACATTATTCTTGTACCTTTTTTTCTCAACAAATGTTAAAACATTATGGGACAATGAATTTGTAAAACTATACGTGAAATATTAGTACTTTTTTTATATTTTTCTTCATAGAGAACTTTTGTATGACAATGTACTGTCCTTATCCTGTCTAAGATGTCCTAAACTATAATACAAATGTACTGTGAAATGTATGTATGACAGGATGCAACACCTCCTTTTGGTCATGACACTAAAGCTTCTTTTCACAAACGAAGAAAGGTTTTGTATTACTCCAGAGATGACAATGGACTATGCCTTTGTTCTCATCTTTAAAAAAATTAGAAATATGCGTCACTGTTTTCTGTGTTGAAGCTTTTATTCTATTGTTAGACTGTTTTGCAATAACAAGTACATGTTCAATACTTTTCTCCTATGAGGTAAAGATTTATCAGATACAGCTGTATAAACATGTAATGATGTGTTTCCCTGAAAATATCTTCCTGTTACATTTATCTGAATGTGTTTGAAAGACAATGTTCTAACCATTGAGGATATTTTTCTTGACATTCTCTAAAACCATGTTCCTCAAGAATACCTTTTAGTGAGCAGTCAGATGTCCCTAATAGGGATGAACGAACGGTTTGGCCCGAGCATAAGTTTGGGCCGAACTTTCGTTGTTCGGACATTTGTTTAACACCCGAACAAACGGGTCATTCGACCATTTGTTCGGCCCTCCCGAACCCACCACAAGGCATTGCGGCACTGAACAGTGCATTGCAAGCCATGATTTGCTGAAGCAGTGAAAGCTTCAGCCAATCAGGGCACATAGCACTGTCAGAGTCATGATTGGACACTGTCATCATGACTTTGTCCAATGATGGCTCATTCCCGCCCCACAGTATAAAAGTATTCTTTCAATGGCAGCCATTTCAAGTGTGATTTTGGCGTGAAGAGAGATATAACAGGGCTCTTAGTTAGTGTGCTATAATGTGCTATTTTGCTTCAATTGTCAGTGGAGAATATTAGTTTAGTGTCAGTCTAGGGATAGTGTGAGTGTAGTGAGGAGGACCATCATTCAGCTTTTCATAGTGTGCAGCTAGAGTAGGGACAGCTCAGATAGTTTCAGTGTAGTGTAGTGAGACAGTAATCTTGACATTAGTATATAGCTAGAGAAGGGACAGTTCAGATAGCTTCAGTGTAGTGACGATTGAACACCGTCTATTTGATTGCATTACTGCCAGTTTAACGCTATATTGTATTGTGTGCGTTACTGCCAGTTTAACGCCATATTGTATTGCGTGTGTTACTGCCAGTTTAACGCCATATAGTTTTGCGTGCGTTACTGCTAGTTTAACGCCATATCGTTTTGTGCGCATTACTGCCAGTTTAACGCCATATAATTTTGGGTGAGTTACTGCCAGTTTAACGTCATATTGTTTTGCATGCGTTACTGCCAGTTTAACACCATATCGTTTTGCGTGCGTTACTGCCAGTTTACCGCCATATAGTTCTGTGTGCGTTACTACAAGTTTAATGCCATATAGTTGTGTGCGTTACTGCCAGTTTGACCTCTCTGGCAGTATTCCCGAGTCTGGCTCGGGGTGGAATTTCAGTATCAAAAGCGGTAACCCTGAGCCAGACTCGGGATCACATCGCAGTATCCAGACAAAGTAACTTACCTTGTCCCCTGGATCCTGCGATGTCTCCCGCTTTGTCTGTGAGCTGTCATCTCGCTCGATTCACAGTGCTGAGTGCCAAGTGCTGAGCTCCGTTCCCTGCGAACATTGCAACCCACGGGGACAGAGTTCGGCACCAAATTAAAAAAATTAAAAACACACAATACATACAGTACACTGTAATCTTACAGATTACAGTACTGTATAAAATAATTACACATCCCTATTGTCCCTAGTGGTGTGTCCAGTGCCCTGCATGCACTTTTATATTATAAATACTGTTCTTTCTGCCTGGAAACTGGAGATTGTCCATAGCAACTAAAAAGTGTCCCTTTACGTCAAAAGTGGTTTTAGACCAGCAAGAAAACAGCAATAATAAATTAGAATCACTTGCAGAATTGAGCGATAGTGATTTGTGGGGAAATTCATCATCAAACACTGAAAGTAACGACAGTGACAATTCTGCAACTGAGTAAATTTCAGTGTATTTGATTACATTATTGAATAATTTTTATTATTATTATATTATTATTTGTTATAATTATTTATAGTTATTTATTATATTATAATTTATGATTTTGTGTTTCAAACTTTATCATACCCGGGATGTCTACTAGACTCTTGTTTGGACAGATTTAAGTGTGTTATTCCTAAGAATTACAGGCCTGCAATATAAAACGCCAAATTTCCATACAAAATAATTGTACCGCTTTCAGCACCTAAAATCTGAAATAATCATACTGCCAGGGAGGTTAACGCCATTTACTTCTGTGTGCATTACTGCCAGTTTAACGCCAAATAGTTCTGTGCGTGACTGTACGTTTGGCGCATTATTTTACAGTATATTATATTGTATCCGTGGAGTGTGTCTGTGTAGTGTGAGTATTCAAATTAAAGGGCACCAAACACCTCTTTACATTGATTAAAGTGCATCTATGTACAGATTTCAACTTCTCCTTTACATTGGCTTATAAGCACCACCCCCTCCCTCCCAATAATGTCTGAGAGAACAACAAGGAGTGGCAGACGTTCCCTTGGCACTGTAAGGGGGCCAGCAACAAATGTGTCCACAGGCAAAGGTGGACGTGGTAGTCAGTCCTCAGGCAGGGCATCATTTCCTCTGTTTAGTGAGTTTGCCCGTGCTATCCAGCCACAGCAGGCAGAGGAGGTGGTGGACTGGCTTACTAAACCTTCCTCATCCTCCATCACACAAGCAGAGACAAGTGTGCAGCCCCCTGCAGTTGCCAGAGTGGATTAACCTGCCTCCTTGTCCACATCTATTCCTGCCATAGCCCTAATATCAGCCATTGAGGAGCCAGCTGAGTTATTTGACCGCAGCATCAGCCACTTGCTCCTTGATGATGCCCAGCCATTACTGGATTCAGATGCTGGTTCTGAGGTTGAGGATGACAGGAACATGAGCCTAGAGAGAGGGAGGAACACTGGTAGACAAATTGGCATTCATGTTTCCCAAGTCGCAGCGTATTGACAAGTTGTCTCCAGTGGTAATGATGAAGATGGAGGAGATGGAGATGATGATGATGAGGTCACTGATGCGACTTGGGTGCCAGATAGAGCAGAGGAGGAAACTGAAGGTGAGGCGGCACAACCCCAAGGAGGTCGGCATCAAGAAATAGTAGAGAACAGCCACCCTATTCCATCACATTCTGCAGCTGTTATCTCCCGGCCCACTCCCCACAGCTCAGCTGTCTGGGCCTTTTTCAGCAGATCTGCAGCAGATCGCACTGTTGCTATCTGCAAACTATGTCACAAGCACATTAAACGTGGCAAAAACACCAACCATTTGGGTACCACATGCCTAACAAGGCATTTAACATCCAACCACTCAGCCCGTTGGCAACAGCATCTAAAAGCCACACAAAAGGGGCACACATCTATCCCTCCTCCTCCTTACCCACTTCAGTCTGCCCCTGCGATACCGAGTTATTACCTTTCAGCAGCCTCCACTGACAGGGATGATGGTATAGCACAGGGTGTCCAAGGTCCTAGCAGCTCATCTACCAGCAGAACACCACCAGCTGTAGACTGTAGCTGGCTAATTTCTCTGCTCCATCTTCTGCAGTGGAAAAAAAAAATACAGTCCCTGCCAACCACATGCCCAGCGCCTGAATGCAAGCTTGTCAAAGCTGTTGGCTCCCCAACTTCTGCCTTTCAGCCTGGTAGATTCTGCCCCCTTCCGTGAATTTGCACAATGTACTGTACCACAAATGCAGGTTCCTAGTCGATACTACTTTTCACGTAAGGCCGTTCCATCTCTCTACCATCACATGGAAGGGAATGTTCTGGCATTGTTGGGCAAGACAGTCAGCCATAAAATCCACCTTACTGCTGACACGTGGTCCAGCAAGCATGGGCAGGGTCGAAATATTTCATTCACAGCACACTGGGTAACGCTGCTTGCAACTCAAAAGGATGCAGGACAGGGCTCAGTGCTGCAGCTTGTTGTGCACCCACATCTCCATATAGCTGGTGGTGATGATGCCAGACCTGTGAGCTCTACCCCCTCTTCCTCCTCCTCCGTCACCTCCATGGCCTCCTCTGCAGAATTGTCCTATGAACTTCAGGTACCCCCTAAGCGTTCAAAGGGCTTTTCCCAGAGTCAGGCTAAAAGGTGCCATGCAGTGCTTCAGCTGGTGTGTTTAGGGGACAGGAACCACACCGGAGCAGAGATTCTTGCAGCTCTGCAAGGACAGGCCCAGAGGTGGTTCAGACCACGCCAGCTGGAGCCAGGAATGGTGATGTCCGATAATAGCTCAAACCTCCTGTCCGCCCTTAGACAGGGAAAGTTGACACATGTGCCATGCCTGGCAATTTGGTGGTGCAGCGTTTCCTAAGTACGTACCCAGGGTTGCAAGATGTACTAAAGCAGGCCAGAAGAGTCTGTAGCCATTTCAGGTGGTCATACACAGCCAGTGCTTGGTTGGCTGAAATTCAGCGGAAATTCCACCTGCCCGTAAATCGCCTGATTTGTGACATGCCCACGGGGGGGGGGACTCATTTGGGAATGCTGCAGTGGCTATACATGCAACAGAGGGCTGTCAACGAGTAGTTGTGTCAGTATGGTACGTATGGCACGATGACAGGCTCGGCTCGGCTTTTTTCCCCACGCCAATGGCTGATCATTAAGGATGCATGCACTGTATTGCCACCATTTGAGGAGGCCACAAGGATGGTGAGCAGTGACAGTGCATGCATCAGTGACACAATCCCTGTTGTGTTCCTGCTGAAGCAGACTCTGCGAGGCATTATGGACAGAGCACTGGAGGCAGAGCAGCAGGAGGAAGAGGAGGACTTCCTTTTCTCTCAAGGCCCACTTTATGCAGACACCATCATTCCTATGTCACAGAACACACAGGAGGAGAGAGGGTAGGAGGATGAGGAGAAGGATTTTGGCACTTTCATAGGCTTTGAAGAAGAGTAAGACATGCATCAATCTGTAAGCGATGGCTTTCCAACCCCAGGACCCTTGGGAGTAGTACGTGGCTGGTGTGAGGAAGTTCCAGATACTGTCATCCTGAGTGACCCCGGGGAGTCTGCTCCTCAAGCCTCTGCTAATTTGAGGCACATGGGCAAACTCATGCTTCAAAGCCTGCAAAAGGACCCAAGAATAGGATAATTACTGGTTGGCAACCCTCCTTGACCACCGTTATAAGGGGAAGGTCTCTGAACTCATCCCGTCCCCACAGAGAGCGCAGAGGATACAATCTCTTGAGGACACATTAAAGAGGATTTTATTGAACGTTTTTCCTTACTCTAGTAGGTTACAGTGTGGTGGAAAACGTTGTTTTGTGTCTTCCGTTAGTCAAGAACGAAGCGTTGGAGAAGGCATCCGCCTAAGTGAGGCATTTCGGAATTTTTCGGAATCCCATCAGCAGCGTCTGCATCACATGGTGGACGATTACCTCGCGGCCAAAACAGAGACGGAGAGCTTTCCAGCTGACAATCCACTGGCTTACTGGGTCATGAGAATAAACCACTGGCCAGAACTTGCCCAGTATGCTATTGAGTTGTTGGGCTGCCCTGCATCCAGTGTGCTTTCAGAATGGGCATTCAGTGCTGCAGGAGGTTTCGTTACTGATCATAGAACGCATCTGTCCACAGACTCTGTGGACCGTTTGACTTTTATAAAAATGAATCAGTCCTGGATTACCAGCTATGAAGCCCCTGATGCCGATGTCACTGATTAAGTCTTTTTGGGATGTGGAATCTTGGCAGGACTTTGAGGCTGCCTAGCTTTGAGGGTGTTCAATCATTTCATCTGGAAGAATGTTTTTGGTATAGGTTTCATGGGCACAAATAACACCCAAAGACCAATTTTCTGACAGGTGCATATCATTGTAGTTTTTTACAGCAAGGCAAATTCTTACTTACATCAAGTGTACCTCTATAGGGTTACAGTGGGAAGGCTCCACCGAGACCCAAAGACCAATTTTAAAGCACCCGTTACTTCTATCCAAAGTCAAAGTGACAGCAGAATGTATCCAAAAAATCTCCAATCTTGTTCCCAGTGCACTACATTGTGGCCTCATCATACACATTGGCTCCCCAGCTGTTGCTGAGCAAAATAAAGGCAGCTTGCAGGAGAAATGTCATTTTTTTTGGCTTTATAAATTCAATAATTGCTACAGCAGGTTCTAGACATGGTACAGATCTGCCACTTTACAGTTAGACTAAGGGGACCCCCTAGCACTATATTGGAAGGATTTTTTCATTTTTAGGCTTTCACTTTAAAAATCAAAAAATCACTGCTCATTTAAAAATGACGTTTTTCACAAACTTTTTATTGCTTCTTATTGATCCATGTCCCCCCAGGGCAGGACCTAGACCCCTATAACCATTGTATGCCCTAATTACTTGCATTTAAGCCTTCAAAATGGGCAATTTTGATATTTGACGTTCGGGTCCCATTGACTTTAATGGGGTTCATTATTCGGGTCCAAACGTTCGCGGTGTTCAGACATTCTGGCTTGAACCAAACATGGGTCAGTTCGGCCCATCCCTAGTCCCTACTATGGTCTTGTTTTATTTCACTATGCTCTCTGTTGATTTAATTGCATAGTAGACACTTAGCAGTTGCTTTACACCTGACTCAAAAGTTTTTTTCAAAAATGATAAAACTCTTGAGAAATAGGCAATTATTTTCTCCTTACCTTATTGTAATTGAGACAACTCTACTGAGATTGCATTCTCAGATACACAAATTTTCAAAACAAAAGATGCTTCACAACAAACCTCTATTGTATTTAACACTGGATCATTTTGCAAATCTTTTTTCAACATTTCAAAGGCATTTTTCTCATTTGGGCCCCATTGTTCAACTATATTACCTTTATTCCTCAAAAGATCATATATAGTGGATTAACGTTCTCTGGGAAACAGTGTACGAATTCTCTGCAATTATTTATTTTATTCAAAAATGTATGTAATGCCTCATATGTTGTTGAAGTTGGAATTGAAATAATATCTCTGTTTCTTGCAACAATTGTCTCTTTCCTTGACTAATTTGCATATGAAGGTATGTCACCTGACTTTTCATCAGCTGAACTTTTGTTGTATTTAATTTTAGGCCTGCAACTTGTAACAACATAAACAAGTCAGACAAAAGAGCAATATGTTCATCGATATTTTGAGTACTCAGCAGAATCGTATCCACATGCTGCCAAAAACATTTTGGCTTTGAGAACGCTGATAGTATTTTTGCTATAGATTCATGAACTACACCATCACCAATGCCGAAATCAGTTATTACCCGAGTGAATGCATAAGTCTCTTTTCTGAATGTAAACACAAGTTTGTATTGACAACTTTTAGATTAAGGGACGGAAAAATGACTTTAGAGATTCTTAGTACAGAGAACACTTTGGCTTTGGTATCCAAATTTAACTTTATGTTTGAATTATCATGACTGACTGTGTTATTTGTGATATGTTTATGTGTCCTTAAGTCAACTGATAAAGAATATGAATTATCAACTTTTGTGATAGGCCAAATGCAGTTATTTACCACTGATTGTGCTTTCTTCAAAATTTCAAGTTGTACAAACTCTTGAATAATGGCAGAAAGTAGACAAATTGATTCTAATGGTAACTCAAGCTGATTAACAGGTTCTGGATCTTTTCCTTTAATATTCAGTTTGGTATTTTTCAGTTCATATGTAATTTTTGAACTTTGACCACAAATTTGGAAAGCATTGTACCACTTCCTTTAAATCACAATTACCATCAGTATCAGGTCATTTTTGTAGACATATTAGTAATGGAACCAACATTACTGTATACAGAGGGATCAATTAGCAATGCTTTAAGCCTAGATCTTTCCAAATACTTTTATTAGCCAAATCAATTACCCACTTTTGTTTATTGAATACATCAATGCCAAGTATATTCTCTGCACTGTGACAAAACCAAATGTCATTGTTAGTTTTTACTAGTTTACATACTTCAAATGTTACATTAGACAATAAATAAAAGTGTAGCGCTATAACTCAGTAATTGTGTACAAAAAAATATACATATATGTGTACAGTGAACATGTATTGTCAAACCACATATAGCTGTAGATGTGAATAATACTATATGTAAAATCCACAACACTATAGGGTGAAGCAATAAATAGTACACCTTATGCTTGAATACAATAGTGACTATTATATAGAAAACAGTGACAGTAGCATAAACTCAACAACTCAAATAATATATAGTAAACATGAAATGTAATAGTCCATTTCAAAATTGTGAAAACTTTGTGAAAAACACCACCAAGAGTTTATGGGGGTAGTGCATACACAATGATGTAAAAATGATAAAAAGATGATTCCCAAGTATGCAGATGAATAATTAAACTGATTTCAGCAAGTAAATGAACAGTGAGAGAACCGTGGGTGCACAAAAGGATTTAAATCAGTGCCGGGGCCATCACCAGGAAATGAAGAGGCTTACCGGAACTCAATGACCTGTAATGGCGTGCGCCATACAAGTCAAAACAGGCTTGATGACCGATAGGTCTGAGCAGTGTGTCTTGACAGATGTCATCAGCATACAGCAGAAAGGGGTATCAGCACGGCTTCCACATCCATAGACACTCCAACATAAGCCAAGCGAATAATTTAAGTACCATGTGAGGAGAAAGAAAACTCACATAGCGTGATAACGTTTAAATACTGGTATATTATTAAAATCAAACTCACATATTAGGAGGAAGAAAACAGCTCAAACGTCATATAGCGGCAGTCGTGAGGGGTCCACCCGACATGTTTCAACTAAAAAGCCATCAGCCAGATGGTCACTATTGTATTCAAGCATAAGGTGTACTATTTATTGCTTCACCGTATAGTGTTGTGGATTTTCCATATAGTATTATTCACATCTACAGCTATATGTGGTTTGACAATACGTGTTCACTGTACACAAATATGTATATTTTTTTGTACACAATTACTGAGTTATAGCGCTACACTTTTATTTATTGTTATTAGTTTTTACCTTGAGTCCATAGGTGTGTTAGCTGCTGTTTCAGTGTTCCTTGGATCTAGCGCAGCGCTGTACTTACCCCTTTACCTGTTCCCAAATGTTACATTAGACACCTGTCCAGCAGTGGAATTACCTGTATTATTAAAACACACTATATTACACGTAGGAGAATTATGTCTGTTGCCTGACTATTTTTGTCACATTAATTCATAGCTACCTCGTATATGAGATCGCTCTGTTTCAATTGTCTCCTAATTTTATTGACGAAGCTTACTATAAATACACTAGAAAATACATCTACTCATAGTCATAGTCATACACAGTAAAGTCTTTGAAAACTTTCATTAGTTGGTCATGTATTTGCAACTTTAGTTTTGCAGTTCTACGTAATAAGTCTTTATGTTTAATCTGTTTCATCATCAGCATCAACATTCTCTATTTCCGAACTTTCAAGAATATAAGAAGGTTGTGGCTTTGACTTGGAGTCAGTCTTTTTGTTATCTTTTGTTATTACAGCAATCTGTCTACTGTCATTTTATAACTTTAACAAAAGATTTGTTTTAGATTCTACTTGTTTGTTATGATCCTCTTTGTAATTACAAAAAAATCTCAGTTTGGACAATTAAGAGAATCTTGGGACACATTTTCATGTATTCCTTTGTTATGTACATTGTTAGTCTCTGTCTGATTTAGTGTACAAACATTTTTGCCAAGTATGTCAACATAATAATTATCTTATTACATATTCTTACTAACTTTAACACATTATTATTTTTTTTTTTGTAATTTGTGCACAGTAAACCTGGATTTGTCAATCTGTGTATTGGCCTGTATACATTAATTCTACATACATTCCCCAAAGTGACTGTCATTTGGACAAAAAACACATATCTTTAAACTCTAGCTTGCTTTCTTTAGCTAATTCATCAATAAATTCCATAACATTTACTCACCATACTTATATCATTTTTTACGTTTCAGCTGGCTTTGTCACTGGACCTCTTGTCCATGTCTGACGAAACACAAACGCCTCTTGGTTGATAGGTTCAAGACCATCTTTTTCTCAAGGCTTGAATGTTTACAAAATTGCGGTAGTCTCTCCCCTCTCATTAAGGATCAAGATTTCCGTAAAAAAATTAGAAATGACGGTGGTGCGCGGATCGCCAAAGTGAACAAAAATTGCAGATGTCTAACATTGTAGTATATTTAGTTATTTCCGAATGATTAAGTATAAAGTATAAAAGGTCAGTTCAATGTAGGTAAACAAAAATATAAGAAATAAAATAAGAAGTTATAAAGATGTGACAAGCTTAGAGTATGGCTGTCCAATCACGTGTGTCTTTCTTTGTGCTTCTGCTCAATGCAAAATTAATCTCCAAAGATGAGTGGAGAAAGTGACCTAGTATAAGGTTACTGAAAGAGAAGCACCTGTCTAAAACTGTCACAGAGTATATATATAGTCTTTTATTATGAGAGGCTGTGAGTAAGCATTTGTGTCAGTCTATGTGACACGAGTGAGTGAGTGAGTGAGTGAGTGTGTGTGTCCTCCTTGAATATGGATCTCCTGTCTTTTTATGTTACATGTAGACATAATGACTCCATAAAGCTCAGAACCATGTATGGCAAACATGTTAACTTCGGCAATTTGTTATACAAGAGGATGTACTAAATTCATAAAGTCATATATGGACTTTGATTGACAAGCCCACATGTAACACTCTATTCTTGTACCGTAACGTGATGTCACAGGTCAAAGGTGATGTAGCTGCAATTTTCATATGCCATATAACCAAAATTCTACTTATGTAACACATATTACCAAATTAGACAACATAAATTAAATAAATACACACAGATACTAATAATTATGACTGATAATACACTAATCCTAACTAATGCCGCGTACAGACAATCGTAATTTCCGACAACTAAACCGTGGATTTTTTTCCGATGGATGATGGTTCAAACTTGTCTTGCATACACACAGTCACACAAATGTTTTCGGAAATTTCGATCAGCAAGAACGCGCTAATGTGCAACACGTACAACGGAACTATAAAGAGGAAGTTCAATAGCCAGTGTGCCACCCTTTGGGCACCCTCTGCTAATCTCATGTTAGTAGAAGTTTGGTGAGAGACAATTCGCGCTTTTCAGCCTCATGCTTTTCAGATCGCTACTGCTCTTCAGTTTGTGCTTGTGGGTTCGTATCTGCTCTTCAGTGGGTGTTGTGAGTTCATATCTGTTGCTCAGTGTGTTCTTGTCTGCTCGTTTCTGATTTTCAGATCGTTCTTCTCAGGTTCTTTCTGATTTTCTGTGTGTTCTGTTAGTTCGTTCTGACCAGCCGAAAATTTTCAAGCCATGTTGTGGGTACGTACTCGTCGTAGAGATCATGATGTGCAGGGGCTTGGTGTTGGGGTTCTTACTTTGACCAAAGCCCAGTCCATGAACAGGGCGAGGAGGAGTTCATGGACCAAGAATTGGTTGCTCCAGTTTGACCAATTCTCGCACATGCCTTTGTTGCAGGAGATCCAGGAGAATAATACTGATGATTTCAGGAATTATCTCCGGGTGAGGGACCCCATTTTTCACCGTCTGTTGGCTTTGCTGTCCCCTTATATTATGAAGCAGGACACCTGCATGCGGCAAGCCATCTCTCCCGAGCAGAGGCTCGTCGCCAACTTGCGGTACTTGGCAACGGGGAGAAGTCTGCAGGACATCAAGTTCTCGACAGGCATCTCCCCCCAGGCTCTGGGGATCATTATTCCAGAGACCTGTTCTGCCATAATTCGGGTCCTGCAGAAGGACTATATTAGGGTAAGTTTTATCCTTTAACATCACATTCTATGCATTTAATGTTTGCTAATGTATTGTATTTATTTCATCATTCCCTAATTACCATGATTGTAATATGCTGTTAATGTCCTCTTTGTCCTCATGCATGCTGGAAGCTTTTAAAGTTCCTTTTTTGGCCTTCATGCATATTTGCCTTCCCTAACCTCCCCAGCATGCTATCCTGGGCCCACACACCCCTAGCCTAGTCACTTAAAGTTTGTTCTCAGCTCCATTGTAGTGCTTACCCTAAAATGTGTTTAAATGGTATTTTTGTCCTTAAATTTAGGCAGAATGCAATATTTTTTTTTGGAGGGGGCCCAAACTCATTTTGAACCCTCCCTCCCCCACAACCGCTAAGTCAGCTGATACCAATCCTCTATCTGCTGACTTTGTCAAACCCATACACACTATACCTACCTCTTTTGTGTTCATATTTATGGATGAATTCACCAAAGCATGTAGTACAAGGGTCTGCCTGAATACTTTTAAATGCTACTGTTTAAAGTTTTGTTCTCCTATTATCTTGATAGATAATTGCAGAATGTAAAAATGTGCTTCAATTTGTACAGTGTGTATTCATATTTTTGGATTATGACACTTCTTACCTATCCAGTGGGCTGCCAATGTAAGTAAGGAGGGGCTGGCCAAAGTAACACACATTATTTATGCATTCAGCTCTAAATGAAGTGGAGAGGGTTACCTGTCCAAAACACCCCCCCCATAAAATTTTTGGACCTTAAAATTTTGTCTTTAAATTCTCATTTCAATAAATTTTATAATTATGTTGGCCAAGAATGTTTGTGTCTAATCTGCTTGCAATGTTATGTGCGAAAGTACTAATTATTTTTTTCTTGCTTGACTCCACAGTTTTCTTCAAACCCACAGGAATGGCAGACTGTGGCCTCCCAGTTTGCCCAACGGTTGGGCTTTCGTAACTGTGGAGGGGCAATCGATGGGAAACACGTCCACATCATCCAACCCCCCAACTTGGGGTCATACTATTATAATTATAAGGGGTTTATTAGTATGGTGTCGGCGACATACAAGTTTTATGTATGTGGACGTGGGGAAGAATGTCCAAATGTTGGATGGTGGAGTCATCACCCAGATGGAGTTCTACAGACGGCTCCAGAATGGCAGCTTGGGCTTGCCACCTGCGGAAGACAATGTTGCTGGTCTTCCATTTGTTTTCATCGCTGATGAAGCGTTTGGGCTAGCAGAACATCTGATGAGACCAAAGGATTTTTAACTACCGGCTGGCCAGAGCCAGAAAAGTGGTGGAGAATGCTTTTGGCATAATGGCCAGGCAGTTCCGCCTATTTCTAACACCAATCCACATGGCGGAATATAAACTCCACCATATTGTGCATGCCTGCTGCATTCTGCACAATTTTCTATGTAAAAATGCTATGAACTATGTGGCCTCAGTTGGGCCTGAGGCCGGATTTCCTGATCAATCAACTCTGACGACACTTGAAGCTGGCCGTCCTGGTTTGTCCCCCAAAGCGCCAGCAAAGTCAGACAAAAATATCTGGAGTACTTTGCGGGTAGGGGGGCCATTGATAAGCCAACAAATGTGTGAAACATTTTTAAAATAAATTTTTATTTTAAAAATGAACTAATATTTCATTTGATTTACTGCTTGTGTTTCTTTTAGCTGTCTCCTAGGTTCTACAATGGGCTTTTCTTTTTGGCCATTTTCTTCAATATTGCAAACGTAATTTATTTGATATATGGGTTGACAATCTCTTCTTCAGCTAACTATTATGTTGTGGGTCTGCTACACAAACACATTGTTTTTGTTGTTAATGTAATGTAATGTTTATCTTCTCTAAATCACAATTGTACACCATGATCTCCCCGATAAGGACGTGCGTACTTTCACTGGTGAAATGAGTTTCTTCTTCCACAACATCCACATCACCTAAAATTAAAAAAAAACACACCATGTATTATAAATATGCAGGCATACATATATTACCTGAAACTGTGGTCTCAGACACTGACGTGTTGTGGTTACTATTTCGCCCAAATCACATACCTCGGAATTCACATCCTCAGGTTGTGGTGTGGGGATTTACCGTTCTTTAGGAGGTTGGGGGTCCCTGGTGTCCTCAGATGTCCCGAGTCTTTTCTCCCCTATGTGAATAAAAAAAAAGGTATACTTAGCACACAGATATTTGAGGCAAGAAAAAGGAATATGAAACATTGCTTGGAAGTGTCGTACAATTGTCTGTTTTGGCAGAGTTACAAGCTGAAGACATGATTTTTTCCCTTTCAAAAGCTGGAATACTTACCTTTTTTGGTAAAGTATCACACATGGAGACACCCCTAGTATCCACTGGAGCACCTGTGTGGGACACCCTAAAAAGGGTGTTCTGGTATCCCACACTAGTGCTCCTGCGTCCAGATGTGTAAACAGCTGCTGAGTGTCCTCTCCTTACACTAAATCAAGTTTGTATTTCATTCTAGTTACAAACCCATCTAGACAACGATGTAATAAACTTCTTTTAATACAACTAGGCCTGAACAAATGTAGTTAATCTGCATCTGTCAAAAACATTGTATTAGTGGTCGAACGATCAATGTTTAATACGAACGATTAATGTGCCCACGAACCTGAAGCTTGCCATTTTAAATGCCATTTTAAACTGTACAACAGTAAAGAAAAGCACATGGAGCAGCATGCAAGTAATAATAATAATAGGAACACACGACAAATACTTACTTTTTTGCAGCACTCTCTTGATTCTTCTGTACTGATTGTGCTCCCTCAATTTGAGGTCTGACCATCGTTTCCTCAGTTGATTCTTGGACCGTCGTCCCCCAAAATTCTTCTGCAGACTTTTCACAACTTTAGTCATGATTTTGGCCTTTCTCACATTTGGTTTTCTGTATGATCCATATTTCCCTTTATAGTCAGCCCTCTTCAAGATGTCCACCATCTCAATCATCTCAACAAAGAACATACTTGAGGCCTTAAATTTCCTGGATCGGGACATTTGTGGCTCCGGGCTTTCTTCGTCGTTGCTGCTACTCTCATGCAACTGCTCTGTCTCCGCCATGTGCTCTCCCACTGCACCGAAAGAGAAGGGGCAGGGAATATACTAGAATAAATGGTAGGGGCGGGTGGAGTTTCACACATGCGCAGTGTATATAAAGCGCAACACGCGTGTGTCATAAGTACGATCTGTAAGCGGAGGACGGAGTAGCGGAATCGCCAGTCGTGCTAACAAAGGTACAATTCTAACTTGGGGCACCAGTGGCCTATACTGCTTATAGATTGAGGCCTATATTGGGACAAGATTATGAGAGTTTAGCCTGACATTAGGGTTTGTCTTGTGTTGTGTCTTGCAGTTAAAATGAATAGATTCAAGGATCACGACTTCCTCCCTAGCTTCATTGATAAATACAAGGAGCTTCCCTGTCTGTGGCAGGTGAAACACCCATTTTATAATAATAAAATCAAGAGGAAGGCAGCGCTGGATCAATTGCTGGAATTGGTGAAGCCGGTGATTCCCACGGCAACCATCCCCTATTTGAAGTGCAAAATTGTTGGCCTGAGGAGCACATATAATAGGGAGCGCAAAAAGGTCCAGGATTCCATGAGATCTGGAGCAGCAGCAGATGACGTTTATTTCCCCAGGCTCTGGTACTACGACTGTGGTTTTTGTCAGACCAGACTGAAACCAGGCCATCACTCTCAATCCTTCCTTCCACTCTTCCTTCCACCTCAGATGAGGCTTCAGAAGTCCAACCTGGGACTTCCACCAAGGAAGAAGATGTGGAGGAGTCCAGGATGAGCCAGGTATAGCATTGTTCAACATATTTCTTGTCATAAAATTAATGATGTTAACTAGATGCTATTATTGATCACTAATTTCTGATTTAACAAAGTGGTTTACTTATCAATAGACAGTAGTAGCCAAAAATGTTTGGGACAAGAATGAAAAATGCCGGAATAGGAATGATTATCTTTTCTATTTGTTAACATTTGATTTGAAACAGTCATGAGCTCAAAATTGTGTATGATTGATGACCAAAAAACTAAAACTATGTACCATTTTCATACACAGGAAAGTCTCAGCCAGGCCGTGGAAACTGGCAGCCAGAAGGTGGCGGGGGTAAGTGGCAGCCAGGAGGTGGCCGTGGAAAGTGGCAGCCAGGAGGTGGCTGTGGAAAGTAGCCTGACCAAATCGCAGGTTCCTCCCCTCTGCCTTCCAACAAAAAGGCCCAGGAAGGGGAGTAACATAGAGGAGTCAGCACTTTCTTTGATTCGGCAGGCTACTGTGGCCCTGAGAACCACCCCCAATCTTCAAGAGACCTATGCCTGCATGGCAGCCAGCAAAATGCAGGAAATGGAGGTGGGCCAATGCCTCATTTGTGAGGAAGTCATCTATCAAGACCTAAATAAGGGGGTGATAGGCGAACTCACAAAAAAGTCATGCATGCGAGTTGGACCATACTCCTCCTCCACCTCCTGCCACAGCTCCAACACCACAGCCACAGTCTGGAAGGAAACGTGCAAGGAAGTCTTGAGGGTGATGGCCTGGGTTCAGTCTGGTCTGGCAAAAGACGCAGGCTGTTGTAAGACCACAGCCTCAGGACAAACATGTCATCTGCTGCTGCTCCCAATCTCTCTGAGTCTTGGATTGTATTGTGCTCCCTATTAAATGGACTCCTCAGGTTACCAATTTTACCAGATTTGCCTGTAAAATAATTTATGTGTGCCCTGGGGAACAAAGGCTTTGCCAATTTCAACAGTTTATCCAGTGTTGCCTTCCTCTTTATTTTGTTATGACCCCTAATAAATGTCTATTTTTTTCACAAATACTTGGCTATGTGTTGTAGTTCAAAAAGGACAGTTTGTTTGTGAGTATGATGGTACATTTCAAAAATACAATGTCAAATTAACAAGGAACACCAACCAATCTCCTTGAGATTAAAAAAAGATAAGATAATAATGGTGTTGTGGTAACTTGACACACAAAACGACAAAAAATATTATGGAGATCACTAGAAAAAAAAACACTAAAAAAAATCAGATCTTGATAAAAAAAAAAAGGAGATCACTATAAAAAAATTGAAACATTATTATGGAGATCTGGCAGAAAAAAATATAAAGATTATTCAGGAGATCACGAGAAATAATAAATAAATCAGTTTGTTAGAACTCTGTGTGAATATCAGCAGCAAAACAACTTCATTTTTCTAGCATTATAAAGAAGAAGAGAATGCGCTGAATTAAAAGATTAAAAAATTTGCAGCGTGCTGAATGTGCTATCTCCATTACGAACGCTAGTTTTACCAGACCGAGCGCTTCCATCTCGTACTTGATTCAGAGAATGCATGGAATTTGGTGAGTCGGAAAATTGTCTACACACATTCGGAATTTACGACAACAAATTTTCTTGTTGGAAAATTTGAGATCAAGCTCCCAAACATCTGTTGTCGGAAATTCCAACAGCAAATGTCCAATGGAGCTTACACACGGTTGGAATTTCCGACAAAGAGCTCACATCGAACATTTGTTGTCGGAAATTCCGAACGTGTGTACGCGGCATAACAATATTTAAACAAATATATGTATTATTACTTTATTACAGGGGTCTTGTCTATTCTTGACTTCTCATAAGTCTTGACTTCCCAGAACATTCTATACCAGATACCAGATACCTTATATGCCCAACCTCCAACTAGTTACAATAATAGAAATATTTCTAGCTGAGTCTTAACTGAAAAATGAGACACTATCATTTGTTCAAGGTAATTTACACAATATATATTATGATTAATCATAAAACCAAATATATTTTTGCAAGCTTGCCATATATAATATAACTCCTATATGTGCTGAATTATGAATTTGGCATAATAATCTAATAGGCTTCTGGTAGTATAGCAGACATCATGTTGAAAGTGTAGTTAGGAAGGTCATTTGGTAGAAACAATTCTGGGATCTCACGCAATTTAACATTATTATGGTGGGACACATCTTTGAGGTCTTCCAGTTTGGTCTTGATCCATGAGTGGTCATCCCTAGTTTCCTCATAGGCATCTACCAGGTTGTTTATGATCGCATTGCATTCCTCCATTTTGTTTTCAATATAATTGACCCTATCCCCAATATCGTGCCCCTGTAGAAGTCCAAATTGGATGAAACGCGTCGGGAAAGGCTCTCAGTTCCCTACATTGCTTTTATTATATTCTATGTGATCACTTTTTATATTTTTGTATATTGGTTGATTCCAATAAATGTACTTTTTGACCGGAGCACTCTATTTTTTTCCCCCATCCTTCTTGGTTCTATGAGAAATTGGGATGCTTCCACCAGATGTGCTGCTTTCCCTAATGCGGAGGACCTTAATACAGTGGTTCCAGCCTAAAGGAGACACCTCGGGTGACCCTGGACCCTTACTACCATCTGTGAGAACCTTCTATCCAGTTCCCTAAGCCTATTTGATTTGGTGTCATTGGCATTCGAATCCACCCGTTCTGGTAAGAGTATTTTCACCTTCTTTACTACAAGAGTCATCATTTGATGAATCGTATGCCAGAAGATTTCTTCAGCCCTATTGGATTTGTTATCCATCTTATTGTTTGGACTTTATCACTTTCTGTATACACATGATGAACTGGATCATACCCGTTTATCACTGAACTTTGTTAGTTCACATATAATGTTTTTTGTTAGCGCTACATTTTTCACATTATTGCATTTGAATTTTAGTCACATTCTAGTGTAGCTGCTTGCTATTTTACTATACTGTATTGGATCAGCGCAGTTATACCTTTACACGCGGTGGTGAATATATGTATGAGAGAGGAGAAGTCAGCAAAATGGAGGGCTACAAAGAAAGAAACATGTCCTTCATGGTAGTGTCTAGGATTAGCTGTCCAGAGGTAGGGAAGGATGCTATAGAGGATTGTACTGAAGACTTAGTTTGTAAGGGGTTAATCCCCTGTCTCACCTCTGGTGGAAGCAGTGACAGTGTGTCCATTCTCATGCGGGCCTTTGCTGATCTTTCTGTCGCTGGGCTTAAGGGAGCAGAGTGGTCTGGCGACAAGGGAGCAATAGTGTCACTTATATATCCCTGTGTGGCATCAGGGAGATCTATGTAGGAGGCCGAGGTGGGGATGCTGAGGCTGTGTCGCCATCTTGGCTGAGACCTCTCGGTGGTGCAGGCCACAGAAAAAAGGCTGTGAGCTTTTACAGTCAGTCTTTCCTTTTCCTGGACATGATGGCAGGAGGTTGTCTGGAGGGTGGGAGGCAAATGAGCAGGGTATGAGGCCCAGGTGATTCCCGCTGTTGCTCCGAGTTTCTCTCCAGCTAGCAGAGCTCTCAGGTTAGGCATGCCCCCCACAGCTTACTAATTCTTACAAGTGATGGTGGCATAAGTTTTATTTTTCAGCCAGTAAGTCTGTTGTTTTTGAACAGAACACTCTGTCTTGAAGATGTAGACATTCGAAGGTTGAGACAAACCATTTAACACTGACTGGGTTGCTTACAATGATCAGCATTTATTTATGTATGTAAAACCTTTATTCCAAAAGAAAGTTTCTGTAACTGCCTTCACAGACTGACAAATGTGTCTCTGTTGCTCCTAGGAAGTAGTCCGTAAGTCAGCAGGGCCAAGGACTTGTGTACGATTTTGTGATCCCCAGGACAGATCTGTGTTTTGTTGAGTTCATTACCTATATGCACCGGGGCTAGTGCATTCTGAAATGTAAGTGGAAAAGTTGCTTGTGTATTAAATACATTTTGTTTTACAGTATTACACTATGCTAGTTCCTTCTTTATCCTTATGTTGTCATCATCTATGAGAGACCACGCTTTCAGGAGTCCACTGTTGGAAGCAGTGGTGGCTGGTGAAGTTTTAATATGGGGGGCGCCAGACCATGCCCTTCCTTTTTGACCCCTCCAACTTGGTGAAAATGGGCATGGTTTCAGGGAAATAGTGGGCGTGGCTCTAAGGTGGTGTGGTTAGCATCTGAGATGAACGAGGGATGGAGGGAGAGGGAGAGAGGGATGGAGTGACAGCAGGCCCAGATCCTATACAACAATAGAAATATGTGTATTCTAGAAAGTTTAACAATCAGCAGATAAAGATATTCCAAACACCTGGTGTTAGCACTTCAAACATCCCGGCACCATGGTTGTTTTGGTGTCGGGATGATTGAAGCGCATTATTTCTATTATTACATTGTAATATAAAATGAAATCATTCAACTCACCATAATGCAGAATTAGTGGGAGCCACGTCGCCTGCCACCAGATGCCATCAGGTGTCCCCAGCTGAGTCCGTCCTTACATGCAGCCTGTGTCCCACCAAATGCAGCCTGTGTCTCCACGGGAGCACAGCGGTACTTACCTTGCTGTGTGTTGTCCTCTCCTGCGGTGTCTCCTTCCACAGCGGCGATGGAGGGGTCCACTCCTCTCATACTTCCTTTTTCCTCTCTCCCGGGTGCAATGGGAGAGAGAAAACAGGAAGTGACATCAAACTGATATGTCAATCAAACCGCCCAGCCGCAGTAATAGATACTACGAGCGCCAGACGGAAGCTACTCAGTGCTTCGGAAAGCACCGCAAGGCGAGATAAACGCCCACAAATGAAGCGCCGCATCTGCAATCTCGTGATTGCATAGACGTGGGGCTTCCCATAAGTGCACTTTGTCCGGCGTCGCAATGTGTTCGGCGTCCGAACACAGTTCACTTAAGGACTTTTTTTGTATTTTTTTAAAGGGCCAGTATTAATTTTTTTTTTTTTTTAGATTTTTTTTTGTGACTGCCTGGAGGGGGGACGGCGCCCATGCGCCCCCTATGGATCGTTAGCCACTGGTTGGGAGCTTAATAACAATGGATTGAGACCCCAAAGGGGAAGGTGCTACTTGGCCTAATTGGGGGCTGCTATGGGAGGTGAGCGCATGGTGTGACTGGTGGAGGGTCCACTTGGTGTCAAGTCACTCATTTGCTAGTATTCACCACTGGATTGTATGTGGATAGCAATTTGTTTACAGAAGATATCACTGGATATACAGACTTGTCTGACTTTTTTGACATATTATGTGTTATATTTCTTTTGTCCACTAGCGGTCTTTGGTTACACACACTATATTTGTGTTGTTTGTAATATTATTAGGTGCCATATTCAACACTGAATAATATAAAATTTAAACTCGTGCTGAATGGTGAAAAAAACAGTGAAAAAGAAAACTAAAGCAGCTGCCACACACAAAGTGCTACTCACTAGAAATGTAAAATTATGAAAATGTGGCACTCGCAAATGTTATTAAACATGTGTAACCAAGTGTAGATGCGTGCAGATGTGAATATACAAAGCAAAAAACATGTCAATAAAGTCCAAATAAATGTGCTGAATGATCTGATCCACAATGGGAAAAAACGTTTGAAGTGCAATGGACCACAGACGCTCCAGGACTTTTCAAGTGCAGAAATGCCACCACCACATGTGTCCCCACTCACCAAATGGTGATGACCCCCAGCTTTGCAGTCTCACGGCGTGCTTTCCAGAAACCAGGAAGTGCGTTCCAAGGAGCAGGAAATTACGTCAGTGCCACCGGAAATACGCCTATTCAACACTCCCACTAGGGGCACTGTATATATTTTTATATTTTTTTTTGATTATATGTTCATATTGTATAGTAAGTTTATCATCTCTATAAGGAGGTAACACTTTACATTTATTCCTTTTTACGCATTTTAATTCACTCTTGTGTTTAATTGTATGTTCTTGTAATTATATTAACTAATACATGCATAATAATATGGAACACTGTTTGCATTGTCTGTCAGGTAATAGACTTTATATATACTAATGAGTATCCCTTTTAATCCTTATTAGCAAAGATTAGCCTTTTCAAAAGTTTGTTAACAGAATAATAATAATATGTGTACTTTAAGTACCGGTAAATAGATAACTGGGATTTTAGCAAACTGTCTAATGGGTTCATTGATATCATTTTTTTACATTATTATTATTATTATTATTATTATTATTAGCATTATTCTTACTACTACTATTACATATTTACATTTGTCAAGTTGAAAAAAAGACACATGTTTATCTAATTCAGGTAACAATAATTATAATTATAGGTAACAGGTAACATTATTATACCTACCATAATCATTATTATTATTATCATGGTATTTGTTTATTCAACAGTCATTAGAGAGAACTTGAATATGTTATGAATTTATATGAATTTTGCAGTTATTAAAAACATGCATATACAAGAAACTTGTGCGCACATACTGTACAGTACATCTGTGAAAGATGCATAGTTGTCTAACTGTTAATAAACCTTTAGTGAGAATTTTTTTGATAGCCAAAGAGTGATTAATGATGATGACATTGAAACAGCTAAAGGTCCAGTTCACCAACAGCACACTTGTCATCTCAGTTCACCTTCATCTTCTGCAGGGTTGTCTTTAAGGCAGGGCAAAAGGGGCAGCTGCCCTGGGTCCTGTCATTGTTGTGGGGCCCAAAGCAGCTGCCTCATACTTGCCAACTATCCTGGTTTAAATTCCCTCATGGTTTTAGTCCCTTGCTGTGTCCCAATATCTCAGTGTGAAGTGCTGCTACTAATGCTGCCCAGCTCTGCCCTATTGTTGTGTACAGATGACTCACTTGCAGACCCTGTGTTTACATGTAAATTACTGGCATTCATATGTAAATAGCGGGGGCACTCATATGTAAATAGCAGCGTTCGGCAGCATTGATATGTATATCATGCTCCCCTGAGGTTTTGCCCAGGGTCCAATCAAAGTTAAAGACGGCCCTGATCATCTGCTCTCATCCATGTCTGAACTTTTGAACAAATACACATCACAATTAATATTTAGTGGCCAGCACAAAAGTAAAAAATACACTTGTGGTTATAGATCATTTCATTTAAACTGAAAGCATGCAGCCTGAGACTGAGTTTCTAATCAAGGAATTTGTTACTGCATAACTAAAGGTACAGGAACATAAGGCAGAGACAGTGTAAGGATATTGGCTAAGGTCAGTTAAAGTGGTTGTAAAGCCTTAAGGTTTTTCACCTTAATGCACTCTATTCATTAAGGTAAAAAACCTTCTGTGCTCCGGCTACCCCACCCCCTCCCTATTTCTTACCTGAGACCAATCTGATCCAGCGATGTTCACCAGCGCAGCGGCTCCAGCCACTGTTATCTACTCATTGGACAGATTGATAACAGTAGGAGACATTGGCTCCCGCTGCTCTCAATCAAATCCTGTGTAATGGGAGCAGAGGGTGGGTGCCGAGTGCCGCTGTCTGTGTCAGTGGACACAGCAGTGAGACTCTGGAGCGAGCCCGCATGGGTGCACCCATGGAAAACGGCTTTCTGTGGTGGGCACCCAATGAAGAAGAGGAATCTGGTGCACCAGCTGGGTCCCCAGAAGAAGAAAATCAGGGCTGCTCTGTTCAAAACCATTGCACGGAGCAGATAAGTAGAGACATGTTTGTTATTTTAATACAAATTTAAAAAAAGGTTTACAACCACTTTAACAAACCGGCAGCAAGGTACAGAACCAGAAGGCAGGATGCAAAGACTGAAACTCAGGCTCAGGTCACAATGAGTAGAAAAGAGTCCAGAGACAGGTCAAAGGTAAGCTTGGTCATACACAGGAAGACAGAAGTAGCAGATCAGATCACAGGTAAATCAGTAACCATCTGAAAATCACTCAACAATCTGTCCATGTCACATTCTAGCTTAAATTGGCCTTTTGGCACCAATGCCAATGCCGAGCATGCACCGGCGCCTGCATGCATACTGCCCACTCTAATATATCTGCTCATGTATACTAATATAAGTCTGGCAGTGACTTTATGCTTAGAAACATACACATTCAGAGGTCTTCTTGTACTGTAACATATGTAAACTTACTTACAACTTCTGTGCATTGTTCACTGTATTAGATTCCTTGCATTCCAGAATTCATGTTTACTACCTATGCCAAGAGAGCTACAGGCTATTTTTCCAGTGTGCGCTCTCTGAATTTGTATTTTATTGCTCTTGTGTGCCCTGCATCCTCCTAGTGAGCTCACTATCTTGGTGTACCAGTCAGCTTTGTGAATCCTGAATGTGGTGCTATAACTGACTTCATCCTCTTTGAATCCAGAACCCCAGTACTAGAAGACACTTCCTAACCTGCTCTTGTAAATCCAAGTGATCTATTGTTTTCACAGTCTCTGGTCAGCTGTAAAAAATAATAGTGTAGCACTCAAGGCAGTGAAATAAAACCACTGTGACAATTGATATAAAGATAATGACATAACGTATCAGTCCATCTTGATTGAATATATCATGACGGTGTGAATAAGCATCAACACAAGTGTATAATCTAAAATGATAAATCTTGAAAAAGTGCTTGATCATGAAGTACAGTCAAGGAAAGTAAGGTTGGCATGCTTTCCAGATGGGGTGGACACACGTACCTTACAGCACATGGGTTAAACGGGCATAATGTGGACTTAGCCTCAATGTATTAATCTGTGAATGGAGCGGTAGGTGGAAGGTAGACCTCAAGGATGGATAATGGATGATCGTACTTCAGACAGACAAACTCCAAAGCATGCAGCAAATGTTAAATTATTCCATTGGCAATGAAGGAATTGCTCGAAAATTGATCACAGGGGACAACTAGGACTACTTCCACGGTAGACCAAGATGTGTGCTGGTCAGCTGTAGCCTGCATGAGTGCATTCATGGTAGTGAATACCTGGTGCCCTTTAGTTTCTGCCCCTCAACATACTGTATTGGCATAAATGGTAACAATAACTTTTACAATTGTCCAACAGCTTGGGTGAATGGCCTGCTTAAGCCCCAGTTCAAATTCACAATGAGACATGCCAGGGTTGCTCCCTCTCATATAGAAAAAAGAGAAAGATGCTACCCAGAAAGAAGGTACAGTCCAAAGTACCACATAGATGAGCCTCAGGAATGTAGTAACCAAAATGAATCAAAGTACAACAAAGTATAAAAATACAAAAATATATTACTCACAAAATATAACAAAAATACCAACCTCCACCTTCCACCATCTAAAATAGACAATGCTGTCTGTATCAAAATAGCATCTAGACACCACTCACGCAATCAAACAGTTCCATGCATCAACCATGAATCGTGTAGTTCTTTGTATAAGAAGATCTGTATTTTTAGTCAACATTCTACAACTTGAAATACACTAAAATTTTAAAAATGACACAACACCTCCACCTTTATTTTGTAAAAAACGGGCCTCTATTTTTCTCAAAAAGTATAGCTTTTAGTAATCAAAGCCTGAATTGTCAGCTCATGCGAAAATCAGCAAGATAACTTGTCAAAACTAACTTCTATTATTTCCTCAATAAGTGCAGCATTTAATATGCTGTGTTTGAAAAAAATTCAGTTTCAAGTACTAAACAGGAATTTATTTTTATCAAGCACATTCCTATTTTCTCAACTTCTAGGACTAAAACCACAAGATCTTTAAAAAAAAAAGCTTTTTTTAGATTCAGTTTAGGACTAAAATGTCAGCTCCTGTGCTTAAAGCAGCAGGGTATTACATGAAATCAAATCTATACTTCTCCCAAAAAAGTACAGCTTTTAGTACATTGAGTTTGACAGCTCATGCTTAAAGTAGAAATATAGGCAAACCTTTTTTTTTTTCATATTTTCCTTGGGAACCCTCAGGTCACCAGAACTAGTGTCCTCATTGGAAGATTTCCCTCAATTACTTTTCTGGGGACAATCCAAAAAAAACCTTTTTTTTTAAATGTCAGTTACGTGCGAAAGGAAGGGACGGGAGCCAGGGAAGGCAAAATATAAGCAGATGGAATCTTCAGCATCAAGCAATTTTGTCAAACGGTAGTAAACGTGTTATCTGCCATTGCTTGTGCAACATTGTTTTTAACCCTATTTTTCCATACACACAATTGGAAATGCCAAACAGATCTTTTCCAACCTCTGAATCCTCATTATCTGCCAATATTGGTGCATAGTGAAACTTCTAGATTTGGGGTGACTTCTGCCTTGGACAAAATTATTTTGTTATTCCTACACACAGTGATAGTTACATAGTTAGTCAGGTTGAAAAAAAGACACAAGTCCATCTAGTTCAATCATAAAAATAAATAAAAAATAATATCAAATAATCCCATGTACCCAATCCTATACCCACCGTTGATCCAGAGGAAGGTGAAAAACCTCAGCAAAGCATGATCCAATTTGCTGCAGCAGGGGGAAAAAATCCTTCCTGACCCCCAAGAGGCAATCAGATTTTCCCTGGATCAACTTTACCTATAAATGTCAGTACCCAGTTATATATAGTGATCATAAAAATTACCAGCGTATGGTTGCTTATGAAATTTGCCTGTGCAGTCCAACCTTACATTAGTGCAAAGTACATTAATCCATTGCAAACAATCAGAAATCTTCTCAAATCCTTTAACTACATTAAGTTGGAATCTGATTAGTAGCTGTGGATTACCACAGTTTAAACATCATCTGTGCTTTCTGCATAGCTTTGTTAAGTTAGTCTGTTAATTATTTTTGAGTATACAAATTCATATACTGTACAACAGTGTCCCCTACATATAAAAATGCAAGATATCCAAATTAAGCTTTTCAATAGTTTCCCTTAAGTACTTTTACAGATAAGCCCCATAATGCATGATATCATTCTTTTTTTTTATCTGAAAATGGGAACTAATAAAATAAGGAAACTGTAAAGTCTTATTCGAAACAGATGGCAATATCTTATATAGTTTCGTCTAAAATACATTACATATCACTGGAGATACCTCCACAATTAAAGAAGGCCTGTGGCTCAGATGTTGGAAAACAATATTGGCACTTGAAATCGTAATTTATTCCATTATAAAAATTTTATAGCAGGACATAAAAACTAAAGAGCAAAAGCATTAAGGGCAAGCAGTAATATTACTACATTGAAAAATGCCTTCTTCAAAATAATTTATTTGTCAACTATTTTGGAAGCAGATCGAAAGTACAGCAAGAATTAAATAAGTAATTCTCATACAGAGGAGCATTTTAGAACACAGTGAATCAGACAGTTAGAAAAAGGCATTAATGCAGCCTGTCCTGGAAACCAAGATTTCATAGTGATGTGATTTTATACTCGTTAGTTTCAGTTGTCTTGTGATAAATTCATTGCTTGTAGGGGGCAGTAAGAGTGGCTGTCCTTTAAATGGTAAAATTACATATCAATATACAAAATAAAATGTATTTAAGCAGCTGATGTTAGACATACTTGGGTGGAATATACCCCTATAATTAGCATGGGCAACGACAAATTTGTTAACTGAGAGCCATTTTGTGGGCAGTCTATATGGAACATATGAGAATGAGAAATGTCTCTCGCAGTGCACACTATATTTCTGAGGTACACATGCTCAGGATATCTCTGTGAGAGATATCTCACAGAGTAACTCTCCAGCATTTTTTTTTGGTTTGTGGACTTGTGGGAAGGAACATAATAGATAGTAAATACCAAAACCCCAGGGAGGCGTGGTGTAACTCCGATCCAAGATGGACGCTTGAGCCGAGTCCTCCCGCACACAGGAGCAGCAAAAAGAAGCTACAGGACCCCAAATAGGATTCCCAAGCATGGGAAAGGGCGACAGAAGCTCCTCTGCTATCCGCACTCCTTGTGACATGAACCCGCAGCAGCTGAACAACATCCCCGCGATGTTCCAGACATTGGAGGGAGAAGGCCTCACTGCTTTGTCCTCGCCTCAGCCATCTATCCCGCTCGGCG